>JAMPIV010000563.1:0-600000 GCA_024509875.1 Oreohelix idahoensis | reverse complement strand
TAAGTCACTTTATTATTTTTCAGTGGTTAAGCTAGTTGATATTGATATTTTTGTGGACACTTGGACACTCACATTACTCATGTAACTCTTTAAAGCACGAGAGTATAGAACTCTCAAAAAAAAAAGAAATAATCAGACTGTAATCTAGAGAAACACAGAGTCCTGACTATGTAGACTTGTTCAATATAAACTCACAGAGCTTGTCAGTGTACTTCCCAAGATATCGGATTCAGCACACCAGAGGATCAAGACTGATAATTATTGTTAGTAATAGTATAGATAGCATTATGGTCATATTTGTGTGTATAGTGTATGGATTCCAGATATATGCACATTTGAATTGGCAAAAGAGGAAAATGAAAGAAAAGAGGAGATATGAAATAAGTATAGCCAATTCTTAGAAATGTAAGAAATTCCTCTTACCCATATACAGGTACCAAAGAGTGCACATGACGCACTAATGATGAACATCCCCACGACACATACCCTTTCTCCTTTCACCACCCACAGATGATGTACCCGTTACCATTGTGCTGACTACACAGCAACACCAGGAACACAACATGTTTTGCAGTATTGCTGCTTTAAGCAGTAATTGTACTTGAGAATTAGTAGATAAATTACCAGAGATATTATATATAGCTACTTGAGAGATGATAGTGATGACACACCCACATAGTCACGTTGACATTAACTCTAGGCACAAAGATGTTCTATATTTTATGAGGTTTAGTACACATGTGTATGACGTCTATAGTTTCAGACAGAATTAACGACTTGAACGGTGCATCCAAGGCTAAGATCAGTCGAGCACATTAAATTCTGACCTGATTAGCGACACATGTCTTTCACTATCGCCCCAGGACAGTTAGTTCGGCACGCTGCGCCATACTATTTAGTGTAATTCCGCCTATCTGACCGTTCAAATTCATTAATGACATTGACGGCAGATACTACAGACATGACGAGTGCTGACAAATCTCTGCTTCCAGAGACAGTTACCACGTCGACTAGTGTATATATATATATATATATATATATATATATATATATATATATATATATATATATATATATATATATATATCTATATATATATATATATATATATATATATATATATTATTGATAAGATGGTTGTATCATATGAGGTTGTGTATTTAAAGTAATGATTGATGATATACCTCAATTGAAGCATTAGTTATTTGTAATGGAATAACATTACACTCATGATTTTAGTTTTCCGACTTTTCATATTATGACTCATAGTTTGTAAATGTATATGTACAGGAGCTTAGGACAGTTCACAGGGAAGAAAATAATGTATGGAAATAACAGACAACAGTTCAGTAAATCGGCTCGCGTTAACTAAAAGTGAGTAATTGTCTTGAAGTGTAAATAAAAAGCTCGACCAATAAATTTAAGTGAAAATATTTAGAGCAACGAATCAGAAAAGGCGAGAAAAACACACCAGTGAAAAATGACCAGAGGTCATTGGGGCAGTCCTGAGTTTGTGCTTGAAGAAGGAAGGTGTGATCGTTGAGCTGACAAGATGTACCTTCTGTGGTTTTATAGATATAGAATAGGTAATAATAATAATAATAATAATAGCCCCTTCAGTCATAACTGACTATGGGAATGCGCCCCTGAGGTGACAGCCCTCAGCTGCTTATTTTCCTGGTGCTCCTTTCGACGTTTTCTCCTCACCTCTGCTTCTTGTGTGAGCCTCTCTTCGCCCAATCTGAGGTGGCGCCGTAAATATAGGTATATATATAGAATAGGTATATAGAGATATTCAGAAGTTCCGCAATCACTATTGAAGGGTGATGATAATGAACAAGTTTTTAATAAACGGGTGCTTGTGCAGACATGAAGGACTAAAATGTTTTAACAAGATCACCAATATTGAAATGACAGAAAGAACCAGACAAATACCAGTGGAACAATAGGTGAGGAAAAGATAAAGAAAGGTGTTTCTTCTTCTTCGTTAACCCTCAGAAGTCAACTTGAATATGTGCAAAGAAACCAGTGGTCAGTCGGAGGCTGCTGACATCTCCGTAGAGCTTTCGAGGAATGGCACTGGTTATGGCCATATGCGCTTTCTCTGTTCCTCATATGTTGGGCATCTTTGAAGTAGATGTTCAGCAGTCATTATATCAGTGCTACACTTACACTCATCAGTAGTTCCTATCTTTAGCTTGTTGAATAGATGGTAGAAAGGTGTTTGAATGGAAAGTCCTTTTTCTAGAATCCCAAGTGCAATAAAAATTCAACAAAAAAAAAAAAAACGAGAGGCCCAAAAACATGTAGAGAACAGAAATGGAGACAGACATAAAAAAAGGGATGGGATAGACATGAAAAGACCTTCTACTGAGAAATCAGCATAACTGCACTGAGCGGACCAACACCTCCTTCACAATTTTACAAACATGCAGTTTATTCGTTTTGACAAACACAGGGTTCATAGCAAATTTCTTCAAGCATTTTCCAGGCTTTTCCCAGGTTTTTCCAGGTCCAGCACGTGATTTTCAAGGATGGGAAACTTTAATATTTTCCTCATCTGATTTTCTCAGATATAATTATCACTTTGCTGACCAGCAATCCGGGGCATTACCATCTCCCATTACCAAAGGTGTTTGCAGATTTCTTTAAAAAGAAGTTTTTGTTTTTTTTAAATTCATAAAAGATTGGAAAACAGACATCTTTTCCTAGTTTTTAGTGAATTTGTTCAACATTTGCGCAATAAAATGTTAGTGACATGGATGGTAATGAATAAAATAAGCTTGATTGACGTATTGATTTAACGATTAACCATGTACATCAACATAAAAGACTAATAAAATTGTGAATAAAATGCAAAAAAAAAAACCCTGTATTTTTCGTGTTTGTCTTTTTTGAATGTATTCTGCGTCTGTGGCATCTGACAATGAGCGTTTGTAAATGTTTGAGTAGTTAAGTACCTCTAGTTGGAGTCTGAGCTGCTTTTTTCATTAACTGGGGTTGAAGTTGTAGCTGTAGGCCTCTGCAAGAGTCTTTGGATCGTTGATAATCCTTGACTGTGGTATAACTTGAAGCAGGGTATCAGGCATAGAGGTACATTGCAATCTGGGCAGTACATGCAAGTCTGGTTTCTGTTCCCTGCAGCCTTACACACTTTACAGTCTGGTTTGTACCTTGCCCTTTCATATTTATCAATGAAGTGGTGCTCAGTAAGTCGTGTTGTTGTGACCTGTGGTTTTGAAGGTGTCACATTGCGTCGAAGAATAGCAGGTTCAATAAGAGTCATACTGACATCCTGATCTTTGCTTTGATCTTTTTTTGTAGAGTTGGCAGTGTTGTAGGTTATGTGCCCATTGACCAGGGCAGTTTCAATTAAGAAATGATATAAAGATAGGATCTGTGTGGGTAGGGGTAGCTTGCACCTAGTTGGCTGAAGTGGTCGACACCTCCCATACTTTTGCTGTATTTTTCTGCAAGCACTGGCTTCTGAACTGTTCTGCCCTAAAGAATTTGTTTTCTTAACTGCCTTGTTTATATATCATTGGAGTGAACAGTAGAGTATAACATAAAATCTGTTCGTATCATGCCAGGTGACTGTCGGCATGCCTTATCTTCTGTCCCACAAAACACAGGATGATTTGTCTTTTTCAATTTGAGTTGTTTTTTCTTCAGTGCTACAGGAAAATGCTTCCTATTTTCAGCTACTGTTCCAAATGCACCAATCTGAATTTCAGGTCTTGAAATAAAGCTGAAGGCTGAATAAAAACTACCACAGAAGAGAATATGTCCCTTGTTGCGTATGAAATTTGAATTAAAACTATGGTGACTTTTCACTGAAAAAAAGAGTCCAAATAATCTCAGCTCTGAAAGTTTCTTCCTTGGTCACAAATGATGTCACATCTGTAGGTCTCCTAGTAGTGTTAGACGATTTTGACGTGTCCGAGGGAGTAGTGTTAGATGGTTTTGATGTTTCTGAGGGAAAAACTGCTCCTTGGGGTTGTGTTCTTTTCTGTTTAAAAAAAAAAAAATGGATCACACAAATAACTTATGAGTAGGCCTAAGCTATGTATATTTACCAAGTCAAAATTCTAAATGCATACATAATATAGTCAAACAAAATTTAACTAGAACAAAAGGTAATATATAGTAATTGGGAGGGTAATACTTATAAGTGAAAATCTATTAAATATCTAACTGGAAACAGGAGGCCTTTACCCCCCCCCTCCCCCCCCCCCCCCCCCTCCCCCCCCAACCACATATTTACTATTTTTGTTTCGTTTCTTTGTTTAGATTTTTAAAAAAATTTAATTTAATTTTTTTTTTTTAAATAACAGGCCTATGCACAATATTGGTGATTTTCATTTATCTTAATTACAGTGATTTGACACAGATGTGATGCCACTTTCGTATATCGGTGGTTATTCATGTTATCTGGAATTGAAAACATGTAGGCCTATCCTAATTAGCCTATAACCCTTCAGAGGTAGAACGGGATAAGTCTTTTCATCATAAATATAATAAAAAAGCATTCAAAATATATTTATTTCCAAAAAATGAGTGAAATGAACATGTGGGACATGGGTCTGATAACAGGGTATGCTATAGGATATGGAATCGCCATCAATTTCTATTCCTGACCATCTTAAACTGTGTCAAAAATATTCCCGTATGCAGATGTAAACCAAGAAATTTCGTTCAAACGCTTCCCTAGGCCTATACGCTAATTTTGGCCATGGTTAAAAATAAAACTGTAAATAGGCCTACATTGTAAATTACAGACGCAAGTACGGTAGGCCTATCTATAAACTGGACTTATTTAAATAGGTTTTATAAATGAGATAAATGAATTTATTACTTACCTCAGTTGAAATGAACGATTTAATACAACTTGAATGAAGTTCTTGGTGTTTTTCCCAATAGCATTCGAGTAACAACAGACGCGACGATCGCTAAAAATAAATCTGCGTTTACGTCATTAACACAAAGCGCCGAAAACGAAACCGCCTAAAACTTCTGGAAATGGATTTAGTGCGCAAAGGGAAGTAAAAATTATACGGTAACTGAAGTTTAACGAAAAATACCATCAATAACTGAAAAATGGACGCAACAAAGTATCGAACTTTCGATTTCGTATTTTTTTTCCAGGTCCGATGCGGAAAATTCAAGGCTTTTAGCCATTTTTCCAGGCTTGGAATTTTTTTCATTTTCCAGGTTTTTCAAGGTCACTACGAACCCTGCAAACAGCTCCATGGTAATAGATATATAGGCCCAAAGGCAAAATGCAGTAGTACATATAAGTCCAGTTCGTTCCCTATCAAACGCTGGTCATTGGCAATCAGTCAAATTTTATTTAATATCGTCCTTTGGACATCTTTATGAATAAGCACACATTTCCTTACTAGAATAAGCCATGGACACCTCAACCAAGTATATTGATGTCCTGGTGATGGAATAATTCAGTAAAAACACAGAATACTGCAGGAGCTCAAAACACATACGTCCGCACACTTCCAAACACAAGCCGCATCTCTCTTGCAGACGATCACCTCACTTCTGCTTCAAATTTGTTCACGTCTGCCAGTAAACCATATCGGCATGACGTTACTTCCTTTATTAAAGTGACTCCGTATAAAATAAACAAAAAAGGAGCTCTGTTGAGCTGCCTATTATATCGACATAAATGTTATGAATTTTAATCATAACAGTTGTGTTAACCAATCTCCCATTCTGCAGACATGGCCAAACCATCATAGTTGGGACTGTTCCACTTTGGTCAGGGTTTTGAAGCCATGATGTATCATCTGGTTGCAGACGATGTCTCTTCTTGTTACTTCAACCACCTTCCTCATTTCTTAGGTTAGGAGCTGGCTTTTGTGGATTGCAGTCATTGCCCATGACTCGCATCCATAAGTCAAGACTGGAACATGGGTGGAGAAGTATACAGCAATCTTCGTCTTCTTGCCAATTTTCTTTTGCTGAGGAATCCTTGATTTATATCCTAAAAAAAGTCTCACAGCTGCTGCTCTTTGGGTAGCCAAATCTTCTTTGATGCCTCCCTTCCAGTCTATGACTGTTCCAAGGTATTTAAAGTGGTTGACCTGCTCCAGGACCTGTTTTCCCAGCATAACCTGATATCTTTTTTTCTCTCGTGATATCATCATGGTTTTTTATTTGGAGGTTGCTTGCAATCATTTCATAATACACTCTTGTTTTACATGGAAGATACAGGCTAATTTGATAATTCCATGCACAATTTGTGTGTGTGTGTGTGTGTGCCGCTTTCTTTCATCACCAACCATCAATACTTTTCATCTCCCTGCTGAACACAGGTCCGGAACAAGCCAAAGGCTCATGTATTGTGTCCATGGTTCGAGGTATTTCCATGCCTCCTTTATCAATTTTATGTCTATCTCCAGTTCTCTTCTCCATGTGTTTTGCGGTCTCTCTCTATTTTTATACTCTGAGGATTCCAGAACAGGGACTGCCTTGAATTGCTATCAGATGGTTTTCTTAATGTATCTTCTATAACGTCTTCTACTCACAAAGTATTCCACTGATGTTTACCAGGTACTTTCCATCAGGTTCGCATTAGTGATTGTGTCATACCATTTCAATTCTTCTATTCTGCACAAGCACACGTTTGAAAGTCTTTATCTTCCTCGTCATTTTTGGTTCTGAAACTTGAAGAACAGCTTTCTATGGCAGAAACTAATACATTCATTCAAACTGGCCAAGTATAATGACCTGGTCATAGACTTGAGACATGATAGGTTCACAGCAAAAGTCATAGCTGTAGAGGTAGGTGCAAGAGGTCTAGTGGTTGCCCCAGTGTATATAATCTACTGAATCAATTGGGTGTGACAGGACAGTAAAGAACAAAGAGATTCTGTGAAACTGCGGAAAGAGCATCATGTTGGCTGTGGAGTAACCTCAATGGGCTATGGAATTGAGGACAGTACTTTATATATAACATAATGGCTACTTTCACAATAGCCTCACTCAGGCTGACTGCATGGATAAAACCAGGAGTGAAGTTGAAAGTAGAGTCAAGTGGGTTCAATTCCCAGCACAGGCAGGAAAAAAAAAACAACAGGAGGCTGACACTTGTGAGTCACCACCAAAGTGGGTCCGCCCTCTTAGAATGTAAAGGACAAAAAGATGTCCCATGGAGGACCCCTTCTGATAATCAAACTACCTCATGTTTCAACGCTTTGTATAGAATTTCATATTATACCACCATTCATCTACTTCGTCATCATGTCAAAGCAGTTTTAGAATGCATTTTTGTGTGAAAAACAGAATTTGGTATGATATACTCAGAGCAAATTTTAACAGTCTGTAGGGTTGAGGGCCTGTGGGGGTCTTATTTGTGTGACCAGACACACCTGGGTCTTGTACCTTCAAAAGATGCTGTCACTGTTCTTGTGAAAAGTGTGTCCCCCCTGTCAGCATCATTCCAAACTTCTTAGTTTATCCATGACATATTTATTCACCTTCCTCTTGGGTATTCCATGCCCTGTTTTACAAATCACTACTGGTTCATGGCTCACATACCTTACATGCTCTTGTCATGTACAGTTGTGGATATCTGACAGAGCAACTATACAATGTGCTTCAGTCATGTTGACAAAAGACAAGGAAGCACAGAAGGGAAGAACAATGATGAAAATAAAGAAACCCATTAGGTGATGTAGAGATGTATTCATAACTGACTAAAACAAACACAAACAAATTATAAAAATAGAAATCTATTTATTGTAAATTTGAAAGAAACATTAAAAGTTTGAACAAGAGATCAAAAGGCATCACAACATAAACACCCAATAATGCACATATTTGAATAACAAACATTGAGCTTAAAAAGAACAACGCAGAAAACCTATATCATACATTTCCCATCAACTTTAACATCAAGTGAGCTGAGTTTTGATCAAGTTTCATCAGCTATTAACTCAGACTTTAATTGTATTATTGACTGATATTCTGGGACTCTATGAACCATACAAGATGCTGGTGATGACTAGAAAAGACAATGAGGAAACCTTTTGATAGCATCACAAAGTGGTCCAACTTCTGGATTACCCAGGTTAAGAGAGGTAGTGGAAGACAAAATATCCAGAGAAAAGAACTGGGAACAGGACAGAAGGCCTGTGCTCCATATGGGGGGGGGGGGGGGGGGGGGGGGGGGGGGTGGGGGGGGGGGGGGGGGGGGGGGGGGGGGGGGGGGGGGGGGGGGGGGGGGGGGGGGGGGGGGGGGGGGGGGGGGGGGGGGGGGAGGGGGGGGGGGGGGCGGGGGGGGGGGGGGGGGGGGGGGGGTGGGGGTCGTGTGTAATGAAATGATCTGTCTTACACAATGAACTTTTCCCCATTTTTCTTTTCCGTCAAAGAACAAAACACAAAAATTACAGCTAAATTTGAATAACATACAATAACAATGCTGTCTCAAAAGTAAAGATAGTTTACCTAAATTTGTCCTTTCCACCAAAAGAAGCTGAAGTTAAATCAGAAAAAAGATATGAGAAAAAGTAAAAGAATGAAGGTATAATATTGCAGTAAGACAGAATAGGTGTACTGCTACCTAAGGCATTCATAAGAGAGGCCAGCCACGTGAGGTTGTGCGTGAGGCTGGCAATCTCATTGTGTAAAGCAATTTGCTACAGAAACCACCACAGTAACAGCCATTAATGCAGGCTTCCTGCAAGGGGACAAGCTGCAATGGTGGTTCCATGTTCCACAGGAAACAAAAACCAAAAAAAAAAAGTGAATGAACAAATGGATAAAACAACTTTATCTGGCTTTTTGGTCAGGTCACATACAATATATTTGTCTGATTAACACAACCTTCTAAGATCATTCATAAGATATTTCTCTGATTAACACAAATCCAATTCTGTGAGCTACAGTGAAAATAAATGGGATCTACATTTACTGTACTATCAAAAACTGAACAGCATTATGAAGATCAATTTTACAAAGTTCTGATCTGCAAAAATATTCATAGAAAATGTATTGTATTATGTATGGCTGCAATATTTTTTAACAACATGACTGAAAATACCTAAAAACCAGCTGGACACAAACATTTTATTTTCTGTTGGCATGGTTAGATAACAAAACAGGCCAAAACTGAAATAAACTTGGAAATTCGCTCACATCATAAAATGTTACGTTAGCCATAGTGACACCAATACAAAAAAAAAGACTAAGCTTCATTATAATTTAAAATATAGCAGTATTTTATCGGTAGTGCTGATGTTTTATCTGCCCCTGAAGAATGCACGATAAATAACAATACACTTCATCTCTTGTTCTTGCCCCCATGGTCATTAATAAAATAACCGCCTCAGGCAACAAACGTCCAGATCTATTTAGAGCTGTGGAGAGTAAAGAATACAGTTTGAGAAATTACAATTAAAAAAAACAGTGGCAATATGGGTAGTCAAGTTCATGTACTTGTACATTTAAATCATCAACAACAAATAATCTACTCTCCTTTTTTGAAGGTTAAATATCTTTGTTTCTGCACAATGTAGTTGCCAGGGGTATCTGAGGAGACATTGAAAAAACAGGCTTTTGAACCTCACGGTTGTTATAAGGTTCTGCACAGGGCTGGAAACCTCAACATGTAAAAGAAATTGCTAGTGAAACCACTGCTGTAAGAACACATAATTACTTTGGTTCAGGCTTCTTGCACACAGATCAGCTGCTGGGCTGGCTCCATGCTCTATCGGTAGTACAAGGAAAAATAACGATGATCCCTGCTATTCTCTACTTTAGGCCTGTCTCCAACAGTGCTTACACATTCTCCCTGTAAATATTTTTTTATCTTTACGTCTGTCTTCCTGCTGACCTATATTTTCTCCTCAGAAAGTGTTTCTCTGATCCTATATAACAAAGATGCTAAGACAATATAAGCTGTTGTCACTTTCTTTATCTCCTTGACTAATATATTACATCCTATCAAATTGTCACTTGAAAATTTTTTTTTTTTTCATTCATTATCTTCTAAACTGACCTCTACACCCCAAGGTAGCAGAGCAATAACTAAGTAAGTGAGCAACTTCTAAATATCACACCAGAGCCTGTTAGTGACTGTCTTGTGATAACATTAGATAAGAACAGCCGGCTGATGACTGTCTTGTGATAACATTAGACAAGAACAGCCTGTTAATAACTGTCTTATGATAACATTAGATAAGAACAGCCGGTTGATGACTGTCTTGTGATAACATTAGACAAGAACAGCTGGATGATGACTGTCTTGTGATAACATTAGACAAGAACAGCCTTAAAAAAATATCAAAGCACAAAAATGTTCAGCTTTCTTTCTGTTTCAGGTACAGTGGTAGACAAGTTTGTCTGACCAATCTTTCTTCTTCTTCATGTACCATGCTTGCCAGTGAAAGTGATCACGTTTCTTCACATCTTCCTGTCTCTAGCACTGTTTATCAATTCTTCTGGTCATTTCTTTCCATGCTATGACGTCAAACTCTCCAGTATTTTTTCTCTCTGTCATCCTCCATATATTTTGTTTTAATCTTTCCCGTTGCCACAATATAATCCAGCTTTTCTCTTTTCATATTTCTGTGTTTTTCTTTTCATATCACGTCCAAAGAAAGTGGACCAATTATTTCCAATAAGTTTTTATTTTTTGTGTGTATACTGGCTTCAAGACGTCACTATTACTAATTTTAGCTGTTCCTGAGCCATACAATACTGCTGTTATAGCAGTGTGTTACCAGAGGAGAAAAAGGGAGCAAAGAGCTGCAACACTATACCATGCCAGGCACGTCACAGAAAGTGACAAAGGGGAGTTGGGTATGGAGCTGGCTACCACATTCTGTTGCAACTTAAAGCCCAAACAAAATCTTTAATAACATGAACAAGTCATCTGAAGCTTCAAAGCAAAAGCTGATGATAAATGAAAGAAGAACAAAGGACTGACAAGAAGCGACACCTGACGCACTCAGATGCTTATGACTACTACTGGGAAAGAAACAAAAAAAAGTAATGTATGTCTCACTAGTTTGGTTTTTAACGACCATCTAAGCCACTCCGACCCCTCACTAGGACAAAGATTATGATGTAAACAAAGAATGTGAAATGGTACCAAACAAACAAAAAATGAAATAGACAATAAGTATAAATGAAATGAAAAGCCTAAACTAAGAACTCTTCCAGAAATGTATGAAAAGAAAAAAAAAAGCTGATTAAGATAATAACTGACAGTCATTATAATTGACAGTGAAGCCACACTTAAGAAACAATGTACCTCGCACTTTCTCTTGGACATGTGCATCTTTGGTCTGGAGGAATAGTAGCCATCACTTCTTCGATATGTTTCCCACAACCTGCAGTAAAGTTAAAAAAATAAGTTATTTTAGGTCAATAGCCTGTTAGGTATCAAAATGCCAAGTTAGATTTCACACTTTATTTTAGCCTGGATTTAAACTTGTATGAAGGTCTCATCAGCACACAGCAAAATAAACTCCCACCACAAGCGTTGAAACGAACTGTTCTTTACAAGGCAAGAGAATGCTCGAGAGTGGACAATGTTCAAGAAATCCCAAAGAAACAAGGTATGACACTAACAAAAGTAACACATCTTGCATAAGAACAGAAACTGCTTATCCCCATGCTGCTTAACGGCATATGTGGGAATTGAAAAAGTATGGTTATCGTTGAACAGAATCTACATCACTGCACTCTGGGAAAACCCATAGGTGCTCAGTCTCCCTCGGCAAAAGTTGAAGGGACTGAATACTAACGGTTCCTGTTGCATGATGGTTGTATACATGACAGATGCATCCTCTTATACGACCATCCCTGCTAGCCTTACTTGTTGATTCATGTATTGCAGTGTTAGTATCTCTCCCTTATCCATATCCAACGTCCCCACTATGGGTGCTCTTGAGGCTAGTGTGTGTTCGGCAGATCCTACCCTTTACTCTAGCCAAGAAGCCCCAGCCTAATTACTGTACAGACCCATTGGTGTACACTATGGCATCATCGCCTCCCACATGATCATGTAGCAGTTGATTAATTTATAGCTCTGCTTTCCCACTGCCCCAAGCTCTGCACTCCCTGCCAAGGCTTACGATGACTTGCTGGTAGTTTGTCCAGTTATCACCTGACTTACTCCACTCTTCTCCCTTGGATATATTTGCAACTGTGGTCACCTATCTAATTGTAGCCTCTGCTATTGCCATCCACGAGGAGAGAGAGAAGAAATGGCTTGTCTGTGGTTATTCGCATATAGGCTTTTGCATGGGCTAAAAAAAATAAAATAAAAAAGTTACAGTAAGTAAGTAAAGTTCTGCATTATCGCCTCTTTGCCAAGGGATCTATAACGTGCACAGAACCACAATCAACTGTCTAATATAGGCAGTTTCAAAGGAGCTTCTAATGTGCAAGATAGTAAAACAATGAGCTTTCTGTGTTTTTAGGCTTATTTGAGAACATCTGATGTCATGACTACCATCAAGACAACCATATTGTGTCTTACTTCCTTCATGTTGGCATGACAAAGGCTCTCCACTAAGTTCTCCAAAACTGTTCTCTCTTATAAACTTTACTAAATGTGTGTAACTGACATCAAATGTGTTTACTAAATTGATTTTAAATTAACTGAAGGCAAGGGTAAACCACCATCATATTATTTCTTGTACTGTTGTGTACTGCAAAATCTTATAAATTAAATAAAACAATATTAGCTACAGGAAATACTCAATCGTTATCACTGTTAGAATTTAATATGCCTTGATCATGAGAACAAGGAATGTCAGGAGATACTTATGCAGGATGGAAAATTTGAATTTAGAAAATACCAAAAGTAAAAAGAGAATGAAAGTAGGACTATTAGAATGATGTAAAATGTGATAGATCAGAGCAGAGGCATTCTGGCAACTACTAAATACTTTACTCTGGATGAAAAATACAGGGAAAAAAGAGTCAATATAACACTAGATGCAGAGAAGTGCTAAAGTTGTAAGGGGATTTTGGACAATATCAAATTCAGTCTCAATGGTTAAATGTAATGACAGGGACCTAAGACATGTCAACAATGAGGAATGCAGTTAGCGACCCATAGCTAGACTGCTTGTGTCAGGGTCAGCGAACCAGAGCTGACCAAGACCCTACTCCACCTCCAAGTGGTGGTCCTGGAAACAGGCTGCATCACTGCAGTCTGGCTGAGTGAGTAGGGATCGAAGAGGGAAGGCTAACCCGGTCCCAAAAATGCGGTGCTGATATGTTGGCCAAAAGGCGCAAATATCGCAGCTTCACTGTAAATGGACACAACGCAACCAACGTCCTTTTCAGGATGAACAAAGAAGAAGAAATATAATGGCATCCCATTAGATTTTAATTAAACCAATATACATACCGAAAGTGGACAGCCTAAAAGAAGACACTGACACATTCTTCAATGAACTGGACATGTCTATGACCCAGTGCACATTCCATGACAGAACTGTGGTATTCAGAGATTTAAATGCCAAAGTTGGTACCAAAAAGGTGAAGGCTGTGGCTGGTGGATATGGCCTGGGAGAAAGAAAGGTCATAGTAGCAGAGAAGGTAAGAACATATGAAATGATCATAGGACATGAACAATAACATAGAAGAAAAGAAACTGAGACATACTCTAAATGCTTTAAAAAATGGAATAAATGATTATTTGTTTGCTCTTTGTTCTAGTAAGATGTGAGTTACCCATTTTCAATCACCCCCATGAGTTGTCATTTTCTGGAATGCTTCTTTTAAATGGACTATTCTGCTCTTTATCTCTGTGAAGTGTCTTCAGAATGTTAATGAATATAATAATACAAACATGTTAATACTTACACAGTACTTTTTTTAAAAACAGAATCATTTATGCATATGAGAATATGTATCCATAAATATGATAACAGTAAATTACTGGCAAATAACAGATGTGGCCCTGTGTTACAAGGGGAAGTAAAAAGGATGAACAATGTTGCTAAGATGGATATGATATATTTAAGGTTATAGATAACACCGTTGATTTTATATAGCATATTATCTAGTTTGTATCATGTATTTCCCAGGGGATTTCTGAGGAGACAAAGAAAGAACAGGACTACGGCTCCCTCAAACATGTTGTAAATTACAACTAATGTGAGATTGTGATTGGGGCTGGCAATCTCATCATGTAAAATTGCTGCAAAAACTACTGCTGCAAGAGCATGTGTTTTGAAGCAGGCTTCCTTCAGCAGTGGTGGATCCATAAGAAGCGAAAAAAAGGAGGCGATTGTGACATTTTGGTTCCACCATACGTTTGGTTTTTCTGTTTTGTTACTTCACCATTGCCAATTTATGTAGGCCTATAGGCTAGGGCCTATATGTTTGATGACCTATTTATTATTTAAAATGCTCAGAATGCCTGCAAAGTAGACGACCTAAAATAATATATACAAAATATATGAACAAACATATTTTAAACGACCAGTTTTAGTTTAGACGTGTTTATTTCAGTCTCATGAAGCGGACAAAGTTAAATAGCGAGTTAGGGTAGGCCTATACACATTGACAGTAAGGCCTAACTTTTGAGATTCTCAAAACTTGCCTTGCCAAGTAAATTTACCGCATTTGCTGCACTGCACTTTGACACACATTCTCAGTCGAAAACTGCTTACTTGCAACCTGATAAGTAAAACGCGTTCTTTCTTTATAGACAGCTGTAAATTTTAAGAAGTTCATAAACTGACAGAAGTTAAAAGAACTGGCACTCAAGGTCGGAAATGAATATAAACAAGCAGACGAAAATCCTGCGCATGCGCCGAGAAGGTTTTCGACAAGGTTGCCACTCGAGTTCTAGAGATAAACACAGATTTTCTTCTTAAAAAAAAAAACAATAAAAAACCCATAAATACCCAGATTATTTTATGCCTAGAGCAGAGACTCCGACGCCTATCTGAGCCAGAACTGGATGAGGTCCAGTGCGGATTCCGAGCGAACCGAAGTACTCAAGACCTAATCTTCACACTCAAACAGCTGAGTGAAAAGGCCCTTGAGTATAAGAGTGAGATCCATCTTTGTTTCATAGATCTGGAAAAGGCGTTTGACAGGGTCCCCTGGAGCAAACTTTGGGATTGTTTGGCAAGGAAGAACATTCCAGCACCTCTGATTCATGCTATACAGAGCTTCTACAAGTCTTGCAGAAATTATGTGAGGACAGCAAACCATAAGTCAGAAGAGTTCAGGACCACCACTGGTGTAAGACAAGGTGATATCCTGTCACCTTACCTTTTCATACTCCTCATGGACGATGTCATTAAGGCATGTAAGGAGAGAACAAGAAAGTATTCAGTGGGGTACTGGAAGATGAGACAGGTCTGTATTTCGGAGCTGGCATTTGCTGATGATGTTGCCCTGATTGCTAAATCAGAGGCACATCTCCAATTCAACCTGCAAGTCTGGAAGGAAGAGCTGGAGAAGAGAGGGATGGTCATAAGCAGCTCTAAAACAAAATCCATGGTGATATCACGAGAAGAAAGAAGACATCGGATTAAGCTGGGAGAACAGGTCCTGGAGCAGGTAGACCACTTTAAATACCTCGGAGCTATTATTGACCGAAAGGGAGGCATCAAAGAAGAGTTGGCCACTCAAAAAGCAGCAGCTGGGAGACTTTTTCAGGCCATAAATCGAGGATTCCTCAGCAAGAGAGAGGTTGGTAAGAAAACGAAGATGGCTGTATACCGCTCCACCTATGTCCCAGTCTTGACATATGGATGCGAGTCATGGGCAATGACTACAACCCCCAAAAGCCAGATCCAAACCTCAGAAATGAGGTATCTGAGGAAGGTGGTTGAAGTAACAAGAAGAGACATGGTACGCTACCAGACGATACGTCAAGGCCTTAAATCCCACCCCCTGCAGACCCAAGTAGAACAGTCACAACTAAGATGGTTTGGCCATGTCTGCAGAATTGGAGAAGACCGGCTACCACGACAAGCATGGGAAACAAAGAGCCAAGGATCCAGACCCCCAGGACGACCCAGAGTCCGCTGGGAGGACAACATTAGACAATCTTTGAAGGACCGAGGACTAGAATGGAACCAGGCCAGGAGGAAGACAGCCGATAGGATAGTCTGGCGCTCTCTCTTCCAAACCTCTACACCTCACAGTAGAAGGGGAACGACTAAGTAAGTATTATTTTATGCCTGAAATACACGGGATAGACGATGCTTACACAATCTTCTAGTGCAACTTTAGCACAAATAAGCTGTGTGCTACCAATTTGTATTTATTTCTTCATTTTAACATTTTATTTTTTATTACCAAAAATTCGCAATTATATAACAATGATTTTATTAACACCCCAATATATGAACTCTTGAAAATGAGATATTTTAACAGTAACATACTTACATTAGTTACATTAACAAAATGTTCCTCAAATCAAATATAAAATGTTAGTTGTAACTTGTTACTGTTGAAAATAGTCACTTGTCAGCGACACGGCATCCATGTCGACAACTTCTCCTTCGTCAAGATCATATGCATGTATTGACAACGTGGAATCTTGATTGTGGAGTTCCAAAATCTTTGCATATCTCTGCCGACAACGTCCTTCACGGACATCTTCAACCGCGCTTTTACTAGAATTAAACGTAAGACAAACTCCATCTTTGGCAACGGCTTGCTTGGCTAGTATTCGATTGGAAACTGTTTCACACAAAATCTTGTTGGTTTGTTTAACTTTAACTAAGTTAACCTTCGAAAACACTCTTTCGACGCATGCTGAGGAGTGAGGTAGTGTCATAAGCGAGCAAATGAGGTCAGCCAAAACATCAAATTTCTTCTGGTTATTAGCATCTGTTACTTGTTGCAGTCCCAGCCAGAATGCGGGCGGATCCTCATCCACCAGATGTACAAGATCTTTTCGGTACGATGCAGTTCTCGCCATTGATCAGACAGACGATCAAGGCTCTCTTCTGAAACAACTGTTGGGAACTGCGCTACTAATGGAATGACAGAAGGTTTGATGATCTCGAGAGCTTGCTTTGGATCCAACAGCTGCATTTGCGCCAGAACACTTTTTTGTCCAAGTGGGAACCAGCGTCGTACTTGAGTACAAAGTTCATTTAGGTATGCCAATACATCCTTGCGAAATTGGACTTCTTTATCTCTTAACGGTTGTCGGATTAACTGCTCTTCACATCGTCCACCCTGCTCAATGTAATTCAGTTTCTTATGCACCTGTACATCCGAAGGATCAATGTCGGCAAGAGTGCGATGCTAATGCTGCAATACTTCCTGCTTAATAAACATACTGAGAAGAAAACGATACTCTCTTGTTACACTCGTGTACACTTTGAGAAGACGGAAGTTCTCGGATTGAAATTCGATGTTCATGACGTTTATTTTACCCAGTACGTTGCCGACAAATAGAAGAATGTGCTTCGTGCCAACAGTGTTCATCGTCTGCAGGATTTGCCCCGCACCGTCGACGTTGTCCACTGAAGCTTCGGATTGGAAATACAAGTGCAGAGCATCCCATTGCTCAAGGATCCTCTCAATGACTGCTTCACGGGACAGAGCGTGTCTCACACAGCTTCAACACTTTATGTTTCTGGGCCTGAACTACATCTTGTATTAACTAGAACTGGAGATTTCTTTTACTACTACGCGAAAAATAGAAGCAGACATTCTTTATGAAAATTTCATACCAAGATGGTAGGTGGTTGCTGGCAGCATTTGCACAAAGTGCAAATGAATGACAAACACAGACGAGAACAAAGACATGTGGAATCTCTTTCTTCAGCTGTGCCTGTAAACCACTTGCAGTCCCCATCATAGTGGCACAGTTGTCTGCAGCAAAACCAATGACGTTACTAAGCGGGATTGCACACAGCTGTAAACATGCCAAGACAAGTCCCATCCTCCACCTCAATGAGGTCTAACAGTGAATCAACTACTTTTCTTGTTTTTGTGTCACAGAATCGCACAACGACTCCCAACATCTGATTCTTAGAGACATCAGTATGGTACTCTCATCAACGATTATAGAAAATTTCTGATTTCTGCAAATGTTTATAACTTCAAGCCGCTCAAAATGAGCAACGCCGTACTGCATCACATAGGCAGCCTTGGTGCGCTTCAGTGACATTTTTTTTAGCAATTGTGCTGTCTGGAAACATCTGCTTGCAACATTAAATCAAATGATCAGCTTGCGAAAACGTAGTATTATGTTCTGCCATGAAAGCCGACAACAGTATCTCCGCTTTAAGCAATTTTGTCTTGGAGACAGGGCTCTTTTGGTTTGATGAAAAACTTGTTAATGTTCAGAGTTTTGCTTTTGGCTTCGAAGTTTTTCATGTGCTTCTGTGTGCTTTTATATGTCAATAAAGCTGTTTTGTTGGCATTAGTTAATGTATAGGAACAGACCGTACAAATCGTAGCATAGCGATTGCCAGAGTCCGGCTTTATCCAATCCTTCAGTTCGCTGTCTGTTAGCCTTTCCGCACAAAAAGCCTGCTGATACCATGGCTTCACTTTTTTACGCGGTGGCGTGTGTGTCGTCATGCTGCTATAACTACCTAGCGTACCTTCATCGTCGCTCATTTTATAATCTTATAATAAAAAAAAATAAAAATAAAATATGCTGTTTATCTGCTTAAGTCTAAAATTTAAAAAAGAATACTTTAAAACACATCGCAAAAAAGACTGAGTATTGTAGATGACAGCCATTAACAGAATAACAGTAAATAGATAGTTGATGTAAACGAGTTTTAAAAAAAAACATCGTCATTGATGTGGTTAAAAACAAGAATTAAATTTAAGTGGAATAAAAAAATATATTGCACATAATTTTTTATATTTAATTATAGTATATGCTCAGTGCACAGAATATACATACATTGTAAATACTAATTGTCAAATATACCCAGATTAATGCAGATTTTGAAAAAAAAATACCCAGATACCCAGACGGAAGCCAAAATACCCAGATCTAGTAAAAAATACCCAGCTGTGGCAAAACTGGTTTTCGAAACCAAATTTTTATTTCGCATGGGTCATCATCGCTTCGAAAACTGCACACTCCAGTCTACCCAGCTATAAGTGGGTACCAGACTGCTCTTAGGTTAGGGAACACGAAGGTAGAGAGGAAGGAAACTTGTCACACAACCTCATAAAAAAGCTGGACCTAGTATGGTGAAGTTTCTAACGTTTCACACCCCTACGGCAGTATCTGCTAAGTGGCGTGCGCGATCATGAGCATCCATTCTTCTTGGTGCCAAGCACTATTGTCAGTTCTGTTGTTGACTTTAATCGTCATGACATGGTCTTAAATTGTTCACAATTTCCACTATTTGTTTGTCTATAGAGTGATAGTCTCTAGCGGCAAAGGTGTCGGGTTCGATTCACGGTATCAACACGCTCCAGTCTACCCAGCTGTAAATGGGTACCTAATTTTGATCTTTAGTTAAGGAAAGAAAAGGCAGTGAAGAAGGTAACTGGTTATTCCAACCTCTCGATGCTGGACAAGTGTCTGACATTAGCTTATGTGAGCTCATGTTGTTGTAGAATATCTTTTTATTTAATGATGAAAAATATCCCGTTCAACCTCTGGTGGGTTATAATTAGGATATATATTGTTTTCAATTCCAAATAATATGAACAACTGCCGATATGGGAAAGTGGCATCACGAGATAAAACCGAACAAAATCAAACAGAAACCCCAAACAAGAATAATATTAAGTGTGAGTGGTGTAAAGGCCTGGTGGTTCCAGTTATATAACTGACTTTAACATATATGTAATTGACTTTCACCTGTTAAAAGTCATATTGTAGAATATCTGTAATATTGATTATCCATCTGCTTCATGGTCTTCCTTGCGCTTTAAAACTAATGTCCACTGTTATAGGTTCTTAGTGGTGACTGACTGGTC
This sequence comes from Oreohelix idahoensis, assembly GCA_024509875.1. NCBI lineage: Eukaryota > Metazoa > Mollusca > Gastropoda > Stylommatophora > Oreohelicidae > Oreohelix > Oreohelix idahoensis. The sequence goes on along the minus strand of JAMPIV010000563.1, from coordinate 580,086 downwards.
TTTTTGCAGTTATGAGATACTTCATTTTAGTTTTTATTTTATTGTTTTTTTTTATTTTAATTGTTTGTTTGTTTCTTGGAAAGGGGAGGTAACATAAAAATATTCACGCGAATTTGGTTTTGATTTACTCTATTTGGAGCCGCGGTAGCGCATTTGTTGGTGCACTGGCTTCCTAGCTCGGTGGTCCATGGTTCGATCCCCAGTTGAGGTGGGATATTTTAGACCGCAAACGGCTCCGAGGTCGACCCAGCCTCATGAATTGGGTACTAGAGCAACTCTGGGAAGGTTAAGGCGGCCGGCGTGATGCTGACCACATCACCCCTAGTGTGCCGATGGTCAAGAAAATGTGGGTCTAACACCATATTCCCAATATGCCTCAACGGGCGTGTAACGGGATCCTTTACCTTTTTTTTTTAACTCTATTTGGACGGAGTGGAGTGGGGAAGAAGGAACTATATTTGGGTATTTTCTTGAATTAGTACACCATATGCCCTAATTATAACTCATCAAGGGTTGAACGGGATACTTTAAAAAAAAATTGTCTCCATTCTCATGAGATGGTCAGATGACTAGTTTACTGTCTCTATATATATATTTTATGCAGCATGTAGTCCCTACTATTTTTCCGATGTCATAATTCCTCATTGTATCTATCCTGGTACCATCTCGCACGATTATTTTTAATGAAGAAAAAATATCCCGTTTAACCTCTGACGCGTTATAACGAGGATATATACTGTCGCTAATTCAAGATAATAACTCTGATTTCCTATATCTGAACATGGCATAATTTCGCCTTTCCAATCAGTCCATATATAGTAAATCAAAAGTGTCAAATTTTGTGGGTGTGCGAGTGAGAGTGTGTTTCCTTGTCCCAAAATGGTAGTCTGCCTTCACTGGTGCCTGTATCTTGAAGCGGTAAGGCGGCTTGAGTACCCTGACACAGTGGCGTCACTAGGGGAGTGCGGACCGCACCGAGTGACACCATCAGAGGGGGCGACAGAGGAGCTTTCCAAAGCTGAAACATATAAAGAACTATTTGCGATCTACCATGGGACAGTCAAGGCTTTCCAATCTTGCGATATTATCAATTGAAAGTGAGTTGGCGAAAGGCATTGATTTCGATGAAGTGATTCACAAGTTCGCTGCTTTGAAGGCCAGGAAAGGAAAGTTCTGATTTAGTCGAGATGTTCCATCAGTGCTGAAATGCTTGTGTATTTGTTTCTGTTTATTTATTTTTTATTATTTCATTTATGAGTATACAGTGTATTTCCATATGCATTTGTCTACAACTTCTACAGTATTTGGGCCGTTATTGATTATGCAAACCTAATCCATTAACATATCTCATGTAACGGTAAAGTTTAACGTTAAAATGAACATAATTTGTATGTAGTTCTTAAACGTTTTTACTTTGAATTCTATTGTTTTCTTACCGAATTTTCACTTTAACCACATGAAACTATGTAAATGTAAATATATGTAGGCTGTGCGTATGATATTGTAATTTAAAAGTGTAATTTAAATTTTGCTAGTTGTTTATGTCACTACTATTGCCATTACATTCAGTGATATACGGGAATTAAGATTTACGAGTAACATTAGTACAAAAAACATTACTGAGGATTCTGTATGGTCTGGTATGGAAGGAGGTCCATGGGGGTGACACCATGAGTTACCGCACTGGGTGACACCAACCCTAGTGACGCCACTGCCCTGACAACCCCTTGTGCTATACCTGCGGGAGTTTTACACCTGGCAGGTTCTACCAAGTTGGACAGGTCTGTGCCGGTAGGTATCAGACTAAAGCTGGCACCTTGGTCCTCCAGGTTGGAGGTTTTAGCACAGGGCCAACACCCCTGTCTATGTAAAACAACAAATTAGTTACGGAAACAGCAACAAATAAAAAACGCTTTAAATGCGGACGGGCATCCGGAGTAGGAGTGTCAAAAGATGGATTTGTTGCGACCCTGTCTCGGTCTTTTTCACTACGGCAGTAATCAATTGCATTTGTTGTACTGACTATTTACATGCTTTTTCAGGGACGGCACCTCTTTCTTTCTCTGCTATGTAGCAGATATTTTGTACTTTCATTCTTACACTCCTTTTAGTAATAATTCATCTTGTCTGTTTACATGCCCATCCCTGCTGAGAAAGTAGACAGGTGATGCAATATTGAAACGGCAATCATGTTGGTAAATTCTCGTGTACCAAACCTTGGCCGCAACAGATTAACACTAAAATCGCACCAGCTGATAAGGCCAGGGTGCGTCTCCGCCAAGGTGGCAAAGAGACGAGTTTTGTGTGCTCAAAAGACAGATAACGAGATTACTCGTCTGTAAGACACCTTATGGACAGACATAAATGGCATAATCGTTTCCTGTCCGACTTTCACGAAGAAATTACTTTATATGAAAGTAATAAGTTGTTACATCTGACATACATTGCAGTATGAGGTTACAGATGTGTTGGTGAGTCTGCCTGCCATGCAATCGGATGTTTTGTTACCATATATGTGAGAGGTGACCTCTGCATCGTGCACTGAATTTTTCCATGTCGGAAATAATTTTAAATTTCCCCACACGACATGCATGTTTGAAAATGATTGGCGCTTTCTTAGCATCGTAAAAAAAACCAAATGCGTGGGCAGACTTGCAATATAACCTGATAATTTTTGCAAGTCTGGTTCACTGTGAGAAATCGCTTGCCAAGACTACAACTAGTCCTTGCCAGAAGTTAGAATTCAGAATTCCATTTATCAGGCCGGACTTTTATTGGAGTATTTTGGAAGGACTTACACAGCCCATGAAAAACTCTACCATTCTAATAAGGAACCTGAATCTGATGGCAAAACAAGCAAAGACATCAAAAACAGAATGAATAAAGCGAGAACAGCCTTTGCTAGTCTAAACAACATCTGGAAGTCCTCTCAGTACAGCACAAACACTAAATTAAGATTATAAGAGAGCTGTGTGCTTGCTGTGCTTCTCTATGGTGCGGAATGCTGGAGAGTAACAGAGAAGGAAACGTCGAAATTGTCCTCTTTACACACAATTTGCATAAGGAAAATTCTCCAAATCTTTTGGCCGAATACCATCATCAAACAACAACTGCTTACTCGGAGCAACCAAGAGAACATGCACACCAGCATAGCTGGCAGACGCTGGAGTTGGGTTGGCCAGTCCTTAGAAGAGACCCTGATGCCATCACAAGAACAGCTATGCTATGGACCCCTGATGGAAAGTGAAAGAGAGGCCGACCAAAAACAACTTGGTGGAGAACTGTGGAGGCCGAGATGCAAAGAATGAAGCAGAGCTGGGGAACTGCACGAAGGATGGCCACCGACTGAGCAAAGTAGAAGCAGTTTGTTGCTGCCCTACAAGACGCCATCAGGCGTGATGGCCATTGACTGAATTGACAGTCTGCGGCAAAGAATCAAAGAACAAGAAAATGGTAGTCTCTCATACTTTTCGTGTTGTTAATTAGGGGAGGGAGGGTGGAAAGGCCGGGGTGTATGGGATGACAACCAATTCATCTGTCAGCATCAATAAGCATTACTTCACCAGACCCTCACTTTTCCGCCAAGTCCTCACTAATTCTTATATATTATTTTTTCCCCTGTTATAAACTGTTTTACTGTATTGTGTAGTTCTCTAGATCTGTCAGTTCCCTTCTTGCGCCTGAGACAGAACCGTGTTTCACACTGTTGATCAGATTAGGCCTACCTCCTTTTGCATATAGTTACACGGTTGAGTGGCCATCTTGTCCACATTGGATTTCAAAGGCAGGGACATCGGATATTTCTACTTTCGGGGCACATAATTTTAATGTATTTAACTTAGTTCTCGGTTTCTTACCACTGGAAACAGCCATATACCACTTGAAGACTGCACTTAATGCCTTTCCCTCAAAGGCTCAAAACATTGTCATTTTTACTGATTCAGTGTCTGCCCTTCAAGCCCTAGAAGGCAGTGAACATTGTAGAACTGAATTAACCAAACGAATCCTAGATGCTGGTCAGCTTATCACTTCCTATGGCATCAGAATAGTTATGTAATGGATCCCAGGACACGCAAATACATCTGGCAATGACAGTGCAGACAAATTAGCAAAGAAGGGACCAAGGCAAGAACAACCACTCATAGAAATAACTCTTCAAACAGCCTAACAACTCATACAAACAACAATCAAAGTGACCTGCTGAACAGATGGGACATGAGAAACACCGGGAGAGAGCTTTACAGACATATGGCCGGTCCTGATTCTAATGACAATATTGACCATCTTACAACGAAGGATCAGGGCACAATTTTTCTGCTCCAAACACAACATATACCACTCAATCAACAATCACATGAACAGAATCCAGTCACGATACACTCCAGAGTGCCAGCTGACCACCACCTCTTTGAGTGCCCAGCACTCGATTATGTTAGGAAAATGCTCCTTCCTCCGAAGCTTGTTATTGGAAGAGGAAAAGAACTACTTGCTGTTTTCTATTATTCCTGCTCTTCTATGATCTACTGGACACAGTATTACAGCCTTTGTCTTGTCAGAGTTATTCAGCCTGTGTGTAGGAACTAGCCCACGTGTTTGTGTGTGTTATCAGAAGAGAAAATGCAAAGTCACAGAAATGCACTTAATTCAACCCGTGAAAGATACAACCTGAAGATCAACACATCAAAAACAGAAACTATGGAGATTAGCAGATCAACAGGCCCCCTTAACATACATGCCAACATCAGGCTTCAGAGTTCAAATACCTAGTAAAACGTTTTTACAGAAAATGTAAGATTTGACAAAGATTGAAACAAGATGTCAAAAAGCCAATGCAGTCACTTACTAAGTGTCACCACTACTCAAACAACCAAATATCAGCGTAGAAACTAAACGACAACCGATAAATGTTATATTCTTACCAACTCTTTGCTAACAGTGTTAAATATGGGCCCTGACCAAGGCACAGGAGGGGAAAATCAGATTCTGTGAAAAGAGATGCTTAAGCAAAGCTACAAATGTTACCACCAGGAGAGACAGAAAAAGAAGTGATTACGTCTGAAACATTGTAGGAACTACATCCTGCATCAAGTACATAGAGAGACAGAATATCGAGTGGTTTGACCATCTCGCGACAAAGGAGTATGATAAATTACGGTACTACGATGTGCTTACAACAGTCAAAGATCTGGTTTCAGGGCACGGGGAAGATCAAGAGACAGATGGATAGACATCACAGAAATCCTACAACTCAGGATGACCATAGTCAGTGCAACAGACTCGGCTTAAGAACGCAAACTTGTGCGATAAATTCCTGGCAGGGGTATACTTTTGACAACAAAAAATTTAATCATGTCTTTAGTTTTTATAAGTGTGGGTTTATTGATTATAGTTTCCAAGTGCCTGTTGACAGCTTAGTTGCTTGGTGGATGTTGAAAAAAGAAATGGAAAGGAAGAAACTGAACACAGGTCCATATCCTTGAATTTGAACACTCGAAAACTGAAACCTTGCTGAAAATCAAAAGTTTTTTGACCGACTTTTCGGAGATTTTGGAACACATTTTGGGCAATGTTCATACACATTTTTGGCGACTTTTGGAACACATTTTGGATGACGTTCTAATTTCCTTTTGCGACTTTTGAATTCAAGAATACGGACCTGTACAGCAAAAATGTTGCCATCCCCAGGATCTGAGACATAAATCACACATCATAATTCTTTGCTGTAATTTCTTGCTAGTTCAATAGGAGCCTAATCATTCTGAAGCATTTTTCATTGTCCTGGTAAATGCATTCTATATTTTTGCTTTCAGAACCTGGTCACCCCACGTTAGGCAAAGTAATGTCCCCCCCCCCATGCCATATGCTCAAGGTTTTTCAATACCTTCTTCCTGTCTATCTCCAGTTCTCTTCTCCATGTGTTCTTGGGGGTCTCCTTCCAGCACTCCTACTCTGGGATTCCACAACAAGGACTACATTGTTGTAATGCTATCAACAGGTTTCCTCATTGTGTATCATATATTATCTCTAGTGTCTCTTCTCATCTCTTTTTCCACTCGCAATTGTCTTATTCATTCATTAGTTTCACATTAACGATTTTGTCATACCACTTCAATCCTAGGCAAGCACACATTAACGATACCGTAGCTTTTTGGATTTACGTGTATTTTAAAAATAAAAAAAAAACGCAGTATTTTCATGTTTAGATTTGCTTTAATTAAAATGAATTGAAAAGTAAAAAATAATATTTTGTATGCTCAGGATAACTCAGAAAAGATCTTATATGGTAAAATAATTTAAATAAATTGACGTTTTGTAAAGCACAACTGTCCATTAGTTATATACAGCATATGTAAGATTTTGTTTAGAACCTATGAAGATATAATGTGTTATGTAAAGCTTATACAAAGCTTCCAGCAGTAGGGTGGGAGGCTGAAAAATCTCATTACTATTTACATGTTTTTTGTAACACATTTTCCTTTTGAGAAGGTCTACACAGACATTGACATTAGTTTACACAATTTTAGACTTAGTGTTGACTTATACAAAAACCCAATTTTAAAATTTGAAACAAAGTGCTAAATCTGTACACTAAAACAGTGGTTCTCAACCATCTTTTGCTCATAAACCCCCTTGTGAACCTCATTTACTTCTGTGGCCCTTCTGTCGCCAGTTCTTTTCTCCGTGTGTTTTTCAGTCTCACTCTACCCCTTACCCTGAGGATTCTAGAACAAGAACTGCCTTGTAATGCTGTCAGTAGGTTTCCTTAATGTGTGTGTCCTATCCATTGCCAGCAACTACTTCTTATCTCTTGTGTTTATAAAAATATTATCATAATTTTCCTTTGCATTTCTTTATGAAGCCAGGAAAATATACTTCATAGCAAATATAATGTTTGTTCCTTTTCATGATTACCAGTTTTCTACAAATAAGATAATTTGAACTGCATCGTACATGATTAAAGCATGATAAAGTAGAAATCTATATTTATTTAGAATGTGACAAGTGAAAAGTCCATATTTATTTAGAATCTGACATTAAAAGATCATATTCATTTATGATGTGACAAATTAGAAGACCACACTTATTTAGAATATGATAAATCAGAAGTATGTGCTCATTTAGAATGTAACATATTAAAAAGTTGTATTGATTTATAATGTGACAAATTATAAGATTATAGTCAATTCAAATGTTGCATGTTAGATGGTGTGTCTTCCTCCTCCTTAATGCTGATCTGGGTATATCCTGGGTCATCAATGTATGGTAGACCCTTGTACTTGTCAAATTCAACATCTAATGCCATTTTCCTTCTTTCAGAAAGTCGTTTCATGGGCTGACTGTGCATAGACCAATTGGATTTATAAACTTCAACTTTGAACTCTTGGTTTCTCATCATGTGCAAGTAAGGAAAGTTAAGTAAGTTCATATCACCGGGACTTGAGCTTTGGTTGTGTTTACATTCCACAGCAACACATGTTTCTCCATTTTCATTATCTGCATTCATAATGTTGACATACTTCAAGGCTGGGTTGCTATCTTGTGTCTCAGGATGCTGGGAATAGAGAAGGTATTTTAGTGGCAATAGAGTAGAACTAGACCATCTGATCATTTCCCACATTAATAAAATTATGCGATACTGTTATTGACCCACAGAAAATTTATAACTGGATTAATAATTTTTTAAAATATGTTAGCATTAGATTTAAGACCAGTTACAAAGTTTTCTTTAGATACAAAACTAATTATATATATATATATATATATATATATATATATATATATATATATATATATATATATATATATATATATATATATATATATATATATATATATATATATATATATATATATATATATATATATATATATATATATATATATATATATATATATATATATATACTAAAATCTAATGGCAAAAACTTTTAAAAAATTGTTAATCCAGTTAAAATTTTTCTGTGGGTCGATAACAGTATCACATAATTGTATTAATGTGGGAAACAACCATATACATATATATACATATATTGTTATGCAGAACTGACATCATTGCACACCGGACAAACCCATAGGTGCTCAGTCTCTATCAGTATATGTTGAAAAGTGTGAAAGCTAATTGTTCCTGTAGCTCGCTGGTTGTAAACACGACAGATGCATCCTCTCATACGTCCATCTCTACTAGCTTTATGTTTGATGCCAAATTCCAACAGTTTTAACCTTGATGATTCATCTATTGCAGTGTCATTCTCTAACAGGCAATCATTAATTGTTCTCATTATATCTCCCTTATCCATATCCAGTGTCCCCACTGTGGGTGCTCTTGATGCTAGTCTGTCAGCTCTTTCATTACCACATACCCCAGCATAACCAGGACAGTATATCCATACCAGCTCTTGTAGACTGGAAGCTTCTATGAATGTTTTCCATTCATGCTGCAACCAACTACTTTGAACCTTCCGAAGCATGGACTGAGAGTCAGAGACAATGATAGCCTTTGTTAATGAAGTTTCAGTTATCCACCTTAAGGCTGCAGTAACAGCCTCGACCTCCGTTCTCATGCTGGAAGTTGTTATCTTGTAAGCCCCGCTATGTTTGGCGACGATTCTGCCCTGTACCCGAGCAGAGAAGCCTCAACCGGATTTCTCACCGACCCATCTGTATACATAATGGCATCACCATCCCCGGAATGATCATGTATCAGTTGATTAATTTCCAGTTCTGCTATTCCATTCCCCCTGTCACGAAATGGATTTAGGACTAGAGACTGTCTACATATAGTGACAAGACAATAGTAAGAAGAAAGACTGAAATGATAGATTCAGATAGAAATATAGTGCAAACTGTGAAAGTTGAGACCATTGGCTCCGAGGTTGAGAACCGAGGTTGATTCTTTCCTCGCCACTTCGGACGTTAAATTGCTATGGCCTCGAACCACCTCTAACTACCCTATGGGGATAAGGTTCAATTAAGATTCACAAACACCAAGGTACAGACAACATATAGCTACTGTACTAAAGGAAATGACTGATGCCAGCTACAATTTATACAAGTTTATTATACACCTATACACAAACTCGTCTACATGTCAAAATACATGAAGTGCGAGGATGCACACCTGAAACAAAATCAAGCACAGTTAAAAATGCACCAACCCCAACCCTTCTCCCACAATTGCAACCTGTATGGAGAAAGAAGGTAAGGTTAACTGAAATGAACTCCACTGCACTTGATGTCGCCTACACTCCAAACTAGCTGTTCTAAATTCTAACTCTAACTCTAAGTCCACTGATAGCTGGAACGACTGCGAAGTGACTACACAATCTCTGCACAGACTTCGGTTCTACACAGCCTATCCTGGAATCTCCTGAACACAACTAACTGCACCTCTAAACTTCAGCAGCTGTCCTCTGCTATGATTCACCAAAACTAACAGTTCTGCCTATCTGTGCTGACTTCAGTAGAGAGAATGTTTACCCTCTCTCTCTCTCCACTAACTCTGGAATTGATGACTGAGGTTTAACAGAACCCCACTGGATTCTGGACTGGAACTGTAGCTGACTTCTACCACTCTGAAATTACCTGCCCGAGTACCTATAACTGGGCCGTCGGCTTTATTATGGCCGTGAAGAAACGAACACAAAATTACCACAACGCTGGCAGCCTGCCAAATCTGCGTGTGTAACGAGCGTCAGAGCTCAGGATTTATCCACAAAAATCCTATTCGCTGGAAAATGTCTTCCCCTGGCTGGGAAAACGTATTTTCTTCCTCTCCTTCCACTACTGGCAACTAACGTAAAACCCTTGCGGTTCTGCGAATGCCCCAACTTTGCCGTGGGAGAAATTTTGTGGTCTCAAAATTCCGCTCTCATTCCCACAAAAAGCCGGCACCTGCTGTTTAGACAAAAGCAAAATCAACAGCTAAACAAAACGTTAATACTCTATTACAAATAACAATTAACTTCCTGACAAACCCTTAAGTCTTTAACACGTAAGTCTCCCCCGTCTATAATCAATACAGCTCCCCTACTCTCTCCCGTTATGCACCACCATACAAAATCATGCAAACAAAGTCCGCTCCCCCACTGAGCTCCCTTCTCTACCTGAGCCCACAAGGTAAACATTGGCTAACCCAGATCGCTTGTTCTGCCTGACTAACTCCGAGCAACAACAATATTTTTCAATGGCCCGTCTGGGCAGACGTACTGTGGCCTACTTCTTACGCTGACACTAATGCCGTAATGTTTAACACAACTAAAACTAGCCTTCTCTAGGAATTCCTAAAATTCCCGTCAATAATAGTAATCACATTCAAAATGTAATACAAAATAATTCCCTTTAAAATTACTTCTCCCATCTTCTGAATTCACAGAACAATAATGCACAATCAATAACATATAATCCTGTTTACGCTAGCATCTACCTGCCGTCAAAAGTTATACATAACCCCCGATTATCAAATTGAAAACCCCGTAGTTCAGCCACGTGGTGCCGCAGTTTTTCAACCACGCGCTCCTGCATACATTCATTACTGATAGCACACATGTGCTCCAATTAATACCTCTATCACTTCCGTCCACAGATATATGTGTAACTATATAAATAGCGAGCATCAATACTCTCACTAAAATCACAAATAAAAATACACATTACACACGCTCCCGACTATTCTGTAAATACATATGATTCGCAGATGCGAGTTTCTCTCCCGACCGACTTTGCAATAATACAAAGCGGTGATATCTCAACTTTTAAACCATGCCGCTATTCTTTCAACAAGGAATTAAATGGACCTAGTTTCTCATGTCTATCACTCAGATCGAATTGATGGCTCTGGAGTTAAGAATTAAATTAAACTAAACTGCCCAAAGAAACTTAAATGATCGGCTAGGACTAGAAAAATTAAATAAAGTCCTCACGCAAAAATTCATGCTTACCAAATCTCGAATGTCCAACTGAAGGCAATCGACAATATGCTTCTGGCACCCGGCTTTGGCAATTTTTCATTAAAAGAGAAAGAGGCTATGAAATATAGGCCTTTTATAATCAAGACCCCCACGCGCCGACTTCATGACGTCATATGCGCGGCGTGGTTCTAAAGCCAATGGGCGCTCTGCATTTCAACTGCAGTTAGCTCTCCGCCAATCAGAACCTTAGATCTTTCTGATGCAACCAGTTTCTGCTAGACAAAGAACCGGGAATTGGTCCTAGCCCTATACTGCGGAAATGAAGCAAAAATGGCCGCAAAGAATTTAACTCCCGAAAAATGCGTATATGGCCACGCAATATCTTTAAAAAAAGACAATCTGGTGCCAATCCTGATCTAGCATCTATAATCTTTCTTCTAGAAAAATACTTTCTAATTCCCTACACCCCCATTCTAAACACATAGATCAAACTCCATCGTGATCTCATCTTGAAAAAACGTAAATAATAGAAGGAGAAGAAACATGGAGAAGGATTTCCTGTAATCCCTCCTAAAAATAGTGAACTAAATGCAAGGAGAAAAAGACATGGGCCATTTGAAAGACAGAATCTCAGTACTTTCGTCACATCACTCCCCCCTTTCAAAGATTGAGCAACGATCTCCTTACTGAAATCTCTGTGTTTCACATTGGCCCTTATTCCTGTCTACAAGGCTGTCTGTCCTTACCCCTCCTATTCAGTGTTCTTCGACCTTCCTCTTTTGCGTTTCCTCCTTCCTCCTCTCCTAGAATGAGCTCCTATGCTCCGTTGGGAGAGTTGATCTCTCTTCAGACCTGTGCCGTCTAATGGCGGGTCTGAACTTTCCCTTGCTATGACCGTCAAAAGGCTGTTCTGGTCAGCTGATGTGACCGGCGGGCGCTGTGGCGACCTGGCGATGGCGACTTCCTCGCTGCGCGTCAGCGGGTTTGTGACTGCTGGTACCGTGCGAGAACGATGCAACGTCTCGGGTTCCTCTGGTGTAGAGCCTCCGATTTCTTGCTGGGTGTCTATTGGATCACGATCGACCTCAATAGCTTCTACCTTTGAAGAAAGGTAGGTAAGATCTGCCCCTGGCAGTGGTTCTGGATTCGCTCTTCCCCTACCAATCTGAAGCGGGACAGAGCTCTCCAATATAGCTCCTTGCAAATGCGTAAGGTCGCTTTTCTCACTCTTTTCTGGCCTGAAAAGTTGGTGAGATGAAACTGTAGACCACGGGAGCTCTCCGTCTAACACCCTGGTTCTACCTTCAACCTTGCCCTCCCCTGTAAGAGTTACTGGCGTCAGTTGGGATGTGTCCTGCAGTGACACTTGACGGTTTAAGATCCCGTTTGATCGCGGAGAATCTGAGATAAAGCACTCAGTGACTTGTTCCAATGTTCCTTGAAACAAATTGGAAAAGATAGCCAATTTTTCAGGCTCCTCGTTACAAGAGTCGTTTCCTGTAAACAAGATACGAGAGTTGTGGGGCCCATCTCCGTTTATAGGCAAACGGATATTCAGATCACGGTCCTCCTCGGGTTGAGTAAAGTGCTGGTCGGATGGGGCTCCAGGGCTGGTTGGAACTATATGCTCGCTCAGACCGCTATCTTGTGCCCTATGAAGATGGCGCTGGTCGTTGACATATGTAATACCGCTCTTGTCAGTATGTCCCTCACTTGAAGGAGCTAATAACATCGGGGGCCTAATTCCCGACAACAAAGAGTGTACTTCCTGAATCAGAGGCGTCGTCACCACTGTTTGGCCGGTTGGCTGAACAGGGCTGGCGGGCGAATTTGCCTCTGCAAATAACATATCACTGTCGTCAGAGGCGTTGCACCTCTCCTTGGCACGACAGCTATGTTTGAGCTCGCTTGGGGCTCCGTGAATTAGGGGTTCTCCTTTTCCACTTATCTGGCCTGCAGTAGGCCCCCTTGCATCAGCAAGGATCGGTGTGGGCGGGTTCCCCAAAACTAAATATGGGTTACCGAGAATGAAGTCGTAGGCCGGCTGAGCCGTTACAGCTGCCTTGATGGTGCCAGACACGTACTTACATTTCACCTCAATATTGGCTACCGGAAAGCACTGTGAAGTCCCTTTCCTTAAAACTCCACCAATATTGACCTTTTCCTTAGTCATCTGCCAAGGCTTCACCAGATGTCGGGCGATTATGCTGGGGTATGTAAGCCCGCTGTCAAATAAGCATGTAGTCTCAGTCCCGTTCACTTCGGCTGGTCCACTGTTGGAGAACAACTTCTCTGACTGGAAGGGTTTCCACTTCTTCCCTTGTTTCACCCTCACAGGCCTTAAACAAGCCATCTGATGAGCGGGTTGTTTGTTTGGGCACCGTGATGTCCAATGAGAAGTAGTCCGACAGAACCTACAATATCTCTCATTATCTCCCCGGTTCCTGACGGGTTCATGAGAAGTCGGCCCCTGTGTTCTGTTAGGCGGCTGGGAGCGCATGTTATGACTGGGAGGGAGCTCCTTGCGAGACGGCCCTTGCTGCTGTTGATCTGAAGAGGAAGGAGACTGCGATGAAGATGCTCCTTTGTCCGGGGCTGGCAGGTCAGGGTGTTTTCTTTTCTGTCCCAGTACTTCGGCCTGTGCCGTCTGGAACCTTTCAGCAAAAAGAATTATCTGGTCCAGTTGCTGTGCGCCCTGCTCCGCCAGGTACTTCCTTAAGTCCGGAGACATGTTGGCCTTTATCTGTTCGCACAGAACTAATTCTTCCAATCCTTCAAAAGATTTAGCCAAACCCGACAACTCTCTCCAGCGAGTGAGGTAATTCCTCAGCCTCTCTGCGAACTGGGGAAAACTTTCTCCTTTCTCCAGTCGACTTTCCCTAAACATCGTTTGGCACTTCCGGGGAGTCCATTGGAATCGCTGTAACAGGGCGTTCCGCAGTGCCTCAAAGTTATTCTGGTCATCCACTAGCATCTTGCTATAGACTTCATACCCATGTCCTCTTAGTGACTGAGATAATTTGAGGCACCAAAGACTATCATCCAGCCCATATGCCTTTGCCATCCGTTCAAATTTTTCTAAAAATACCTCAATTTTCTCATTCCCGTTAGGAAAAGAGTCCATCGGAAAATTCATGGCTGCCATCCGGGGCCCTCCGTTTCCTGAGGTGTCTGTTGCCCCTGCTCCGGGAGAATCTCCGTTAGCCGAACTGCCTTCCGAAGATCGGTACTGCAGTTCCAGTGAACGCAGGGCAAGTTCATGCTGTCTCTCGGCTGCCTTCTCTGCTGCTTCCCTTTCTGCTTTTCTCTCCTCTGCCGCCGCAGCTCTTTCCTGCGCCTCCCTCTCTGCCTTTTTCTCCTCTGCCTGTCGGGCCTTCTCTTCTTTCTCCGCTTCCAATTTACGCAGGTCCATCTCTGCCAGTCGGGCCCTCTCTTCTTTCTCTGCTTCCAATTTACGCAGGTATTTCTCCGCTTTCCTTTTCTCTCTCTCCGTCTGCCGGTCCTGTTCCCTCATAATGTAAGCCCTAGTCTCGGCCTCATTCATCCCCATGCTTTTAGCTGCATCCTTCCATGCAGTAAGTAGCTTGACCAATTCAGCCATCTTACCTGACAAATCAGCAGTACTCACAACGAGGGGAAATGACAAAAAAGGAACAAGAAAAATTTACTGTTACCTACTAGGAATATGCTGTCGCAAAAACCCGCACTCAGACTAGCACCAAGTCTGACTAATAACTACCTGAAAAAAATTCAAGTTATCCAGCTACCCAAAACCCGAATTTACTTTCCTGTCAAGAAAAAAAATTCCATTAGCCATCAATTACTTCTAAGTCATAAACAACCTTACTACCACTATCATCTATACTAACTGGAACCTGTGGAAAAAAACTTATAGCTGGATCAGTCTTAATATAGCTCAAGTCTAGGGGATTTTATAAAGAAAATCTATTTTTCAGAACTTCCTACAGAGACAATCTATGAATCTAGAATTGATCCCAACAAAGATGATCCCAAGGACGACGCCACCCACTTTGTCAAGATCACAGAATTGAACGTAACAAAGATGATTCACCGGACGATAGCACCCACTTTGTCACGAAATGGATTTAGGACTAGAGACTGTCTACATATAGTGACAAGACAATAGTAAGAAGAAAGACTGAAATGATAGATTCAGATAGAAATATAGTGCAAACTGTGAAAGTTGAGACCATTGGCTCCGAGGTTGAGAACCGAGGTTGATTCTTTCCTCGCCACTTCGGACGTTTAAATTGCTATGGCCTCGAACCACCTCTAACTACCCTATGGGGATAAGGTTCAATTAAGATTCACAAACACCAAGGTACAGACAACATATAGCTACTGTACTAAAGGAAATGACTGATGCCAGCTACAATTTATACAAGTTTATTATACACCTATACACAAACTCGTCTACATGTCAAAATACATGAAGTGCGAGGATGCACACCTGAAACAAAATCAAGCACAGTTAAAAATGCACCAACCCCAACCCTTCTCCCACAATTGCAACCTGTATGGAGAAAGAAGGTAAGGTTAACTGAAATGAACTCCACTGCACTTGATGTCGCCTACACTCCAAACTAGCTGTTCTAAATTCTAACTCTAACTCTAAGTCCACTGATAGCTGGAACGACTGCGAAGTGACTACACAATCTCTGCACAGACTTCGGTTCTACACAGCCTATCCTGGAATCTCCTGAACACAACTAACTGCACCTCTAAACTTCAGCAGCTGTCCTCTGCTATGATTCACCAAAACTAACAGTTCTGCCTATCTGTGCTGACTTCAGTAGAGAGAATGTTTACCCTCTCTCTCTCCACTAACTCTGGAATTGATGACTGAGGTTTAACAGAACCCCACTGGATTCTGGACTGGAACTGTAGCTGACTTCTACCACTCTGAAATTACCTGCCCGAGTACCTATAACTGGGCCGTCGGCTTTATTATGGCCGTGAAGAAACGAACACAAAATTACCACAACGCTGGCAGCCTGCCAAATCTGCGTGTGTAACGAGCGTCAGAGCTCAGGATTTATCCACAAAAATCCTATTCGCTGGAAAATGTCTTCCCCTGGCTGGGAAAACGTATTTTCTTCCTCTCCTTCCACTACTGGCAACTAACGTAAAACCCTTGCGGTTCTGCGAATGCCCCAACTTTGCCGTGGGAGAAATTTTGTGGTCTCAAAATTCCGCTCTCATTCCCACAAAAAGCCGGCACCTGCTGTTTAGACAAAAGCAAAAACAACAGCTAAACAAAACGTTAATACTCTATTACAAATAACAATTAACTTCCTGACAAACCCTTAAGTCTTTAACACGTAAGTCTCCCCCGTCTATAATCAATACAGCTCCCCTACTCTCTCCCGTTATGCACCACCATACAAAATCATGCAAACAAAGTCCGCTCCCCCACTGAGCTCCCTTCTCTACCTGAGCCCACAAGGTAAACATTGGCTAACCCAGATCGCTTGTTCTGCCTGACTAACTCCGAGCAACAACAATATTTTCAATGGCCCGTCTGGGCAGACGTACTGTGGCCTACTTCTTACGCTGACACTAATGCCGTAATGTTTAACACAACTAAAACTAGCCTTCTCTAGGAATTCCTAAAATTCCCGTCAATAATAGTAATCACATTCAAAATGTAATACAAAATAATTCCCTTTAAAATTACTTCTCCCATCTTCTGAATTCACAGAACAATAATGCACAATCAATAACATATAATCCTGTTTACGCTAGCATCTACCTGCCGTCAAAAGTTATACATAACCCCCGATTATCAAATTGAAAACCCCGTAGTTCAGCCACGTGGTGCCGCAGTTTTTCAACCACGTGCTCCTGCATACATTCATTACTGATAGCACACATGTGCTCCAATTAATACCTCTATCACTTCTGTCCACAGATATATGCGTAACTATATAAATAGCGAGCATCAATACTCTCACTAAAATCACAAATAAAAATACACATTACACACGCTCCCGACTATTCTGTAAATACATATGATTCGCAGATGCGAGTTTCTCTCCCGACCGACTTTGCAATAATACAAAGCGGTGATATCTCAACTTTTAAACCATGCCGCTATTCTTTCAACAAGGAATTAAATGGACCTAGTTTCTCATGTCTATCACTCAGATCGAATTGATGGCTCTGGAGTTAAGAATTAAATTAAACTAAACTGCCCAAAGAAACTTAAATGATCGGCTAGGACTAGAAAAATTAAATAAAGTCCTCACGCAAAAATTCATGCTTACCAAATCTCGAATGTCCAACTGAAGGCAATCGACAATATGCTTCTGGCACCCGGCTTTGGCAATTTTTCATTAAAAGAGAAAGAGGCTATGAAATATAGGCCTTTTATAATCAAGACCCCCACGCGCCGACTTCATGACGTCATATGCGCGGCGTGGTTCTAAAGCCAATGGGCGCTCTGCATTTCAACTGCAGTTAGCTCTCCGCCAATCAGAACCTTAGATCTTTCTGATGCAACCAGTTTCTGCTAGACAAAGAACCGGGAATTGGTCCTAGCCCTATACTGCGGAAATGAAGCAAAAATGGCCGCAAAGAATTTAACTCCCGAAAAATGCGTATATGGCCACGCAATATCTTTAAAAAAAGACAATCTGGTGCCAATCCTGATCTAGCATCTATAATCTTTCTTCTAGAAAAATACTTTCTAATTCCCTACACCCCCATTCTAAACACATAGATCAAACTCCATCGTGATCTCATCTTGAAAAAACGTAAATAATAGAAGGAGAAGAAACATGGAGAAGGATTTCCTGTAATCCCTCCTAAAAATAGTGAACTAAATGCAAGGAGAAAAAGACATGGGCCATTTGAAAGACAGAATCTCAGTACTTTCGTCACACCCCCAATTTCTACACTCTTTCCCAAGGCTGATGATGACCCGCTGGTAGTTATTTCAGTTTTCATCTGACATACACCATTCTTCCCCCTTGAATATATTGTCAACTGTGGCCACCTGCTTGATAGTTGTCTCTGCCTGTGCCATCCATGACATCCCTCCCTCTTTTTATTCTTGCTCCCTTAATGTCAGCTATGTTACCATACAGTGGGTGCCGTTTGTCTGTGGATACTCGCATATAGGCTTTTGCTTGGGCCACCGCATATCTGGATTTAATGGACAGCACTCCAAGCATGTATCTCATTGTCACAATGGGGGTATCTTGCGTACAGCCCAAGACTATGCGCATCCCTTCATTCTGAATGCGTTCTAGTCATTCACATTGTGTTACTGACAGCATGAGTATTCCCAGTCCATATACTCAATGACCGATATGACTAGCTGTTGATAAAGAAGAAATAGTAATCTCTGCTCCAGACGCGCTGCGGCCATTAGTGTCAGGGCCGCTAGACCTCCCCTGCATTTCTGTGTGATGTGCTCAACATGGTACTTATACGAGAGCCCTCGATCAAATGTAACTCCAAGGTATTTCAGCTTTTCTTGCCTTTCAATTTTCTGTCCATTGAGAGTAATATTTGGGAGGTCTGCTTTCACAATGGAGTTGTTCAAGGAGCACCACATCACGCAGGCCTTGTTGGGATTGACTTTGCAGCTTGTTTCCTCGCACCATTTAGACACTTCCTGTAGTGTTCCATGTATGCTATTAACCATTTCTTGTCGGTCAGAGCCTGTTCTGTAAATGAGTATATCAGCAGCAAATGTCAGTGTTCGTCCCAGCCCAGATGGTTGAATGGTGGCTACTTTTGCTGGATAGATATTAAACAGCACCAGTGATAGTGGAGAACCCTGGGGTAGTCCCATATATATATATGGGACTATATATATATATACATACAGATATATATCTATGTTACCAGATAGTGCCTTGCAAGAAACCTGTGAAGAAGCACTTCATGTACTCTTGCAATGGTGATTTCTGTACCATTAGTTTTAAATGATGAAGCTGCCAGTTCTATGTACAACCACATTAGTTGCCTCTTACAAACAACATATCTGAGGCACAAATGGCTCTATTCTTTCTTTGCCTTCTCAGAGACATCAGAACCACCACACCAGGTGTGAGTCTTACAGTGCAGGCAAAAAATATACCCTTAAGATGATCAAACAAACAAAAAATGAAAGAAATCAGTGGAACCAGTTATGAAATCATTTATGACAAATGAAACAGAAAACCTGAGAAATGCTACTTTGGCTCATCTTTCTGGAATACGCACTTGCTGAGGCATGCCATTAGATTGCACAAGAAACACCCAAACAAAAGGTAAAATCATAAGTATATCTTGGAGCATTATAAATAAAGTCGGAGGCACAGGCAGTGATATCAAAATAAGGATACAAAAGACAAGAGGAGCTATCATTGCAATGAGAAATACATGGAAATCAAAGGAAATTAGGTCCAACACAAAAATTTTCAACTTAAATGTCAAGTCTTACTGTGTGGCTCAGAAAAATGGAGAACAGCAAAAACAACAGCCAAGACATAACAGACTTTCATAAATGGGTACCAGTGTAGAATAGAAGGATTGAATGGTATGACTTGATCATCAGTGTGGAATTAATAACTAGACAGACAGGTGCCAGTGGAATGGGAGATGAGAAGAAGATGCTGGTGATGGAATGGACACACACTGAAGAAATCTGCTGATGGCATTAAAAGGCAATCCTTTTTCTGGAACCCCCAGGATACGAGAGGCAGAGAGATACTGAAGTACACATGGAGAAGAGAGCTGGAGACAGAAGTGAGAGGATTAAAAAAGACTGACCGTGAGGGGATGGCACAGAACAGAAAGACTTGTGGAGCCAAACAGCAATGATGATGATGATGAAGAAGAAAAATCAGTGAAAGTAAATATTAAATAATTCTGAAAAATGAAACAGATGAGGCTAGTAATGTTTCGGTGGTCCTTCTTTCTGGAACACTCACCTGCTGAGGTGTACGATAACAGGCATCAGTTGTATCTGATGAAATGCAAGAATTGTATTATACAGTGTTGATGTAAGATCTTGTCATGTCTTCCAAGCTCTACACGGATTTAATAATATTTTGGCTTATGCACACTTCAACTGACATAAAACCTTGAAGAAAATACATCTTGTGTGCAGGTAGAAGCAATGGGCTTATCTGTAGCATCTTACACGAATGAAGCAAGAGAACAAATAAAACTCTGACATATTAAATACAGTTTTATTAATTATGTACAATGAAACACTGTCAGAAGACCCTGTTGATATCTACAGTGGACACAGATAAGCATAGACATGAATATTTAAGATTAGAAATGAAGAACTGGGGATATTCAGGCATGTTCATCTAGCAGACAAATATGAGGGCTGCCAACTTCATCAGCTAAACAAATTGCTGAAGAAACCACTGCTATAGGGGCACATAAATGCTTTAGTCCAGGCTTCCTTTAAAGGGACCAACTGCAATGGTGCTTTCATGGAGCAGAAAGGAAAGTGATGATGAATCAAGAACAAGCAAGAATGATATTCAGCTAAAAAGAATCCTCTTCTTCATCATTATGTCTCATATAACCACATCTATTTCTCTCATAAAGTTGGTGGTCATCCACATCTAATTCTCTCATAAAGTTGTTGGTCATCCACATATAATTCTCTCATAACGTTGATGGTATGTCTCTGTTCTCTCATATAATCACATCTAATTCTCTCATAAAGTTGGTGATGTCAGGCTCCTCTCATAAAACCACATCTATTTCTCTCATAAAGCTGGTGGTCATCCACATTTAATTCTCTAGACTCATAAAGTTTGTATTCTGCCTGGTTCTCTCCTCCACATCTAATTCTCTCATAAAATTGATGGTATGTCTCTGTTCTCTCATATAACCACATATAATTCTCTCATAAAGTTGGTGATCTGTCAGCCTCCTCTCATATAACCACATCTATTTCTCTCATAAAGTTGGTAGTTTGTCTTGTTCTCATATCATCATATCTATTTCTCTAATAAAGTTGGTGGTCTGCCTAGCTTCTCTCATATAACAACATCTATTTCTCTCAAGTATTTTCATTTTATCTTATGGAACAGAAGAGTCAGGTCCTCAGCAAAATTGTTATTGTTATTGTTGTTCTGAACCGACACCGACTCCGGGCAAACGCATAGGTGCTCAGTCTCCTTCAGCAGATGTCGAAGGGTACGAATGCTAACAGTTCCTGTTGCACGCTGATTGTACATACGCTGAATGCATCCTCTCATACGTTCATTCCTGCCAGTCCCACGCCTAATGCCAAACTCCAGCAATCTCAGCCATGATGATTCATCGATTGCAGTGTCATTCTCTAACAGGCGATCATTAATTGTCTTCAGTATCTCTCCCTTATCCATATCCAACACACCCACTATAGGTGCTCTTGAAGCTAGTCTATCAGCTCTTTCATTGCTGTGTACCCCTGCACGACCAGGACAGCAGATCCACACCAGTTCCTGAAGATTTGAGGCTGCTATGAAGGTTTTCCATTCATGCCGTAGCCATCCATTTTGGGTCTTCTGAAGCATGGACTGTGAGTCTGACACAATAACTGCTCTTGTCAATGAAGTTTCAGACAACCACCTTAAAGCAGCAGTAGCTGCCTCTACCTCCATTCTCATGCTGGAGGTTGTGTCTTGATCATCAAGCTGTTTAGTCCACTGAATTTCATTTCTGTTGGCTGATGTCATTGTTTCCATAACCCAATGTATAGCCAAAGTTTCACTAATAAGATTCATATGATAAGAAATGACCCCAGCACTGTTGAGAAAAAAAGATCTATGGGAATGAAAGTAGATACTAGACGCAGGAAAAAGTTTAACCAACAAAAATTATAATCATTTCATCTCTGATCCTGGTAATATTAGAACAAGAGAACACAAGATCATAACAGAAATATGAATAAGTGTAACACTGAATGAGAGGACAAGCAAAATGTTTTATGTATTGGACATTTTTAAAACAGGCAAAGTCAGTAAATCCTCATTATTATCACTACACTTTGGGTCTTTCAAGTACCATATGCTGTTGAAGAGCTGTGCACCATCATTGAAGACTTTGGGTTTTCCCGATAGAAGGTTCCTTCAATTATCATTGTGCAGACTTTATGAAAGAAATAAAATGCATTGTGAAGGATGATGTCAGAGTGAAAGTGTGATGTCAGTTAGAGAGTGGACATTGGTCAGGCCTGTAAAAGGACAAGGTGTCCATTTTGGTTGTGTGTAGTATTCACATTATTCAGGATTTGTGTATTTCCGAGGCAGGTTAGCCTCTCAGGTATACATGGGGATCAAAAGTTAAAGCACACGCAGAAATATTATATCTGTAGTTTACATTAGACAAAGGCCGACAACGGAAATATGGGCAATATGAATGACAAGGGCAATGACTGAAGATGCCAGACGTGGAATGTCAGAGAGTGAAGCCTGAATTGATATGCATACAGTTCGCTCAGTTGTATTTTATGTTGTGGATTAAACCTTGGATCGTCCTGGCCTAGTTTATTCCTTGAATCTATGTTGTGTTAATCGGTACATCAGTCCATCCTGTGAGAAGTGCCAAACGTGAACTGTCCGGGTTTCACAACATATGCCTTCAAAAATGTATGCATTGGCCGGTTGCCCTTTGCACGAGGTTTTTCCATGTCTGTCTCCAGTTCCTTCTCCATGTGTTTTTCAGTCTCTCTCTACCTCTCATACCCTAGGGATTCCAGAACAAGGACTGCCTTGTAATGCTATCAACAGGTTTACACTAACCATCACCTGCATCTTCATTTATATAAAGTCTGTAAATGGGGCAGCTATAAAGATAAAAGTGGCTGAAATTGTAATGCGGCCTTCATCTAGTTTGGAATATATTTTTTTTTACAAAAACCTTACCTTCATTTTCACTTTCCAGATGTCTACCAGTTAAAACATCAGAACGTTCACCTGCCATATTAACTACTGATGTTGTTCTCGACTTATAATTCTTAGTGGGCTGAAAAAGATTATGAATAATTCTATCTGTGTGTAACAGTATCTTTGAATATTAAAATCGACAAAAACCTTCTTCTCTTTTCCATTTTCATTCCTTAAAAAGAGTAGGACCATGAACGAATGAACAAACTTTATTTTCGAAGGGTTAAGAATTGGGCGCGCAGGCCTGTCTAACATTCTGCCCTTCCACTCTCATTTATCTTGCATATTATATCCTTTCATTCCCACATGTTACTGTAAACATTAATATGAAGGTATGCAACATTATAAAGGTAATAAACAACGTACGTTTACAGTATGCAGTCATAATCAAAATTAAGTATTTTTCATTAAACAAACATTATAATAACAAAATAAAATGAAATTTAAAAAACAAATTAAATAAACAACAACAAAATTATGATTTCGAACATAATCAGATTAGGTGGCATGGTATCAGAACTCATGAAGTATTTGACAGTCTGCTATTGAAGGAGGTGAGACTTAGTGTGGGACCCAAAGATGCAGCAATAGAGAATGCAGTCAGCGACTCATAGCTTGACTGTGTAATGTTATGATGTATTCATATAAGCATTACCTCGTCATCTACACAAGCACACACATGTTTCAGAAAGCACTCAGTATAAGCATGTTCAGTTCGTAGCCATGTTTATTTACAGAATATCGTACATGTGAAGATTCGCATATTATTACAATGTGTGGTTCGTATTATTAATGTATCATATTATATTACATCCCCCCTTTTTTGAAAAAAAAAAATGTGTGCAAACATTTCCAACAAAATGTTTCATGTGAGAAAGGATAAGTATGTGTAATGCTCAGTGTGAGTATATATATATGTCACTGTCTGTATCGGCTGGGAGGTGTCACTGTACGGCCAGAACGAGTGGTGTAAAGTGCTGGTGGTTCTGCGGAAGTCCCTGGTTTAGCTTGAGTTGGTTGTGATTTCGGCCTTGGCGCTTGTTGGTTTTGTGGGGCACCAAAGTCTGGAGTTACTGCATTGTCTGTTGAAAGCATGGGAATTCTCTGTTCTGTTGTATTCTGTGGGATTTCTCTTATGTCCACTCTGTTTCGCCTCAGGAGGTTGCTGCTGCTGTCTGGTCTTAAAGTATAGCTCCTGGGTTCAGGGTTTCTGGAAATGATTGTTGCTTTTGACCATGTGTCATTGTTGTGGTTGTAGGTAGTCACATGCTGACCAGGATATAATGGTGGTAAGTCTTTAGCACATTTGTCATAGTTGAATTTCTGAACTTGCTGACGATGCTGAAGTTGATCATATGTGCTGTCTCTATGTTGTGGACGGAAGTGGACCTTAGATGGTAGGAGATCTTTAATTCTTCTATCAAACATAAGTTCTGCTGGACTGTCGATCTTACTGTCTACCGGTGTTGTTCTCCATCTCAAGAGTGCTAGGTGTACATCCTCTGTTCTTGTTTTCTTCATGATTGACTTGATAGTTTGTATCTGTCTCTCAATGAAACCATTAGATTTAGGGTATCTAGGTGATGATGTTGTGTGTTTGATCTTCCAGTCCTTAGTGAAGTTTCTGTATGCTTGACCTGAGAAATGTGGACCGTTGTCTGATCTAATTTCATCTGGGATGCCAAACATGCTGCAATACTTCTTTGTAATGTCTGCAATAACAGCTGACGGTGAGGGTTGTGGAAGTTTCTCAATGATGGGAAATTTGCTGTAGTAATCAGCAATAATAAGATAGTCATTATTGTCGATTGAGAAAATATCAGTTCCTATAATGCTCCAAGGGCTCAATGGTATGGCTGATGGTATGAGAGGTTCTCTGCACTGCCTATTTGCATGTTCTTGGCAAATTGAACAGTTTTTACATAGTGTTTCTATGTCCTTGTTTATCTGTGGCCAGTAAACATCTTTCTTTGCTCTCAGTTGTGTCTTCACAATACCAAGGTGACTATTATGGAGCTGTTTAAGGATGATATCGCGTTGTGTTTCTGGTACAACAATGTGATCTCCTTTAAGGATCGGACCATCTTCGATGCTTAACTCGTCCCTCATCGAGTAGTATGGACGGATGTGTGTTGGAACTTCCCTGATAGAGCTTGGCCATCCATGGTATATCAGTTCTTTGAGAGAGTTAAGAATAGGATCTCTCGTTGTGTCTTCTCTGATGTGTTCAAGCCGATTATCGCTAAACTTGACAGAATCAACTTTGATGTTTGGGGTAAGATCTGTTATATTGTTGGGGTTTGGTAGTCTGCTGAGAGCATCTGCAAAACATATATCCTCTTTAATGTTGTTAATAGTTACCACACTCAGCTTTTCGCACATTGGTAAACCCAAAATTGCAGGTCCTTCAACATCTACCAAGTAAAATGTTGACGATGTCCATTCTGAGCCTCTGTATGAACATTCAAGTGTTACTGCTCCAAAACAGTCTATACTTGTTCCATTGTAAGCTCTTAGCTTTGTCCTGCCACTCCTACGTTTTACATCCCTTGTGGGAAATCCTTGCTCATCCACCTTGTCAGGCATGATCTGTCTGAATATTCTTAAGGGTAGAGTGTTACCTTGGGCACCTGTGTCTATCTTGAACCGAATGTTTCTTTCTTTGTGCATTTTAATTCCTGGTATTCGGAATTGTACCTTGCAGAAAGCCTGCGTTCTCTTTGGTTCATTACTGAAAGTTAGTATCTTCACAGTATCAAAAGTGGAAGGATCACTTTCTTCACTGGAGTCAAGGTCCTCAGTCATCATAGAGTGTGTTTGTTTTGACGACTTTCTGCTGTGAAGTTTGTGTTGAGCACTGTCTTGTTTCCTCTTGAAACATAATTTTATCCAGTGGCCCCTCTTTCTGCAGTAATGACATGTAGAGTCTTTAGCTGGACAGTGGTTTTGTATGTGGTTTAGGCCACAACATTTACACATAGCACCTCTGCTTGTGTTGTGTTTTTCTTGTTGTTTCGAACCAGTTGCTTTGTTGTGTCTAGGTTTATAGCTTTTCACTGCATCCACCTGGGCTGCTAATGTACCTTGCTGAATTTGTTTAATGCTTAGTGCTTGTGCCTCGTGTTTCCTGCCTTCATCCAGAAGTTGTTGTAAAGTTAGCGTATCACTCTGGCTCAGTAGCCATTTCTGGAACTCTGGCATTGGTGTGCTAAGAAGAATCTGTTCAATAATTCGCTCTTTTTCTTCTTCGTTGCTAAATTTACATACTCTTGTTTTCTCCTTAATGCGAGTGAAGAAATCATCTAGGCTTTCACCACGTTTCTGTCGCGGGTGGTGAAGCTCTAATCTTGCCGCTCTAAAGTTTGTGTGCTTTATGATCAGACGCTTTTCAAATTCGTCCAATATGGCTACGGGGTCGGTTGCCGACTCAACCGGCATGGCGGTAGCAAAACTGTTGTAAATTTTCAAACCTTCATCGTCCAATGCTTCTAGGATATATGGAGTTAGGGTTTGTCCTTCCAGACCAGTGGTCTTGGAATATAGATCTATGCGTTGGCGCCATAACAAGAAAGCTTCACTCTTATCATCTTGACCGGCAAATCTGATTTGCGGTGCGCTGCGGTAATGTTTAGCTGCCATTGTTGACCTCGATGACGAAAATTAGCCGAATAAACTGTACTCACGTGTTATCGTGTAGCTGTTTTGCGTCAGTCCGGTATCGACCGCTGCCACCATGTAATGTTATGATGTATGTATATAAGCATTACCTCGTCATCTACACAAGCACACACATGTTTCAGAAAGCACTCAGTATAAGCATGTTCAGTTCGTAGCCATGTTTATTTACAGAATATCGTACATGTGAAGATTCGCATATTATTACAATGTGTGGTTCGTATTATTAATGTATCATATTATATTACAGACTGCTTGTGTTAGGGTCAGCGAACCAGAGCTGACCAAGACCCTACTCCACCTTCATGTGGTGGTCCTGGAAACAGGCTGCATCACTGCAGTCTGGCTGAGAGAGTAGGGATTGAAGAGGGAAGGCAAACCCGGTCCCAAAAAATGCTGTGCTGAAGTCGGATGTGCTGGCCGAAAGGCACAGATATCGCAGCTCCGCTGTAAACAGATGCAATGCAACCAACGTCCTTTTCAGGACGAATGAGGAAGAAGACTTGGTGTTATTTCTTTGCCCTCTTTAACCCAAGAGCAGAATCAGGAGGGATAGATGGACATAACTTTATTTAAAAGGGTAAAAAATTGGGGACCCAGGTATGTCCGACCATCCAGCCCTTTATCTTTCATTCTGTATCCCGACACTCACTCATGTGTTCATCAACAATTAATCTGCATTTTTGAATGTGTCATTAAACATCAATACACAAATTACATAAACACATTCTCGCTTATATCCGTACATTCTTGAGGGAAAATGAAATAATAATAATAATTTCTTACGCACTTCTGTAGCAGGACACATCTTCGAGCTGTAAAAATGTATATCTGCTCATTCTCATACACATCATCACATTTAAGCAAACAAATACATTACATATTTCAAAAGTACAGTGCTATGCAGGTACATACTCACATGCATTACATTATATAGCAATACTACATGGATATAAAACAAATTATTCACATAGACAATAACGAGTGGAAGAGGAAAAGAAAGGTTGACATACAGATAAGATGTGGACTGACAATGGCTGCTTCTATGGGGGTAGATAATCGGTGTTGATCAAGTGTTTGAAAAGTGCTTTGTTGAATGAGTATTGTGTATGTAGGTTTTTTATGTGGTGTGAAAGGCTGTTCCACAAGTAGGCTCCAGAGTAGGCTAGACTCTTTTTGAACAGGTCGATCCTAGGTTTGGGTAGATGTAACTGATGTAATTGTTGTCCCTCTCTTCTACTGGTTTGAAACAATGATCGTAGGTACAGCGGGGCATTGTTTGATAGAATTGCGTGAGTCAGCTTGGCTTTGTTGTAGAGGAGACGTTTTTTTAGGGACAGTATTTTGGGTTCTTTTCGTGTCCTTGCGTGTAGTATCGTGCGGTTATCGGTAATCAGATGTACTGCTCTCTTATGCAGGGAGTGCAGTCTCTTTGAGGTGGAAGCATGACAACCATCCCATAGTGTAGAACAGTAATCTAGATGTGTCTGTATATGTGAGGTGTAGAACAATAGTCTAGTGTCTGCGTCTAAGAAGTGTTTTATTTTGGCCAGCTGGTATGTCTTTTGAGCTAAGTGTTTGGTTAAATTCCGTACGTGGGAGTTCCACGTTAAGTGCTGGTCAATCGTCAACCCTAGAACTTTGTGTTCTGTTACATGATCAATGTGTATTGACTCTGCATGCAGCTGTAGCGATCTTTTGGTGAAGTTTAGGAGTTTCTATCTGGTGGTAATCAACATAGATTTTGTTTTTGCTGTGTTTACTGGCATACGGTTCATATTACTCCATTTTATTAGATTGTCTACATCGCTTTGAAAAGTCATTTCAAGTTCCACGCAGTCAATGTCACTAGTGTAGATAGTACAATCATCTGCAAAGAGGTCACATGTTGAATATTTTAGATGTAGTGGCAGGTCGTTGATGAACAGTGTGAAGAGTAGGGGTCCAAGAATAGAACCCTGCGGTACTCCTGTATCTATCTTCAAGAAATCTGATGTCGAGTTGTTGTAGAGCACTAACTGTTGTCGATCTGCCAGGAATGATCTGATGATGTTTAGTGGATTGGGGCCTATTCTGAGAGTTTCTAACTTTTGAACCAAGATAGTGTGGTCAATCATGTCAAATGCTTTTTTGAAGTTGACAAAAACAGCACCACATAATTTTCCATCATTTACGTTTGACAGCCAGTTGTCTGCTATTTTGGTGAGAGCTGTGTGACAGGAATGTTTGGGTCTGAAACCTGACTGGCTCTCAATGAGCAGTTCGTTTGCTGTTAAGTGTTGAAGTGTGATGTTGTAAATGTGTTTTTCTAGTGGTTTTGATATAGATGATAGAATGGATATTGGTCTGTAACTGTTGGGATCGCTATGTGAGCCAGATTAATAGAGAGGATACAATTTGGCAGTTTTAAATGCTGTAGGGAAGTAGTTGTGTGCAATACATTGGTTAAAGAGTCGCAAATGATGGGTGCAGCGTAACGTAGAATCTTACTGCTGATACCATCAAGTCCAGAAGAGTAGTTGTTTTTTAATGCCAAGGTATATTTGAGAACTTTATGTACTGTTAGAAAAGGAATATCTCTTAGATCTGTTATGGTGTGTTCGGTGTTGCAGAAGTCTGTTAATTTACTAATATCACAGTCCATAGGCTTTAGTGTCGACTTGAGATGGGTAATTTCTGTTTTGAAGTGGTTACTAAAATGAGTTGCTGTGAGTGAGCAGCTTTTTGGTAAAGAGTTTAGTGACTTTGATATGTGTTAGTATTCTAATGGCGGCCCAGACTTCTTTGCTGTTTGCTTTGTCTTGAATCATCTTTCTGAAATGTAGTTTCTTTTCCTGACGAATGAGGTACTGTACTTTGTTTCTTTCTGAAATGTAGTTTCTTTTCCTGACGAATGAGGTACTGTACTTTGTTTCTAAGTATCCGATACCTGCTGAAATCTTTGAGCTTATGAGCCTCGTCCCGCTCTCTCATTGCTGATATTTCTTTTGTTATCCAGGGGGTCTTTCTGATGTTTTTGACACGGACCTGCTTTATAGGAACATGTTTGTCAAATACGTTGTAAAAAGTTTGTGTCCAGTAAGTTATGGCTTCTTCTGGAAGCGGAAGTTGGTACACATATGAGAGAGGGGATATTTGTAGGTCTTGTAGGAAGAACTGAAGGTTAAAGTTTTTGAATTTTCTGTAGTGGACTGTGATGTGTTCCGTTTTAGGTGCTTTGAACCCCTTTCTCATCCAGGTACAGCAAATAGGATAGTGGTCACTTATTGCTGTCCGTGTGACTGTGCATTCTATAATGTTTTCTGGGCAGGTCGTATAGATGTGATCAATTAGTGTAGATGATGAGTCTGTTACTCTCATGGGTTGGGTGACTAACTGTGTGAGATTGTATGAGATTGTGATATTATTCCACGTGTTGTTTGGTTTGTGAAGGTCAATATTGAAATACCCCAGTAGAATAATTTCCTTCGAAGAAGCCCAAACATTGTCCATCATTCGTGAGAATGTGTCAAACCCTACAGTAGAAGAGCTAGGGTTCCGGAACATGTAACCAATTAAAACAGGGGTCAGGTTGGGGAGTTTTATTTCAAGCCATATACATTCAATGCCTGTATGTTCAAAATCATCACGGTGTCTGTACTGAAGAGATGTTGAGATGTATATGACTAGCCCTGTTTCAAGTTGTCTGTTAGAATCCCTCCAGATGGTTGTGAATCCATAAATGCTAATTTCTTCATCTGTAATTTTGTCATTGAGACCTGTGCAGGACGTGAGGATTCCTTGGGAGAGCCCAGAACCAGAGCACAGCATTGTGCAAGCTCTGCATAGTTGGAGAGCCCCCTGGATGACGGGGAATGCACAGTGTGCTACCCCACCTATCCCCAACTGCTAACTTAGAACCAGAAGTGGGGTCCTCTGTATGCGTGCCAGGCCAGGATAAAATGCCTGGGAAAGAGACTGGAGCTCAGAACTCCCTAACTCAAAGTTGCAGGATGGCAGAAAAGCCATGGGAAAGACAGGGCTATTTTGAAGATAACGCAACCATATTTTCACCATACGAGCTCGGACGCCGCCTCGGTAAACAAGGTCCGCGCAGAGCAGTGACACCCCCAGGCTGCTTGCGAATAGTCTACTACTGGGAACATAAACAGATTTAGGGATGAGCCCACTCTCCCGTTGAACAGGTGCTAAAGTCATAGATACTGGGCCAGAAGGCGCACCGGAAACCACAGTATCACGCAACTCGCTTTTTTTTTCTATGGAGAGTACACCGTCAAATAAATCTCGTACTGGTGCTCGCCCTGTGGAGCTCCACCAGGCAGGTGCAGTGCCGGGCTCTGAGCCTCGACAGAGCCCACCCTCAGCTACTGGAGGACCCTCTAGACCGTCTTGTGGAGTCAGCAGACGGCGGAGGAGAACTACTGACCAAAACAAAACAGAAAAAGAGAAACCCAGAGTGCCACTTGTCATGATGCACTGGAATGCAGAGGGAGTGAACAGCAAGCAGGCTGGATACAGCAAAAAGACAGAGCTGGAAAACATCTTGTATGAGAAGCAAGTCAGTGTTTGCTGTATCCAAGAGACTCACTTAAAAGCAGATCAAACCTTTAAAATAAGGGGATATCAATGCTTCAGATCTGACAGAAAAGATAGACGAAAAGGAGGAGTACTTACTCTTGTAAGGAATAACATTCCTGCACACGAAAGGAAAACCTTCATGGATGGAGCAGAATATCAGCTGTTGCAGATAAAGGTAGACAAGATGGAAATAGAACTCCTGAACTATTACTGTCCGAACAACAAACCCCTGAGTCTCAGCTCTATACAGGTACCAGCCACCAACTTTATAGCAGTTGGAGACTTTAATAGCCACTCCCAGAGCTGGGGCTATAACCATCTGGATCACAGAGGTGAAGAGGTTGAAACTTGGCAAGATGATCACTCCCTAATCCTAGTCAATAATGCCACAGATACTCCTACCTTCTACTCCAGAGGATGGCACACAACTTCAACACCAGATCTTGCCTTCTCCACACCAGATATAGCTGGATCTATTAATAGAGAAGTAGGAGACCAACTAGGGGGAAGCGACCATCGCCCAATCTTTCTTACTGTCCAGAGTGCAACTCTCAGTACAGGCCCAGCCATTACAAGATGGAACTACAAAAAAGCCAACTGGGGTTTATTCAGGCATCAGGTGAACACGCTGCTGTCTACCCTCAAGGTACAGAACAGAGACATTAATGAAGTGGTTAAAGACTTCAACAGATGCATACTACAAGCTGCAAAAGAAACCATTCCCAAAGGATGCCGGCGTAACTACATACCATACTGGTCCAGCACACTCCAAGAACGTCAGGAAGCTATGGACAGGGCTAGAAAGGACGCAGAGTCTCAGCCTTCACTTGAAACTCACAACAAATGGAAAAAGGCTGTAGCAGAGTTTCAGAGAACAAAGCTAGAAGAAAAACGGAAAAGCTGGAGAACTAAAACGGCATCGCTGAACCTTGAGAAAGACGGCAGGAAACTTTGGAGATTAGTCAAGTCTCTAAATGAAGAGCGTTCCTCACCTAGGCAGACTATCACATTGGATGAAGGTGGCAAACTTTTCAGAGGAAAACAAGCTGCAGACTTGTTTGCTGGAAGATACAGTTCAGAAAGCAACTTACCCATTAACATAGATCATCAGAGAGAGAGGGAGCCGCGCTAGCGTAGTGGTTACAACACCGCTCTGGCGACCGGGTGATACAGGATCAAACCCGGGCGACGGCATTTGAGGATTTTTCGTCGACCGGGATTTGGACTGGATTAACTCGAGACCTGGCGAGGACATTTGAAGGAGTGTCGTCGACCAGGGACTGGCGGCTCCTGAGCCGACCCAGCTGCAATGGGTACCTCCGAAATCGGCGAGTATTTGCCTGAATGGCGAGGGACATTTGTCTCTGTACAAGAAATAAAGGGATACTCACGTAAAATCAATGTCAGGTTAGACATAAAATGATAACCTGAGATTTCGCCTCGAGTATTAGCGGGCGAACGCACAAAAAAAAAAAAAAAAAAAAAAAAAAAAAAATCAGAGAGAGATAAGAAAAGAAATACTGGCAACCATGGGACAAACAGATACTACTGCCCCAATGAGGGAACCCATCACACTAGGAGAACTACAGAAGGCTATTTCCAAGCTTAAGTTTCAAAAGTCACCCGGTCCAGACAAAATCAGCAACGAAATGCTAGTAAATCTGAGCTCAGCAGCAAAGACAAAACTGCTTGAGATATTCAACCACAGCTGGTTGAAAGGAACGGTACCCCAAGTATGGAGAGAAGCCATCACAATACCCATACTAAAGAAAGGGAAATGTAAGACCGAGGCTGCAAGTTACCGGCCAATCAGTCTCACAAGCTGTGTTGGGAAGACTATGGAGCGAATAGTCAACCACAGATTGAAATGGTATTTAGAGTCTGAGCAGATCCTGGTGCCGGAACAAGCTGGATTTAGAGAATGCTACAGTATAGAAGACCAAGTTACTTACTTGTCTCAAGCAATAGAAGATGCCTTCCAGGAGAAGAAAAAGGTCCTAACGATCTGGGTCGACTTCAAGCAGGCCTTTGACAAGGTGTGGAAAGATGGCCTCATTGCAAAACTTAGGAGAAGTGGAATCCAAGGCAACATGATGAAATGGATCCAGTCATACTTGCATAACAGGAGAACTAGAGTCACTCTTGACGGTCTGCAGAGCAGAAAAGTGTTGCTCCATCAGGGGGTACCTCAAGGAGGAGTAATTTCCCCAACACTCTTCCTTGTTTACATCAATGACCTGGTGAAAGATCTCCCTGCAGGAGTTAAAGCTGCCTTATATGCAGATGACCTAGTACTCTGGTGCGCTGATGAAAACGTCACCACAGCAAATTATAGAATGCAGCGGGCAGCAGACATGCTAGTGTCATGGGCAGAGAAATGGCTTATCACAATAAACACAGACAAAACCTCCACAACACTGTTCTCCCTCGCCCCCAAGGACAAATCAGCTAACATACGCCTAGGGACAACCGTGATCAAGGAAGAAAGCTACCCCACCTATCTTGGGGTGACATTTGACCAAAGGCTTACATGGAATAAGCATATTGAAAATGCAGAAGGAAAGGCCCGAAGACGACTAGGCATACTCAGAAAATTAGCAGGTACCAACTGGGGAGCAAATGAACGAAATCTAAAGAAGATTTATAATGGAGTAATAAGACCACACTTAGAGTTTAGCTCAGCAGCATGGTCATCAGCTGCTAACTCACATCTGCAGTCTTTGGACAAGGTGCAAAATCAAGCTCTCAGGCTCATTACAGGAGCCATGAAAACTACACCAATAACAGAGATGCAGAAGGTTGCTGGATTACAGACATTGTCCCATAGAAGAGACACAAAAACCATGATCCAGATGGAAAAGTACAACAGTATGCCAATGCACCCAATGAAGGCAAGACTAGATGATCTGGCATTGGGACGTCTAAAGCGTAGCAGCTTTGTGCATCGGGGGAAAAGACTTATAAGACAGCATCAAGAAGACCTATCCATGAAGACAACACCACTGAAGCCCACCCTATACCCTGTACCATGGGAGCAGGCCAGCAGTGCCCTCCAAATTAATACATCAGTCAGTGGTCTCACAAGTGGATGTGAGTATAATGATCTGCAAAAACGAACTGCTACATTGAGTATGATCCAAGAAAGCTATCCCGATCAATCATGGATACATGCCTATACAGATGGATCAGCAACTAATGCTGTTAGGAATGGAGGTGCCGGTATCTTTATCTCATATCCTGACAACCACTATGAGACTAGGCACATTCCCACTGGTAAATTCTGTTCCAACTATACAGCTGAGGTTCAAGCTCTAGAGCAAGCTGCAAATATGATTTATAACACCAACTCTGACTGCCACCAGGTAGTCATCCTCACAGATGCACTGTCTGTCCTGCAAGCTCTCAAGGGTGGTAAACTCCCGCATCTGAGAAATGAACTAAACAAGGTAGCTGCCAAAAAGAGAACCATACTTCAGTGGGTACCATCTCATTGTGGTGTACCCGGAAATGAAAAGGCAGATAAACTTGCAAAAAAGGGAGGAGAATGTGAACAAGAAGATAATGAAGTCACATACTTTGAGAAAAAGAGAGCTATCCAGACTATCAGAAGAGAACAGAACCAACCCAAAGACGACTATCACACTCTCGACCGGCAGGGACAGATAACTATTTTTTCGACTCAGGACAGGGCATAACAAACTGAATAAACACATGCACAAGCTACGATTGTCTGCTTCACCACTGTGCACATGTGGATTAAACGAACAAACTGCTGAGCATGTTCTACAGGACTGTCCTCTGTATGACCAGTTAAGAAAGATATACTGGCCCAATGACTCAACACTAAACTCAAAGCTATATGGAGTTAAAGAGGAACTTCAAACAACAGTCGAATTCATCATGAGAACTCGTCTGACGGTGTAATCATCAAAGATGTGATCGCAAGAAGAAGAAGAAGAAGTCATTGAGACGGGTTTCAGAAAAACCAAATATGTGGAAGTTTTGTTGGAGAGAGGTGGAGACTTCAGAAAGCTTACCTAGCTGGTGGTAAATGTTTAAATGACCGATTTTAAGCCCTGTTAGTTTAAACCATGGATCAGTGATATTGCCTATATTTTGATTAGAGTTTTTGCACTCGGACATGATAATAGTCAGGAGGAAAGAGTAAATGGGGGAAGTAGGAATGAGAGGAATGGGCACCAAGACGAATAGTAGTAAGATGAAATAAAAATTAGTACACAAGGGTTAATACAAAATTGTAAACAAATTATAAAATATACACTACAGTAGATTTCACTAAAGTTTGTGGACACGGTTTAATGTATGTGGATCTTTGCAAAAAGTGAGGTTTATAATCTTCAAATACAGTCTGTTCCGAACACATAGGAATGTTATTATTTAGAAAGTAAATAACTAATTAAAAATCGCGAAGTTGCTAAAGAAGTGAGATTAATAGTACTAGTAAATAAATGCACAACTTAATACAACTAATTGAAAACAATTCAGATAACTGAACTATGTAAAAATTGTAAGAAAATTGTCACAAAACAAGCGCACCCATCCACACTGTGAATGTTAACAACAAAGTTAAGCTGCTCCAAAAGAACAGACATTGAGAACAAATAGATAAGCATTATCCGACAGTTACTGGTCCTACAGAGACGTCGGCTTGTGAAGTGAACAGTCACTGATAATGTTGAGGAGAGGGTTGTTGGAAATAAAAGCGAGATGGATTTGGCCGTGATAGATGATTCATTTGGTAGTAGGTGTGAGTTGGATGTTGAGGTATTGTTGTTGTATGAATGGGATATTCCGGCCAGTAGGACCGCCAAGTGCTAGGTGCGCAGTTCAAGAGGCTTTGCTGATGTAGAAAGTTATGAAAGGTTGGGTGTGCGGGTTGATATGGGAAAACATGTGATGACAGCGATGATGTGTGACCTCTCATTGGTGTCGGGTACGACAGCGGACATGGAGAGGTTTCAGTAGATGGACCCTGAGTTGTTTGAATTGAGTCACTTACAGACCTTTGGGGATGGAGTGCCTCCGGCTGTTGTTGAGGTGGGTCATCGGTCGTAGAATGTTGCTGAAGGCTGATATTATTGGCTGTTTCCTGCACATCTGTAGTTCTAACAAGGGGTATGTCTTGATACTCCTGATTGTATGACAGTGTTGTCTGGCTGGTGTTTGAAGTTGTGAGTATTGATGGAAACTCAAGGTCATAATTCACATTAGAGAAGTAGCTGGTTGCACTCTTGT
Organism: Oreohelix idahoensis; assembly: GCA_024509875.1. Classification (NCBI taxonomy): domain Eukaryota; kingdom Metazoa; phylum Mollusca; class Gastropoda; order Stylommatophora; family Oreohelicidae; genus Oreohelix; species Oreohelix idahoensis. The sequence continues at coordinate 543,761 of JAMPIV010000563.1, read as the reverse complement.
GTTGTTTAGAAGGATACTTGGATGCTGATGTGCTGGTTGTGCCTCTGAGGGTGTTTTCTGGATGTTTGATGCCAACATACTGGTTCCTTGATTGGATAAGGAAATGTCACCGTTATAAAGATGCTTCTTAGGAGCTCCAGATGTGGCAAGGAACGAGGAGTGTTCTTTAAATGTATGGTGGTGTCTGATGCAACGCTTTTTCAATTTTTTTTGGTTAATCTCAACAGATTTCCGATAATGTGAGCGAACTGGAGGTATAATAGCTGAAAAGCATATCTTTGCATTTGGGAACAGGAACTGGAAGTTAGATGTGATTAGATTTAGCTCTGTTTGTGCCATTTCGTTATCTTTTAGCGCGTCCGACAGACCAATGTGCACAGTGATCTTGGCTACATTAAGATCAGTTTCATAGCTTTTAAGGAGGGTCAGTAGGTCCTGCGCAGATGCCCAATTTTTGTAGCGAACAGTGATCGTGTCTATATATGCTGTTACTAAATAGATTTTTGAAGGCCCTTCACATTTTGGTCACCAAAGATGAGGTGTTTCCTTATATTTGAAAGATATGTGCGGGTGCCAGTGACAGTGTGTGCTGTTTCTTGTGTTTGAAATATGCCGGGATTGTGTGAAGGTTTCTTGCTATGATGTGAACTGGCTACTTCCGGTCGAAGTGGGGGCTGCCGATTAGAAATCTGGACAGGGATTGTGCAGATGTCTGCTGGGAATTCCAGAGTGCACAGGTCATGGTCCCCTTTATGGCTCAGTTCAGCTTGTGTCGATTGCTGTACTTCACCACTGTCGAAATTTCCCTTTGTGTTTTTGTGTGTGACGCAGTCTGTATTTATTCTTCTGCTGTGTGCTTTCTTTCTGTTGTTCAGACTCGTTTCTCTCACAGCTATTTTTGAGGGACATATGGTCAGCATGGAGCTTTTTTGAGGCTGCTCAGCTCTGCTTTTAGTATCTCCGACAATAGTATTGAAAATTGATCTTGTAACGAGTGCACAGGTAATGTAAGAGGGGATGTTGTTGGACTACTGTCAAAAGTGCTTGATAGGTGCTCTGTCTCAGTGATGTCACTTGTATCAGCTAACGCTGGTGACTTTGGTTTTGTCTGTGACACCTTTTTGCACTCCTTATTGGGAGTTGTGTTTGTTGTGATATCAGCGGGAACAGTGGAATAAGTGATTGCTAACTTCTTAGATCTGGAAGCTTTTGCTGGAATGCTTTGAACCGGCACATTTGAAATGATGGCCTCTCAACTGACTCCAGCAGTAGTTGCTGATTTCCATAAATTATTCAAGTCCGTAATAATCCAGTCTTTAATAGCGCACTCTGCATCTTGTACCATTACTTTATTTGTCGTGTTGTAGAAATGGAGGACAACCTCTCCTGTGGAAATAACATCTTCTACATATGAACCATTAGCATCAGTCCTTGCTTCAACAGTTGCGCTAGATTCATAGTATGCCTTAGACAGGCTACGTAATGCTTCATATTCGATTAAGGTAGAAAACGTAAGAATCGCACACTGATTATTGTTCTTGTAAGATAATGTTACGGAGGGCGTGTATAGCATGTTGGTCTTCAAACTTCTAGATTTCTTTTTAACCGCTTTAGTTACATTCAAAGTGTAGTCCTTCTGTTTGGTACCTTTTGTGTTCGGTCAGGTTGTGGCGACGGAATTTACATGTAGCATTGTGAATGATAATGTTAGTGCTCCGGCGTATTTAATGGGCGTGGAAAGAGGTAATTTATAGCCATTCACTGCTTTCTTGCTCCGCTCTCATTGACAGCTTGACTCATCGACACACATATTTACCGGTGACCAATTTCGAAAGCCACGGTTCTATGACATTCCGTAGGGTGTAATAAAACATCCATTTCTGTCGGCTACCTTAATTATCAGTGCCAACCATGTGGAACGTTTTGTAATTCCAACACAAAAGCGACTTACTATACTTATAATAGATGATATGCTAGTCTTCATTTTTCCTAAAAATCACAGTTCCTTTTCACATGCACACAATAATATGTATTTCACGATAAAGCAACTAACATTGTGTACACTGTGATATAAAAATCCATCCGAAATATTGCTAGAAATGCAGTTTAAAAATCCAAATGTAGGACTCCACAAAAACACGTCCGCACGCCATGGTACAATGGAACAGATAGCACCACCGAAGCTGGCCACTTTCAATGAAGCTTTTGCCAAAGTATGTCACATACTTTTGCTGCCGTGGTTTCTGTAGCACTTTCTGTTACACAATTGTTTTGTAAGCCCCATGAACAAACCTCATTAGTCACCATGAACAAGATGGATCAGCAGCATATGAAATGGCTATGAGACAACTGCATTGGGCTATGACATTCTATTTATAATTATGAGAATCCAAGAATAATGCTATGACATTCTATATATAATTATGAGAATCACAGAGAAAAATGCTATGGCATTCTATATATAATTATGAGAATCCAAGAATAATGCTATGACATTCTATATATAATTATGAGAATCCAAGAATAATGCTATGACATTCTATACATAATTTTGAGAATCACAGAGAAAAATTCTATGACATTCTATATATAATTATGAGAATCCAAGAATAATGCTATGACATTCTATATATAATTATGAGAATCACAGAGAAAAATGCTATGGCATTCTATATATAATTATGAGAATCCAAGAATAATGCTATGACATTCTATATATAATTATGAGAATCCAAGAATAATGCTATGACATTCTATACATAATTTTGAGAATCACAGAGAAAAATTCTATGACATTCTATATATAATTATGAGAATCCAAGAATAATGCTATGACATTCTATATATAATTATGAGAATCACAGAGAAAAATGCTATTGCATTCTATATATAATTATGAGAGTCCAAGAGAAAAATGCAATGGCATTCAGGACAGTAATTTATATACAACAAAACTGTCACTTTGACAACTTCTTAAAATTAGCAGAATGGATAAAACCAGGAGTAAATCTGGAAGTTGCAACAAAGGTGGAGTGGGTTCAATCAACAGGAGACCAAAACATGGAAGTCATGACCCAAGTGGGCCCACTCTCTGCCCTTTTAGAGTGTAAAGAAGATAAAGGACCTAAACAAACAGTCTGACAGTGGGGCTCCTTCTAATCAAATTACCTTCTGTTGTAATGCCCTGTATACAGTTTACGTATTATCATTGGATCTTAAAGAACCAAAAATTATAAACTATAGAGAGGCCATCAAAAAATGCTTAAGAATGATAAAGGTTTATGTTCACAACCCAAAACGCAGAGATCAAACTAGGTATACACAAGTTTCATGACAAACGTCTGGCGTCAATGTTCTAGTAGTAACTTCATCATGTTTCTGTTATATTAATTTGCTACTAGCATGACCATAGACATGCTGTTTTTGCTGATAAACTTGATCACATACATGCTGTCTTCACAGATGAACTTGATCACAGAAATGCTGTCTTCACTGATAAACTTGATCATAGACATGCTGTCTTCACTGACAAACTAGATCACAGATATGCTGTCTTCATTGACAAACTTGATCACAGATATGCTGTCTTCACTGACAAACTTGATCACAGATATGCTGTCTTCACTGACAAACTTGATTCTTTTTTCAGTTTGTAGTCATGCTAGATCTGCAGGCCCATCGCCAGGACGAAGTCCGCAGTCTTTTCCAGGTCAGCGCAGCAGCTCCATAGCTTCTGCTTGAGCTCAGCACCTCCTGGCCAGGTCAGACGTCGTTGGTCATCATGGGTTGGGCAGTTCTAGAGAATGTGTTCGGGGGTCTGGATTCCAGTACTCCATGGACACTCATTTGTATGAGATATCCTGAGGCGATAGAGATGGCCCAGTAGTCTGCAGTGTCCAGTTCTCAGGCGGAATATGATGGTCTGATGGTGTCTGTTCCAGTTGGGAAGGCCTTAAAGATAATCTTCCCGTTTATGAATCTTACAAAAATGCTTCCTCCCCCATTCTTTACTGCCCCCTCTTGATTATAGATATGTTGTCTTCACTGACAAACTAGATCACAGACATGCTGTCTTCATTGACAAACTTGACCACAGATATGCTGTCTTCACTGATAAACTAGATCACAGACATGCTGTCTTTACTGACAAACTTTATTATAGATATGTTGTCTTCACTGACACAGTAGATCACAGACATGTTGTCTTTACTGGCAAACTAGATCACAGAAATGCTGTCTTTACTGACAAACTTAATTATAGACATGCTGTCTTTACTGACAAATTTGATCACAGATATGCCATATTCACTTACACACTTGACCAGAGGTGGGATATCTTCACTTTTTTGTGGTCGATCTTCAGTTTTTTTCTGGTAGATCCCATCACTGAATGACCTGCTGACCTCAACTGATCTAATCTTGAACACTCTTTTCTTTCGAATCTTGATTTTTCTGCAGAGCAACATAATGGAGAGACCAGAGAGAATACGGCAAAAATATTAGAGAGAAAATATTAATACATTCAAGTATGGTGAGATGAGAGAAAATATGACGTGGGAAGAGATGAGACAATATTACTAAATATTACTGGGAAGAGATGAGACAATATTACTGGGAAGAGATGAGACAATATTACTGGGAAGAGATGAGACAATATTACTGGGAAGAGATGAGATGTGATTAAATATTATTGAGAAGAGATGACACAGTAAAGTAAATGACTTAATATTTGTGGGAAGAGATGAGACAACATAATTAAATATTACTGGGAAGGGATGAGACAACATGATTAAATATTACTGGGAAGAGATGAGACAACATAATTAAATATTACTGGGAAGGGATGAGACAACATGATTAAATATTACTGGGAAGGGATGAGACAATATTACTAAATTTTAGTTGAGAAATGACACAGTGCATATATGATTTAACTCATTCAGCCCCAAGCAAAAAAGTGGGTTTGGCCCAAGCAAAAATGGCCACCCCAGTGCGTTTTTATTGTTGTTGTTTGGAAATATTTTTTTAAAATGTTCATATGCATAAATAACTTTGTTGTTGTATATGAAACTGAAGGTAATTGGATGTACTTTACTCTTGTGCTTCAAGTATAAAAGCTTTCATTGAAAAATGATTAGTTATTCAAGGTAAAATGGAGGACTAAAGAAGAAGCCGGTGCAAAATTAGAGGAAAAGTATTCATTAAAATTCTTCTACAATTGTTCCTCATGAGAATATCCAACATTAAAGTTTCAAAATGTCACAAACAGAAGTACTCTTACAAAGTACAATCAGTTTTTAATCAATAAACACTCAGAAGATTGTTAATTTCACAAATTACAACAACAGGTCATATTGTTGTAAAAAAGATGAAATTGTCAACCCAGTGTGTTTTTATTTGGAAATAATTTTTAAAAATGTTCATATGCATAAATAACTTAGTTGTTGTATATGAAACTGAAGGTAACTGGATGTACTTTACTCTTGTGCTACAAGTATAAAAGCTTTCATTGAAAAATGATTAGTAATTCAAGGTAAAATGGAGGACAAAAGAAGAAGCCGGTGTAAAATTAGAGGAAAAGTATTCATTAAAATTCTTCTACAATTGTTCCTCATGAGAATATCCAACATTAAAGTTTCAAAATGTCACAAACAGAAGTACTCTTACAAAGTACAATCAGTTTTTAATCAATAAACACTCAGAAGATTGTTAATTTCACAAATTACAACAACGTTGTAAAAAAGATGAAATTGTCAACCCGGTGTGTTTTTATTTGGAAATAATTTTGAAAAATGTTCATATGCATAAATAACTTAGTTGTTGTATATGAAACTGAAGGTAACTGGATGTACTTTACTCTTGTGCTACAAGTATAAAAGCTTTCATTGAAAAATGATTAGTTATTCAAGGTAAAATGGAGGACAAAAGAAGAAGCCGGTGCAAAATTAGAGGAAAAGTATTCATTAAAATTCTTCTACAATTGTTCCTCATGAGAATATCCAACGTTAAAGTTTCAAAATGTCACAAACAGAAGTACTCTTACAAAGTACAATCAGTTTTTAATCAATAAACACTCAGAAGATTGTTAATTTCACAAATTACAACAACAGGTCATATTGTTGTAAAAAAGATGAAATTGTCAACCCGGTGTGTTTTTATTTGGAAATAATTTTGAAAAATGTTCATATGCATAAATAACTTAGTTGTTGTATATGAAACTGAAGGTAACTGGATGTACTTTACTCTTGTGCTACAAGTATAAAAGCTTTCATTGAAAAATGATTAGTTATTCAAGGTAAAATGGAGGACAAAAGAAGAAGCCGGTGCAAAATTAGAGGAAAAGTATTCATTAAAATTCTTCTACAATTGTTCCTCATGAGAATATCCAACGTTAAAGTTTCAAAATGTCACAAACAGAAGTACTCTTACAAAGTACAATCAGTTTTTAATCAATAAACACTCAGAAGATTGTTAATTTCACAAATTACAACAACAGGTCATATTGTTGTAAAAAAGAGGAAATTTCAGTTTATACATCAGAAAGATGGGAATTATATTATTTACACATGAATAATTGTTAGTAACTGCATCTTGTGCATAATTTAAATTTATCAGTAAAACTTATTAGTTAGTAAAATGTAAAGTAAAATGGAGGCGGAATAAGAAGCAGGTAAATTTGAAAGAAATAGATATATTCTTACCTTGCCGAGCTGCTCCTCTTATGAAGATATTATCCATTGGAAAATACATAATCATAATCCATAGGAAAGCACAAAATCCATAGGAAATCACAAAAGATCACTTTCGCTATCCTTTGAATATACTGCAATCACTCTCAAAAATTTCTTCAAATAACTTACGAGCTTGATCTGACGTTAACCTTTTGGGACTACCATTCGAAGAAGTGGGTGTGGCCATTTTTTGTTAGAAAATATGCGCTTAAAAAAATCGCTTTAAAAATCTAAAATAAATATCTCAAAACAGAAAAACATCCACTCTTAAACACGTGTGGTATTTAAAAGATGGGATGTAGGATAAAGAGAGAGGGATAGTACCTCACGGTGAGAGACAGCCATGTCCTTTTTAGGATAGTCAGGATCCTATTTGGTTCTCCTCTCTTTATCTAGCTCATGTATGGCTCCTCGAATACCGCTTGTGTACGGCGGTGGCCACATCCCGGGCAACAGTCTTGGCTGACTGGCTAAACTACATGGGTGGAGTAGGAGCAATCTTACTCAAGGGAATGTCCATCCCTAGTACACAAAGACTGAGACGGTGAGTGAGGCGGAGGAATCTGAGAAGATCAACGGCTCGCAAAGCGAAACAGCAAAGTGTGTGGCGTACTGGAGGCGTGTCGGACATAGAAAAAGACAATGGCTAGCCACCGTGGAAGAGATTGGGGCCTTACCACGTACTTCCTACAGAATGTAATGGGATCACAACAACAAGATAAGAAACGATATGTAGAGAACTCTCTGTCCCCTGGGGAAGAATCTACTGTACAAATTAACAGGGAAGAGGCAACTCCTCTAATGAGTAAGGAAGTACATAATGACGAGTGTTCCTTAAATTCTGTTGAAAGGGAGCATTCTGAGAAAGACCACCTAAAAACTAGTAGGAGAAGCCTAAAAATAGGAACATGGAATGTTAGAACTCTGAACGGAGAAGGAAAGCTTGACAATCTTATATTAGAAGCAACAGACATGAAACTCGATATACTGGGAGTTGCAGAGGCAAGACTTTTGGATACAGGCTACATAAAAAGAGACCAGTACACGCTTATACACTCAGGCGGAGAAAAACATGAAAGAGGGGTAGGAATGTTGATAAAGAAGGAGTTAGAAAAATACGTATGTGGATACTGGACACACAATGACAGAATGATGTTACTAAAAATGAGAGCAAAGCCATTCGACATATCAATCTTACAAACTTATGCACCAACTAAAGATCACAGCGAGGAAGAAATAGAAGAATACTATGAAGAGCTACAACACACACTTAAACCAGTCAAATCAACAGATGTGTTGATAGTAATGGGTGATATGAATGCAAAAGTAGGAAAAGGAAAATACAAGAAAATAGTAGGACAGTATGGATTAGGGACAAGAAATGATAGAGGAAACAGACTTATCCAGTTCTGTGAAGAAAACCAGCTGGTCATATGTAACACCTTTTTTGAACACCACCCAAGGAAATTATACACATGGAAAAGCCCAGGAGATATAACACGAAATCAAATCGACTATATCATGATAAAACATAGATTTAAGAACAGTGTCACAAGTGCAAAGACATATCCTGGCGCCGACATAAATTCAGATCACAATCCAGTCGTCATCAAAGTAAATATAAAGCTGAAAAGAGCAGGAAACAGAAGACAGGAGGAACCCCAGATAGAAATATCAGCGCTGAAACAACCAGATATAAAACAGAAATATTTAATCGACGTCAAAAATAAATATCAACAGTTATTGACAGAAAGCATGGAGCAGTATAGAAGAGAAAACCCAGAAGAAAAAGCAACCGCAAAATGGGAATGCTTAAAAACAAGCATACAATCAGCAAATGCAAATTTACCTAAAAAGGAGTCTAAGAAAAATCAAATTTGGATGACAGATGACATCTTGAATAAAATGACCGAAAGAAAGAAAGCAAAAAACACTCCAGAATATAAAACAATAGACAATGACATACGTACTATGTGTAGAGAAGCAAAAGAACGGTGGATAGAAACAAAATGCAAGGAAATAGAAGACTTGGAAGCAAAGCACAGGACAAGAGATATGCATGAAGAAATAAAGAAATTATCAAATCGGTCACGGTTTGCACAAGGAGGAAGCTGTATCAAGAACAAAAATGGTGTAATATTACTTGATGAGAAAGACATATCAAACAGATGGGCAGAATACGTAAAAGAATTATTCGAGGACAACAGAGGTAAAAAACCATCACCAGATTCTAATGAAGGCCCAAACATTCTCAGATCAGAAGTAGAGAATGCCATTCATATGATACAAAAAGGAAAATCAGCAGGCATGGATAACATAAAAATTGAAATGATAGAAGCTCTGGAGAGCTTTGGTATAGATACAATCACAGAAATATGCAACGATGTATACAATACAGGATATATACCACACGACATGAAGACATCAGTTTTTATAACATTGCCCAAAAAACCAAATGCAACAGAATGTTCAGACTTCAGAACAATCAGCCTGATGAGTCATGCAATTAAGATACTGCTCAAAATCATACAGGAAAGAATAAAAAGTAAAGTAGACAGCGAAATCCAGGAAGAACAGTTTGGTTTTAGACGGAACAGTGGAACAAGAGAGGCAATATTTTGCCTAAGAATATTAGCAGAAAAATATACAGAGGTCCAAAAAAGTATGTATATGTGCTTCATTGACTATAAGAAGGCTTTTGACAGAGTCCATCATGAGAAAATAATTGAATGCCTCGAAGACATAGGTATTGATGGAAAAGATATAAGAATACTCAGTAACCTTTATTGGGAGCAAACTGCCACAGTAAGAACTGGAAGGAATTATTCACCATACATAGACATAAAAAGAGGTGTCAGACAAGGTTGTGTGCTGTCCCCCTGCCTATTTAATTTATACACTGAAAAAATTTTCAAACAGATACAGGAAATACCAGGACTGAACATCAGTGGAAGGTCAATAAACAACCTTAGATATGCAGATGATACCGTGTTGTTAGCTGAAAGCGAACAGGAGTTACAGGAACTAGTGAAGCAAGTGAACAGTATAAGTCATGAATATGGACTCGACATTAATATTGAGAAAACAAAAACTATGATAATTAGCAAAACAGACGATAAACCCACATTAAAGATAAGCGTAAATGGGGAAATCCTGGAACAAGTCAAGAGCTACGTATATCTCGGTCATATAATAACAGAAGATGGCAGATGTGAAACAGAAATCAAGAAGAGAATAGGAATGGCCAAAGCTACATTCAACAACATGAAACATATACTGACATCCAAACAGTTATCTCACAAATTAAAACTGAGAATCATAAAGTGTTATATATATTCTGCATTTCTGTATGGTGCAGAAACATGGACGATGAATAAGCATTTGGAAGAAAGAATTGAGGCTCTTGAAATGTGGATATATAGAAGAATGGGGCGTATCTCATGGAAAGAGATGAAAACAAATAAGCAGGTCCTAGAAAATCTAGGTATGAAAAGAGAACTAATGAGGGAGGTCAAAGTTCGACAGCTAAAATACTTTGGCCACATAAAAAGGCATAACACCTTGCAGAAGACCATAACAGAAGGGAGAGTTGAAGGCAAACGTGCAAGGGGAAGACAGCGCTATAAGTGGGAAGACAACATCAAGAGATGGACAGGAAAGAGTCTGTCAGAGTGCACCATCAAGACAAGAGACAGAAGACGTTGGAGATCCATTACAGCCAACCTTCGTTGTGGAGATGGCAACTGATGATGATGACTTCCAGTCGGAAATGACGTTTTGGGTGGTTTGTGGGTAGTTATAATTAGAAACAGTCTCAAACAGAGGCACATATACTAAACGCTTTTTAAAGTCGATTGGGCCAAGCGCGTCTAACCCCTGAGGATATATAAAGTCGATTGGGACTTAAAGAGTTAATATTAGTTGAGAGAAATGACACATTATGTGACTTAATATTAGTGGGAAGAGATGAGACAACATGACTAAAAATATTTGTGGGAATAGATGAGACAACATGACTAAATATTATTGAGAAGAAATTAGACAATATGACTAAATATTATTGGGAAGAGATAAGAGATATGACTAATATTACTGGGGAGAGATGACACAGTATATGAAATAATATTTGAGGGTAGCAATGAGACAACATGACTAAATATGATGAGGAAGAGATGATTGAAGATATGAGAAATGTGAGATGATAGAAAAGAGGAGATACGACAAATATTAGTAGAAAGAGAAGATATAACTAAATGTTTGTGTAGGGAGGTGAGAAAAGATTTGTGTAAATTTACAATGAGGAGAGATGAAACTAGATATGGCTAAATATTAGTAGAGAGGAGATATGACTAAATATTAGTGGGGAGAATAGAGAGAGGAGATGGATAACCATTAATGAGGAAAGATGAGAGACAGAGAACATGACTCAACATTAGTAGAGGAGAAAGGATATGATTTAGCTTTAGTGAGGAGGGATGACATGAGGTTTAACTAAATTTCAGAAGGGAAAGAGGAAAAGAAATGATTCAACCTTAGTGGGGAAAGATGATTATGACTACAATTATTGGTCAGAGATATGATTAGTTTGACTATATGTTAGAGGGGAGAGATGAGAGGAAATATGACTAAATATTCGTGAGGGGAAATGAGAGGACACATGGCTAAATATTAGTGGAGAGAGATGAGAGGAAATATAAATATTAGTGAGGAGAGATGAGATTAAACATGATTAAATAGTAAAGAGAGATGAGAGATTTGATTTAGAGAGGAGAGATAAGAAATGACCAAATGCTAATAAATTATTATAAAAAATTTTTTAAAGTAGCATGCAGACCTTCGGCATGTGATTGCAGTCAGTGATGCAACAAGAATCACTGTTATGACACAAGCAGAGATGAATCCAGGAAACCAGGTTGGCATGCCAGAATCCTGATACAAGAAGGCTGGGATTAAATGATGGCGTATCTTAGCAAGAAAATAATTTGTCAAAAGAAAATTCTAATCATCATTATGATCTTCTTTTTTTGCCCTTATTAGAGCACGGAATCACCACTGCAGGTGGCAGCCTTGAGAAAGCTCTAGCCAAAGCAAAATAATCTTCTGTAGTAATTTGTTTTATATGATGAGGTTGCCATCCCCAAGCACAATTTTATATTAGTCACCTTTAACGACATGCCTGATGTGTTCATGTGTTGTAGTTCTTGGCAAAGTGTTGATGTGTACAAAGTTTTCAATATAGTTTGTTGTAGTTCTTGGCAAAGTGTTGATGTGTACAAAGTTTTCAATATAGTTTGTTGTAGTTCTTGGCATAGTGTTGATGTGTACAAAGTTTTCAATATAGTTTGTAGTAGTTCTTGGCATAGTGTTGATGTGTACAAAATTTTCAATATAGTTTGTTGTAGTTCTTGACAAAGTGTTGATGTGTACAAAGTTTTCAATATAGTTTGTTGTAGTTCTTGGAATAGTGTTGATGTGTACAAAGTTTTCAATATAGTTTGTAGTAGTTCTTGGCATAGTGTTGATGTGAACAAAGTTTTCAATATAGTTTGTAGTAGTTCTTGGCATAGTGTTGATGTGTACAAAGTTTTCAATATAGTTTGTTGTAGTTTTTGGCATAGTGTTGATGTGTGCAAAGTTTTCAATGTAGTTTGTTGTAGCTTTTGGCATAGTGTTGATGTATACACAGTTTTCAATATAGTTTGTTGTAGTTCTTGGCATAGTGTTATTGTGTGCAAAGTTTTTAGTATAGTTTGATGTAGTTCTTGGCATAGCTTGATGTAGTTCTTGACATAGTTGCATATAGTTGATGGCATAGTTTGATGTAGTTCTTAGCATAGTGTTGATGTATTTTTGGGCATATTCTGATGTAGTTCTTGGTATAGTTTGATGTAGTTATCAGTATAGTGTGGTTTCATCAGCATCAACCTTCAGCTCCCTGTGCAGCACAATCTTTCAACTAATTCCTACTGTCTTCCTGACTTGTACCATCCAGTCAAGGACTTTCCATATCTTCTGTACACCTTTAATGTATGTCTCCAACTCCTTTCTCCACATGTTTTTAGGTATCCTGAGGATTCAAGAACAATGGCTGCCTTGTGATGCTATTAACTGGTTTCCTCAGTGCACATCCTATCTAATGTCATCTTATTTTAACCTTTTCTTCCACATATATAATGTGATGTAGGTCTCGACTATCATGATGATGATCACCATCTTCATTTCCCTTCTGTCCCTTCTGGAGCATGGGTCCAACAGTACAGCTGGACCCCTAATAGGAATCTTGCACCAAAACATTTATAAGCTGTTGTAGTGATAGTTTATGCAGCAACTTATTTTACATAATGAGGTTGCATGACTCGTACACAACCTCATATTAATTGTCTCTTACAACATGCCCGAGGCAGCAGTAGTACTCTTTTGTCTCCTGAGAGACCCCTGGGAACTGTGTAGGATTGTTTCTGATATAATTCTCAGTATACAAGGTGATTGAAATGTCATTCCCTATTTTTAAATGTGTATCTCTGAAAGCCTATCCAATTAATTTACACTAAACAAACATCAAAATAAAGAGAATTAACTGCTAATGTGTTACATAAAATGTTATGTCACATTAACAATTAGCCTGTTCAACACATAACTTCATTACATAAAATGTTATGTCACATTAACAATTGGCCTGTTCAACACATAACTTCATTACATAAAATGCTAGGTCATATTAACAATTGGCCTGTTCAACACATAACTTCATTACATAAAATGTTATGTCACATTAACAATTGGCCTGTTCAACACATAACTTCATTACATAAAATGTTATGTCACATTAACAATTGGCCTGTTCAACACATAACTTCATTACATAAAATGTTATGTCACATTAACAATTGGCCTGTTCAACACATAACTTCATTACCTAAAATGCTATGTCATATTAACAATTGGCCTGTTCAACACATAACTTCATTACATAAAATGTTTTATGTCTGTTGATGTCACCTAGGGTTAAAGTTCTTAGAGATTTTTAACAGTTGAGGTAGTGACTGAACTTGTGAGATGTCTTGTTTACAACCCAAATTATCTCAGAGTCAGGAAGAATCTCACCATCCACCTCAATGACTGGCATAATGGTAGTCACAACTTTGCTGTACACAGAGAAAAAAAAAGAGTGTTAAAAAGGTCAATGAAGGAAACTCAATTTAAGATTGACTTGTCCAGCCAACAATCCCTCATCATCATGTGATGTATTCTTTCCAGAACGTTGTCTCCATTACAGCTGCTCCGAACGCATCATGATTCTGGGAAAGTCGACCTGCATCAGCCAAAGACAAGTTCAGATTCTCTGTGATGTCCTGGGTCCACCGTCGTCTAGGTTGACCCCTTCCCCTTTTTCCAGGGACCATGCCTTCCATCACTATTTTTTCCAGACTATTATGTCTTTTTATATGACCGACAAATTTCAGCTTCCTTATTGCGATGGTAATTAGGAGCCAATTTTCCTCTACATTTAGTGAGTGCAGTACTTCTCTGTTGGTCTTTTTTTCTGTCCAGGGTATTCTCAACATCCTTCTGTAGCACTTCATTTCAAATGATGTAACGGGACCCCAAGATGCAGCAATAGTGAATGCAGTCAGCGACCCATAGCTGTACTGCTTGCATCAGGACCAGCAAACCAGAGCTTGCCAAGACCGCACTCCACCTCCACGTGGTGGTCCTGGAAACAGTCTGCAGCAGTGCAGTCTGGCTGAGCGAGTGCGGATCGCAATGGGAAGGCAAACCCGGTCCTTAAAAAATGCCGTGCTGAAGTCGGATGTGTCGACCGAAAGGTGCAGATATCACAGCTTAGGCGTAAACAGACACAACGCAACCACCGTCCTTTTCAGGACGAACGAGGAAGAAGAGGAAGAAGAAGAAAAATGATGTAACCTTTTTTGCAACTGTTTTATTGAGTGTCCAAGTCTCGCAGCCGTATGTTGCTACTGGGAATATACATGCTCTGATCAGTTGTAACTTTGTTTCATTGCTTGTGCCTTGCCATAGGTTTTTCATCTGTACTAGTTTATGTGAAGCAATTGCAAGTCTTCTTTTAATTTCTACTGCACAGTCGCCAGAGCTGTTGATTATTGATCCTAAGTATTCGAATTCATTAACACTTTCCAGTTCTTTGTTATCAATTTCAATTTCTGGTCTGGTCTTTACTTTGTCTGTTGTCAATACATTGGTCTTCTTGGGTTTAGGTATAGATTCTGGGCCTCGCTGTGTTTTTTGGTGGACAGAATTAATTGTTCAAGTCCTTCTGGGTTGGTCGATAGGAGGACTGTGTCGTCAGCATATCTGATTTCCAGGATCTGGTACCCGCCGATGTTAAATGAGTCAAACTCTGTGTCTTTTCTTCTTTGATCCTTAGCCGCCTACCGTCAAAGCAGTCAGTGGCCATCACGCCTAGTGGCGTCTTGTAGGGCAACAACAAATTGATTCCACTTTGCTCGGTCGGCGGCCATCCTTCGTACAGTGCCCCAACTCTGGTTCATTCTCTGCATCCCAGCCTCCACAGTCCTCCGCCAGGTTGTTTTTGGTCGGCCTCTCTTTCGTTTTCCCTCAGGGGTCCAAAGCATAGCTGTTCCTGTGATGGCATCGGGGTCTCTTCTGAGGACATGGCCAACCCAGCTCCAGCGTCTGCCAACTATGATGGTGTGCATGTCCTCTTGCTTGCTCCGAGCAAGCAGATCTTGGCCGGCGTTGGCACTCGGCCAAAAGACTCGGTGAACCCTTCTTAGGCATGTTGTGTGAAAAGAGGACAATTTCGACATTTCCTTCTCTGCAACTCTCCAGCATTCCGCACCACAGAGAAGCACAGAAAGCACACAGCTCCGATATAATCCCAACTCTGTGCCTGTGCTGCACCGAGAGGACCCCCAGATGCCGCCTAGGCCAAAAAAGGCTGCTCTTGCCCCATTCACTCCGACGTTGATGTCCCCGTCTGCCCCGCCGTCTGGTGCCACCATGCACCCCAGGTATGCGAAGACGTCTGTCCGCACCAGCCGCCGATTCCCCACCGACATGGGCCCAGGGTTGCTCACACCAAGCACCACGACCCCCGACTTCTTTAATCTGATGTTCAAGCCCACCTGCTGGCTAAACTTATTAAGTCTATCCGTTTTTTCCTGGATGTGTTGATGTGAACGTGCTAGCAGTGCAATGACATCTGTGTGTTCTTGGTCATCTCTTACGTTTCTCATGATATTCTCAGCATAAATGTTAAACAGGTAAGGGGAAAGGGTACAGCCTTGTCTTACTCCTTTCTGTACTTCAAACCATTCTAATGATTCCCCCTCTATTCTTACGGCTGACTGTTGTTCTTGGTACAACAATCCCTAATGTCTGCAAAAAGATGTTGCATATTGAATACAACCTTGCTAGACTTAAGACTATGAGTTTAAAATAAATGTATACTTACTTACTTAGTCGTTCCTCTTCTACCGTGAGGTGTAGAGGTTTGGAAGAGAGAGCGCCAGACTATCCTATCGGCTGTCTTCTTCCTGGCCTGGTTCCATTCTAGTCCTCGGTCCTTCAAAGATTGTCTAATGTTGTCCTCCCAGCGGACTCTGGGTCGTCCTGGAGGTCTGGATCCCTGGCTCTTTGTTTCCCATGCTTGTCGTGGTAGCCGATCTTCTCCCATTCTGCAGACATGGCCAAACCATCTTAGTTGGGACTGTTCTATTTGGGTCTGCAGCTGGTGGGATTTTAGGCCTTGACGTATCGTCTGGTTGCGGACCATGTCTCTTCTTGTTACTTCAACCACCTTCCTCAGATACCTCATTTCTGAGGTTTGAATCTGGCTTTTGTGGGTTGTAGTCATTGCCCATGACTCGCATCCATATGTCAAGACTGGGACATAGGTGGAGCGGTATACAGCCATCTTCGTTTTCTTACCAACCTCTTTCTTGCTGAGGAATCCTCGATTTATGGCCTGATAAAGTCTCCCAGCCGCTGCTTTTCGAGTGGCCAACTCTTCTTTGATGCCCCCCTTTCGGTCTATAATAGCTCCGAGATATTTAAAGTGGTCGACCTGCTCCAGGACCTGTTCTCCCAACTTAATCTGATGTTTTCTTTCTTCTCATGATATCACCATGGATTTTGTTTTAGAGCTGCTTATGACCATCCCTCTCTTCTCCAGCTCTTCCTTCCAGACTTGCAGGTTGGATTGGAGATGTGTCTCTGATTTAGCAATCAGGACAACATCATCAGCAAATGCTAGCTCTGAAATACAGACCTGTCTCATCTTCCAGTACCCCACTGAATACTTTCTTGTTCTCTCCTTACATGCCTTGATGACATCGTCCATGAGGAGTATGAAAAGATAAGGTGACAGGATATCACCTTGTCTTACATCAGTGGTGGTCCTGAACTCTTCTGACTTATAGTTTGCTGTCCTCACATAATTTCTGCAAGACTTGTAGAAGCTCTGTATAGCATGAATCAGAGGTGCTGGAATGTTCTTCCTTGCCAAACAGTCCCAAAGTTTGCTCCAGGGGACACTGTCAAACACCTTTTCCAGATCTATGAAACAAAGATGGATCTCACTCTTGTACTCAAGGGCCTTTTCACTCAGCTGCCTGAGTGTGAAGATTAGGTCTTGAGTACTTCGGTTTGCTCGGAATCCGCACTGGGCTTCATCCAATTGTGGCTCAGCTAGGCATCGGAGTCTCTGCTCTAGGATTCTAGAGTAGATTTTACCAGGGACACTGAGAAGGGATATGCCTCTATGGTTTCCACATTGTCGATTGTCACCCTTTTTGAAAATCGGTGTTATGATGGCAATCTCCCAATCCTTTGGTATGGCCTTGTTGCACCATGCTGCCTGTAGGACCCTTAGGAGTAATAGGTCGCCTGATGCTCCCATGTACTTAACCATTTCTGGTGTTATACCATCATGCCCTGCTGCTTTGCCCATCTTGATTTTCTCCAGTGCTGCCTTCAGTTCTTCCATCTTTATGTCATCTTCATCACCATTTGTATCCTCTTCTGTGCTAGTGGTTATCATTTCTGATGCTCTACCTTGCTCACCATCAAGGAGTTCTGAGAAATATTCTTTCCATCTTTCCATTACTTCCTTCGGGGCAGTAAGCAATTTGCCTTGCTTGTCCTTTATAAATTTAAGAGGGCATTGTTTTTCCTTCCTCATGTTCTTTAGGGTCTTATAGAACAATTTCTGGTTTTCTTGCGCATCCTTTTCTAGCTTTTCTCCAAATTCTTCCCAATAAATGTATAAATTTAAATAAACATCCATTAAAGCACATCTGGAAGATGAATTGACATGAATATACATGTTCACATATGACCGCTCCATTGGAGAAACTAGACTTGTCACATTTTTATAACAACAGAGTTACTGACTTCAGCACATTAAGCTTAATCCAAAGAAGGTGTAGAAACTAAAATTATATTTGAAAACACTTTCCTCTCCAAGAAAATGAAGCATAAAAACAAGCCATCCTTCTTTGTCATAGCATTTCAAATTTTAGAACTCAGTTTTCTCACACTTCACGTTTTGTGGCATGTATGGTTTTTCTTTCCAATGGAGTGTTCATATACTTACTTACTTAGTCGTTCCCCTTCTACCGTGAGGTGTAGAGGTTTGGAAGAGAGAGCGCCAGACTATCCTATCGGCTGTCTTCCTCCTGGCCTGGTTCCATTCTAGTCCTCGGTCCTTCAAAGATTGTCTAATGTTGTCCTCCCAGCTGACTCTAGGTCGTCCTGGGGGTGTGGATCCCTGGCTCTTTGTTATTGGAAAAACCAGACATGTCACAAAACATGTAGTGTGAGAAAACTGAGTTCTAAAATTTGAAATGCTATGGCAAAGAAGGATAGCTTGTTTTTATGTTTGTGTATATATATATGTGTGTGTGTATATATATATATATATATATATATATATATATATATATATATATATATATATATATACACACACACACACACACACACATACATTGCATTATACAATTTGGACATTTTCGTTTATACTATGTACAATAATTGAACAGGAGGGATAATCCCATAAACAAATAGTGGCTACTGAATACAGTATATTATCTAAAATTAAAGACATTAAATATCCTAATTATAACCCTTCAATTTCTTCACAAATTAAATGTTCTTTCATTCTTTATTTTTTAAAAACTGCTTAATCTTAGATGCAGCTTAGCTTCTCGATGTTGTATTTACATGGTAGTTCCATAATATTCAAAAAAAAAAAAGGAAAATTTGTGTAGGTGGCTGTTTAATATGAATAATTTCTAGGTTTGAACTCTTTACAGAACACACAGCAACATTCTTTGTTCAAAAGATTAAAACTAACAGTTACTGAAGACCAAAACAAAACTGAATATAACATAATTCTCACTTTCTGAGAGTCCCCTGTAATTCTCAGGGGTCTTTAGAGAATATGACTACTGCTCTTCAGGCATGTCCTACAAGGCAACTAATACGGGGTTGTGCATGAGGCTGGCAACCTCATCATGTGAAAACATATTGATACAGAAACCACTTCTGCAAGTGGTAACACTTTTGATTATTCAGCCTGACAACAGCTTTTTTATAGATCTTTAAGTGAAATTTACCTGTTTCTTGATATTCTTGTTTGTAATCTGTGGCTGATGGTTAACTCTTTTCCCAGAAACAAATGTGTATCATGGAAGAGCTGTTCCAGGCCTTCATTGACAATCCACTCTTCATCAGGTGTGATTCGACAGTCCAAGTTAAATGGCAGGGAGAAACCTGAGTAATTTGCTGGATAAAAGGAAAGATAAGAAGATTAATTTTTTTTTTGAAATTATTTAACTCTTAAAGGATGTAGCCGCTTTTCCATGTTTGATGGAAGAAAGTTTTTGTCACTCTGAGTTTTCATAAAGTGTTAAAGTTTAAGAGTTGGTTCTTTCTGTGTTTTTTTTTTTCAGTAAAGTAACACATATCTGTAAAGCACCAAAGTATTTATCTTACTTACTTGGTTTTCCTCTTCTACACTGTAGTGTAGAGGTTTGCCAGAGAGCATGCCCTACCATCCTATCGGCTGTCTTCCTTCTGGCCTGCTTCCAATCTAGTCCTCGGTCCTTCAGAGATTGTCTAATGTTGTCCTCGCAGCAGACTCTGGGTCATCTGGAGGTCTGGATCCTGGCTCTTGGTGTCCCATATTTGTCATGGTAGCTGATCGTCTGCCATTCTGCAGACATGGCCAAACCATTGTAAATGGGACTGCTGGATTTTGAGGCCCTGATGTATTGTCTGGTTGTGGACCATGTCTCTTCTTGTTACTTTGCCCACCTTCCTCAAATATCTTATTTCTGAGGTCTGGAGCTGGCTTTTGTAAGTTGTAATTGCCCATGACTAACATCCATAAGTCATGTCAGGAACATTGGTTGAGCGGCATACAGCCATCTTCGTCTTCTTGCCAATTTCTCATTTACTGAGGAATCCTCGATTTATGGCCTGAAAAAAGTCTCCTAGCAGCTGCTCTTCAGGTCAAAATTGACCACCTCTTACAATGATGGTTTCTGTAGTCATTTATTTTACATGAGGTTGCTAGCCTCATACACAACCTCAGTCACCTCTTTTCACATGACTGAGGTTGGTAGCCTTATACACAACCTGTCACCTCTTTTCCCATGACTGAGGTTGGTAGCCTCATACACAACCTTAGTCACCTCTTTTCACATGACTGAGGTTGGTAGCCTCATACACAACCTCAGTCACCTCTTTTCACATGACTGAGGTTGGTAGCCTCATACACAACCTCAGTCACCTCTTTTCACATGACTGAGGAAACAGTAGATCTTTCATTCTCCCCCCCCCCCCCCCTCCGGGATAACACTAGGCAATGAATGTCATATGCTGTGATATTTTTACTCCTGTGTTTTGTTTAATGTCTATATTTAGCTGTCACTGCACAGGGTTGTTATGATGAAGCTCCACAGGGAGCAAAAAGGGAAATGATGATGATGATGCATGACTTTAAAAAGTAAGAAGAGCTTTCATTGCTCTGGGAAATATATGGAAATAAAAACATTAAGGCTGGGATTGATACCAAAAAATCTTAATTGATTAATCAAATTTCTTTAATCGAAGATTGATTGATCAATTTTGAACAATGAGATAAATTATAACAAAATCATAAATAACATTTGTTTTAAATCACTAAGGACTTTAATTATTTTACTTATTATAAGGCAACATCATCCTGAAAATATAATGAAAATAATGAAACGATACAACCAAACAATTTATTATTATTGACCATACTTGTCAAATTCACTATCACCAACCTCTAACATAGAAAGTGCTCTCGCATTTAAGCAAAGAACATAAACATTGCTAAAAATGGAATAATCAATTAAAATTTGTTTTATGAACTGATTACAAAATTTTAACCAATCCTAGCCCTTAAAAAAATATACCTGTATATTAAAAAATCAAGTCTGACACAAAAATAAGAATCATCAACTCAAATGTCAAGACTTTCCTATTGTATGGCTCTGAAACATGGACAAAAACAAAGATGACAACCAAGAAGTTACAGACTTTCATAAATGTGTGCTTGCTCAAAATGTGAAGTACTGAAATGGTGTGACCAGAGCATTAATGTGGAACTGATGGAAAGAACCAGACAAATACAAGTGGACTTAGTCATGAGGAGGATCTGAAGGGTGATGATGATGATGGAGTTGTGAGGCACTAGATAGGACACACATGCAGAAAAAAACCAGCTGAGAGCATTACAAGGCAGTCATAGCTCTGGAATCCCCAAGGTATGAGAAAAAAAGGGAAATAAAAAAACAACACATACAATGAAAGAGAATTGGGTAGAGTCATGAAAGGGATTTAAAAAAAAATTACTTTCAAAGTAGAGCACAGGGTGGGATGGCTTAGCGTGTAATAGTTGAAGGTCTCTGCTCCATTTTGAGCATCCTCAAACCTTAAAGACTAACCTTGTCCATATATGCAGGGAACCCTTAGTTTTTTTTTTTTAATTATTTCAGCAGGATTTAAAGACAAGCAGCCAATCAGTGTATGTATATATTTTTCATTATTGTATGGTGTAGAAACATGGACAATGAACAAGCAATTGGAAGAAGAATTTAGGCCTTTGAGATGTAGATATATAGAAGAATGGGACACATTTCATGGTCAGAGAAAAACAAACAAATAAAGAGGTCCTAGAAAATGTAAGAATAAAAAGGGAATTAACAAAGATGATCACAATTAGACAGCTGGAAAATCTTGGCCATGTAAAAAAGACATAACACCTTACTGAAGACCATAACAGAAGGCAGAGTTGAAGGCAAACAAGAAGAAAACAGAGTTATAAGTGAGAAGATAATATCAAGAAATGGACAGGAAAGAGTCTATCAGAGAGCATCGTCAAGACAAGAGACAGACAACGTTTTAGATCCATTACAATCAACCTTTGTTGTGAAGATGGCAGCTGATGATGATGAGCCAATCAGTGGAGAGGTGATAGCTTAAGCAAGAGGTTCCCACCATTTGTGTCACTGTGACAGACCATCCCAAACTTATATAATTTTATGACGCTGTACTCAGAGATATGTTATTAGTACCACTCTCTTTTGCAAAAAGAAGAAATCCAAATTTTGTGACCTATCTTGTAGTCCCTCGGGACACATCCCATGGTTTCTTGTGACTGTGGTTGAGAACCTCTAGCTGAAGCATTTTGGACTGTGTGCTACCTGAAAAGTCAATGGTGGTATTAATGCCCTCAGAAAATTGATTTGTGCTCATGTCTGCAGCTGTATCCATCACACTTGTTGCTATGCTTGTCACACTGTTCTGAACAGTAATGTCATGACCTGCACTGTTAAGTATCAAGCAGTCAGGGGCTACACAGTCAGGTGTTTGTGTATCACTACTGCCAGAGGTGAATGTTGCGGATGTAAGATAATTCAGGTTGTATGCACTGGAAGAGGTAGATCCAGTGTTGTAACCATTTATTTTCATGTCACAGCTCTGACCTGTCCAGCCATCAGCACAAACACACTTGTAGCCTGGGTAATCATTTAAGCAGACTCTGCGAGACTGTGCTGAACTATCTGGGCCAGTGGCATTGTTTTCCAAAATATTATCTCCAAAAGAACATATCAAGGGATTCTCTTTACACTCATCAATATCCTCATTACAAAATAATCCAGTCCAGCCTTTGTCACAAATACAATGATACCCAGGGTGAGTGTTCATACACATAACATGGATATCTGTTGAATTATTCAGAAAATCTGAGCTATTAGCAGAAATGCCCAATGTCTGACAAAGATCTGGATCCTGTAAGCACTCATTTATATCTTCATTGCAAAGAAAGCCACTCCAGCCTTCAGTGCAACTGCAACTGAATGAACCAACCACATTATGACAAGTTGCACCATTGCTGCAAGAATTTGCCACCATCTCACACTCATTCATGTCAACTTCACATCTTTGACCTGTCCAGTTCATGGGACAATCACAGTGAAATCCACCCTCTGTATTAACACAAGTTCCTGCATTATAGCAGTTTTCACTTTTACATTCATTGATATCTTCATCACATCTCTGCCCCCTCCATCCTTCCGAACATTTACAGATAAAGGTGCCAACATCATTAATGCACGTCGAGTTATTTTCACAATTCCTTACGAATTCACATTCATTTACATCCTCTTCACAAAGATTTCCCCTAAACTCAGTAGGGCAAATACATAAAAATCCTTTGTCAATGTTCTCACAAGTTCCACCATATTTGCAAGGATTGGAAAGGCACTCATTCACGTTCTGCTCACAGAGTTTCCCTTCCCAAAAGTGTGAACATGTGCATTCAAAACTTCCACCCAGGTCCACACAAGTGCCACCATTTTTGCAGACATCATCTGAGCATTCATTGACATTATTTTCACAATGTTTTCCTGAAAAATTGAAAATAATGATAAATATAATAAATTTGGGAAATAAAGATAAATACAGGGTGATTGAAAAGTCATGCCCATTTGTAACATTTTTATAACTTCTCTCCTATCCAATTAATTTATATGAAACAAATGTCAAAATAAAGAACATTGAATTATTTTATCACATTAAATGCTATGTCAAATTGTCAGTACAGCTAAATGAGCGATTGGGCTTGTTCAACACATGACTTCATAGGGGGCAGCAATTTTTGCTGTCTCTTGTAATGCCAGTTTATTGATCATGTTATATTTTATTTTATTTTGCTTCTGGAAATAAAAAAAATAAAAACTATAGCTTATTAGTCAAATGACTATTCAAACAAATATTAAAATAGATTGATTATGCAATCACCCTGTATATTCAAATCTGCTTTGATTACTGTTTTTATGATTGTTCATTATGTTTTTTTTCTTCAAATATCACCATTACTATAATCTTTGTAATCACTGTGATAACACCTCAGGAATTAGAACACCTAGTACAACTAAGACGCAAGGCACGGAAAACCGCTCAGAAAAATCCTAGCCGTGAAAACAAAACCACATACAACAGACTCACTGCACAGGTTAAGCTAGCGAGCAGAAAAGCCAAAATGGAAACCTGGAAAGAAAAATGCGAAAACCTTGACCTAAATAAAGAAGGGAAGACAGCATGGAAGCTCATCGACAACATGGAGGGACATCCCAGAAGAGAAACCCAATCCCTATAAAACTTCCAAACAGTAACACAGCTACCTCCAACAGAGAAAAAGCATGAGCCCTAAATTGATTCTTTGCTGAAGTCAATAAAACATATAAAAGAGCCAATCTAGATAAGCCATCAAGACACAAAACGCATGCTAAAAGCACACAAGGCTGTGGACAGTATCTTTGATCAGGAATTTATGCTAGCTGAACTACAATCCAGTCTCCTAAAGACCAAACTCAAAAAAGCATCAGGGCCAGACCAGGTTACCAACGACATGATAGTCAAACTTGGGGAAAAAGGCTTGCTGACGATCCTGGAATTCATAAACAAGACGTGGAGAAGTAGCACTGTACCTACAGGATGGAAAATGGCTAACATTATCCCAATTATCAAAAAAGATAAACCACCAAGCGAAGTCAGTAGCTACCGGCCCATCTCCCTGACTTCGTGCTTTGGGAAAATGGCAGAACATATGATAAATGCATGCCTCTACTGGTGGTTAGAGAAAAGGAAAGCCCTCCATCCTAACCAAGCAGGATTTAGAAGAGGAAGACAGACCATTGACCAGGTAATCCGATTGGTGCAACAGATTGCTGATGCTTTCCAGGATAAAAATCATGTGGCCGCAGTTTTCGTAGACCTCAAGCAGGCATACGACCAACTATGGAGAGATGGTCTATATTTCAAGATGCAGAAGATGGGCATAGAAGGAAGAATGTTTCGTTGGATAAAAGATTTCCTCACAAATAGAACCATCTTCATGACGTTCAACGGAACAACATCAGGGAAAAGAACCATCCAAGAAGGCCTCCCACAAGGCCCGGCCCTAAGCTGCACCCTCTTCCTCATATACATAAACGATCTGGCAGATTACCTTCAATTACCCAGCGCCCTGTTTGCTGATGACCTAGTCTTTTGGGCAGAAGGGAAGTCCCATTTGCAACTGCAAAAGAAACTAAACCGTGCACTGGCTGCTCTAACAACCTACTGCAGCTTCTGGAAAATGGTGATCAACACGAGTAAGACAGTCTACACTATATTCACACTCAGCAATAAAACAGTAAGAAAAGAACTGGATTTAAAACTTGATGATACAAAGCTAGCTAAAGAGAACAATCCAACTTATCTAGGGATACAGCTAGATACCAAACTCACATACAAAACACATGTTGAGTCCCTAATTGCAAAGGCCTCTAGAAGGCTAAACCTCATAAAGTGATTGGCAAGCACTGATTGGGGAGCCAATCAATGCACCCTATGACAACTGTACTTGGGATACAAGCGCTCAACACTTAGACTGAAACTAGATCGCATACAAAACCAGGCACTCAGATTCATCTGTGGAGGCTTGCAAACTACTCCGACCAGCGCATGCGAGATTTCCGCCAATGTGGAACCCCTAGAACTAAGGAGAGAGAAATCAGTTATCATCATGGCAGAAAGGTTCTTGCGAGCTGACAAGGATGACCCCTGCAAAAATGTTATCAGTGACCACAACTCCAAGTACCGGTACCGAATTAAAAAGACCTCTTTCACTAGAAGGTACCAAGAGCTTTCAGGGAAGCACTACATACTAGAGACTAGACTGCCTACTCAAGCTGTACCTAAAACTAAAAAGACCAATAATACGTACAAACCTTCTGCAACCTGCAAATAAAAGCCTCATACCTACACTGCTGAAAACACTTGCCATGGAAACCATCTGTCAGCATGATGAAGACATTATCCATGCTTACACAGACGGATAGCTTTCAAAGCAGTCATAAATGCTGGATATGGGGCCATAATCATCCACCCAGTACAGATCAAAATTGCAGGCCCCTGTGGTACCTGGTGCACAAACTACGAAGCCGAAGTAGTCGCCATCCAGAAAACCCTAACTAGAATTTTTGAACTCTTTGAATCAGACGAAATGGAACCAAATGATGTAGTATTCTCAGACTCTTAGGCTGCCCTCTTGGCAATAGGAAACTGGAAAACCAACTCAATCAATACTGTCCAGAAGGTACAAGAAACATGCCACAAAATTATGAACTTGTATGGAACAGAAATATACATGCAATGGATACCTGGCCACATAAACATCACATTGAATGAAGTAGCTGATAGACTGGCAAAGAAGGGAGTAAATATGTTAACAATTAAAGTCAAAAACAACTGTAAAGATGTTTGGCTGAACACGTGGGCACAGGCTAAAACAGGAAGAAGACTCTTCATACACCAAACAGCCCCAAATAAGGAAGATGCTATGAACCATATCAAACAAAGATATCAAACCAAAATTTTCAGACTGAGAACAGGTCACTCTACACTAAATGGCCACAGAAACAGAATGTGTTCACAAAATATAGCAAAATCTAGACACTGCTGAAACCTGTTGGAGACAGTAGAACACCACCTACTACAATGCCCTGCACTTCAGAGACTGAGACAACAACTGCTACCACACAACCCATCCATAGACAATACACTGTATGGCAGCTCAGAACATCTTATACGAACTGTGCAGTACCATATAATGGCATCAAGGTCACCAAGAGCTGACGCTCAGTGACAGTGGATCAAAGTCAAGTCAAGTCAACACCTCAGCCATCATTTCATTAATTTCTAATAACAATACTGTGATCATGTGATGTGAAATCTAAACTCCTGACCTGTATATCCATCAGGGCATCGGCATAAATAATCCCCTGCTAAATTATGACAACTTCCTCCATGTTGACATGGTTTTTCCAAACACTCATCTACATCGTTTTCACATTCTGGCCCGGAATATCCCTTACGACATGAGCAGGTGAAGCTTCCAAGTTTATTCACACATGACCCATGATTTTGACATGTCATGTTTAAAACTTTACATTCATTGACATCAGTTTCACAGTGAAGTCCTGAAATTGAAAAAAATGTAATTATTCTGTTAAACAAGAATGGAACAAAAAAGGTGCATGGAAACAAACATAAAATAGTATTAATGCAAATAGAGACATGTATTGATAAAAACAGAAAGGTTTATTTAATGCAGTTATGACAGAAGTCGTTACTCTGCATGAAGGAAAAAGAAGATAAAACAATCTCCGTAAGAGAAAAAGGCTGGAATAAAAGATATTACATGTTTGGTATTCTTCAACTAAAATTTCAAAATTGAAAATGCTTTAAAATTGAATGTTTTTTAGATTTGTTTTCAGGTGTCAAAGTGTTCTTCTTTTCCTTTTTGCTTGTTATGGGGCATGGATCCATAACAGCATTGAATCCATTTTTAGAAAGCCTGTATAAAATAATTTAAGTAAACAACACAGGGCTAACATGGGGCTACAGACAGGACATATATTTTAAACTATGAGAGAGGTGTAAATTAGGGCCTGCAGACTCAGCCATGTCAAGAGAGCCTCAGTCGTAATTTCAGTGGTACCTATAAGGAAAACGGATCCAGAATACAACTACTGCCACATCAGGCATGTCATTAAAGGCAATTAATATGAGGTTGTGCATGGGCAGGCAACCTCGTCATGTTGTTTTTGATTAAGCAGTGTTTGGGCTCTTGCCCTTCAGCTCAATGCCATGTAGTGGTATTTACAATGCGTTTGCAAGTTGTTCTTGTGCCCCATATAAGATGTTTCCACAAGAAATGGCATTTCCCTAACATCATTGAATGCTGTGCACTTGAAGAGGTGGTGGTCAACATTTTCATAGTGGTAGGTATATAGCTGTCACTCTGGAGTGTGTTGTGGTTGGATTGTGTTCAAGTGATTGTTGACACCCCATAATATAAAACAAACTGCCTGTAAGAGCATATGGATGCTTGACTCAAACTTCCTGCGGTGGTACTTGCTGCAATGTTGGATCCATACTTTGTAGGGAACACAAATGAAAATGATGATAATGAATTCATACTGCCCATGTGTTACTGGGCCCAAGTGGAGAACAAAGAATAGGAACACTGTGCTCTACCAAGCATGTCATTGAAGATGTACTGGGCATGGGACTGGCTACCCCATCGTATGGAAACTTATAACCAAATGAACTTCAACATTATGGTTGATGGCTTATGTTCAATAAGGGGGTTGAGTGGTAATGAATGAATTAAATAAAATCAATTCACATAAGGGATAGTTGACCTAAAGAAAGTTTAAGACACGGTGTACATCACCTTCAAATCCCAAGAGACAGCGGCATGTGTATCCACCAAAATGGTTAATACATGTTCCACTGTTCCTACATGGGTTATTGTTGCATTCATTAAAATCCAAGGAGCAGTCATTGCCACTGTAACCTAACAAACAGTCACATCTGTATGCCCCGACCATGTTAGTGCACATTCCATGGTTTCTGCATGGGTCCATCTGACATTCATTGATGTCTGTATCGCAAATTTTCCCTGTGATGAAAATTACAAGAAAGGCGATCTGAAATCGCTGAGGTAGTCCCATAGTAAGCATCTGATTGGCTAAACAGTTAGAGCGTTTTCCTCTTGCAGCAAATTAATCAGGTTCCAGGATCAAACCCTTGTAGCGTCATGCTCCAGTCAACCCAGCTGTAAATGGGTACCTGACTGATCATGAGTTAGGGTAGGCAAAAGGCAGCGAGGAAGGGCACTTGTCACCCCCCCTCATAAAAAAGCTGGACCAAGTATAGTTAAGTCTCTAACACTTCACACCCCTAAGGCAGTATCTGCTATGAGACTACCTTTATCTTAGTATTTTAGTCCTATAGCAGATACTGACATAGGGGATGAAGCGTTTGAGGCTCAACATTTATTACGTCTCAGGTTTATGAGGTGGGGTGTCTGCTTCTCTTCCTCATTGTCTTTGCCTTCCCAAACTTAAGTGCAGAGCAGGTACCCATTTTTACCGCTGGGTGCACTGATGCATGATCACCTGGTTTTGAAACTGGTCCTTCTGCCACGAGAAGCAAGTGCTCAAACCACTGTACTACAAATTAATTCATTTTCCTTTACGCTCCTTATGAAGCACAGAGCCACAACTACAACTGGTCCTGGCAGGAAGCCTACATCAAGCATTTACATACTCCTGCAGTCATGGTTTTGTGGTCATTTTTTTCACATGAAGTAACCAGTCCCATGTACAATCTCATATTAGTCACACAGTTCCACATGCATGATGGTGCAGGAATCCTAACTTTTTTCTGTCTCTCTTAAAAGACCCCCCATAAACTACATGGGGCACTAAAATAATTACGAAAGCTGAAATTATAGAACTACACGCCTTTGATTTAAACCTTTCATTAAACAAAAGTTCAGAGTACTATTCTTCTTCACGAGGCAGGCCCCCCCAAAAAATCTATGCAACTGTTAAATGATTATTCTATTTGGTCCCTACCAGTAAAACCTGCAAGACAACTGCACACAAAGTCACCAACATGGTCAATGCACAGTGCTCCATTGTGACACGGAGAGTCGAGGCAATCATCAATGTCAGTCTGACATGTTTCCCCAGTATAGCCTGAAATGAATGGGCCATATAAAAATGTGGATCTTGGTGTTAACATCTTCCAACAAAAATATGACAAAATATGACAGTAAATACATGAAACAATAAATAATGAAGCTTCCATTCATCATCATCATTTTCCTTTGCACTCCTTACAGAGCATAGAGCTACCATTACAGCTGGTCCCCTTGCAGGAAGCCTGCACCAAATAGTCACATGATCTTGTAGCAGTGGTTCCTGTAGCTATTTGTTGTACATGATGAGGTTGCTTGCCCCCCCCCCCCAACCCATGTACAACGTCACTTTATAGGACATGCCTGAGGGTGCAGTAGTTCATTCTTTCTTGATGTCTTCACAGACCCCCAGGAACTATGCAGGGCAATGAAGCGACCCCCAGGAACTATGCAGGGCAATGAAGTGACCCCCAGGAACTATGCAGGGCAATGAAGCGACCCCCAGGAACTATTCAGGGCAATTAAGCGACCCCCAGGAACTATGCAGGGCAATGAAGCGACCCCTAGGAACTATGCAGGGCAATGAAGCGACCCCCAGGAACTATGCAGGGCAATGAAGCAACCCCTAGGAACTATGCAGGGCAATGAAGCGACCCCCAGGAACTATGCAGGGCAATGAAGCAACCCCTAGGAACTATGCAGGGCAATGAAGCGACCCCCAGGAACTATGCAGGGCAATGAAGCGACCCCTAGGAACTATGCAGGGCAATGAAGCAACCCCCAGGAACTATGCAGGGCAATGAAGCGACCCCTAGGAACTATGCAGGGCAATGAAGCGACCCCTAGGAACTATGCAGGGCAATGAAGCGACCCCCAGGAACTATGCAGGGCAATGAAGCGACCCCTAGGAACTATGCAGGGCAATGAAGCAACCCCCAGGAACTATGCAGGGCAATGAAGCGACCCCTAGAAACTATGCAGGGCAATGAAGCGACCCCTAGGAACTATGCAGGGCAATGAAGCGACCCCCAGGAACTATGCAGGGCAATGAAGCGACCCCTAGGAACTATGCAGGGCAATGAAGCAACCCCTAGGAACTGTGCAGGGCAATGAAGCGACCCCCAGGAACTATGCAGGGCAATGAAGCGACCCCTAGGAACTATGCAGGGCAATGAAGCGACCCCCATGAACTATGCAGGGCAATGAAGCGACCCCAAGGAACTATGCAGGGCAATGAAGTGACCCCCATGAACTATGCAGGGCAATGAAGCGACCCCCAGGAACTACAGGGCAATGAAGCGACCCCCAGGAACTATGCAGGGCAATGAAGCGACCCCCAGGAACTATGCAGGGCAATGAAGCGACCCCTAGGAACTATGCAGGGCAATGAAGCAACCCCTAGGAACTGTGCAGGGCAATGAAGCGACCCCCAGGAACTATGCAGGGCAATGAAGCGACCACTAGGAACTATGCAGGGCAATGAAGCGACCCCCAGGAACTATGCAGGGCAATGAAGCGACCACTAGGAACTATGCAGGGCAATGAAGCGACCCGCAGGAGCTATGCACGGCAATGAAGCTCAACTCAAAACAAATAAAGTACAATTAACTATTTTTATCAAATGTTATCATCAAAGTACAACAAAAAAAAAAAGCAAGGAAACAAAATCTGAAGCCAAGATTTGAGTAAACAAATGTGCAGCTCATCACTTTGTGAAACACTGGGTTGAGTAGCTCCTTGGAGTTTGGAGAAATCACTTTTGATTTATATTTAAAATCTACTGTACTTCATCATTAAAATAAGGGTAGTCCCGTAGCACATACGGCCGTAGGGGAGTGAAGTTTTAAAGACTTCACTATACGAGGTCAAGAATCAAGAGGTGGGGTGACCAGTTCCCTTCCTTGCTATCTTTTCCTTCCCCAACTCAAGTGCAAAGTCAGGTACCCATATAGAGCTGGGTAGACTGAAGCGTGTCGATACCATGAATCGAACCCAGCATCTTTGCCGTGAGAGACCAGCACTCTAACCACTCTGTCAGTCGGATGCTCTTTTACATCATTACTACAGCTTCATAAGTATGTTGTCACAATTCTCTTATTTCACGCTGCTAGATAAGAAATTCTGAGGACAGGGATAACTTTCCTTTTGATGTTGAGTACTTTGATGTTGAGTACTCATGTGTACCAGAGGTACGAGAATGTCACATGTAGTTCCCAGAGGTCTCTGAGACGACAAAGAAAGAACAGGACTACACAATCCTCAAGCATGTCCTACAAGGCAACTAATATAAGGTTGGGCATGGGGCTGGCAACCTTATCATGTAGAACAAACTGCCACAGAAATCACTGCTACAAGATCACATGACTGCTTGGTGCAGGTTTCCTGTAAGGAGACTAGCTGCAGCGGTGGTCCATGCTGTGTAAGAAGTGTGAAGGAATATGATGATGATGAATGAGTAAGTGCTTGTAAAGTGGAGTCTATGGCAAGGGTTAGATGGGCGACAAAGTCAAGGTTTTATTTTTTTTTTGTTATTAATGCTGGCTTCACAATTACTTATTACTAGCCACACAAACACGCTATAGGAACCTGCTTAGTCTTACATATAATGTGTCCATTTTTGTATGTGTGCAATTACGTACTAAAGTGTTGTTGTCCTTAAGACTCAGACTTGTGCTTCTTTGTTGACCATAATTTTTTCCCTTCCTTAATTTTAAAATAATACTGAGTTTTTTTTGTTTTTTTTTAATTTACTAAGTTGAATTGCTGCAGGGCAGAAATCTCTAAAGGCAATATTGCTTATTTCTTCATGCTGATGAAATATCTGAGTTCATTTGACACTAAGAGCAATTGTAACTGAAGTGGAAACTCTGGTGTCTTTCCTGAAATGAGACCCTAAAAAAGCTTCTATTCATTCATTTCCCATTTTGCTCCCTATAGAGCATGGAGTTACCACTGCAGCTAACCACTTTACAGAAAACCTGCACCAAAGCATTCAAGTACTCTTGCTGTGATGGTTTCTGTTGTCATTTGTTTTATACTATGAGGTTGCCAGCCCCATGCATATCCTCATATGAACTGCCCAAGAGAGTAGCAGTCCTCATTATATTCTTTCGTTATTTTCTCAGAGACCCCCAAAACATCACAAGGGGCAAAGGGGCTTCTATAAGATTATAACGTTCAGTGATTTTATCACATGAATAATGTCTTCCAGAAATGTGTGAGGCTTACATCAGATACTACCTCATTCATTGCTTAAACCCACATATGTAGGTATTTTGATGGAAAGTAGCAAAGTAAGCATCACTTACAGCTAAAACATGTGGTCAGCAGTTACTGTTATAAGGGAGTGAAGTGTTTGAGACTTTACTATATTAGGTCTCAGCTTTTTGATGTGGGGGTTATGGGTTCCCTTCCTCACTGCCTTTACCTGCCCTAACTCAAGAGCAGAGTCAGGTACAAATTTCCAGCTGAGTATACTGAAGCATGATGTTGCCAGATTTTAAAACCTGTAACTTTGCCTCAAGAAGCAAATGCTCTAACCACTTTGCCACTCAAGGCTCATGGATAATAATAACATGTTGTTTAGCTTTGTGTGCTTGGGTCTTGCAGTAAATAACAATGCAGTTTTAAAATGTCACTCTTGTGTGCTTGAGTCTTGCAGTAAAGAACAATGCAGTTTAAAAATATGTCACTTTTGTGTGCTTGAGTCTTGCAGTAAATAACAATGCAGTTTAAAAATATGTCACTTTTGTGTGCTTGAGTCTTGCAGTAAAGAACAATGCAGTTTAAAAATATGTCACTTTTGTGTGCTTGAGTCTTGCAGTAAAGAACAATGCAGTTTAAAAATATGTCACTTTTGTATGCTTGGGTCATGCAGCAAAACCACACAGTCTAAAAATGTGTCAGTTTAGTTTGCTTGGGTCTGATAGCAAAACCACTGTCTACAAATGTGTCTGGGTCATTCAGCAAACAAACAGCAGTCTAAATATGAGTCAGTTTTGTGTTAATTCTCTTAGAAAATAAATCAGTGTTCTTTCAACAGGTTTTAAAAAAATATTTTTTATTTTTGCTTTCTTTTTTGCTAATGCCATATAATGTCATTTTAACCTTTGTACATTATTAAATGTTCTGGTTCAGTAAATAGAATAATTATTATGTCTCTGTTAGTCCAAGTCTTTACCAGCAAAACATGTGCAAGTGAAGGAGCCTGGAGTGTTGACACAATCACCATGAAGACATATATCTGGACTCAAGCATTCATTGATATCTTCTTCGCAGAAACGTCCTTCAAATCCAGTGAGGCATTGGCACTCAAACATATTAAGCAAGTCTTGACAGAATCCACCGTTCCAACATGTGATCCTAGCACAGTCATCTTGGTTGGTTTTGCAACTTTTTCCAGTCCAACCTGGCAGCAGAAAGTGGTCTTTCAGAACATACTTGATCACAAACTTACAGGTGGAAAATGTGTTTTATAAAATTAAGAACATAATATTGTATGAAGTAAGATTATTATCAACTGACCACATTCTAAGATACTCTTAAGATTAAACTTTAATGCATGAAGGACTGCACTTTACAGTATAATTATGCCATCCAAAGAATATATGGCGTTGTGAAGACTGTACAGCCTTATGTAGTTCCTGGATATATTTTTAGGTAACAAGGAAATAATACGCTTACTGCTCCCCCAGAGGCATGGTGTAAGAGACAACTAACAAGAGGTTGCACATGAGGCTGACAAACCTCATCATGTAAAATAAATGGTTATAAACAAATCATCACTGCAAGATCACATAAATGCTTTGGTGCGAGCTTCCATTATGGTGGCCAGTCCTGATTCTAGAATTCCAAGGGTTAAAAAACTGTCACCGCTGGACTGGGTGTTTTAAAGACTGGTCCAAGAAGGCACCAATTAAACTATATGTGTCCCAGTGGTCCCTTTATTCCCCAACGGGCTGATCACCCGTTTGCCAGTCACTTTGATTACGGAAACAACAGCAAACGGATTGATTTGTCGTTGCCCTAAAGACACCATTAGGCGTGATGGGAACAACGGCAAAGAAAATCTATTCGCTGTTGCCCTTAAGACACCACTAGGCGTAATGGCCACTGACTGCTTTGCCGGTCGTTGGCTAAGGACGGAAGAAGAAGAAGAAGGTCCCTTTATATGTCTTGGGACTGGTCACGATACCAATTAAACTAAATGTGACAGTGCTATCTCTTCTTATTATAGTAAACTAGGTGATTGGGGCAGGCCTAGTTGTCTACCTTCTATTTGTCAATTTGATCCATTGACCTATCTTCCAAGTAAGAGTATATCTTAATACTGGCCCTCACCGCCAGAGTTATTGATTCCTGGATGATATTCTCTCAAAACTTCCAACCTAAACTCGTTCCATCCCTTCTTATGATGTTACTTAAGTGACAGCTTCGTATAGTAGTTAGTTTCTTTATGTCCAGTATCTTGTTTACTCTAGCACTCAACCTTTTAGAGACTGAACCCAACTTGAGCAACGTTCCATCAAAACAAACAGTTTATTTACATCATATAAGTTCATCATAACAGAGGCATGTGGTACTAATTCCAGGTACAAACATTTCCTAACTATCTCTTGTAGATCCCATTCCTCCTGGGTATATATCCATGTACCTGTATATATATATATATATATATATATATATATATATATATATATATATATATATATATATATATATATATATATATATATATATATATATATATATATATATATATATATATATATATATATATATATATATATATATATATATATATATATATATATATATATATATATATATATATATATATATATATATATATATATATATATATATATAGCTCTCTACCTGAGAACACCAACAGATATGGTTTATACCTCCTATTTTCTTCCCTTAAGGTTTTTATATTTATTCTGGCTTTTCCCAAGCCTTTCATCAACTCTTTCCTGAGTTGGTTTCCTTCATCTACTAATCCTGTCAGATTTGACTCAATTTACTCAAATACCATCATCTTAAAACTCATATATGCAAATTAATACATTGGGTACACCTGTTGCGGTATTCTCATACTTATACCTGCTAGAGAGCGCATGTTTCATCCTGTAAATACAATCAAACTTCAATTGCTTAATCATCTTACTTGTAGCAGTTGATGTTGCAAAATTCATAATACAATAGCCCAACACGGCTATTAAATCCATGTTCTTCTGTAAAACTTCTCAGCTGCTGACTTAGTCTCAGTTTGTTCACATCATAGTCAATTTTGTAGCTTCAGCTTCGTTTCTCCTTATTCTGCGCTCACTTAGTTGTAAGCGTCGTTAACCTTGTAATACCTTATTTCAACTTCTGAAATAATTCTATTCAATGTCTATCAAAAGTTATGAGTCAAAGGACCTACTTACTTTGGTTGCACCGAATCCTCACAACACTCATTTTTCTTACTATCACCCCTTATCACTAAACTTATATTTTAAACACAGTTCTGTCTTTCATAAGTGAATAGATTCTACTACTCTAACTAGGTCTATAGGATTCTTCAGAAGTATTCATTCTGTTTCTCACAGAAATGTAATTTGAGCCTGGCAGAAAACACATTCCTGCCACTCTACGTCCTTAACCAGGACTGCTTCCTCCGAAAAATGCGACCGCTCAACAGCGCATCTAAATGAGTTCTCTTCTATAAAATCATTACTAGCTCATCTGTCCTTGTTTACTGTAAATTCATTGGTTCCTCCTATTCTTCGCTCAGCTGAAAAATGTTCACGCTTATCCGCTGTGTAAACAACTCAGTGAAGTGTCATCCGTTGTCCTGGTAAACTTTTCACGTGCATATTTTTTTTCTCAACTCACTTAATCATATAAGGGAGGTAATTAACCATTGTCTCCCTTTGCATATTTGACTTAACCTTGTATTATCTTCTCTAAAGCTTGCTATACAATTCTTATATGTACATTTTCTAAACCATAATTACCAACTCACCAAATCTACTTATGTGTAATTAAGCACTTTCCTCCCCTGACTTTAATAATTAGAGTCTTCTCCCTTTGATCAAAGCATGATTTCACTCATCTTATTTCCCTTTTAGCAAGACAAATAGTCTTTATTCAAATCTATTCTTATTTCTTAAACCATTTTTTCATACCTTCCCTCTTAACCAAAACCAAATCACCGCTTATAATTCCTGCTTGAGCATTTTATAATGCTCCTAGCAAAGTGAACGGTGACATACAACCCGGGGCCATACAAATGTATCCCATAGGGAGACATTTGTGTTCCATCATCTAGCAATCCCATTCTATTCTTTAACATACCATTATCACCGCGTCTGTATACATATTCAAAGTCTACATGTTAAAAAAATTTGCCCAAAAAAAAATTTTGAAGCAAAATGTAACGCTACCTCATTGCTGAACCTTAGCTTGAGGCATACCATCAATACTCAACAAAAAAAAATAAATCATGGCTCTGGACTTATTATCTATATATATATATATATATATATATATATATATATATATATATATATATATATATATATATATATATATATATATATATATATATATATATACATGTTCCTATTTTTCGACATGGTCACTGCCTCTGGACACAGAGGTTGGTCAGTACCTTTATATGTCTTGAAATATCTGCTGTTAATGTAATTTATCCATTATACGAGACAGATAAGCAG
Source organism: Oreohelix idahoensis (assembly GCA_024509875.1). Classification (NCBI taxonomy): domain Eukaryota; kingdom Metazoa; phylum Mollusca; class Gastropoda; order Stylommatophora; family Oreohelicidae; genus Oreohelix; species Oreohelix idahoensis. The sequence continues at coordinate 506,229 of JAMPIV010000563.1, read as the reverse complement.
AAATAACTAATTAGTGGTGCATCAGTAAATATCCTAATGTGATAGTGAAAGATGTCACTATGTCAGAGTTGATGTGCCCGACTGATTCTAGTCTTGGATGCATCAGTCAAATCCTTCACTCTGTCTAAACCTATATATACACATGCACTAGTATCTTCATATGTATTGGGGCGATAGTGAAAGATACATGTCACTATGTCAGAGTTGATGTGCCCGACTGATTCTAGTCTTGGATGCATCAGTCAAATCCTTCACTCTGTCTAAACCTATATATACATGCAGTAGTACGTCAGGGTTAACAAAATATCTAACCTTAGGATGTAAAAGTAATATAGTCATGACCCTATAACTGTCATTACCATCATCTCTTAAGTAAGCAGTAACCATAATACCAATACTGCAACCAAGTTGTTTTTTTTTCTTCTGTTATCTCTGTACAACCAGTGCAGTAAAAAGTGGGGACGTTCATCCTCAGTGCAATATTTGCCTATGTCCATGAGTAAGACTCCACTTGACTGAGTCTGGATCACTTCCCTTCTTCTTTTCTTTTCTCTTTTCTCTTTTTTTTTTTTCTCTGGTCCTGAATACTTTTATGCCTGAAATAGGTACATTATAATAATTAACATGCATTTAATGTACTATACATATTTTAACCAATGTCAGTGTTGATCATCAAGTATGCTGCATCTTGTACCTTGGGAAGAACACTGTTAAGTTTCCTAAAACTATATGTAGTTATTCTAGTTTGTCACATTCATAAGATTATATGTGTGTACTCTACTGTGTCACAATGATGAACTTCTATGTATTCACTCTACTTTGTCACATTCTTAAGACTATGTTTTTAATTCACTTTGTCACATTCTTAAGGCTATATGTTTGATCTACTTTGTCACACTTTTAAGACTATGTGTAATCTAGTTTGTCAACTCGACTCTCTTTAAAGAAGTTAGTGAGTACTGTAAGTGTCTAAGCGTGCTCCAGTATATGAATATCAACTTAAGCTAAACACAGTGTGACTCAATTAATTAACTTAACTTTAGGTACTATGTTGGTTAGAGTACCGAATTAAACACTATAGCTAGGTTAGCGCTTTATGACGACTACACTATGTTGGAGATTTGTTTTGCGAGTTCCAACAGTGTAATCTCTCTGCTGGAGAGGCGACTGTCATACTGTGACAAAGCTGATATGCATTGCAATGTCGTGTTTATAGTCGCTCTGCAGGAGGTGGGGGGCGAACGAATATTTATATTTTGTTGGAAACCTAGTGAAGGTTTATGTACTTGGCGATGATTTCTTTTGAATCTTGTTCGTAGATGTTCTTGCGGTAATCGTAGCAATTTCGCTCTTGGTGGTGAGTCTAGTGACGAAGGTCGGTAAGGGCGTTTGGTAGCTATGCGTATTTCGGTGCTGGTCGTATCATCCATACACTCTATGTCGCTGTCTTCTCGTTCTGTTACGTCAAGTTCAGATTCCACCTGTGCCGAAGGCGTATTAATGACATTCTTGTTACTATTTATGTGCTTCGCTGTAGGACTCTGGGTATGGTGAGTAATGTTACTTTTCGTCACTTGTAAAGACTGTTCGTCATCGCTATCCGAGCTAGAGTATGTAAGCTGGTGTCTACTGGAGGTTGACGGTTGTAGTCCCTGACTACCATGTTCTTCTGTAAAGTTGCTACCGTGGGGGGCTATGTTTCTCGTTGCTGATTTCAGAGGTCTGTCATCTTCGCTATCCCAAGTTGAATGTGTAGACTGGGAGTTGACGGTTGTAGTCCCTGACTACCATGTTCTTCTGTAAAGTTGCTACCGTGGGGGGCTATGTTTCTCGTTGCTGATTTCAAAGGTCTGTCATCTTCGCTATCCCAAGTAGAATGTGTAGACTGGTGTTGACTGGGAGTTGACGGTTTTAGTCCCTGACTACCATGTTCTTCTGTAAAGTTGCTACCGTGGGGGGCTATGTTTCTCATTGCTGATTTCAAAGGTCTGTCATCTTCGCTATCCCAAGTAGAATGTGTAGACTGGTGTTGACTGGGAGTTGACGGTTGTAGTCCCTGACTACTATAGTATGTTTGACTTGATATGGACGCATGAGGTTCTTCGTCTTGTGTCGATAGTGGCGTATTACTATCTCTCCCGTGTAGACGATTGTCTCTGTATATTAATCTTTCTCTCAATTCTGCTGGTGGAATGTCATCTTCATCTTCTGAGTCTTCTCTGCAGCGAACTAAACAATGTACAGCATCTTGGAGTTGACCTGAAGTGTTACGTTGTTGTAGGCTAATGTTCTGCTCAACATCCATGTCGTTTTCTTCACGTGAAGTACTTAATGTCTCTGTGGAATCATAATAACTCAACGTGACTTTTCGTATTGGTCTGCTACTGCATAAGGCTGGCGGAGCTGTAGGGCGATGATCGTCTTTTTTCATCTGTGATGCGTGTGCTTTGACGGTTATGTTCTTTTCCTCATGCCATAGTCTGTAATTAACGGGTGTTGTCTGTTCTACTATTTTATATCCATCAAGCCATCGTGCATCCAACTTATTATCTCTAACGTTCTTCTTGTAATATACTTTATCTCCGACTTTGAATTTCTCTAACTTCGCTCTTTTGTCATGCTGCTTCTGCCATTTCTTGAAGGCTTTCTGTGCATTACTGTTTGCTATCTGATGTGCTCTGTGTTTTTCTTGTAGTATAACTTCTATAGGATCTTCACCTTGATATTTCTTTTGGGGTTGTAAAAGATTATCTAGTGGGAACATAGGCTCACGTCCATATAGCATGTAGAACGGAGATAGTCCTGTCGTCTCGTTTATGTTTACTCTTATCGCTTCAAGAGCTTGATTGATATATACATCCCAATATTGAGCATTGCCTTGTATATATTTAGCAAGGATATCATGCAATGTAGCATGCATTCTCTCATTTCGTCCGTTTGCCTGCGGTCTATAAAAAGTGCTAGTCGTATGCTGAATATTCAAAGTCCGAAGTGTCTTCTTAAAAGGGTTGCTTACAAATTGCTTTCCATTGTCCGTGATGATTCTTTTAGGACAACCATGTCTTGGTACAAATTCTTGTAGAAAAAAACTCTGTCACTGTCGCTGACGTTATATTCTTAAGAGGATAAGTTTCAGGCCATACTGAATATTGATCAACAATATGTAAAAGGTATGCATTTCCAGATTGCGTAACAGGATATGGACCAGAAATGTCCATACTTATAACTTCCATAGGAAAATGAGATGATTTCATTTCCTGTAAAGGAACTTTAGTTGGTCTCATATTTCTGATTCTGCATACCCTACAAGTACCAACATATTCCATTATATCTTTGTACATAGACTTCCAATAGTATCTTTTCTTGATTATATCAATGGTTTTATCTCTCCCTACATGTCCATTATTATCATGAAACTGCTCTAGTAGTTGGGGTATTACTGATTGTGGAATTACTTTCTGTAATCTCCCCTCTTGTTTCTCATCAATATGATATAGTAGTTGATCATTGGGCAAGATTATAAACCGTTTAAGCGACGTAGGTTTTCGTTTGCACTTGTTTGATGATCTTAAGAATTTCGGGATCTTTTCTCTGCTCAGTATGTACATCAAGTGTATCTACATCTGTTGTTTGCTGCGTGCCATTATCTGTTATGGTAGTGGTGTTTCCATCATCCACTCTGTTGGAATTTATAATGTTAATTTCCTTTGCGTTGTCGTTGATATCTGTAGACGCAATTAGATCATCTTCCAGTATAGTACTAGGTTGTGGCGTTCGCGACAGGAGGTCTGCACACGTGTTTTGAATACCAGGAATGTATTCAATTTTTGTATCATATGATTGTAGGTTCATAGACCATGTTTGTAACTTTTTTGGCTGCTCCTGCGTCTTAGTAAGCCAATTCACTAATGGTTGATGGTCTGTTCTGATAGTGAGTTTAGTACCTCTGATATAAAAATCAAGTTTTTGTATCGCGTAATGTATAGCAAACGCTTCCTTCTCCGTTGTCGACCATCGTTTCTGAGTTTTAGAGAGAGCGTGTGACACGAATGCTGTAGGCATTTCATTAGGGATTTCTGGTATAATGGGTGTCTCATTCTCTTCCCTGATTTGGACTAAGCAAGCACCTATTGCTGTATCTGAAGCATCTGTATACAAGATCATTGGACGGGATATATCCGGATGTGCAAGCAGTGGTATCTTTGTAAGTGCTTCCTTAAGATAATCAAAGGATTCTTGGCATTCTTTTGTCCACCTAAATCTTGAATATTTCTTGGTAAGTGCAATGAGTGGTTCAGCAGCCTTGGAGAAATTAACGACGTGACGTCTGTAGTATCCGCAACAACCAATATACGCTCGTACCTGCTTCACTGTTGTGGGAGCGGGCATGTTCCTTATTGCTTCCACTTTATCTGTATCAGGGCGAATACCTTCTTTATTCACTATAAACCCTAAGTATTTAGTTTCCGTCTTTAGGAACTCGCATTTACTTAGTTTGAGTTTAACCTGGTGATATCGTAGGCGATCAAAAACTTGTTCAACCTTGTATAGGTGGTCATCCACAGTACCTGATGTGTGAATCAATACATCATCAATATAAGCTAATGCGAAAGAATGCATTCCTTGTAGAACTTCATCCATCAACGCCATATATGTCGCGGGACTTCCTTTCAACCCAAAAGGCATAACGTTCCATTTGTAACTACCCATGTGTGTACAAAACGTTGACTTTTCTTTCGCTGCTGGTGTCATAGGAATGCACCAAAATCCTGAGCGTGCATCCAATGTAGTGAAATGTGTGGAGTGTCCAAGTGTTGCCAAAATATCATCTATCCGTGGCAATGGATACGAAATCGTTTTTGTAATTCTGTTTAACGCTCGATAATCACAACAGAATCTACTCGTTCCGTCTTTCTTGGAGACAATCACTATTGGTGACGACCATGCTGATCTCGATCTCTCTATGACTCCTGCATTCAACATGTCATTTATAGCTTTCTCTACTATTTGCCTGTTTTTTAATGGAGTGTGGTATGGTTTCAAACTAATGGGTTCTTCTGTTGTAGTTTGAATGTCCATATATACTGTATTAGTTCTACCTAACTCCATATCTGTTAATGCAAACACGTCCTGGTGTTTAGTAACAAACGTAGTGAGTTTGGACTTGTTTTTATCATCTACTTTCAACGTGGCTAAAAGCTGTGCCAACCGATCTGGTGGGTCACTCTGTCTATGAGACTCATTATCTGTCCAAGGTATTTTAACATATGTACTATGTTCTTCATCTCTGTGGAAATTCTAGGTCTTTCTTGTTCTGTTTTAGGATAATTAAAAGGTCTGAAACATCTGGACTTTGTTCTCTGCGACTTTGATTGACTTACATATTTTCCATTGGGTCTCTGCCATGGAGTATGCTCTTTCTCCTCATTATATACAGTGCCTCCTTTCTGTCGTTTACTACGACTATATTCAAAGGGACTTGCACATCTAAACTGGTACCTCTGATACAGTGGTTTATTCGAGTATCTCATATAGGGTTTCCGCCTTGGAGTATGCTCTTCCTCTGTATTACCAATATGATTGTTATTTTGTCGTTGACCACGAGTATTTTCAAAGGGCTTTGTTGAGGTTGGTAGTGCATGGTGAGTAACAAGATTAACATAAGTAGCTTGACCTGTGCTACCATCTGTTCTTCTGTATATACCATCCTGTGTTTTTCTTTGTATCACTTGATTCACTTTTCGTAGATAACTATAATATTCGTCTTCCTTCGCATTTGCATGTATGTGTTCAGGTTCTTCTCTGCTAGGTTTTTTATACAATGTGCCATTCCTCCTATTTCTATGTAGTGTTTGTTGATCTCTCTGTTTTTCATTCTTCCACTGGTCTCCAATTGCACCTCTATCCACTCTTTTTAATTGACTCTTCTCCCTTATTGTTCGTGTATCACTCCTGCCTCCATATCTGTTATTGAGTTGGTTGACCTCTGTGCTCTGCCGACAAAAGTTTCTGTTAGCGTCGGAAGGGTAACCTAAGGTATTATTTTGCCATGTGCGTGACATAAGGGTGTGCTGATTTTGATTGCAACTAACTTCAGGTGTTTTCCCATTCTTGGTGGTATTCAAAGACGATCTTTGTACTTTGGCAACTATAGTACCTCTGTGTATCGTTGTAGCCTGTCCTGACGTGTTTATAATCATTACAGGGAAGTCACGTGAGGCTGAAACTTGTGCTATACCTTCAGTAACAAACATGAGGGGTTCATCATTTATATCCTCATTTTCCAAAGGTTCAATTTGTACTGACTGTCCTTTCTTGATATAATTAGAGCTCTTGACTCGTCCTCTAGCTATCACAAGTGTGTTAGGCTGTACTGTGACTGGAGTCGTCAACCGCACCAAAGATGCTATGTGTATATCGTCTTGTAGTTGTATGTACTCCCCATTAATATTGATCTTGTTGAGGTCAAAATATATCCTAGCATTGTGAGCGGTAAGAAAATCTCTGCCTAGAATAAAATTTCTGGACATCCCACGTGTAATAATAAAAGGATGTGTGATCAGTTGTTGTCCTATGTGGAATTTGATGTATGCTGTACCACAAGACTTCAGAGATTGTCCCGTTACTGATGCCATAAACGTTTTTGAAGGTCTGAAAGTTACCAAGTGTTTGATCTGCTTGTACAGCTGCTCTCTAATCAAACTTACTGAAGCGCCAGTGTCCACAAGTGCGCGATAATTTTTGTCATGGATCTTGATCAGGCATGAACTAGGATCTGGAGTAATATTTATGGAATGAATTTGTTGCTGCGGTGTCTCTTGCTGAAAATGTTTTTGATGTAACACCATGTTGTTATTATTTATGTTTTTGGACCTTCGATGAAGGAAGCTGTCTTCATTTACTTTACGGTCATCACTAACGGTCCTACTTAGTGATTGACCGTTCCATTTTCCTGGTTATACTTTCGTGCTTGTCTGGCTCTGAAATTTGATGGTGTATACGCTCCTCTAAAGTTTTGGTTATGTCCTCGCGTACTATCATAACTACTCTGTTGTGGACCATTATAATTCTGCTGGTGCCAGCGAGGATGTTGTTGTCGGCACTCAGGGGCTATGTGTCCTCTACAACCGCAACTAAAACAAGTGGGAATATTCACCTGCTGTATACTCTGCTGCCTATGAAAATGTCGAGGATAGCTTGTGTTCACCTGTTTCTGGTTTTCCGTCCGGCTTGGGCGACGCCAACGAGAACGGGAATGTCCAATCTCCATCGGCTTATGTTCTGTCTGTGCCTTGACTGTTGGTTCTTGTTCGATACATTGATTAAACCTCGTTTGGACATTTTCTTCTGTAATCGCTATCTGTATCGCCTCATTTATTGTATTGGGATCCTTACGAATCATATGGAGTTTTGTACTACTGCCCAACAGTCCGTCAATAAAAATTCCTACCAGATGTTTCTCAAGGTCCGGTGATGCTGTCAATCCATTCAGGAATGCCTCTTCCGCCAAATTTAATAATTTCTCTGCATAGGATTGTATAGGCTCGTTGCGTTGTTGTTTGATGCGACGAAGTAATGACCATGCATGTTCCGTATTTGTAATATCATTATAGCGTTTCGTTAGCTCTTTCTTCAATGACTCATATGTCTCACTTGGATATGTATTATCACGTCTCCTTAAGAAATCCGTAACAAGAGCGTTAGACGAAAAATATAGTATCTTCTTCCGTTCCATATCTGTGCTTGCATTTATCATAGTGGCAAACCTGTCTGCATCCTTCATCCATTTCTTAAATTCTTTCGAGTCTCCTTTAAATGGGGTTATCACTGATCTAATCTGATTATATTTTGCATATAAGTCAACATTATATAGTGTTTCAGTAATGCTCTTTAGAGCGGCCATTGTTGGTTCTTGCTCCACAGGTGGTGGAACCAATATGGAATGTTGTTGTTGTTGGTATTCCATGTCTCCTTGTGATGTAGCCATGTCACTTTAAGAAGGGTTGGTCACGGCGCCAATTAAACTATATGTCACCGCTGGACTGGGTGTTTTAAAGACTGGCCCAAGAAGGCACCAATTAAACTATATGTGTCCCAGTGGTCCCTTTATATGTCTTGGGACTGGTCACGATACCAATTAAACTAAATGTGACAGTGCTATCTCTTCTTATTATAGTAAACTAGGTGACTGGGGCAGGCCTAGTTGTCTACCTTCTATTTGTCAATTTGATCCATTGACCTATCTTCCAAGTAAGAGTATATCTTAATACTGGCCCTCACCGCCAGAGTTATTGATTCCTGGATGATATTCTCTCAAAACTTCCAACCTAAACTCGTTCCATCCCTTCTTATGATGTTACTTAAGTGACAGCTTCGTATAGTAGTTAGTTTCTTTATGTCCAGTATCTTGTTTACTCTAGCACTCAACCTTTTAGAGACTGAACCCAACTTGAGCAACGTTCCATCAAAACAAACAGTTTATTTACATCATATAAGTTCATCATAACAGAGGCATGTGGTACTAATTCCAGGTACAAACATTTCCTAACTATCTCTTGTAGATCCCATTCCTCCTGGGTATATATCCATGTACCTGTATATATATATATATATATATATATATATATATATATATATATATATATATATATATATATATATATATATATATATATATATATATATATATATATATATATATATATAGCTCTCTACCTGAGAACACCAACAGATATGGTTTATACCTCCTATTTTCTTCCCTTAAGGTTTTTATATTTATTCTGGCTTTTCCCAAGCCTTTCATCAACTCTTTCCTGAGTTGGTTTCCTTCATCTACTAATCCTGTCAGATTTGACTCAATTTACTCAAATACCATCATCTTAAAACTCATATATGCAAATTAATACATTGGGTACACCTGTTGCGGTATTCTCTAACTTATACCTGCTAGAGAGCGCATGTTTCATCCTGTAAATACAATCAAACTTCAATTGCTTAATCATCTTACTTGTAGCAGTTGATGTTGCAAAATTCATAATACAATAGCCCAACACGGCTATTAAATCCATGTTCTTCTGTAAAACTTCTCAGCTGCTGACTTAGTCTCAGTTTGTTCACATCATAGTCAATTTTGTAGCTTCAGCTTCGTTTCTCCTTATTCTGCGCTCACTTAGTTGTAAGCGTCGTTAACCTTGTAATACCTTATTTCAACTTCTGAAATAATTCTATTCAATGTCTATCAAAAGTTATGAGTCAAAGGACCTACTTACTTTGGTTGCACCGAATCCTCACAACACTCATTTTTCTTACTATCACCCCTTATCACTAAACTTATATTTTAAACACAGTTCTGTCTTTCATAAGTGAATAGATTCTACTACTCTAACTAGGTCTATAGGATTCTTCAGAAGTATTCATTCTGTTTCTCACAGAAATGTAACTTGAGCCTGGCAGAAAACACATTCCTGCCACTCTACGTCCTTAACCAGGACTGCTTCCTCTGAAAAATGCGACCGCTCAACAGCGCGTCTAAATGAGTTCTCTTCTATAAAATCATTACTAGCTCATCTGTCCTTGTTTACTGTAAATTCATTGGTTCCTCCTATTCTTCGCTCAGCTGAAAAATGTTCACGCTTATCCGCTGTGTAAACAACTCAGTGAAGTGTCATCCGTTGTCCTGGTAAACTTTTCACGTGCATATTTTTTTTCTCAACTCACTTAATCATATAAGGGAGGTAATTAACCATTGTCTCCCTTTGCATATTTGACTTAACCTTGTATTATCTTCTCTAAAGCTTGCTATACAATTCTTATATGTACATTTTCTAAACCATAATTACCAACTCACCAAATCTACTTATGTGTAATTAAGCACTTTCCTCCCCTGACTTTAATAATTAGAGTCTTCTCCCTTTGATCAAAGCATGATTTCACTCATCTTATTTCCCTTTTAGCAAGACAAATAGTCTTTATTCAAATCTATTCTTATTTCTTAAACCATTTTTTCATACCTTCCCTCTTAACCAAAACCAAATCACCGCTTATAATTCCTGCTTGAGCATTTTATAATGCTCCTAGCAAAGTGAACGGTGACAAAACAAAGACAGACCTAAAACACAGAGAAGAAAAACGTAAGATAGATATTAAAAGGATAGATATGACAGTGTGTCTGGAAAGAACTGGAAGGGATGGCATAGGGTAGGAGGTCAAGTCATGAATTGATTGAGGTTATATGCTCCACAGGGAGCCAAAGGATGATGATGATTATTTGTATGAGAGTTATACAACAATTATTAACATTACAGGTACAACAATTATTAACATTTCAGGTACAACAATTATTAACATTACAGGTACAACAATTATTAACATTACAGGTACAACAATTATGTAGGCACCAACATTTATTGGTTGAAGAGTTATACAGCAATTATTAACATTATTACAGCTAAAACAATTATGTAGACACCTCTTTTTATGTCTATGTATGGTGATTAATTCCTTCCAGATCTTACTAATTAGTACGTCACAAACAAAAAGTGACGTAAAAGAGAACAGACTAGGCAACAAGAGAATCGAGAGACAAGATGGTGATTGGAATGATAAGAACCCCAACAACCTGGGCTGAATTAACTTACATGGGATTTTCGTTGTAAATTCATTTTCAAATTGTTGAACATCTCAGTGATAACTGATTTGCGAAGGAAATTTCGAATTTGAACTATCAACAACCGCACTTACTTCCACTATAGAAGTTTGGTTACAAGAAAAGGTCAATCAAGCATAGACGCCTTTCTGACATGAATTGTATCACTCACAGTTGAGTACCTTCTTCCCCCAAGATAAAAGGTTAGTAATCATGGCTTAATTTTGATGTTAGTCCCGAAATAAATATCCTATGGATTCCCTCAAGAAAATTATGATAAGCAAAACTTAATAACCCCCTCCCCCCTCTACCTTGCTTCGTCCCATAATCATAAGCCCATGAAATTTCCCAGGAAAGAGAAAGAAAGGAACAATAACACAAATCAACATTGTAGGATACGAATATCTACCTGGTAATGTTCCCACATCAAGAATGATTCTCAGCATAGTTTTAAGTTGCCGGCTTTATCCACGACCTTTTTTTATGTCTGAACTTGTTTTCCCAAGTATATCGTTTATAGATAATGAATGAAACAATAAAATAACGACAAGAAAAAAGAAGGTCTGGAAATGAAAAAATGAATGAAGTGACAGTCGAAATCAGATCCATAGACTTTTGTATAATCGAACCAACGAATTGTCATCGTTCAAGTTCACGTTTTATGTTCTACGTATGGGCACACTTGATTTTTGTGTTGAGAACAGTAATAACTAAATGAAAATACTGAAGAATGAAGAACATTAATGATCAGGTTCATAACAAATAAATAATCATCTGAGAGGTCACACAAGAAGTACTACTATCATCTGAGAGGTCACACAAGAAGTACTACCATCATCTGAGAGGTCACACAAGAAGTACTACCATCATCTGAGAGGTCACACAAGAAGTACTACTATCATCTGAGAGGTCACACAAGAAGTACTACCATCATCTGAGAGGTCACACAAGAAGTACTACCATCATCTGAGAGGTCACACAAGAAGTACTACCATCATCTGAGAGGTCACACAAGAAGTACTACCATCATCTGAGAGGTCACACAAGAAGTACTACCATCATCTGAGAGGTCACAGAAGAAGTACTACCATCATCTGAGAGGTCACACAAGTACTACCATCATCTGAGAGGTCACACAAGAAGTACTACCATCATCTGAGAGGTTACACAAGAAGTACTACCATCATCTGAGAGGTCACACAAGAAGTACTACCATCATCTGAGAGGTCACAGAAGAAGTACTACCATCATCTGAGAGGTCACACAAGTACTACCATCATCTGAGAGGTCACACAAGTACTACCATCATCTGAGAGGTCACACAAGTACTACCATCATCTGAGAGGTCACAGAAGAAGTACTACCATCATCTGAGAGGTCACAGAGAAGAAGTACTACCATTATCTGAGAGGTCACACAAGAAGTACTACCATCATCTGAGAGGTTACACAAGAAGTACTACCATCATCTGAGAGGTTACACAAGAAGTACTACCATCATCTGAGAGGTCACACAAGAAGTACTACCATCATCTGAGAGGTCACAGAAGAAGTACTACCATCATCTGAGAGGTCACACAAGTACTACCATCATCTGAGAGGTCACACAAGTACTACCATCATCTGAGAGGTCACACAAGTACTACCATCATCTGAGAGGTCACAGAAGAAGTACTACCATCATCTGAGAGGTCACAGAGAAGAAGTACTACCATCATCTGAGAGGTCACACAAGAAGTACTACCATCATCTGAGAGGTCACACAAGAAGTACTACCATCATCTGAGAGGTCACACAAGAAGTACTACCATCATCTGAGAGGTCACACAAGAAGTACTACCATCATCTGAGAGGTCACATAAGAAGTACTACCATCATCTGAGAGGTCACAGAAGAAGTACTACCATCATCTGAGAGGTCACAGAGAAGAAGTACTACCATCATCTGAGAGGTCACACAAGAAGTACTACCATCATCTGAGAGGTCACACAAGAAGTACTACCATCATCTGAGAGGTCACACAAGAAGTACTACCATCATCTGAGAGGTCACACAAGAAGTACTACCATCATCTGAGAGGTCACACAAGTACTACCATCATCTGAGAGGTCACACAAGTACTACCATCATCTGAGAGGTCACACAAGAAGTACTACCATCATCTGAGAGGTCACACAAGTACTACCATCATCTGAGATGTCACACAAGTACTACCATCATCTGAGAGGTCACACAAGAAGTACTACCATCATCTGAGAGGTCACACAAGAAGTACTACCATCATCTGAGAGGTCAAAGAAGAAGTACTACCATCATCTGAGAGGTCACACAAGTACTACCATCATCTGAGAGGTCACACAAGAAGTACTACCATCATCTGAGAGGTTACACAAGAAGTACTACCATCATCTGAGAGGTCACACAAGAAGTACTACCATCATCTGAGAGGTCACAGAAGAAGTACTACCATCATCTGAGAGGTCACACAAGTACTACCATCATCTGAGAGGTCACACAAGTACTACCATCATCTGAGAGGTCACACAAGTACTACCATCATCTGAGAGGTCACAGAAGAAGTACTACCATCATCTGAGAGGTCACAGAGAAGAAGTACTACCATTATCTGAGAGGTCACACAAGAAGTACTACCATCATCTGAGAGGTCACACAAGAAGTACTACCATCATCTGAGAGGTCACAGAAGAAGTACTACCATCATCTGAGAGGTCACACAAGTACTACCATCATCTGAGAGGTCACACAAGAAGTACTACCATCATCTGAGAGGTCACACAAGAAGTACTACCATCATCTGAGAGGTTACACAAGAAGTACTACCATCATCTGAGAGGTCACACAAGAAGTACTACCATCATCTGAGAGGTCACACAAGAAGTACTACCATCATCTGAGAGGTCACAGAAGAAGTACTACCATCATCTGAGAGGTCACAGAAGAAGTACTACCATCATCTGAAAGGTCACACAAGAAGTTCTACCTTTTACATCAGGAACATTATCGATGATTTTAAATAACAAAAATCATTCCTCGCGCGGCCTTAAGTCAACATGAACAAATATACATAAAAAAACTTGTGGCACCAATAAATAAAACGTTGGTTCACAATCACAACCTATCTAACGTAACTGTGACAACATTACAGGTAAAACAATTATGTAGACACCAACATTATTGGTAGAAGAGTTATACAGCTATTATTAATATTACAGGTAAAACAATTATGTAGACACCAACATTATTGGTAGAAGAGTTATACAGCTATTATTAATATTACAGGTAAAACAATTATGTAGGTATCAACATTATTGGTAGAAGAGTTATACAGCTATTATTAATATTACAGGTAAAACAATTATGTAGGCATCAACATTATTGGTAGAAGAGTTATACAGCTATTATTAATATTACAGGTAAAACAATTATGTAGGCATCAACATTATTGGTAGAAGAGTTATACAGCTATTATTAATATTACAGGTAAAACAATTATGTAGGCATCAACATTACTGGTAGAAGAGTTTTATATAGTAAAGCCCGCATTAGCATTACCTCACATAGTGCTGCGTCACTATCAATCAATCAGTCAATCAATACACTTTAGCTTCTCAGGGAACATAAACCTTCAACGAACACATCCCAAGTTCTCCTGTCATGTGCCATCAGCACAAGCTCCTTCCATGTCTTCATAATTGCTGTCCTGTCCCTAGCTCTCTTCTCCATGAGTTCTTTGCCTGCCTATCAATGTTTAGTCCTGAGAATTCCAGAACAAGGACTGCCTGGTAATGCTATCAACAGGTTTCCTCAGTGTGTGTCCTATCCATCACCAGTGTCTTCTTCTCATCTAATGTTCCGCTAGTACTTGTCTGGTTCTTGTCATCAGTTCTACGCTGGTGTCTTGTCATACCATTTCAATCATTCTATTCTATGCTAGTGCCCAGTTATGAAAGTCTGCAACTTCTTGGTTCGACTTTCTCTATGTTGCATCATGTGCCTCCTTACCAGAAGATCTTCTTCTGTCTTACATGGCTGAGTTTTATTTTCTTTACTATAACTTCAATATAGCGCTTTTTGAGGCCCTTGTTTGTTTTTATATGAAAGTCTGAAAGTCCCTTAAAAGTTGATGAAACTAGCAAGTTCAAACAATCCTTTGGCAGCAGCCATCACAATTGGTGTAAGTACACGTAGTCACTCAGAATACATCTGAAGTACACTCACATCCAGTCAACAATATGCTCTGTTAAAATTATGCCGCAACCAACAGTGTGAGTCAGCTGAGAGAACTCTCTTGAACATTATTCCACATTCCTCCCAATTTTTCTAATCCCCTTTTTTTCTGCTTTTTCTTCAATGCCCGTTTATAAACTTTAAATGTCTGTCATCTATTATAATGTTCAATATTTTGCATTGTACATTAATTATTAATAGTATATTATTGTGTTCAGTACCCATTTTTTCACATACCGTATAAGTACAGCATACATCTCAGGTTAAAATGACTTATCATGATCCCAGCTGCATTCATTAACGATAAAAATAACATATAATGATCCCATCTCTATTTCTGCGATAACATAATGATCCTGTTGGACACTGTTTTGATTAGCACTCCATTATCTAGGACTGTATGCTGAGCACTAAGCGTCATATTCCTGTGATTTACATTTTCAATGGATGAAAAAGTTAATTAGCATTCAAGTTTATCAGCTAGTCTCCCTGTGGGATTTGTTGAGCAGTCAAAGTTACCTGTTAAACAGATCTTGGTTCCATTTCCTCGATCACATGAATAGTGTCCTCCAATATCATCTCGAGGCTTACAAGCAACACTACAGTCCTGGCCGTAGTAGTCCCTCTCACAGTAAGCTCGTGCTTCAAAGGTCAGCCTGATGAAAGATGATAGGAGAGAAGTGGTTGATATCCCTTGGACAATGCTTGATAGATTGTGTCTAGTAGGAAGGATCATGTTACTCGCCCATTGAGGCATATTGGGAATATGGTGTTAGGCCCATATTTTCTTGACCATCAGCACACTAGAGGTGATGTGGTCAGCATCACGCCGGCTGCTTTAACCTTCACAGAGTTGCTCTGGTACCCAATTCATTAGGCTTGGTCCATCCCGGAGCCGTCTGTGGTAAAAAAAAATCCCACTTCAACTGGGGATCGAACCATGGACCACTGAGCTAGGAAGCCAGTGCACTAACCACTAGTTCTGTCTAGTTGTGTCTAGCTCTGATTAGATATGTTTGTCAGTGCTTACTTCTGAGTGGATAGCTGGTTTATTGACAGTTAATTAAATTTATAATTGACTGGTTGCATTTGAACAAACTATGTGTGTGTCTGATTTTTTTCTACAGAATAGAGACGTGTTGTATGAGAGTTTAGCAGTTGAAAATAGATGGAATGAGTTGCTAGTGTGGCAGTTTAATTCAGATGTTGCCAACATTTTATTTTTATTGGAAAAACATACTTTCACAAATTGTGCCATTTTTCAAATACAGCAATTAGGCTATCTAACTGATACTTTATTGGAACTGTGATATACATCTGAAATGTCACAAAAACACATATTTGTTATACACTGGTGTGTTGCAGACCAGTGTGAAGAACATCTGGTTGAAACTATATTTTGCAGAATGTCTGGAATATTAGAGAAATTTGGTAAATGTTCTTTACTTCACAGGAATTGAAAGGTGAAATATGAAAACAAAGAAAATAAGACAGCTGATGTTTCTCATCTTTTACAACTGATATGTTCTATGATATGTTCTATATTTTTTTTTGGTCATCATATCAACTTCAGCTCCCCAAGAAGCATAGGCCTTCAACAAACTTATACCAAGTCTTCCTGTCCCGTGCCATCAGCTCAAGGTCTTTCCATGTCGTCTTCATCCCCTTCATGTATGTCTTTAGTTCTCTTCTCTTGTATTCTTTGGTCTTCCTCTATCTCTCTTACCCTGGGGATTCCAGAACAAGGACTGTCTGCTAATGCTATCAACAGGTTTCCTTAATGTGTGTCCTATCTATTTCCAGCGTCTTCTTCTCATCTCTTATTCCACTGGCAGTTGTCTGGTTCTTGTCAACAGTTCCACATTAGTGACCTTGTCATACCACTTTAATCCTATTCTATGCAATGAAAGTCTAACTTTTTGGTTGCTGTTCTTCATGTTTCAGAGCCATACAATAGGACAGACTTGACATTTGAATTGAATTTTCTGAATTTTATGTTAAGACTTGACTTGTTGGAATTGGCAACTAGCATGTTTGTACTTCAAACAAACAAGAGAAAACTGCACAGGTGGCAGCAGAAATGATGATTATTTGCCATAATTATGTGTTAATAGTCCTACAAACTGTAGCAAATTAGACGAGCCAGTTTCTTACTGCACTTTTGTCCCCACTTTGAATTGTGAGCCATGGGGGCTGGCCAACGGTTGAATAGAGATGGTCTTGTGTAGATAAGCCACATGGTCAGGATCTCTGGGATAATCTTCATCAACAACGTCAATCTTCAAGCGGACTTGCCCCTGGTGAAAGACCTTCAAGATGTGGCATGAATCAAATCAGAACAGACAAAATTATGTGAGTCAAATCAGAACAGATAAAATTATGTGTGAGTCAAATCAGAGCTGGTAAAATGATGTATGAGTCAAATCAGAGCTGGTAAAATGATGTATGAGTAAAATCAGAGCTGGTAAAATGATGTATGAGTCAAATCAGAGATGGTAAAATGATGTATGAGTCAAATCAGAGCTGGTAAAATGATGTATGAGTAAAATCAGAGCTGGTAAAATGATGTACGAGTCAAATCAGAGCTGGTAAAATGATGTACGAGTCAAATCAGAGCTGGTAAAATGATGTATGAGTCAAATCAGAGCTGGTAAAATGATGTATGAGTAAAATTAGAGCTGGTAAAATGATGTACGAGTCAAATCAGAGCTGGTAATATGATGTATGAGTCAAATCAGAGCTGGTAAAATGATGTATGAGTTAAATCAGAGCTGGTAAAATGATGTATGAGTTAAATCAGAGCTGGTAAAATGATGTATGAGTCAAATCAGAGCTGGTAAAATGATGTATGAGTTAAATCAGAGCTGGTAAAATGATGTATGAGTCAAATCAGAGCTGGTAAAATGATGTATGAGTTATATCAGAGCTGATAAAATGATGTATGAGTCAAGTCAGAGTTGGTAAAATGATGTACGAGTCAAAGAAAACAGATATAATAATATGTGCCAAATCATAAAAAGGTCAAGGTAGTTCCATAACAGATACTACCATGGGGGAGTGAAGTGCTAGAGACTTCACTACACTAGGTCCATCTTTATGAGGTGGTGTGACTGGTTCCCTTCCTCGCTGACTTTTTAGTAGCTCAGGTTTTTTTCAAACCAAATTTTTTATTTTTATTCCTGGAATGTCGGCGTCTGTTTTTAAACTGAGGTCTCTCCCACCAATCAAATCCTTTTATACCCAACAATTCGGCAAAAACTTTGAATTCGGCCTCAAATACTTTCGGTTTTCTGTGTGACGTGACGTATTGTTAAAGTTATCTGTTATCAACCA
The DNA here is from genome assembly GCA_024509875.1 of Oreohelix idahoensis. Classification (NCBI taxonomy): domain Eukaryota; kingdom Metazoa; phylum Mollusca; class Gastropoda; order Stylommatophora; family Oreohelicidae; genus Oreohelix; species Oreohelix idahoensis. The sequence continues at coordinate 488,004 of JAMPIV010000563.1, read as the reverse complement.
CGCTTGCCAAGACACTTCGACGCCATTTTGTTTTTAAAAAGTTAAGTACGTATAACACGGTTAAATATTGCTGTTGTTTTGCTTTGTTGCAATTTAATCAGAGTCTTAATCTTTCAGTTATATCTTGCTCTTCAGTATATTTCCGATAAATTATTGTCATAATATTCTGAGTAGGCCCTACATAACTAGAAAAAAAAAGTTTGTTTGCGCTGAGTAGGCCTACTTTATTCCAGCGGCCGAGATTCACTGCTTTATTGTTTAATAAAGTGGCAATCTATTATCCCTGGTCTAGGCTACCAACTCTTAAATAATAATTTTGTAAATTTTTGGTGGTACGTTTTTTCTTCCTAGATTTGATTTTCTGTTCATAATTTGGTAATTTTTTTTTTTTTTTTTTGCTGTTAGCTGTTTGCTTTGCATCGTTGTATTGTTTTTTTTTTTTTTTCGTTCTCTTAATCTTTCCAGTTATATTTTGATCATTTAAATATTTCCAATAAATTAATGCCATAATATTCTGTGTCGGCCCTACATAACTAGAAAAAAAAAATTTGTTTGCATAAACTTCGCTGCTTTATTTTTCAATTTAAAAAAAAATCCACACAGACTGCAGGAGGTCCATGAATGCGGACACACACACTTCTTTTTTACAGTGTAAGATTCACATTGATACATGCTGTGCAGACTTTAAGTCCACAAATGCAATTCTGCAAAGTGCTAAAAGTGCATGTGTTGATTATAATACAAAACACTGTGCATCGAAAGAATAGTAACTCACGATCACTAAGTTTTTTTATATATAAAGAACAGCATGAGACTATTAGCATGTTTTATACCACACTAATTCAAATGCTAATAGATTTCTATATGTCATTTCTCGTTTTAAAACTGTATTGTGTATAATTTATTAATATATTTTTTTGCGTAAGGATTTTTGGGTGTTTGTAAGGATTTTTTTGGTCTGGCATACAGGTTTTTGTCTCAGGAGGTTGACAGGTATGTGTGAATGAAATCAGATTGGATACAATTATGTATGAATCAAATCAGAATGAATACAATTATGTGTGAATCAAATCAGAACAGATACAATTATGTGTGAATCAAATCAGAACAGATACAATTATGTGTGAATGAAATCAGAACAGATACAATTATGTATGAATCAAATCAGAACAGATACAATTATGCGTGAATGAAATCAGAACAGATACAATTATGTGTGAATCAAATCAGAACAGATACAATTATATGTGAATCAAATCAGACCAGATACAATTATGTGTGAATGAAATCAGAACAGATACAATTATGTGTGAATCAAATCAGAATGAATACAATTATGTGTGAATCAAATCAGAACAGATACAATTATGTGTGAATGAAATCAGAACAGATACAATTATGTGTGAATCAAATCAGAATGAATACAATTATGTGTGAATCAAATCAGAACAGATACAATTATGTGTGAATGAAATCAGAACAGATACAATTATGTGTGAATCAAATCAGAATGAATACAATTATGTGTGAATCAAATCAGAACAGATACAATTATGTGTGAATCAAATCAAAACGGATACAATTATACCTCAGTAAAATAAAAACAGCCCCGTGTAGTTCAGGTGGTCTCTGAAGAGACAAAGAAAGAATAAGTCTTCTGCTACCTTAATATGTCATACGAGGTGACTAATATGACGTTGTGCATCGGGCTGGCAACCTCACCAGTTAAAACAAACTGCAACAGTGACCATCGTTGATAGAGCACATAAGTGTTTGTTACAGGCTTCCTACAATAGGACCAGTTGTAGTGGTGGCTCCATGCTCCTTAGGGAGCAAAAAGGAAAATGGCGACGAAGATGAAAATAAAAAACAGAAATATTTATGAGTGAGTCAAGTCTGAACAGATACAATTTTATGTGAGTCAAGTCTAAACAGATAAAATTGTATGTGAGTCAAGTCTGAATAGATAAAATTTTATGTGAGTCAAGTCTGAACAGATAAAATGTTAGGCTATGTGAGTCAAGTCAGAACAGATAAAATTATATGTGAGTTAAATCAGAACAGATAAAGTTTTATGTGAGTAAAGTCTGAACAGATACAATTTTATGTGAGTCAAGTCAGAACAGATAAAAATTGTATGTGAGTAAAGTCAGAACAGATAATATGTTATGTGAGTCAAGTCAGAGCAGATAAAATTATATGTGAGTTAAATCATAACAGATAAAATTATATGTGAATCAAGTCAGAGCAGATTTATTATTTAAAAAATAATAGGCCTACTGACATGACATGGAAACAACAAAAGCATAACTGAGCCTAAGACTTCACACATTTTTGTTCACTTTTGAAACTGTCCATAGATTTTAAATTGAATTAGGAGCTGTGATTTTAGCTCTTCAAGGCAGTAGGAGTTTTACAGTACGTGACATCATCATCATCACTTTAGCTACCTATGGAGCACATACCATCAACTAATACACCCCAAGCCTTGCCATTGTCTGCCATGATGTGTACATTTGTGTATTCCTTTTCGTCAAATGTCTTTTTTTTTTTTTTTTGCCTTTTGTGGCGTAATTCTGTACATCACTAAGGAACTGTGATGGAAAGTTTGGAAACCAGTCCAATCTATATTATAACACAATTCTGTAGGCCTACATCTTATCAGGGAACTATGATGGAGAGTTTGGGAACGAATCCAGTCAATATTATAACGCAGTTACCTTTTGTGGTTTTTCACTCCGGTTACAACTAGGACAAATATTAAGATTATGTACGTACCGGCCAGATATTTAATCGCCACACAAGAGGGTTCGCAATATCGCCAATTCTGTCCTTAAAGTTGATATAGTTTGTGTCATAGATCGCAGAGGAGACAAACTTGCCATAGGTACAATGGCTGATGTTGATGATTGGTCTGAAAACAGGAAGTTCATTATTTGAATTTGTGACTGAAATGAAGAACAGTGTAATGTGTATTTGATTCAGCGTTAAAAAAGATTTTCGAGATGCAGTAATAATGAGTATGGGTTTAGAAATCCCTAAACCCTAATGATGTGGGCAACATATTGGGATAGGATCGATGAACACATCCCACTAATCTTAATTTCAACCTAATTTGCCAGTGCAAGAACATTTAGAAAATACTGAGATATAACAAAAAATAAGAGCATTCTTTGCTCTGTTCACTGTAGTTCTGTGCAGTCTCGTCATCATCATCATCAATATCTTTAATACAAGATGCTTCGAATCTTCAGGAGCTGGTGTGGATCTACTGTACTGGTCATGCAGAATTATGACAGACTAGCTTCCAAAGCACCCACAGTGAGGACACTGAGTACAAATAATGATCGCCTGTTAGGGTGCGACACTGCAATTGATGAATCAACAAGGTTAAGATTGCTGGAGTTTACGTAAGACTAGCAGGGATGGATGTTTGATAGGATGCATCCATCGTGTTTTTAACCAGCGCGCAACAAGAACAATTTGCATTCATACCCTTCGACATTTTCTGAGGGAGACCTATGGGTTTGCCCGGAGACCTATGGGTTTGCCCGGAGTGCAGTGATGTCGATTCTGATCAACAATATCAATACCTTTCAGCTCCCCATGGAGCACAGGTCAACAACAATAACAAGTCAACCCCCCCCCCCCCCGTCCTGTGTCACATGTTCAAAATCTATCTATGTCATCTTTATCCCTTTCATGCCTGTCTTCAGTTCTGTTCTCCATGTGTTTTCTGTCTTCCTCTATTTTCCTTCTGAGGATTCCAGAACAGGAACTGCCTTGTAGTGCTATCAACTAGTTTCCTTAATGTGTTTTATCCAACACCAGTATCTTCTCCTTAACTTTTGCTCCACTGGTGTCTGCCTGGTTCTACATGTAGGGCCTACGCAGAATATTATGACATTAATTTATCGGAAATATACTGAAGGGCAAGATATAACTGAAAGATTAAGACACCGATTAAATTGCAACAAAGGAAAACAACAGCAATATTTAACAGTGTTATACGTACTTAACTTTTTTTAAACAAAATGGCGTCGAAGTGTCTTGACAAGCGTGGTTGATAACAGATAACTTTAACAATACGTCACGTCACACAGAAAACCGAAAGTGTTTGAGGCCGAATTCAAAGTTTTTGCCGAATTGTTGGGTATAAAAGGATTTGATTGGTTGGTGGGAGAGACCTCAGTTTAAAAACAGACGCCGAGATTCCATGAATAAAAATAAAAAATTTGGTTTGAAAAAACCTGAGCTAGAAAATATTTTCTGATTTAAAATTTTAAAAAACTTGGGTTGGAAAATATTTTTAGAATTTTTTTTGTAATAAAAAATAAAAAAACATTAAAAAAATTTTTTTTGTTGTTTTTGTTTGGGAGAGGGGGAAAAATCCGTACGAGTCTGTACGGCCGTACACTGCTAAAAGTATCAAAAATACGTACATTGTACGAAAAATTCGTACAGGTTGACAGGTATGGTTCTACATTAATTCTACATCAATTCTATATCAGTTCTACATTAATTCTACATCAGTTTTACATTAATTCTACATCAGTTTTACATTAATTCTACATCAGTTCTACATTAATGATCTTGTCACACCAATTCAACCCTTTTATTCTGTGCAAGCCCCCTTTTATGAACATCTGTATCTTCCGAGCTATCATTTTTATTGTTCTCCATGTTTCAGAGCCACACAAGAGGATATGACTTAGTTCACATCTGAGCTGAAGATTTGTATTTCAGTGTTGAACTTGGTTTCTTGTCAATCAATACCCTTTAGCTCCCCAAAATGCATGGACCTTCAACAAACACATGCTATGTTCTCCTGTCACGTGCCACAGAAGTTGACCTGTCCATGCTTGTTGAAGATTTTTGTACAGGATGGGGGAACCAAGCCCAGCCCTCCTTAGTCGTTTTACGACATACTTGGTAGGGAACAGTGTTACAATTCTTTACTCCCTTTTCGGGCCCCCGCGGGTGATTGATTTCTTTTGATTTCGTAATATTTCCCAAAACAATGAAAACTCCTTCTGCCTCTAGCATTCTTATTTTGATATTCGAGTCTGTTCTTCCAACATTCTCACTGTTGCTGCCAAGATGTCAATTGGTTCAATATCGTGTAGGAGTGTATCTCCCAGTACAATCTGGTTATCATTAGGTTAACAGGGGGCAAAAAGCACCTGGGGGCAACAGGCATGGTCCGCCGACCAAGCTGCGTTTGTTCTGTTGTAATACTACTCATGAACCATGGGGGCAAAGGGCGCTGTGTGTTTTCGTTACTGACCAATCAAATGCAGTGTTTCATACTCCATAGGATCCAAAACAACCAATGAAATAGGTCGAATCTTTACAAATTTCAAGGTATCACCTGACCACCTCATTGGCAGCCATTACAAACGCGCCTTAAAACTTTTTGACGCTTTGCATCCCTGCGCTAAACTGTTTCCCCATGCATACATGCTTATTGCCCCGCAGTGTTGATTTTGTCCATTTTTTGGTGCAGCGGACAAAAAATTTAAATTAAATATGTTCAAGTACTTTTAAAATTAAAGTTTTTTTCCCAATGCAGTAATGGTATTCCCAAAGGACTGCGATATTATGTGCAAGAAAAAATGACTACATACGGAAATATAGAAAAAAAAGTGTTAGGTGGTGCAAACGTGGGTGCTTTTTGCCCCCTGTTACCCTAAAACCATTTATTCTAATGATGTTTACTTTCCTCTGTTCTTTGGAATCTAATAAATAGCCTAATAACTGCATTTTTCATTTCAATGACTCTTTCCTCAAAGATCCTGGAAACCATGCGCGAAAGAAGAATCGAAGAACAGAGGTAAACGTGATGTTTGGATGACAATATTTGCAGCAAAGCATCATTAGAAATCAGAAGGAGGAGAAGACATAGATAAGAAAGCTGATATACTCACCCGTCTATCTGGTCCAGACACACTGCAAAGCTATGATCACATGGCGATAAGCATATGGAATTCTCGTCGTCACAACAGCGACCCCTATCGTCCTGACCTCTCTGGTTTCGGAATGTCAAGAACCTCACCGACAGAAATGCGATGGACCTCGTTTGCTGGACACGATAGAATTATTTGAATTTTCAGATAAACCTAACACAGTAGGGCTAATAAATAATGAAGGAAACCCAAGACTCTTACTTACTTACTTAGTCGTTCCCCTTCTACCGTGAGGTGTAGAGGTTTGGAAGAGAGAGCGCCAGACTATTCTATCAGCTGTCTTCTTCCTGGCCTGGTTCCATTCTAGTCCTCGGTCCTTCAAAGATTGTCTAATGTTGTCCTCCCAGCGGACTCTGGGTCGTCCTGGAGGTCTGGATCCCTGGCTCTTTGTTTCCCATGCTTGTCGTGGTAGCCGATCTTCTCCCATTCTGCAGACATGGCCAAACCATCTTAGTTGGGACTGTTCTATTTGGGTCTGCAGCGGATGGGATTTTAGGCCTTGACGGATCGTCTGGTTGCGAACCATGTCTCTTCTTGTTACTTCAACCACTTTCCTCAGATACCTCATTTCTGAGGTTTGGATCTGGCTTTTGTGGGTTGTAGTCATTGCCCACGACTCGCATCCATATGTCAAGACTGGGACATAGGTGGAGCGGTATACAGCCATCTTCGTTTTCTTACCAACCTCTTTCTTGCTGAGGAATCCACGATTTATGGCCTGAAAAAGTCTCCCAGCCGCTGCTTTTCGAGTGGCCAACTCTTCTTTGATGCCTCCCTTTCGGTCTATAATAGCTCCGAGATATTTAAAGTGGTCGACCTGCTCCAGGACCTGTTCTCCCAACTTAATCTGATGTTTTCTTTCTTCTCGTGATATCACCATGGATTTTGTTTTAGAGCTGCTTATGACCATCCCTCTCTCCCTTCCAGACTTGCAGGTTGGATTGGAGATGTGCCTCTGATTTAGCAATCAGGGCAACATCATCAGCAAATGCCATCTCCGAAATATAGTGTCGTGGAATATTCTAATCCACATATATAAATTATCAAGTAAATATAAAGCCTAATAAATACATATAATAAAGAAAGGAAGAAGAATGGTAAAGAACAGTGCTGTCACAATGACAGTACTCGAAATCCCCTTTGTTTTATGCTTCGTCTGCAAATTGTAACGTTTCCACGTTAAATAGGCCTTCTGCAACATACACGCGTTTCCCAAACACACAATAAAATGTGCTGCCTTTCTAAGTAAAACCTTGAAATATGCAAGTTGACCTAAATTTTAAATTCCATTCATGTCTTTTTCTACACTGCGTTACCAAAACGAACGAACAGATGGACAAAAGGATAAAGAGAGAGGGGAGGGCTGAAAATCAGGAACGCATGCAACACGCGTCGCGCGATACACAAATGCTGCCATCACGCGTGTAAGTCTACATGCACTAATTGTTTTTCAGACGGACAGTGATAAAATACACTACCCCTTCCCAGAGTTAGGTTTATAAATCATAAAAAACTCTTATTAGGAAAGACAACATTAGATGGGTTTACGGTTGAAAACATAACAGTACCCAGACAGCACATCTTCGAAACAGGAGGTAGAAAATACATATTTTGAACGCAGCCACGTAGCTCTTTTAAATTGGTATATTTGGGTTCCTTAGGGCTTGCTGACAAATAATATGTAAAACGTTACGCAAATAGTCCAGGAATTAATAAATTATACCCAAAATAAAATAGTGAGGATGCCTGACAGCATGGAATCATTTCTGCTCATAAAATTTTTTTTATATAACGTGTTTGAAAAAACCTTACGTTACATAAATAGCCTACCATGTAAACTCCCAATTGATTGGAGCGCAACAAATAAAAGCCTAACCACGATTGGTCGGACTATAAATACTATCTTTCGTTGTTAGGGGAAACGGGGAAAGGTAACATTTTTTCAAACACTTGTCGAAACGGGGCCTCATTGGCTAGACTCGCTGGATATAATCACTTGGGAGCGTTAGTTCGAAACCACTTGTTTAAATAAGCTTGATAAAGCATCAGTGCGTTGAAGCCAGCTCATATTTTGTTAAAATAAAAGCCTGGAAGATAAGCAGATGGGAATTTGTGCCAGTGTTGTGCCAGAATTCATTGCTAATCAACGTATCTGTGTTTAATTCTAGGAATTGTGGTAAGCTTGAACCATTCAGTATCTATTAATGAAAATTGAATGTGTATTGTTGATTTATGCCTGTATATATATGTGTAGTTCAGTGGCAAACGTGAGGTAAAGCCTATAATGCTCCAGCCTGAACAGAGGGTGTCGGAGGAAAGTCAAACGGCATGGAATGGCCAAACAGTACACTGACACCTAGATGATTGACTAGAAAGAAATAATGCTGGAATTGCAGAGGCGTAGTAACCATTAAGGAGGTTAATGCTGGTATAAAGTACTTCAGAATGAAGCTGATAGTTGGCCTAACGCTCTGAACTCAATGTTTGTGCTGTATTGTGATCAGTGTAAAAGAGAGTATAAGTTAGTTATGAAGTAGAAGGTACATCCTTCTTGATTTCAGGGACAGTGGTCTTGATGGTACTGAGCAGCACCTGGTCAGAGCTTTGCTGAATCCAGTGTCGGACAGCATACTCCTTGGTCCTTTTAGCTATCAGTGAGGTGTCTCCAGAGCCCAGAGGAGAATTCGAGCAGAGGAGTCCTTTCCTGCCGCCATCACGCCAGATAAGCTAACTTGGCCAGCTGAGCTCAACATTATGTCCCCTCATCTTGAAATGACTTTGTAAAATTAACATTAAGAGGGGAAATTAATTGTCTTAATATCAGGAACTGAGAACATCTCCAATACTAGTTTCCTTAAGACAAACTATTGAAGTCATGATGACAACTACCAACAGAGCTTGAACAAAACAAAACCAGTATTACCTCATACTACTATTACACAACTGACACACATAGGATATTTTTAATAATATATGTCACTACCAGATTCATATTAATACATTCTGTACATAACTTGTAATTAACATTGATTGTGATTCCTGGTTCCTTTGTCTTTGAATCAGGACACACATATGCCTTTATGATAGAAATGAATACATATTGTTATTTGAAAAGTTACGAGTGTCTCCTGTAAGATATTCTCATAGAGTGTTATATGTATGTGAGTGTCACAGTGTTGTCAAGAGTAGTGGATTAAATTAAATTGTTTATCTGTCTGTTGTTGTGACTTACACTTCACCATACTCATACCCTAGACACATAACGTAGCATCACACTATTCCAGAATAATTCTGACTGAGATATAGAGATATGTGGTAGCAAGTAAGGTTATCTATAATACACTACTCTTAATAGATATAGATACCTTCACAGCTGATCTCAGTCAGTACACTAAGTCCCCTATAAATATTTATAACATCCCACTTCACCACATATATTGGGGTCTCGCTCTTGGGATTTTGAATCTTTCCCTATTAAAAATATTGGGGGTAATTCACTTCAGGGAATATAAGAATTAAAAGGTATCCTTGGGTGGAATTAAATAAGGTTGAGCTCACGGTGCCTGTGTTGTCCATTAGAGATTGAATTGTTGGTTAGACATTGTATAAATTTACATGATAGACAATGGCGGACCTGGCCAAATTTCGATCTGCTGCGGTTCAGACTGCAAAAGAGTTAGGATTAGATGGGCAAGTTATGGTTGCCTATGTCACGACGGAATGTGACAAATTTATTGAACGCGAAGAAAGAAGATTAGAAAAAGAGGCCGAAAGAAAGTTAGAGGCTGAGACTAAGAGGTTGCAAGCTGAGGCTGAGACTAAGAGGTTGCAGATTGAGGCTGACAAAGAGGCTAAAGCATTGGAAGCCGAGGAAAGAAGACAGGCTGCAGAAAGGGAAGAGAGGAAATTAGCTGCAGAAAGGGAAGCAGAAAAGGAGGAGAAAAGATTACAAAGGGAACATGAATTACGACTAAGGGAGTTTGAGTTTCAAGGCCATGCTCCTGAAAATGGTGCCAGTCCCTTTGCCTCTGATGCTACGGTTACTCAAGGAGCCTCAACCTCAGCTATGAATTTTCATTTAGATCATTTTGTTGAGAAAGACGATGATATTGAGAGCTACCTAAATAGGTATGAGCTATTAGCTACCACGTATGGGTTAGAGAGAGAAAGGTGGAGCTTAAAGTTATCTCAGGGACTTCGTGGGGCAGCTTATGAAGTTTTTGCAAAAATGAGCAGAGGTGATCAGGAAAATTATGACATGCTAAAGCAGGCTCTTTTGTTAAGGTATGAAAAGAATGCAGAATTCTATAGAAAAAAATTTAGGAATGCTAAACTACTGTCAGGTGAAACCTATCACCAGTTCTCTGCACGAATAGAGACATACTTGGAGAAATGGACTTCTCTGGGGAAAACCCAAGATCTTAAGGAAATGGTCCTTATAGAGCAACTAAGAGAGTCCATGGCTCCAGACCTGAGAAAGTTTCTCATGGAACAAGGTGCAGAGAGGCTGGATGAGTTGCTAAATGTTGCTGAAAGGTATCAAGCAGCTCAAGCAGAGGTAACAGGTAATAAAAAGAAACAAGTGGATAACTTTAGGGCACCACAGAACTTTAATAAATTTGATCCTAGGGATCAAAATAAAGGTAAGCACCAATTTGATAGGCCACGGTATGACAATAAAAATAAATTCCCACAATTCGATGAAAGGAAATATGATGAAAGAAAATCTTTCAACCAAGGAAAAAGGTGGTGTAAAAATTGTCAGATGGACAATCATGACACTGACCGTTGCAGAAGGAAACCTGTGTATATGGCAACCCTTCAGGTCAGGTCAACCTCAAGACAGGAGGAGGATATTATGTTGGATACCACTCCAGAAGAGATGAGGAAGGCACAGGCTGGGGATAAAACACTCAAGCCTTGTTTCAGAAAATTGTCAACTTGTCATACAACTCCAGGCAAGGGAGATTTTTACATGAGAAACAAGTTGATGTATAGGAAGACCGGAACTAGATCCAATGGTCACGGACAGCTGGTTCTTCCAAAAAGATATAGGGCAGACTTAATAAGGAGCCTACATGTGAAACCAGATGGGGACCATGAGAAAATAGGTACCATCATTCAAAAGGTGGCTCACAATTATTATTGGCCCAAAGCAAGATGGGACATTGAGAATTTTGTAGAAAGGTGTAGCATAGCACATGAGGGAACACCCACAAGTGGGAACATGGATCAGGACCTGGACACGCCCCGGAGCAAAATTAGGCCTGATAATAAAAAGAAAAATAGATTTGATAAAGTGGACCAAATGGAATGGGAAGCCCCTTTTCACGGACAAGCTTCACTTAACTGTTTTACAATGGCCACTATGCGGAGAGTGCAAAAAGATGTCTTACCCCAGGATAAGCCGAAAATCCCTCAATCGGACTTAAACAAACTGGAGGAAGAGGATGTAGGGAGGAAATCTCTCATCAAGAATTTTAAGTGGGGAGACAGCCCCAAGAGAAAAATTGGTAGCGGTCGTTTTGTGCATGAAAATTTTGGGAAGAAAAATCATCACTATAAAGCTTCGAGTGGAAGAGACCATACCGGTGCATGGACAAATAGGTCCACACAATTAAAGGTCCATATGTAGCTTTGTTAAGAACGTGGACTGATGAAAAGGCAGAGGAAAACATTACATCTTCATACCAGTATGTGAATGAGCTGACCACTCGGTTAAAAACTGGCTGGAAACTTGCCAATGAAAATTTGAAACAAGCCAGGAAGAAACATGCTGCCTATTATAACAGGAAGGCGAAAGACAGAAATTTGGCTGTGGGAGAGAAAGTACTGCTTCTTTTGCCCGAGAGTCAGAATAAGTTACAAATTGGATGGCAGGGTCCATATACAGTTTTAGAGAAGGTGTCTAGAACAAATTATAAGATAGATAAGAAGGGGAAAGAAAAAATCTATCATGTGAATCTCCTGAAGAAATATTTGGAAAGAGAACATCAGGAAGAGACACACTTGTTGACCTTGTCCATCGCCATGGAGATGAAAAAGGAACCACTTTCATCATTTGAATATCCATTACACCCTGTGAGACAGCAGCACAGGTGAAAATCAGTACACATTTAACGAAAACTCAGAAAGAGAGAGTGCAACAGGTTCTAAATAATCATGCAGAGGTGTTAACAGACCGACCAGGGCATACAAACCTATTGGAATATGATATGAAACTAATAGACTCCACACCTGTCTGTATGAAACCATATTCGATTCCGTTTGCTAAGGAGAAAGCTTTGAAGGAAGAGATAGACTATCTGTTGAAGGAAGGAATTATTTCGCACAGTGAGTCTTCGTATAGTTCCGGTGTGGTACTCTTAAGGAAGCCCTCTGGAGAACATAGACTCTGTATAGATTACAGGAGACTGAATGCTATTACAGAAGGACAGGTGGATCCATTGCCGGATACAAATCAGCTGTTTGCCAGACTAAATAAAGCTAAATATTTCTCAAAAGTGGATCTGAGTAAAGGATACTATCAGATTCCAGTAAAGCCTGAGGTTAGACCATACTTAGCTTTTAGTACCTCAGAAGGACACTATGAGTTTAATAGATTGCCATTTGGATTGAAGAATGCACCTAGTGTCTTCTCTAGAATGATGAGAAAATTATTGGATCCTCTGAATAATCCCTGTATAACAAATTTTATGGATGATATCCTTATAGCAACAGAAACATTTGAGGAACACATTGACTCTCTGAACATGCTGTTTGATCGACTTAGGGAGGCAAATTTAACAGCCCGACCAACCAAATGTTGCGTTGGATGTAAAGAATTGGAATTTTTGGGACACACAGTTTATCAGGGAAATATGACCCCTGACCCAAAGAATTTAGAAAAACTACAGAAAGCCCCGAGACCACAAACCAAGAAGGACGTGAGATCCTTTGTCTCATTATGTGGTTTCTACCAGAAGTATATCAAAAACTTTAATTCCATATGTGCACCTTTAACGGAATTGACACGTAAAGGACATCCAGATCGCATTACATGGACACCACAATGTGAAATGACTTACCAAGAATTGAAGGAAAAGCTCACAAGTAAACCCATTTTGAAATTACCCGATTTAAGTCAAGAATTCATAGTAAGGACGGATGCAAGTAATATTGGGTTAGGTGCAACTTTACTACAGAAATCAGATGCATTGGATGGGGAATTAAGCCCAGTGGCATATGCTAGCAGAAAGTTGAATAAAGCTGAAATCAACTACTCAACTAGCGAAAAAGAATGTCTTGCAGTAATATGGGCAATAAAGAAATTCAATATTTATCTATATGGGAAGGCATTTAAGTTGCAAACAGATCACAAACCTTTATCGTTTCTAGCACAGGCTAAGCATGAGAACTCTAGGTTACTCCGATGGTCTTTGCTTCTGGCTCCATATAATTTTAGCATTGAGTATATATCTGGAAAAACCAATTTGGGAGCGGATTTTTTAAGCCGCCATCCGTGTGATGAGAATCACCGTAAACCCCAGAAATAATAATAAATTTCTCTATGTGAATATAGAATAAAGGACTGACATATAATGTCTGTTTTAAGAGGGGAGGTGTCGTGGAATATTCTAATCCACATATATAAATTATCAAGTAAATATAAAGCCTAATAAATACATATAATAAAGAAAGGAAGAAGAATGGTAAAGAACAGTGCTGTCACAATGACAGTACTCGAAATCCCCTTTGTTTTATGCTTCGTCTGCAAATTGTAACGTTTCCACGTTAAATAGGCCTTCTGCAACATACACGCGTTTCCCAAACACACAATAAAATGTGCTGCCTTTCTAAGTAAAACCTTGAAATATGCAAGTTGACCTAAATTTTAAATTCCATTCATGTCTTTTTCTACACTGCGTTACCAAAACGAACGAACAGATGGACAAAAGGATAAAGAGAGAGGGGAGGGCTGAAAATCAGGAACGCATGCAACACGCGTCGCGCGATACACAAATGCTGCCATCACGCGTGTAAGTCTACATGCACTAATTGTTTTTCAGACGGACAGTGATAAAATACACTACCCTTTCCCAGAGTTAGGTTTATAAATCATAAAAACACTCTTATTAGGAAAGACAACATTAGATGGGTTTACGGTTGAAAACATAACAGTACCCAGACAGCACATCTTCGAAACAGGAGGTAGAAAATACATATTTTGAACGCAGCCACGTAGCTCTTTCAAATTGGTATATTTGGGTTCCTTAGGGCTTGCTGACAAATAATATGTAAAACGTTACGCAAATAGTCCAGGAATTAATAAATTATACCCAAAATAAAATAGTGAGGATGCCTGACAGCATGGAATCATTTCTGCTCATAAAATTTTTTTTATATAACGTGTTTGAAAAAACCTTACGTTACATAAATAGCCTACCATGTAAACTCCCAATTGATTGGAGCGCAACAAATGAAAGCCTAACCACGATTGGTCGGACTATAAATACTATCTTTCGTTGTTAGGGGAAACGGGGAAAGGTAACATTTTTTCAAACACTTGTCGAAACGGGGCCTCATTGGCTAGACTCGCTGGATATAATCACTTGGGAGCGTTAGTTCGAAACCACTTGTTTAAATAAGCTTGATAAAGCATCAGTGCGTTGAAGCCAGCTCATATTTTGTTAAAATAAAAGCCTGGAAGATAAGCAGATGGGAATTTGTGCCAGTGTTGTGCCAGAATTCATTGCTAATCAACGTATCTGTGTTTAATTCTAGGAATTGTGGTAAGCTTGAACCATTCAGTATCTATTAATGAAAATTGAATGTGTATTGTTGATTTATGCCTGTATATATATGTGTAGTTCAGTGGCAAACGTGAGGTAAACCCTATAATGCTCCAGCCTGAACAGAGGGTGTCGGAGGAAAGTCAAACGGCATGGAATGGCCAAACAGTACACTGACACCTAGATGATTGACTAGAAAGAAATAATGCTGGAATTGCAGAGGCGTAGTAACCATTAAGGAGGTTAATGCTGGTATAAAGTACTTCAGAATGAAGCTGATAGTTGGCCTAACGCTCTGAACTCAATGTTTGTGCTGTATTGTGATCAGTGTAAAAGAGAGTATAAGTTAGTTATGAAGTAGAAGGTACATCCTTCTTGATTTCAGGGACAGTGGTCTTGATGGTACTGAGCAGCACCTGGTCAGAGCTTTGCTGAATCCAGTGTCGGACAGCATACTCCTTGGTCCTTTTAGCTATCAGTGAGGTGTCTCCAGAGCCCAGAGGAGAATTCGAGCAGAGGAGTCCTTTCCTGCCGCCATCACGCCAGATAAGCTAACTTGGCCAGCTGAGCTCAACATTATGTCCCCTCATCTTGAAATGACTTTGTAAAATTAACATTAAGAGGGGAATTTAATTGTCTTAATATCAGGAACTGAGAACATCTCCAATACTAGTTTCCTTAAGACAAACTATTGAAGTCATGATGACAACTACCAACAGAGCTTGAACAAAACAAAACCAGTATTACCTCATACTACTATTACACAACTGACACACATAGGATATTTTTAATAATATATGTCACTACCAGATTCATATTAATACATTCTGTACATAACTTGTAATTAACATTGATTGTGATTCCTGGTTCCTTTGTCTTTGAATCAGGACACACATATGCCTTTATGATAGAAATGAATACATATTGTTATTTGAAAAGTTACGAGTGTCTCCTGTAAGATATTCTCATAGAGTGTTATATGTATGTGAGTGTCACAGTGTTGTCAAGAGTAGTGGATTTAATTAAATTGTTTATCTGTCTGTTGTTGTGACTTACACTTCACCATACTCATACCCTAGACACATAACGTAGCATCACACTATTCCAGAATAATTCTGACTGAGATATAGAGATATGTGGTAGCAAGTAAGGTTATCTATAATACACTACTCTTAATAGATATAGATACCTTCACAGCTGATCTCAGTCAGTACACTAAGTCCCCTATAAATATTTATAACATCCCACTTCACCACATATATACCTGTCTCATCTTCCAGTACCCCACTGAATACTTTCTTGTTCTCTCCTTACATGCCTTGATGACATCCTCCATAAGGAGTATGAAGAGGTAAGGTGATAGGATATCACCTTGTCTTACACCAGTGGTGGTCCTGAACTCTTCTGACTTATGGTTTGCTGTTCTCACATAATTTCTGCAAGACTTATAGAAGCTCTGTATAGCATGAATCAGAGGTGCTGGAATATTCTTCCTTGCCAAACAGTCCCAAAGTTTGCTCTAGGGGACCCTGTCAAACGCCTTTTCCAGATCTATGAAACAAAGATGGATCTCACTCTTATACTCAAGGGCCTTTTCACTCAGCTGTCTGAGTGTGAAGATTAGGTCTTGAGTACTTCGGTTTGCTCGGAATCCGCACTGGACCTCATCCAATTGTGGCTCAGCTAGGCGTCGGAGTCTCTGCTCTAGGATTCTAGAGTAGATTTTACCAGGGACACTGAGAAGGGATATGCCTCTATGGTTTCCACATTGTCGATTGTCACCCTTTTTGAAAATTGGTGTTATGATGGCAATCTCCCAATCCTTTGGTATGGTCTTGTTGCACCATGCTGCCTGTAGGACCTTTAAGAGTAATAGGTCGCCTGATGCTCCCATGTACTTAACCATTTCTGGTGTTATACCATCATGCCCTGCTGCTTTGCCCATCTTGATTTTCTCTAGTGCTGCCCTCAGTTCTTCCATCTTTATGTCATCTTCACCATCATTGGTTTTCTCTTCTTCTAGTGGTTATCATTTCTGATGCTTCACCATGCTCACCATCCAGGAGTTCTGAGAAATATTCTTTCCATCTTTCCATTACTTCCTTCGGGGCAGTAAGCAATTTGCCTTGCTTGTCCTTTATAAATTTGAGAGGGCATTGTTTTTCATTCCTCATGTTCTTTAGGGTCTTATAGAACAATTTCTGGTTTTCTTGCGCATCTTTTTCTAGCTTTTCTCCAAATTCTTCCCAGGACTTCTGTTTTGCTGCTAGCACTTTGTTCTTTGCTTCTGTTCTGAGTGTCACATATTCTCTATATTTTTCCATTTGTCCTGTTGTGTTTTTAGCTCCTAAGTATTGTTTCCATGCCATTTTCTTCTCTCTTATTTTCTCTTTGACTTCCTCTGTCCACCAAGGTGTCCTCTTTCTCTGGTTCCCAAGTCGGACTTCACCGCATGCTTCTGCAGCAGCTGTTTTTATGATATCCTTGAATTTATTCCAGAGGGTTTCCAAGTCATCAGGTCGTTCTTCTGTGTTGCTCACTGCTGTAGCAATAAGCCCCTGATATCTGGTCTTAATTTCTGGCTCTCTCAGCTTGTAGGTCCTAATGCTCATTTCTCCTGCTCGTTTACTTGGTTTCTTGCGTGATGTTGGGCAGTTCCTAGGCTGAGCAACTCTTTCAGTTGTTCGTTTGATTGTTAGCAGGTAGTGATCACTTCCAATCTCTGGCCCCCTCCAGACTCTTGCATCTTGGACATATCTGAATGAGCTTCTCCGAACAATGGCATAGTCAATCACTGACTTCTCATTCTTGGTTGGTTCACATCTAGTGTATGCATGTATGCGCTTATGGGGGAACTTTGTGTTTGTAATGATCAGATTCTGCTCACTGCAGAATCTAAGGAGTCGCTTTCCATTGTCATTGAGAGTATCTTCTCCATATCTTCCGATAACTCCACCCCATCTAGCATGGTCATTTCCAACTCTGGCATTAAAATCTCCGAGCATAATAACTTCATCTAGGCAGTCATCCACTGTCCTTTGAAGCAGCTCGAAGAATTCCTCCTTGACCTCTGCTCTCTCATCCTCATTTGGCCCATGCACTATGACCAGGTTGACTATGGTTTCTCCTTCTTTTAGTTTTACAACCATAATGCGCTCCGAGACAAAGTTCCATCCCTTGATACTATCTTTTTGATTTTGGGCCACAATGCAACCCACGCCCCCTTTAGCTCTTTCAGATATGGGTACACCACTGTAGAGCAACGTGTTGCCATCGAGATCCATGATTCCTTGTCCTTTTTTCTTCGTTTCCGTTATAGCCAGGATTTCTAGTTTTGCTTTCCTCATCTCTTCCACCAGCTCCTCTTCCTTCCCATTTATACTTCTTGTGTTCCAAGTTCCATAAGTCGTAGTCCGTTCCAGTTCGTCGCCTTTAGAATCAGTCCGGTTTTCTCTCTTGTAGTTCGCGTAATCATGATTTAAAGCAAACAGGTGATTGGCCTGTTGTGCCTTTGCATGGTGGAGGGGCTGCCTCCTTACGGCCTCCATGCAGGCCGCCCTCCTCCTTTTTCATCCGGGCTTGGGACCGGCATAGGCGGAGTTGGAAACCCAAGACTCTCGGGCAGTAAATAAATAAATACTGGTAAGTGATGGGCACTCATTAGACAGAAAGAAGGAAGATACCAGAAAACAGAAACGAACTTAAGTGATAGGTTCACCGAGAATCGAACCAGCGACCATCCAAACGGCGCCATTGCCTAGCTGCAAAAGTAAATCGTGAATAGAAAACACAGCCAATTTAGCACCCTAAAAAGTTCTTATTTCTCTCTAATCAGTGCCTGTTACTTACTTGAATTTATCTATTTAGAGCAGAGCTAGGCTGCCCTCAATGGTACCTATACCTTGTAGCGGTATGGCAGCTTGTATGCCCTGACAATCCCCAGAGCTATGCCAGTGGGAGTTTTACTCCTGGTAGGTTCAACTAAGCTGGACTGGTCTGCGTGGGTAGGGGTCAAACAAAAGCTGGTACCCTGGCCCTCCAGGTTGGGGGTTTTAGCACAGGGCCGACACCCCTGTTTATGTAAAAAAATCGCACATGTTACGGAAACTGCAATAAATGAAAAAAACTTTGATGCGGGACGGACATCCGGAGTCTCAGGCTCGTATGACTGACAGTGGTGAAAGCCGAAAGGAAGCCACTGTCATGAAAACGGATGCCCAGACCGCAAAACACGAAACCAGAATAGGTTTTTGGAATGTCAGAACCATGAATGGGACCCCAAGACGCAGCAATAGAGACCGCAGTCAGCGACTCATAGCTTGACTGCCTGCGTCAGGACCAGCGAACCAGAGCTGGTCAAGACCGTGCTCCACCTCCACGTGATGGTCCTGGAAACAGTATGCAGCAATGCAGGCTGGCTGAGCGAGCACGGATCGCAATGGGAAGGCAAACCCGGTCCTAAAAAATGCCGTGCAGAAGTCGGATGTGTCGACCGAAAGGTGCAGATATCACAGCTACGTTGTAAACAGACACAACGCAACCAACGTCCTTTTCAGGGCGAACGAAGAAGAAGAAGAAGAACCATGAATGAGGCAGGAAAGCTGAGACAGATCACAGCAGAGATGAGGAATTACAAACTACATATCCTGGGAATAAGCGAGAGCAGATGGACAGGGATGGGGAGAATAAAAACAGCTACAGGGGAAACACCACAATTATACAATTCTATGCACCAACAAACGACAGCGATGAAGAGATCAAGGTAAAGTTCTATCAACAGGTACAAAACGAAATGGAAACTGTACCCAGGTACGATCTTATTATAGTAATGGGAGACCTAAATGCGAAAGTTGGAACACACAATAATTATAACGAAAGAGTAATGGGGAAATGCGGCAGTGGAACAGTAAATGAGAATGGGGACAAATTAATAAGCTTCTGCAGTATTAACAGCCTGGTCATTGGAGGAACACTTTTTCAACACAAAGAAGTGCACAAGTTAACATGGGAATCACCAAACGGACAAGACAAAAACCAGATAGATCACATAATGATCAATGGCAGATGGAGACATGCACTACAAGACGTGAAAGTAAGAAGAGGCGCAGATGTGGGAAGTGATCATCACCTAGTAGTAGCAAGACTGAAGATGAAACTCAGAGCTGCTGGACCAGTTGTAGTCAGACAGAAAAGATACAACATCACGAAACTTAAGGACCCCCTCACCAGAAAAGCGTTCGTGGTTGACGTAAAGAGACGATATTTGATTACCAAAAGCCAGGAAAGAACAGAGACCGACGATGTCGACCAGAAATTCAACACCATCTTAACAATATACAAAGAAAGCAGCAAGTCATGCTTGGGATTCCAGGAAAGAAAGAGCCAAGACTGGATAACACCAGAAACACTAAACACCATAGCGAAGAGAAAGGAAATGAAAAGAAAGAAAACAGAAGCTGAGTCTCCCAGGTTAAAGGCAATATATAGTACAGTCAGTTGGACAAGGAAGTAAAACGTCAAACCCGTGCTAACAAAAGGACATTTCTGGATGACCTTGCAAGACAGGCAGAAGAGGCAGCACTGAGAAATGAACAAAGCACAGTCTATAAAATAACTAAAGCTATCCTACGCTGGAAGACCTGGAATATGCAGATGACATTGCACTACTCGCGCATTCACATCAACACATTCAAGACAAAACCGATAGACTGAATAAGTATGGCCAGCAGGTTGGCCTGACCATCAATTTGAAGAAGACAGAGGTCATGACACTAAATGTGGGCAATCGTGAGCCAATAACAGTAAGGAACCAGAAGTTAGAACAGACAGACACATTTACTTACCTAGGATGCATAGTAACACCTGACGGCGGAACAAGCAAGGACATTAACAACAGAATGAATAAAGCGAGAACAGCCTTTGCTGTTCTCAACAACATTTGGAAGTCTTACCAGTACAGCACAAACACCAAATTAAGACTGTATGAGAGCTGTATACTTTCTGTGCTTCTCTATGGTGCGGAATGTTGGAGAGTAACAGAGAAGGAAATGTCGAAACTGTCCTCCTTCCATACAATATGTCTAAGGAAGATTCTCCGAATCTTTTGGCCAAACACCATCAGCAACCAAGAACTACTTATTCGGAGTAACCAGGAGGACATGCACACCATCATAGCTGGCAGACGCTGGAGTTGGGTTGGCCACGTCCTCAGAAGGGACCCTGATACCATCACAAGAACAGCTATGCTATGGACCCCCGAGGGAAAGCGAAAGAGAGGCCGACCAAAAACAACTTGGCGGAGAACTGTGGAAGCTGAAATGCAAAAAATAAACCACAGTTGGGGCACTGTACGAAGGATGGCCGCCGACCGAGCAAAGTGGAATCAATTTGTTGCTGCCCTACAAGACGCCACCAGGCGTGATGGCCGCTGACTGATTTGACGGTTGGTGGTTATGGATCAAAGAAGAAGAAGCAGAGCTAGGAAACTGTATCGCCAGTTTGACGATTTCTATTAAAAATGTGCGTAACTCTTTTTCAATAGTGAAATCAAAGGCGATTTTCTTTCCCGCTTTTTTTGGTCCTGTCCATGCGCCACGCTTGATTTCTAGTGCTACTGCACTGTAGCGCACAGCAGATGCGTATAAAAACATACCTTCTTCGTTCTCACTCATATAACCACATCTATTTCTCTCATGAAGTTAACGGTCTGTCATCACCAATATATTTCTCCCTCAACAACTATAACATAACAACAACACCGAAACAAAAAAGAAAAATAACCCGTTTTTTTTTTTAAAAATCACTGAAAAGGAGTTAAATCTATCATAATATAAACCACACTCACGGATAGACTAACAAGAGACACCAACCCAGAGGCGCCACTAGGGGGGTGCGGACCGCACCCGGGTGACACCGTCAGAGGGGGTGATCAGCTGAGAGGGTGACACCAAAATGACTGTCTATAAAATTTCTGTGCAGTGTTTCAGCGGAAATTTATTATTTTTTATAAAAATATCCATGTAGTTAGTGATAACTACAAAAACATTTTTCGTAACCCCAGCTTACATGTACTGTATCAATATGCCTACAAGGATAAAACTCTATGCTAGTTTGCTTTTTTAACCTTCTAATGCGCATTATGATTTAGTCGAGATGTTCACTACGTGCTGAAATGCTTGTGTATTTGTTCCTGTTTATTTATTTATTTATTTTTTGGGGGTATTATTTCATTTATGAGTATATTTCCATATGTATTTACGAGTAATCCATGGGGGTGACACCATGAGTTACCGCACCGGATGACACCAACCCTAGTGACGCCTCTGCACCAACCCAACAGTATTTAAGACAACTACTCTAACACTGCAATATAGCGTTTCAAGCATTCACGATAACAAGCACGAACACAACAACCGCACTATAACCAGCGTCCTTTTCAGGACGTACACAGCGATTACAATAGTCAAAATGGGCCGAAATAAACCACGCGCTAAAAAGAGAAAGGTTTATACCAGCCCACCAGCGCAGAACAGCCAGGGAAATAACACAAACAACAATGACAGACAGCCAGAAAGCAAAATTGCCCCAAGTACTCGTGCCGGGACCGAAATTTCTCCAACTCTTGACACGATGACGGAGCTAGCTGCGACGAGTATCGACACGGCTGAAAGCCGGAATTTCCAGACTCCTTGCGAGGAAGAGGAGAAAGCAGATGCAAGCAGTTCTGACCGTGATGATGAAGACCCAGAATATGACTACATGATGAGTGCGCTAGAGCAGATAGAACAGATGTCAGAAGAAGAAGACCAGATAAAAGCGTTAGAACCGATAAAACAGATGCTAAAAAGAAAACAGGAGTCTAAAACGCAGGGACCACCACCACAAGTACCCGAACCGTCAGCAGAAACCCTGTCAACCACAGAGAGGCTGCACCAGACACCAATGACACCACACGATGCCGATTTGACAGCTGTGGCTGCCCCAGTGAAGCTGCTCCAAACTCAAAAGACGATAAAAACACCACTGAAGCAAGACGCCATAGTAGAGGCTCCAGTGTGTAGTAATCAGACAACTACAGAAAGTGATCAGGAGTCAACAAATCAGAACGTGAGACCGTCCTACACACCACACAATCTAACGCAGGCGGAAAGCAGAGCGCGTCACCTGCACAAACCAAACAATACCGGTTGTCACAAGGCATTACAGGAGAGGATGGTTAAGATCACACAGATGTCTGGAGGTGAGGCCTCACTCAGGGCCCTACCAGATGACAAAGTGATAAACATCCTCGAAGTGACAACGGGAAAGAGAGGTATCGCCAAAGTAGGGAGGCACGAAAACGGAGTCCTGCTTTCGCTAAACAACACAGAAAAAACTACCTCGCTGATGATTGAACTGGAATCCGGTCCAAAAGAAGTCCAGTTGCCCCACCAAATAAAAGTGGTGGTGGAAAAGTACAAGACAACAAAGAAGTTCGTCATCAGAGGGGTGGATACCAGATGTTCCGAAGCCGAGGTCCACAGACACCTTCAAACTGAAAACGCAGACGTCAAAATCACACGGGTAGAAAGGCTAAAAACATGGGACAAGAAAGACACCAACCTGATGATAGTGACGATTGAAGGATCGACAAGACCCGAGAGACTGACGCTCGAAACCACAACAAAAAAAGACAGAGGCATATATCCCTCCTGTGATGCAGTGCTCTAACTGCCAGAAATATTCACACACCAAGAAAACGTGCAGGAGAAATGCAGTTTGCCGGTATTGTGCGGGTAACCACCCATATCGCGACTGTACCAAAGCGAAGGAGGATAACAATTACAAGGCCATAAATCCAAACCGAACCTGTGCAAACTGCCTCGGAAACCACGGGGCTAGGTACCGAGGATGCCCGATGTTCCAGGAAACAAAGAACATCTTGAAAGAGGCCGTGTCCAAAAACATACCTTTCAAAGAGGCAAAAAACAGAGTGGCTGCGGATGGTGCAGAAAAAACAAAGCATGATCGACAGAAGACAGTTACACAAACTAACCGCTGAAGTCAAAGATATGAAAATGAAACTACAGGTCGTAAACAGAAACAAGCAGGCTCCCGAAGACGACAAAGACAACGGTGATGATGTAATAGAACTACAAAACGTCAGAAAAATGATGAAAGACATGCAAAGCCTTCAGCAGCAGATAGAAGCAGATGTAAAGAGGCTGACAGAACTGACGGAAGAAAACTCAAAAATTCTCAAGAGAATTGAAGCAGAGCGAAGAGCCATCGAGGAAATGACAGCAAACACAATAGCGACCAAAACAAACGAGCAATCAGACGAAGAAGTCATCGAAGAAACACTTGAAAAACTTCTACCAGCAATAATAGAAAAAACACTATTACAGATACAGGAAAGCAGGAAGACAAGAGAAACAGAAACGAGGAAAGCAAAAACTAACAAAACGACACAAGACAGATAGGAAGGCAGAAAATGAACACACCACGACCGACAAGCAACGAAGAGGAAACCAGACAACCAGCTAGTGGTCCTTTTCAGGACCAGTCCTTTTCAGGACTAACAGACGACTAGCACCGAAGAACCTAACACACAATATACCCCAATTATAACCAACTTTCAGGTTGAACAGGGTATTACAGCAACATAGTAGACGAAAACAACAACAACAACAACAACTGCAATATAGGCATGCACAGATTACTCTGCCTTCAGGCAGTTAATGAGTGTCTATGCAATTTTTGTGCAGTGTTTCAGCAGAAATTTATTACGTTTTATAAAAATATCCCTGTAGTTAGTAACTTATAACCACAAAAACATTTTTCGTAAGCCCAGCTTACATGTACTGTATCAATATACCTACAAGGATAAAACTCTATGCTAATTTACTTTTGAATTTTCTAATGCGCATGCGCTCCGGTCAGAGCTGTCTTTATTACCCAATTACAATGACGCTTCGAATCACGTGGTTTCGTCTGCACTAACTTTTTTGAGAATGAAATATTAATTAAAGGAAAAGAAGGAGAAAAAATAAAAAAGGTTTCCGCTCAGTTACTAATAATGCTGTAATTCAATGTAAAAAGATTTTCAAAACAATTTTGTTGTTAGTATTCATATAATCTAAGATATATTACATTTTGATAACTAAATAGAGAAATAGACAGTTTAAAACATGAAGTAGTGGGAAATGCTGTGTTTCTTGATACGTGTTTACAAATATAACTTAAATCTGTCACTACTGTTGCCATTACATTCAGTGATATACGGGAATTACGATTTATGAGTAACATTAGTACAAAAAACATTACTAAGGATTCTGTATGGTCTGGTACGGGAGGAGGTCCATGGGGGTGACACCATGAGTTACCGCACTGGGTGACACCAACCCTAGTGACGCCATTGCCTTCAGGGACACCATAAATGATGGCTTAGAGCTAACGTGAAGTAAACAATGTGGATAATTCTGTACTAATTACAAAGCAGACATTACAGCAATACACACCACACTCACTGCAGTAGACAGCCAATTTAAATATGATCTCTTAGATATCGTAATCTTCCTTGATTTAGATTCAATACGTCAGGCTTTGGAAGAATACCTCCAAACTGAAAATAAAGAAATAATACCGCTGGTGAAACAATTGACGGTCTGCTAATAACTTACAACACCAGAGTCACTATCAAGTCGATACTAGGACACACAGACATACCAAGTTACGATAAAGCAACACACTAGCAAAACCAGAAACAAGCGTGGCTCAAACAAACAGTCCAGCCAACATGAAAACAACTAAACTAAAGCTTCAAAACAACTTCAAAGAGGAATAGCTAAACCGATGAGCAAAATGGTCTACTGGACGAGCCTTGTATACAGAACTGACATATCCGAGCTAAAATGACAACATCAACAACCTACTGCGCGCGGATAGAGAACAGAACACTCCAGACTCAACAAGCACTTAAACAAATTAAACCCCACACATGAGCCTAACTGCTGTAGCTGTATCCATCCATCTGAAACATTGCAGCAAATGTTGCTGACTTGCCCAGGACTGTCCACAGAAAGAAGAAAGCTATTACCGGGCTCCTCAACCATCACAAATACTCTATACAGCACCAATCAACAGCTACATAAACATGCGAAAGAGCGACGAGCTTGGAAGCCCTACTTAAACAACAACAAAAGCAACTTTTGCAAGTCAATCTGCTTTCTCATTTTCATATAGGCCTACCTTGCAATTGTTGAATTTATAATTAGTTTCCATTAGTGCTTCTGATAGGATCCATTTATACACCCATTGAGGCATATTGGGAATATGATATTAGGCACATATTTTCTTCCGGCGTGATTTCTTTTTTTTTTTTAGCCATGTTTTTGACCATCGGCACATTAGGGGTAATGTGGTCAGCATCACGCCGGCTGCCTTTTAACCTTCCCAGAGCAACTCTGGGAAGGTTAAAAGGCGACTGGCTTGATGCTGACCACATCAACCCTAGTGTGCCGATGGTCAAGAAAATTGGGGTCTAAAACCATATTTCCAACATGCCTCAATGGGCGTGTAACGGGATCCCCTTATTTATGCAGAATGTAGTTCCTACGTCATCATTAGAGAAAGGAAAAATAAAGAATGAAAACAACAAGCCTAAAAGTCAATAAGCCTAAAGCAAAAAGTAGGTAATTAGATTAGGCCCAGAGAGAAAAAGCGTAAGAGAGAGAGAGAGAGAGAGAGAGAGAGAGAGAGAGAGAGAGAGAGAGAGAGAGAGAAAGAGAGAGAGAGAGAGAGGAGAGTGAGAGCATGTAATGAATACAAATAGCATACGCACTGGTAGTGTATATGCAAATGCGTATCTTATTTATACTAACCTGTAAAAGGCAACCAAACAGGAAGCAAATAACTACAGGTGTATACATCATATCAGTCAAATCAGAACTGACAGAAAACGCTGCTGCTAGAAAATTCTCCGCACTAAATCTTCAACGTCTGCCATGTAGCAATGATGCACACGCAATTGAAATACAACTTTTTACATTTTCAGTTGCAGATGTAGCTATCTTACAAAGTCACTTAGATCATTCCAGCGATTACCAACTTGACTGTCACGCGTGGATCAGTTAAGCGCTTCAACGTTATATACCTGATTAGTCATACTCTGATTCATCATTATCATTACCTGGCAGCTCCCGAAGGAGAATAGGCGTTCAACAAAATCATACCAAGGAAAATATTTTTACGATGCGATGAAGATCAAATATTACTTTACAGATGTGAGATATGGACAGCAAACAAACTAGTAGAAATAAAATTAAAGGCAGCAAAGATGTGGTGTTAAGAATGATTTAACGGATATCCTCGACTGCTTTAAAATTACACGATGAAGTCCTCAAAGAAAAAAAAAAGCTTTCACTTAATCAACAAGGTAAACCTACGACAAACAAACTCCTGTGAGCACGTCAGGAGAAGAGACAAATGTGAGAACTTGGGAATACTGGTGAATTTAACTCAAAAGGGAGAGAGAGAGAGAGAGAGAGAGAGAGAGAGAGAGAGAGAGAGAGAGAGAGAGAGAGAGAGAGAGAGAGAGAGAGAGAGAGAGAGAGAGAGAGAGAGAGAGAATCAAAGAGAGCGGGGGGGAGAGAGAGAGAAAGAGAGAGAGAGAGCTTTATTGAATGACCAAATGACAAAGGGGAATTGAAAATAGAACAACTTTAATCCAGAAACCGTAGGAAATGGAAAGATCTGATCGCCAACGATAATGATGGTTGAATAAATAAACATCACAAGTTTATTTTTAAACACAAAATCAGCTCACTAAGCGCATTTTAACGCTCAAAAGTCAACTTCTCTTAAACAGAACGATATCAGTACGGTAGGGCATGCCTGTCAGGCTTGCATTTCTGTGTTGTCTACATTGATCAAGCTCTTAATTCAAACACCGCGGGCACAGTGATACAAATTAGGTCCTACTATTTCAAGACGCAAAAATAACCAGTTGTTAATAAATAATTATCGTGTCTGAAAACTATGCCGTCCAGTTTTAAATGAAATTATCAAACATTTTATGATTCTCTGGACATTGAATTCCTGGCAGCTCAGACATTTTTGAATGAAATGTGTCCTAGTTGGTTCCGCTGTTTCGTGGGCGACCTCCTAACAAATAATTGCATTATGTAAACAACAGGAGCTATTTTGTGGGGGAAGGGAGAAGATTCACTAAGCCAAAGCTGGGATGTCACCGATTTTCACCGCTGGTCACAAACTAATGAGGTGGTGAAATATAAAACTGGGCAGCTGATGGCATGACCATAGTTAAGAGACATTCAGGAAACGAACGAACATTTGAGAACTCGCATTGCAGGCCCTTTTACCGTTCGGCGTTGTCTTTGTCTCATGTCACACAAAGTGACTTAACGTTTGGCGTTTTCTTTCCTTCCTTCGTCATGTAAAACACATTACTACAGAAACCACAGCTATAAGTGTACGTGAATGCTTGCTACAGCCTTCCTGCAAAGGGGGCTAACTACAGCGGTGGCTCTATGCTCCATAAGGAGCGATCCCGTTCAACCTCTGATGGGTTATTATTAGGATATATGTTGTTTTCAATTCCAAATAAAATGAACAACTGCCGATATGTGAAAGTGGCATCATACCTGTTAAATCATTGCAAATAGGGCAAATCACAATGAAACAAACAAACAAAAACGAGATAAAACTTAACAAAATCAAGCAGAAACTCCAAACAAGAATAATATTAAGGGGGAAGGGTGTAAAGGCCTGGTGGTTCCAGTTATATAACTGACTTTTACAGATATTTAATTGTCTTTCACCTGTCAAAAGTCATATGCATTGTAAGAACAGCATCAGACCTTCACATTCCAAATTACTATATATTAACATTTGTTCGTGTTAAATATTGTTTGACTATATTATGCAGTTCTCTAGGTCTGTCTATTCTTAAGACCTTTTCTATATTTATAGGTAAATTTGATGCCTGCAAATAATATAATATTGGTATTTGTCACAGAATGGATTGGGCCGACCCCTTCTATTTCCTGATCTCTGTTTCACTACGGCAGTAATCGGTACATTTGTGGTACGGATTTTATTGAGTGCTTACAATTGTCACACTTTCTTTCTTTCTCTGCTAAGTAGCAGATATTTTGTATCTACATTCTTTCGCTACTTTCAGTGTATTGTGTCTTGTCTGTTTATCTGACACTCCTGGTGGATGGATGATAATACTAAACATTTGCAGGAGTGGCTGAGAGAACTTTATCGACAACCAAGTTGGTTAATCGCAGGCGCGGCCGATATCAGTACACAGATTAACACGTACTTCGCACAGCGCAATCTGCTTAATCACTGACAAGGCACGGGTGCGTCTCCGCCAAGGTTGTAAAGAGACGGATTTTGTGTGTGCTCCAGCAACGGGTAAGACATTACTTTAGCGAAAGTAATAATTTGTTACATCTTACACACATTGTCGTGTGAGGTTAGCGACCTGTTTGTGAGTCGGTACACAGGGCAATCGGATGTTTACAGCCCATTTTCATAAAAAAGTAATGTTTGAAATTTTGCACTAGATGAGTCATGCACAATATTCAAAGCAGATTGGCTGATCATTTGAGCCCCATAACAAACAGAGTGGGGTAAGACAGTGAAT
Source organism: Oreohelix idahoensis (assembly GCA_024509875.1). Lineage (NCBI taxonomy): Eukaryota > Metazoa > Mollusca > Gastropoda > Stylommatophora > Oreohelicidae > Oreohelix > Oreohelix idahoensis. Next base: position 458,611 of record JAMPIV010000563.1, on the reverse strand, counting down.
ATAACCTGACACATTTAAGTGGTTTTTTAACTGTGAGATTCACGCTTGCCAAAGACACCAGACGTGCCAGTTAAAATTCAGAATTTCCATTTATCAGAGCGGACACCTTTTATTGGAGTATTCATCAGGACTTAAAATTCAGCCCAGGAAATCTCTATCATTTTAATAAGGAAAGCCGCTGTTTGAGGAAACTGAAGGAAACATACGGAGTCAGAAAGGGAATTAAAGTTCAAATTAACGACCCCAAGTACACGTGTAATAAGGCAACTGCCAGTGCCTTTTATTCATCTGAGCAAAAAGTATGTGAGCCAGATTGGCGTAAGTTGTGATTTTACATTCTATAATTTATTACTAACATGTGAACTAACATATATATGTATATTACCATGTGGATTTTAATATGTAAAAATCACTAGTGGATGTCCCAGTCATTTGAGGCTGGCAACCTCAGCGCATAGAATGATGATTCATGAACCACCACTGCACGGGCTGGTGACGGCTTTATTGCTAGTTTCTTAAAGAGAACTAAACGCATAAAGAGTCCCAGGTTCCATACGGAGCAGGGAGCGAAAGATGAAAGAAATTATGTACATTCTAAGTATAATACCTAAGTTTCAAACCAGTGTAAATATCGATGTTAACATATGCACTTTAAAATTAATGAAAGTTTCAAACTTTTCAAATCAGTGTAAGCATAGATGAAAACATATTCAATTTATTTTGTGAACACTTTTCAATCAATGGAAATGTAAATGTAAACATATTCTATCTGAGCTATTAACCATTTCATTTAAATGTAATGTAAAGCTAAAGCTATTCAATTTAAATGTAAAAGAAAGTTTTATCCCGAGGGATTAAATTTAATTCTCATCGAGGGTAAATTCTGGGATAAATGGGATGGTAGAATAGAAGAAAGTGGACACATGAGTATGTGTCAGGAAACGCAATACTCAGAAGAGCGTTTCGTTTCTATTCTTTATCATAGTTATTGGTGGTACTAGCAGAAAATACTATCTCTAGAACAAGAAGGGACAAGTGGCATACGCTTTAAGACAAAGGACCAACTTTGTAGACTCTCCTTGAAATTTCTGGGAAACGAGCTACACCCGACAACCTTGACCAGCGACGAGCGAGAGCAGTGTAAAAAGAACCAACCCATCAGAAGGAGCAGAACCGTCATTGGCAGCTAAGTTCCATATATAAGCTGCCAAGGGAAACATTTTTCATCGTCTCTATTATCCATCAATGATGAAACTTTGCTTCTAAACTAGTCAATTATTTTCAAACTGTTAAAACTTAAGTGATTATTAAATTGTGTTATTTGTAGTTTTACAAATTTAACTTCGATTTAATCCTTTTAAATGTAATGCATGTTTGTCTCAGTCATTGTACTAAACACACTCTAAACTGAGCTATACCAGAATCATAAGAATTCCACAGAGTTAATCAGAGGTGGGGGCTTAAACGAGCTAACATAAGTGTTAAGAACAAATTGTTGGTTGTCTGTAGGTTGTCTAGGGTTTTCTCTATTTTCATAATTTACTGATGTATTACCTCAATAAAATTGTCTAATAAAATTTCCGACCGCCTTAAAATGTTTTTCTTCAACTTGTTTTAAAAAGTGGCTAGAGCGTTTTCTGTGTAATCGTTCCTATGCGTATTTATAGTCGTATTCATCAACCAACTGGAACATACTGTTAATTGTTGGAATGTATAAGTAAAGAATCTAAAACTTTCAATGATTCTCTGAAGACCTCTGTTTGAACGAATTTCATTTTATTTTACACGACTTCCATGAGCGACACACTGCTCCAACATAATTCAACATCTTGAAATTGAATACCGATTACTTCCTTCGATATATTCTTTATAAATACCGTAGTTCCACGCTTCTGTAAATTTCTTCATCCTATTCATAATATTACGCCTGTGTTTTTCTAACACATTTATAATCTTGTCCGTTTACTTCATTCCTTCCCAGTCATTCTTGACACATTGTAATTTTCATCAATGTCGCAAACTATTATAGTTGTGTGCTTTCGTGCACACTTTCTTTTAGTCGGCAAATAAATATATTCCTCAAATGTTTATAGCTATACATGCAGGTTATACTAACCTTGACATGTCTCTCAATACATACTTCGGGCAATCGCGCCTATTCCTTACCGTGGATTACACATATCCTGACGAAATGGGTTTGTCCCATATCGAATTGTAATCTTACTTGATTTCTGAGTTAAAATCTGGACACTGGAACATATTTTGTAAGTAGAATTCTCTACACATCGTGAGTGGACTACGCCACATAAGCCGACACTGTTCAATACTCTAAAGTGTAGCTATGGACCATTCGTCATGCTTCACTACCGTGTTTAGTCTAGTCAATGACCATAGTTTTAGTGTTTTGGTGAGGCAAATCATGGTGCACAGCGATCTCTCTAAATATACCTTTGACAAGATCGCTTCGCCCCATGATGCGCTCTCAACAATAAACCATTGCTTAATCCTTCACAAAAGTTGTCGGCAGATTCTAGAATTGACGTGCTCAGCCAAACGCAGCATTGTTTTCGCTTTTCTGAATATCTTGTGGATATTCCTTTGTGGTAGAAGCGTCATTAACCTTCTATCTACATATCTGCAAAGCGTAATCTTGTGCAAAGGTAGACGCCTTTGAAGCCTATATTAGATACTCTTGAGTTTTGGCCACTGTTGGACCACTACTGCAAAGCAGGGGAGGCAATACCGTCACAGTTTTCTCATTTGTTCACACCTCTTACATTTTAACAAGAAGTGCTCTATATTATTGTCTTGAAGACATCCTGCACAGTAAGGTTCTTCAATTCTGAAATTCCCTTTTCCCAGCTGTAGTCTGAGAAGTTTCTTGTTACTGGGAATTTTCAATTCCCTAGCTATCTGACATTTTCTTGTTGGAGCCTTGAACATCTTATATGCATATCTTTCTTTCAGATTTTTATCCCACTCTGCTTTCCAGTCATCTGTTATTAAATCTTTAATTAAGCTTATTATTAAGCTCTTATTTACTCATCCCTTCATTTAGTAGATTTTTATCGGATCTACCTTTCTTGGCTTTTTTATCTGCCTTTTTATTTCCTTCTATGCCAACATGTGAAGGTATCCAAGCGATTAAGACTGAACAGCCTCTGGAATATAAATATGTAGTAGCCAGAAATATCTCCTCTGCTATATCAGGTCTACTACATTCTCGTAAGTTTCTATGTGCTTGAATGGTTGAAAGAGAGTCAGTCAAAATTGTTCGTTTCTTGGGAGGGTTATTAGAGAATATTTCTAGCGCTTTTAGTATCGCCACCATATCTGCAGTGAAAATGGATGTATTTTCCGTGATACTATACTCTTTTGCCATTTTCCATATTGGAATGTATATTCCTATCCCCAATTTGCCATCCTCTCCCTTGGATCCATCTGTGTATACAATAATGCTGTCTTGTTATAGTTGTTGTATATATTTATTGGCTGTGTTTTTAATATTTTCTGTATTATTTGTTTTCTTAAGTATTTCTGCTAGGTGGTAGTCCGTGTCTGGTTTCTTGATCTCCCAGTGTGGAATCACTGGCTTGTATTCACAACTGTTATTAATTGATGTAATTAAAGTACCCAGATGAGCAATTTTCTCCTTACACTTCCATCCTGTAGGGTATCTATTGGTATTCATTGGATTGGCCTGAGTTGTTAGTTGACATCTGGTAAAAGCTGTATGTGCTGGGTGAGACTTATCTAACATAACTTTGTTCATGCAAGTTAGTCTTAACTCCTTTCTCCGTAATTCTAATGGTAGTTTCTAAAGCCACCTCTAGAGCTCCCATTGATGTTGATCTGATTGCACCTGCTATTGTACGTAAAGCTTGATGCTGAATTCTGTCTAATTGAATTGTTACTGTGTGCAGCAGAGTCATATATTATACTTCCATAATCTATTTTTCCTCTAATAAATGATTTATAAAAAGTGAGCATTGTCTTAGTGCTTACACCCCATCCATTACCTTTCAAATATCTTAACAAGTTAGTCAATCCTCTGCAAGACTCAACTAGTTTATCTATGTGTTTATTCCAGTTTAGTTGTTGGTCCAATGTCATTCCTAGATTGTTATTGTTATTGAGAATGGACATCATTGCACTCCGGGCAAACCCATAGGTCTCATTCTCCATCAGTATATGTCGAAGAGTGTGAATGCTAACTGTTCCTGTAGCTCGCTGGTTGTAAACACGACGGATGCATCCTCTCATTGGTCCATCTCTACTAGTCTTACGTTTGATGCCAAATTCCAACAGTCTTAACCTTGATGATTCATCTATTGCAGTGTCGTTCTATAACAGGCGATCGTTAATTGCTCTCAGTATATCTCCCTTATCCATATCTAGTGTCCCCACTATGGGTGCTCTTGATGCTAGTATGTCAGCTCTTTCATTACCACATACCACAGCACGACCAGGACAGTATATCCACACCAGCTCTTGTAGACTGGAAGCTTCTATGAATGTTTTCCATCCATGCTGCAACCAACCACTTTGAACCTTCCGAAGCATGGACTGAGAGTCTGATACAATGATAGTCTTTGTTAATGAAGTTTCAGTTATCCACCTTAAGGCTGCAGTAACAACCTCGACCTCCATTCTCATGCTGGAAGTTGTTATCTTGTAAGCCCCGCTATGTTCGGCGACGATTCTGCCCTGCACCCGAGCAGAGAAGCCCCAACCGGATTTCTCACCACGGATTACAGACCCATCTGTATACACAACGGCATCATCATCCCATGAATGATCATGTATCAGTTGATTAATTTCCAATTCTGCTTTTCCATTCCCCCAATTTCTACACAAGGCTGATGATTACATCTTCTTCTTCTTCTTCTTCCGTCCTTAGCCAACGACCGGCAAAGCAGTCAGTGGCCATTACGCCTAGTGGCGTCTTAAGGGCAACAGCGAATAGATTTTCTTTGCCGTTGTTCCCATCACACCTAATGGCGTCTTTAGGGCAACGACAAATCAATCCGTTTGCCGTTGTTTCCGTAATCAAAGTGACTGGCAAACGGGTGATCAGCCCGTTGGGGATGATTACATGCTGGTAGTTAATCAAGTTCTCATCTGACATACTCCACTCTTCCCCCTTGAATATATTGTCGACTGTGGCTACCTGTTTGATCGTTATCTCTGCCTGTGCCATCCATGACATTCCTCTCTTTATTCTTGCTCCCTTAATGTCAGCTATGTTACCATGCAGAGGGTGCAGTTTGTCTGTGGATACTCGCATATAGGCTTTTGCTTGGGCCATCGCATATCTGGATTTAATCGACAGCCCTCCAAGCATATACCTCATTGTCACAATGGGGGTATCTCGAGTACAGCCCAAGATTATGCGCATCCCTTCATTCTGAAAGCGTTCTAGTCGTTCACATTGTGTTACTGACAGCGTGAGCATTCCCAGCCCATACTCAATGACCGATATGACTAGCTGTTGATAAAGAAGAAATAGTAATCTCTGCTCCAGACGCGCCGCGGCCATTATTTTTAGGGCCGCTAGACCTCTCCTGCATTTCTGTGTGATTTGCTCAACATGGTACTTATACGAGAGCCCGCGATCAAATGTAACTCCGAGGTATTTCAGCTTTTCTTGCCTTTCAATCCTCAGTTCATTGAGAGTAATATCTGGGAGGTTTGCTTTCACAATGGAGTTGTTCAAGGAGCACCACATCACGCAGACCTAGTTGGGATTGACTTTGGAGCCAGTTTCCTTGCACCATTTAGACACCTCATGTAGTGTCCCATGTAAGCTATTAACCATTTCTTGTCGGTCAGATAATTCCTAGATATCGAGTGGATTGTACTGTATTAATGTTTTGTCCTTGGATATTTATGTCTATAATTTTATTTTTAACAACCCTACCTTTACTGAAGATCATTCCAATTGTTTTATTTATGTTCAGCTGAAATCCCCATTTTGTCATCCATTTACATACTTTATTTATTTACTTTTGTAAATCCTTATAATTTTGGCAGATGTTTCCCAGTTCTCCATATAGCAACATCATCTACAAACTGTGACAATTTATTTGTTATATCATTAAATTATTCACCTAAATCATTTACCATTATTGTAAAAATTGAAGGAAATATTACTGATCCTTGGGGTATTCCATTTTGTTGTTCATATGGTTCTGATCTATCATTGTTTACCTGAACAGTGAAATATATATCTTGCAGAAAATTCTCTAAATAAAAATATATTTTACCGGTTACTCCTATCTTCTTCATTTTAAAGAGAGCACTCTCTCTCCAGCATTCATCAAAAGCCCTAGCTATATCTAAAAATACTACCACAGTTTTTTCTTTCTTTTGAAATCCTGATTTTACTCCATGTTCCAATTTAATTATCTGATCCATGGTGCACCTGTTCTTCCTAAATCCTGACTGAGTTTGACTATATAAATTATTCTTTTCCAAATAAAACTAATCTTTTATTCACTATGGTTACTAATATTTTACCTAGATGGGAAGTTAAAGAAATAGGTCTGTACGAACTGGCATCATGCGCATCTTTTTCTGGTTTTAGTATTGGAACATAATGATAATGATTTCCATAACCTCATCTTTTACACTGTAACTATTCCATCTTCACTGTAGCCCATTCCTTCATTGTCACATTCATGTTTGATGCTCTATGTATTCTCACGCAGTAACATCAAGATATTCAGATAACAATAAAAAAGGTGACCTACCAGCAGGTACAACCGTAGGGGAGACCACCATACTAAGTCCAGCTTTAAAAGGTGGTGTGACTAGATTTCTTCTTCGTTGTCTTTGCCATCCTTAACTCAAGAGCAGAGTTAAGTATCTATTTACAGCTGGGTAAACTAGAACGTGATTACGTCATGCCAACACGTTTCGATCCCCGAATCTGGTAACTTTATCGTGAGAAGCATGCGATCTAACCACTCTGTCAATCGGAACCTCACGCTAACAGTATTCTGTCATAATCTGAAGACAAGTGTAATATATTGCCTTCATTCACTATTCTTCAGTCTCCCAAGGAGCAAAGACCTTTAACAAACTCATGCAAAGTCTTACTGTCCCGTGTCATCAGCTCAATGTATTGTTGCGTCTTCCTCATCCCTTTAATTTCCCTCTCCAGCTCTCTTTTCCATGTGTTTCTCGGTCCCTCTCTACCTTACGTACCTGGGACGTCAGAATAAGAGATGCCTTGTAATTCTATCAGCAGATTTCCTCCATGTGTGTCCTACCCACAGCCAGCGTGTTCTCCTCATCTCTTATTCCACCGTCCCTTGGATGGTTCTTGTCGTCAGTTTCATAATAGTTACCTTGATCAATACCTCTATTTTACGCAAGCACCCATTAATGAAAGTCTGAAGCTTAATAAGTTTATAACAGTTTAGATGGTCTCAGTTATTATTCTTGCCTTTCTATAAATTCCTGTGAGACTCCCTGAAATAGAAGAATCAATGGAATAAAAGAACCATTCTTCTTTTTATATCTCTGCCAAGAGTAATCTTGAGCGAAGGTTGATACCTTTGAAAACCCTCATCTTTTACTTGGAGTTTGGCCAATATTGAACCACTACTGCAGAGCAACGGAGACTACCCGCAAAGTCTTATAAAACAAGTGGTGAAAAGAACTAGTGACACGTCAGACATTCATTAAAGAAGACATAAAACAACTTAAAAGTTTAACAGCTTTCCCAAAACAAGTTTAGATAGCAGGTTGAAGGCCTGTACAGAGGCGTCACTATGGGGGTGCGGGGGGAGGTGCGGACCGCACCCGGGTGACACCACCTGAGGAGGTGATCAGCTGAGGGGGTGATACCAAAATGACTGTCTATAAAATTGTTGTGCAGTGTTTCAGCAGAAATTTATTATTTTTTATAAAAAATATCCCTGTAGTTATAACCATAAAAACATTTGGCGTAAGCCCAGCTTACATGTACTGTATCAATATACCTACAAGGCTAAAACTCTTTGTTAGTTTACTTTTTGAACCTTCTAATGCGCATTATGATTTAGTCGAGATGTTCACTAAGTGCTGAAATGCTTGTGTATTTGTTCCTGTTTATTTTTTTGGTATTATTTCATTTATGAGTATATTTCCATATGCATTTACGAGTAACATTAGTACAAAAAACATTACTAAGGATTCTGTATGGTCTGGTACGGGAGGAGGTCCATGGGAGTGACACCATGAGTTACCGCACTGGGTGACACCATGAGTTACCGCACCGGGTGACACCAACCCTAGTGAGCTCTGGTGAATAAGCGAGAAAGAATTTTTACATATTAGGTAAAAGTTGAGTATTGTTCAGGGTTTTATATACTTCAAACACCCCCCCCCCCCACCCCCTATCTTCCGTATTTCTTTCAGTTATTCCGTATCTTCGGTGGTCGCTGGGGTACTAAATTTATATGAACGCTTTACTATTTGCTTCTATGCTTATCTGTCTTGTGCCGGTTCATTTTTTTATTTGATGAAAGTTCAACCTGTGATGGGTTATAATTAGGATATATATTGTTTTCTTACTTACTTAGTCGTTCCCCTTCAACCGTGAGGTGTAGAGGTTTGGAAGAGAGAGCGCCAGACTATTCTATCGGCTGTCTTCCTCCTGGCCTGGTTCCATTCTAGTCCTCGGTCCTTCAAAGATTGTCTAATGTTGTCCTCCCAGCGGACTCTGGGTCGTCCTCGGGGTCTGGATCCTTGGCTCTTTGTTTCCCATGCTTGTCGTGGTAGCCGATCTTCTCTCATTCTGCAGACATGGCCAAACCATCTTAGTTGGGACTGTTCTATATTGTTTTCAATTCTAAATAATATGAATAACTGCCGATACGTGAACGTGGAATCACATCTGTCAAATCATTGTAAATAGAGCAAATCAAAATTAACAACTTTGCGTGTAAGAAAAAAAAAATGAAATAAAATAAACAAAAACGAGATAAAGCAAAACCAAACCAAACAAAAACACCGAACAAAAATAATACTCGAAGGCGGGGTGTGTGTGTGTGTGTGTGTGTGTGGGGGGGGGGGGTGTTGTAAAGGCCTGGTGTTTCCAGTCAGATATTTAACTGACTTTCACAAATTTATAGTAAAAATATCATCAGACCTTCACCTTCCCAGTTACTATATATAAACTTTTGTTCGTGTTAAATACTGTTTGACTATGTTTCATTTCTTACCTTTTAGACTCCCATGGAGTACACGACTTCAACAAATACGCGCCAAGTCTTCCTGTTCGGAACTATCCCTTCACGATCTTTTCATGTCTTCGTTTATTCCATTCATCGCTATGTATTATTCCCTTCTATTCGTGTTTTTTTTTTTTTTTTTTTTTTTTTAAATTTGGTTCCCTCTATATTTTCTCTTACCCTGGGGACTACTGAGTGACAGGATGTTAATTTTATAGTTTCTCATGTCCCTTGGGTTTAGGAGCAGCAGATTATCACTTTTAACGATTAAAGTTGTATTTTACCATTTTTTTTTTATTGAAGAAAAGAACCAAATGCTTGAAATAATTCTTAAAGAAGTATGTTTCGACACCCAATAACTCGTCTGAATTGTTTAAAATGGGACAGTTTCAGGAATGACATGTTATTTATAACTTGTAATTCACAAGAAATAAAACGAATGAATTAGCAACAATAATAATGGGTTTTTTTTTTCAGGAAAAAGTTTGTAAGTTTACGTGTATTCAGAGCTTATCCACGATAACTTTTTAAATGTTAAGCAATCAGTTGTGATCGTTTCTTGTGTTTCGCGATTTTTATATTATGCATGAATGAAATAGTGTTTTGTTTTAGCAGGTGCAAATTAATTACATTGATATATTTAAAAAAAATCATAATTAACTAGCTGATAAAAAGAAAAATGCGTAAATAATAATAATATATACTGATGTGTTTACTGGGCCTGCAAGGATGTCAAATTATCATCTGGCCACATGTTGTCGCAACCTCTAGCTGGGTCCATTCTGGCAACAGAAGTCTGCTGTGAATACCTCACTGCTCCCAGTTAATAACAATTATATCGCTGCTGTGACGATATTTGTACGTTCTTAGTTCTCGCCTGCATTATCGATTTATTTCTTTTTTTTTTCACACTCATCGTCCTATTATTTGGCATATTTTATGCACTTACATTTTTGCCTAGTCATTCCCAGACCTGTTCACGTTTCACCATGTGAATCGTAGTATTACAAGGCTAATTAGACAGGCCAGCAAATAATACTTCTATCACTTAAGTCTAGCCACCTTTGAGAGAGACGGTCATTGTTGACACAAGGTGGTATTGCACGATCGACGGAAAGAAAGCCAGATTGTCAGTCTGGGAAATCCGTCTGGGAGATGTACGTAAACACAGGTGATAATATGTAATCGCTTCCGATAACCCGTCACTGTATCAATAACACAGAAAACCCGTCTGGGGAGATTATGTTGGGAAAGGAATTAGCCAGGAAATTAGTTCACCGATGTGTTTGTGAGTTTACACAAATGCAATCGGAAGTATTACTGCCATATTTGAAAGAGGTCACGAGTTTAAATTTTAAAACTGATATTTTAAAACACGCGGGAGATAGTAATGATTTAACATCCCAACTCACATAGTTCTAAAGAGACAGGATTGATCTAAAGCGAGAGCCTAAAATAAACTTTAGCTCTCATTGGAAAGCTGACCGGAAATACCATCTGGGACGTGGATTGGGAAAAGTAAATATAATATAGCGAAATTGGAGACACAAATCAGACTGCATTTTCAACAAACGTCAAGTAACACTGGTCTTTGTGATGGATAGAAATTTCTTTTGTAGCTTTTATTAAAGGTGCACTAACGCTTCTTTTTATTTTATTTTTAGTAAAAGCAAAATTATTAATTAAAATCGCGAACGAAAAGCAACCTTCGCTAACCCGCCGATTTACACAGTCGACGTAATCTCAATACCCAATCACGGCGCATAACCGTCCATAGGAAGAAAGGTGTGACACTGCTGTGTGCGGTGAGCAGCATTGGTGATGTCAACGAGATTGAATTCAGTACCATAATTCCCGCCGTAAGTACTTCGGTCGGTCAATCACAGCTAAGGGGGTGCAACTGTGGTTGAAAGTTAGACAAGAATTGTATTGTTTCCCTTATATGTACTCTCCCGAAAATAGAAAAAAATGCGCAAATGAAGATGTGCATGAACAGTTTGATTATGGAAAGAAGCCAACACGATTGGTAAACATTACATGAACTGGAGTTTCATCAAACTTCAAACGTTGTTCTCAGAGGCAGTAAGTCGACCATGGCTTCTCAGAGGCAGTAAGTCGACCAGGGCAAGATTTTAAAAGATGCACGAACAATTACGAGACATGTTGTCATAAAAGAAATGTTAGTTATTTAGTCAATTTACGGTCCATTAGATCATTATCACTGCTCCACATGTCATTTAGGTGAGGTTACTCCATGTCTTCATATTAATACATCCATATAATTTTCACTACAAATATATAATGACGGTCGCCTGCAATGAAATGACCACAGTAGTGATAGTACAGTCTGTAATACAAGTACATGTAACAGAAACAACACACTATAATTAATAACCTGTGAATGTTGACGGGTTATTGCTAGTATTATATTAATAGCCCCTTCAGTCATAATTGACTGTGGGAATGCGCCCCTGAGGTGACAGCCCTCAGCTGCTTATTTGCCTGGTGTTCCTTTCACCGTTTTTCCTCACTTCTGCTTGTTGTGTGAGCTTCTTTTCGCCCAGTCTGAGGTGGTGCCTTAGAGATCATCGCTACTTGGTGCGATCGGCAGCTTCATCCTCCCAGGTTGCTGGATTTATGTCCAATGCACTCATGTCTCTCTAGCACACATCTTTGAATCTCAGCTGCAGTCGCCCAACTGTTCTTTTGCCATCTGCCAGTTGTCCATAGAAGATATCTTTCTGGATGCGACCATCTTCCATGCGGCGGACATGGCCTAGCCAGCGTAGTCTGCGCTGTCTAATGATATTTGGAAAATGTTCCTCAGAAAGCCATAGAAGGTTTCTTTTAGTACTTGGTCAAGCTCGGGGGGGGGGGGGGTTGGAGTGGCTAACAGGTCCACCTCTAATTCTAAAGGTACCGGGTTCACTCCCGTACAGGGAATATAATTGATGGAAATTTTTTTCAGAACCAGTGGTCCCTACTATGTCATACTCCCACACGATCTTCTGGGTAGTGAGATCACATGCCTAGCCTTCTCAGATAAGGGCGACAAAAAAATGAGGTCCTATGTGCAAGTTGCACACGTTAAAAATCCCTTGGCAGTTGGAAATCATAAAGAGTAGGCCATACGGCAACTGCCCTGGCAAAATTTAAAAATTAGGAAACCTACCCACCACAAAAATATTTATAGAATGTGTGACTCTTGTATATATACACTGGGATCCTCGCCAGTGCTATCGAGTTCGTGCACTGTGCTGAGATCCTCCTTGTGTGATCTAAGGGAGGAGATCTAAGCCCTGATGAAGTTGTCCATGTGCAATGAAGATAGTCCTTAAAATCAAACCAACCTACAGATGCCCTGTCAGTAATTACAGCCCTCAAGTGCCACCAAGCTATAAGGCAGTGGTTCCCAAACTGTGCGCCCCAGCGCCCTGGTGGGTTTACTGGGGCGCCGTGAAATATTCCAATATTTTTACTGAAATTACACTTAGCCCACATGGTTTTAGAATCGGACCATCGATGTGTTGATGCGATGATAGGAAGGACATCTAACGGACACTGTACACACCACTAACTGTTTCGCTTTTCAATAGTAAGACTATTGTTCCAAATTATTACTTTATTAATACTTTTTATATAAATTGTTTGTGAATTTGAAATACGAGTTTAATTAATTTTCTGTTAGTTAACCAACCTAACTGCACCAACTGCGCACTGCAACTGTTAGGTAGGCTTATGTTCTGACTTGGTGCGCCGTGGAAAAATCCTGGTACACTAAGGGCGCCATGAACCGAAAAAGTTTGGGAACCACTGATATAAGGGATTGAAAGATTGATAAACTGACTTGAAACCTGGCCAAATGCTTCAACAAGTGCACAGTCCAGTGGATACCAGGCAATTGCAACAATCCAGGCAATGAAGAGGCAGACAAACTTGCTAAAGAAGATGGAGTGCTACAACAAAATGAAATAGGGACATTTTATGAAATGGCTAAAACAACCATAAAAGCCACATTCATGTCCAAATGGCTAAAACAACCATAAAAGCCACATTCATATCCAAATGGCTAAAACAACCATAAAAGCCACATTCATGTCCAAATGGCTAAAACAACCATAAAAGCCACATTCATGTCCAAATGGCTAAAACAACCATAAAAGCCACATTCATGTCCAAATGGCTAAAACAACCATAAAAGCCACATTCATGTCCAAATGGCTAAAACAACCATAAAAGCCACATTCAAGTCCAAATGGCTAAAACAACCATAAAAGCCACATTCAAGTCCAAATGGGAAAAAGAGCACCTAGGCCATATAAACATTTATAACACATAAGGAAGGGAAACCCGAGGCCTGTAAACAGTAAATAAATATTAAACAAACATAAAGGTATGTTTTCAGGCACTCGTAAGAAATAAAGAAGTAGAAAACTAGACACGTCATCGAAGCATCATATTTTGGTGATGCCTGGATGGCAGGGAGGATAGTGTGATTCGCTTGCATAGCTAGGCTAGGTTGTCGCACGGAAGGTCTTGGGTTCGAGTCCTCGGTAAGCCACTCACGTCTGTTGTTTTTCTGTTGTCTAGTTTTCTACTTCTTTATTTCTTACGAGTGCCTGAAAACATACCTTTATGTTTGTCTAATATTTATAGGCCATATAAAAAATGATGCCTATCACCAGCTATCTAGGTCATCACTTTCCGCATACGCACTGGACACAAGAGGTTGAGGTACTGTTAAAGAAGATTTATCATGTATTTAACATGTTGACCACGATTAGTTGTGTTATCAGTTAATCTACGCGCTAACAGTTCTATTCGTGGCCAGCATGATGTATTTTGCACTTATATGAATGTTAAATGAACGCGATGTTAGTCTGACGTCCCTTAGATATGATGACGTAGATTTTGGTGCTGCGATAATATATGCAGACCGTTAGCCGGGGCCTTTCGTTGTAAGATTTCGTCCAAGGAAGACGTCGAATCTGTTGCTCCTGGATATTGGAAGATTTACTATTCTCCTACGTGGCTCTATATTTACGAAGGTCGCCACTTATATATATATAAAGATTCCGAACAGAAGGACTGAGTTCGAGGAAGTATTTTACAGAGAAGTATTGCAAGAGCAATTTAAATATATATTAACTCCATGTCTGGTTTTCGATACTTCAGTGATAAACCGTGATGGCACTGCTAGTAAATATTCCAGATATGTGACGTTCTATGGAGGACTGTAGGAGCTTTCAATCATTTAATGTATTCCATGCTTTCACTGAACTTGTTTAATGCATAATAAATGTGCCTGTACTTTGTGGACCCAAAATTGTTGGAGTCCATGCATGAACCGTAATTTCTTGACAACCCCAAACCATTCGCAAACATCTATAAGCACGATGCTCGACATAATAATCTTCCACACATCAACTAAAACCAGTTGCAACAGGTACCATCTATACCACAAGTACAGGATTGGTACACCAGATCTTTACACCTATGGCACCAACCCCATGATAGCTGAACATCTCCTGCAGTCCTGCCCAACATACAGCAGTGAACGGAGTAGTATAGGCCTATGGCAACAACCCACTTATCTCCACAAAAAACTGTTTGGAGATGTCAGGAGCTTTGAGCTGATTACTATCTTCATTACAGTCATTAATATAGCAGTCTGAGGGCAAACAAGGAAAAAGAAGGAAGATATGCACCAACTGATATTCCTGGCATGTGCATTATAAATCTCATTATATTTTGTCTATACAGACTGAACAGATCTTGTGAAAGAACACATCCCTGCTTAATCACAATCTATTTTAAGTGTCTTCAATTCAAGGTGGCTTAACCTGTTGTGTGCTATCAACCCCTTTGATTGTACGATGAAGGCTATCAACCCCTTTGATCGTATGATGAAAGCTATCACCCCCTTTGATTGTACGACGAAAGCTATCAACCCCTTTGATTGTACGATGAAGGCTATCAACCCCTTTGATTGTACAATGAAGGTTATCAACCCTTTTGATTGTACAATGAAGGCTATCAACCCCTTTGATTGTACGATGAAGGCTATCAACCCCTTTGATTGTACGATGAAGGCTATCAACCCCTTTGATTGTACAATGACGGCTATGGACCCTTCTAGGATAAAAAAAAATGTACATAAAAGCACAATAAAAAGCTTCACATTTTAAATTTTAGGTTATGCACACGGTCCCTCTAGTCCAGTGGTGGCCAAGCTAAGGTTGGCCGAGAGCCAGATTATGGTAAAGGGTAACACCAGAGGGCCAGACCTATAAAATCCTTAAAAAATAACGTTCTGAGATTTAGTTTTACATATATAATGAACCACGTACAGAAAGCAGCGGCAAACTACTGTACTGCACATCTGCCAAGACATGTTTACCAGTCTTCGGACTGAAATTACTGTTAAAAAAAAATAATGAATCTGTTGTTTTAATTTGTTTTGTAATTTGTAATATAACATGAAATTATTTATTTCAAACATACATTTGTGTGTTATTTCATTGTGAAGAGTGTGGCTTCAATCAACAATAAGAGGCCGGCCAAAACAGGTTGGCGGGCCGGTCAAAACTGGTTGGCGGGCCGGATCTGGCCCGCGGGCCGTAGTTTGGCCACCGCTGCTCTAGTCTATTCACGAACCCCCAAGGGGTCCATTGACCACCAGGTTTAGAAACCCAGCCTTTTTTTTTCGTACGCCCGCTAATACTCGAGGCGAAATCTCAGGTTATTGTTAATGTCTAACCTGACATTGATTTTACGTGAGTATCCCTTTTTTCTTGTACAGAGACAGGTGTCCCTCGCCATTCAGGCAGATACTCGCCGATTTCGGAGGTACCCATTAGAGCTGGGTCGGCTCAGGTGCCACCAATCCCTGGTCGACGACACTCCTTCAAATGTTCTCGCCATGTCTCGAGTTAATCCAGTCCAAATCCCGGTCGACAAAAAATCCTCAAATGCCGTCGCCCGGGTTTGATCCTGGATCACCCGGTCGCGAGAGCGGTGTGGTAACCACTACGCTAGCGCGGCTCCCAACCCTGCCTTAAATCCTCAAAGGGACCCAAAGACGCAACAATAGAGAATGCAGCCAGCGACCCATAGCTTGACTGCTTGCATCAGGGTCAGCGAACCAGAGCTGACCAAGACCCTACTCCACCTCCAAGTGGTGGTCCTGGAAGCAGGCTGCATCACTACAGTCTTGCTGAGAGAGTAGGGATCGAAGAGGGAAGGCTTACCCGGTCCCAAAAAATGCTGTGCGGAAGTCGGATGTGTCGGCCGAAAGGAGCAAATATCGCAGCTTCGCTGTAAATGGGCACAGCGCAACCAACGTCCTTTTCAGGACGAACAAGGAAGAAGAAGAATCCTATCCTAGTGGCACCCTACCGGACATACACTGATTGCAGGATGCCCAACGTCTCTCTCCACAAATAAGTGATAATAATACCAGTCATAATAATAACAATACAAGTAATATAATTCAAGGAAAAACAAGCAAATTTTGAATAAATAAATATTTATTATGTAAATATAGTTTCAAAAATATATAATTTCTTTATAAACAAAACCAAAGACCAAATTATAAACCATAAAAAAACAATTCACATGAAAATTAAAAGCAAGAACTGTTATAACATGTTACTAATGATGAAAACAAAAGTAAAAAGAAAAGATTTTTAAAAATTAACACGTGAAAACTTCCAACAACAAAATGATTATAATGTAAATAGTCAAGAAATTAACAAATTATGCTGTAAATAGCTATCACCAAGTACAATCAATTGTAAATAACATTCTAATAAAAATAAAGTACAAGATGGAAAATAAGGTTACACTGAATACCTCATTTGTAACCAGAAACATTTTTTTTTTTAACAGGGTAGATTGTCTGCCTAGACGGTGGATGAGTGGAGGGGGACCCCAAGATGCAGCAATAGTGAATGCAGTCAGCGACCCATAGCTTGACTGCTTGCATCAGGATCAGCGAACCAGAGCTGATCAAGACCCTACTCCACCTCCACGTGGTGGTCCTGGAAACAGTCTGCAGCAGTGCAGTCTGGCTGAGCGAGTACAGATCAAAATGGGAAGGCAAACCCGGTCCCTAAAAAATGCCGTGCAGAAGTCAGATGTGTCGACTGAAAGGTGCAGATATCACAGCTTAGGCGTAAACAGACACAACGCAACCACCGTCCTTTTCAGGGCAAACGAGGAAGAAGAAGAAGAAGGATGAGTGGAGGAAAATGAAGCTCATCTGATGCTACTCTGCTCTCCTTCAATATACCTTAACCATTTCTGTCCCAGGCACTTTGTAGGTTTTAACCAGGTACCGAAATGGAAACAAATTTTTATCACACATGTTTTAAAACAAGCAGCAACATATATGTTTATAAGAAAATATCTTGTAATATATAAAATCGTTGTTAATTCACTGAGGATTAGTTTGAATTGTTTTAAGCTTTAAATACACTACAAGTATGGGAAATCAAGAGTTAGGGATCCAGACCTCCAGGACGACCCAGAGTTCGCTGGGAGGAAAACAGTAGACAATCCCTGATGGATCAAGGACTAGATTGGAATGAACGAACGAACAAACTTTATTTTCAAAGGGTTCAGGCCAGGAGGAAGGCCACTGATAGGACAGAGTGGCATTCTATCTGGCAAACCTCTACACCCCAAGATTGAAGAGGAATGACTAAATAAGGAAATTAAGTTTTAAATACAACAATTTAAATTGTTTTATATCGATTAAAGTGGAGATAAAAGGAAATTAGATTATGATCAAAAGGTCTTTTATGGTAGAAAGAGTTTTTTTTTAATGGATGGAACATTTTGAGGAACTTCTAAACAGCCCAGTTCCATATAATTCCCCAGACATCTGGCCAGTAGAAAAGAAGTTACAAGTTAAATAGGAAAACCCAAATGTGGAGGAAATAAAGAAAGCCGTACACCTTCTCAGCAATGGAAAGGCTGTAGGACAAAATTGTATACTAGTAGTGGCCACCAAAGCAGATATTGTGACCTATGGAGATATTATATAAATTACTTGGGGAAAGTCTGGGAGAAAGAAGAAATGCCAGCAGCCAGGAAGGAATGATGTGTGGTAACGTTGCCAAAGAAGGCAGCTATGCAAAATTGAGCAAATTACAAAGGTATACTATCACTATCAGTGCTTGAGAAAATAAAAAACAGGATCATCCTTGAGAGATTAAAGAAGACCATAGACAAACAACTGAGGAAGGAACAGGACGGTTTTCAACAAAATAGATCCTGTACGCACCAGATAGTCACACTGCACATAACAGAACAGAACTGAATTTACCACTTGACATTGAATTTATCTCACTTTACATTTGACTTGTGAACGAAGAAACAGTCTTCGATAGTTTGGACAGAATCATTTTAGAAAATATAAGACACTATGGAGTTCCCCAAAGGTGCTTTACCCAAAATAATAAAACATAGAAAGACATAAAATGCAGACATATTTATGATGGTCATTTTACAGAACCATTTAAGATAAGAACTGGAGTGTGAAGGGGATGCCCCTTGTTACCATTTTTCTTCATATTGGCTATAAATTGTATTTTGAAAACAGCAACAACAACCATATAAACTGAAATTATGTGGACTCTGACAAAACAATATTGTTGATGACCATGCTCTTCTATTTCGTAACCAAAGCCAGATGCAAGACAAAATAAGAATATTGGAGAAGTCTTTGACTGCTGGGTCTGAAATACCATAGAGTAAACAATGGATTAGTAAGCAACTGGCTCTGAAACATGGAGAACAACAAAAACAACAACCAAAAAGCTACAGACTGTCATAAATGGGTGCTGGTGTAGAATAGAAGGATTGAAATGGTATGACAAAGTCACCAATATGGACCTGATGACAAGATCCAGAGAAGTGCCAGTGGAACAAGAAATGAGAAAAAGACGATGGCGATGGATAGGATACACGCTGAGAAAACCTATTAATAGCATTACAAGACAGTCCTTGTTCTGGAATTCCCAGGGAAAGAGAGGCAGAGGCAGACCAAAAAACACACGGAGAGGAAAACTGGAGACAGAAGTGAAAATGAAGAGGAAGATGTGGAAAGAACTTGGGCTGATGTCACGGGACAAGAGGATGTGGTATGTGTTTGTTGAAGACCTATGCCCCATGGGGATCTAAAGGGTATTGATTGATTGAACAACAACTATAAGAAGTGAAATTCAATGGACTCAGTCAGACAAAACAATTCATTGTCCTAGATTATGTTGATGGCCATGCTCTTCTGTTCCACAACCAAAGCCAGATGCAAGACAAAACAAGAATATTGGATGAGAGGTCTCTGGCCACTGGATCTGAAATACTATAGAGACAACTGTGACGTATAATGGAAAGAGAGCCTACAGTAATCTGACAGTCTTTTGTAATCGCGTAGCATTCTATGATTTGCTAGCAAAACCATGCATTTTTTTCTACCTGCGTTTATTTACGCAAGCGTACTTTTTTCCCACCTCTTATTATGTGAAAACGAGCAAACACAATGTTTACAAACTTTCGTGACCTGCCAGTCATAACAGGTAGCGAATCAGGTTTGTTTACCTAAGTCTTCTCACGCGAGCTTATCTGTCAATCATACAATACCTGACATACCGCATGTGAATAACATAGAATCTGTTGAAGTTCGTACTCAGGGGAAGTCAGAAACCCCCTGGGCTCTTTGATCTCAGAAGCGGGCATTCGTACAGAGAAAATCTTCCAGAACCCCGTTACACGGATATAAATCTTTTGATGACGGTTGAAACCTCGCCAGAAGGCCGACCATATACTGTTATCTGGGGAACTCATGCTTCTGATTCTCTGTTATACACAATAGTGTGAGACGTAACATCATCTATAGATCAGAGAAACATGATGATATATAAACTGTGTTTTCTTAAACCTGCTATCAGTTGTCACTCAGAATTTTTGGATAGTCTAAGCACGTAGTTCTAGAACCATTGTGGAAAATGTGTTAATAGCATTCGTGGGGATCTTTCATTATGATTTTCAGGTAATAGAAATTAGTGTTACGTGTTTGAAAGGGTTACCTTTTACCAATTAAAAGTGTTAAACTTTTACCATTAGAATTCACTTAGCTGTTAGAACTAGTGAAATAAATAACGCGTAGCTATTTTATACCAGATGTTCAGTTATAATGTTAATTTTCACCACCCGCTTTCTCACACAAGAAGAGACGGTTTTAGTTGACTGATTTATATGCTAGGCGCGACTGATAGTGACAGAAAAGAATTCACGTTTTATTTCATTGTGCGTATTTATTAGCTCACACAAGAATGAAACTTGCTGCTGTTAGCATTACAAGGCAGTTCTTGCTCTGGAATCCCAAATGTTAAAAAAATGGAGACACAGAAACGCACAGAAAATAGAATTAGAGACAGACCTAAACAAGATTAAGAAGACAAGGAAAGAGTTTGAACAGATGAGAAAAGCTAGAAAGGAAAGAGAAACAAAGAGGCATGACATAACCAAGTCTTTGCAAGATAGTATGCAGAAAATAAATCCATGGGCGGACTCCTGAACAGACCTTGTCAGCAGTCTATGCACCAACAGATGTAAAAAAATTCAAGCAGTTAAAATTTTCTTATTCATGACCAGTTAAAAAAACATTGTTGCTCCTATCTTATGTCCAATCTGCCAGAAGGTGATATTTTCTGCCATTGTTTCATATCCAATGTCTAGACCAATTGGATGAAAAGGAATAGGTGCTTTCTGTGATCTTAATTCTCAAGGCTATTTACAGTACATTTAGCAAAATTATGTTCTTATTGCAAGCAACATGTTTGCTTTTGTAGTCCAAACTGACACGTTTAGTTGCCCATGTTATGGATAGTAACATGGACCAGGATTTTAGGAATGATAAGGCCAGGCTGTAAAAAAAAAATGGAGTTATGTGGGAAGTTGTAGTCAATTTCTGTTGGATAGAAAAGCTTTAAGACACATTAAAATTCAGAGTGACCATTTCAAACTTGCCCAACCACAATGTGCTTCTTAAATTTAACAACCTGGCGTTGGGCGGAGGAAACATTTTCAGAATATCCAGTCTGAAGTATCTCCAGCCCACTGACCATTAGACTGTTTGGGGAATTTTGTTTATGATTTAATCTTGAGTATCCAGAAAAGTTATCTGATCCCAAAACTGAGTTTCGTGAATGTAAGAGATATGTACCATTAGACATGTGGCTGTTATTGTTTGCTTGATTTATCAAATGTGATACGTTTTTCTCCTCTAATTGTGGAAGTCCATGTTGCTTTGTTTTAGCCTCCTGAGATTTTAATACAATGAATGCTTCAATTTCTGTGGCACTCTTTGTTCTTTGCATACGCTTCTTAGGGTATGGCTGCTGCGGGGTAGGATACCTTCCTGGCACATGGTACCAGGCTGACATGTGATGCAGACGGTTTGAAATCTGCCTAGGACAAGGTGGGTCACCCAGAAGACTTGTGAGACAGCTGTGTGGGCCAGTGATAGTTTGAGAATTACTAACAGTTATGTCATGAGGGCCTGGTATATTACAGTGGGAAAAGTGACTACCTGCGAAAGATGAAGTGGCCGTCATGCTGCTTTGACTACTCCACAAACGCTGCTGTGAGCTGTACACATTCCTACTCTTTGTCATACGTGACTGAGGTTTAACTAAGGTACTGCCTCGTTCAAACCTTCGAAACAGTTTTTGGGTGACACTAGAAGGATGAAGTGAAACTGTCTTCTTCATGCCACTTGGGTTATGTATCACAGTAACATCTGCATAACTATCCAGCCTGGGAGTGTCCGACATCTCTATAGTGTTTCCTTTTTGTACATGACCAATTCCATCTTTCTGCTGAAAGCCTTCCGTGACTTGTTGATTCTGCCAAACATCTTCTGTGATTGGTTGATTCTGCCGAACATCTTCTGTTATTTGTTGATTCTGCTGAACGTCTTCTGTGATTGGCTGATTCAGCTGAATGTCTTCTGTGATTGGTTGATTCTGCTGAATGTCTTCTGTGATTGGTTGATTCTGCTGAATGTCTCCTGTGACTGGTTGATTCTGCTGAATGTCTCCTGTGATTGGTTGACTCTGCTGAATGTCTCCTATGATTGGTTGATTTAGCTGAGCATGAACATTCTCTGCTGAATCAGATTTCAAACTTATCTGGTCAGTTTCATTCTTGTTGGTATCATAGTCAAAATGGGGCAAGTCATTTTGTACATCTATTCTTCTGTTATTTGCTACAACTCTTCCTATGACAACATCGTGAATGTCCTTCTTCCCTTTGTTTTTGCAGTTTTCAGGCAACCGGAAGTCCAGGCCTTGCTCTGACTGATTCAATCTTTTTCTCCACAGCAGTCGAGGCATTTCTGTGACCGGAGCTGACAATAATCTCTCACTAGCGCTGGTCAAACTCATCACAGTGCTCATGATGCTATCTGGTGTTCTGCGATTTATCATCCCATCTCGACTTAGGGAACGAAAAGACATCACATCATCTGAATGAGCAGCAGCCATACTTCTTTCTCTGCTTAACATCCTCAGTAGATACGATTCATGCTGACTGAGTGAACTGAATGGTTGTTTGTTTGAGCGACAGTCAGCATGCTTATTGGAGCCAAACTCGTAGTTCTTCAACTGTAGGGCAACATCAAGTTTAGTTAAGATCTTTTGTGTTGCTATAGTAACAGGATGATTTCCACCTGTAAAAGAAAGGAAAAATAAAATGTGGTTTAATGTTGGGCAATGACAAGTTTACTCATAATCTTGTTTCTGTAGTAACAGGATTATTTTCACCTGTAAAGGAATGGAAAAATAAAAATTTGGCTTTATATAGGATAACATCAAGGTTAGATAAAAATCTTATTGTTATAGTAACAGGAGATTTCCTCCCTGTAAAGGAAAGCAAACATAAAATGTGGCTTCATGTTGGGTAACACCAAGTTTGGTTAAAATCTTTTGTGCTACTACAGTAATAGATGATCTTCACCAGGTAAGGAATGGAAAATTTTTTTGTGTTGCTATAGTAACAGATAATTTCCACCTATAAAGGAAAGGACAATTGTAATATGGCTTCACGTTAAATTTCTGTCATAACATCAAAAAATGTTACTATATTTTACTTAACACAATAACTACCGCAAGCCGCTGTCAGCGGCTCACAAAATAATCACATTTGGACCGCAAGCCGCTCATAGCGCCAATCTAATTTTAGTAATATAGCGAATGAAAAATGTACTGAAACACTCTCTGATCTGGTTCGAGATTTTAAGTTGCCACCGGAAAACAAATTCCCAAAGCATGGTTGTTGTAGAACACTGAAAAATTGATATTATGTTCATATTTTTCAGCGTTTCGGGTTAGTTACCAAATCGTGTAAAACTGTTTACCGTGGCAACTAGTGATAGGACTACAAAAAATGCGTGTACATCTCGTCTAACGGCTGAATAGGATAGAAACGTGTTTCAACAATTGACTGATAGATCTAGCGACGAGGACAAGAGTGAAAACGGTGTGCACATTGATTGAAATTGTGATTTTGATAGAGATGGGGTGCAAGCAGTTATAATTGTGAAAATATTGCAAGTCCTCGGCCATTGGAGGGCCGTTAAATAGCAACAACCTCTATTAGAGTTACAACCGGTGTTTATTGTAATAGTACATTCATTTATCTTTAAAATGACGTGTAACTCATAAAAATCTGTAAACAATTACGAAAACTACAGCTTACTTTGTGCAAACACCTACAGGATGAAAATGGGAAAAAAATTTAATTCGGCCACAGTGTGTTTTTCAATTCGGTAGTTAATGTGTTAAATTGTTTATCAGACAATGTTTAAAAAATTATCTTTTAAATTACATAAACTCTCAGTATAATGGACTAATAGGGAGAAACATATGTTTATTATTGTAAACTATTCTTTATATCCAAATTGTGAGCAGAGTGTGGAGCAAAGGAAAAATGGCCTACAATTACTACTTAGTCATTCTTCTTCTATCATGGGGTGTAGAGGTTTGCCATAGAGAGCTATGAGCTGTCTTCCTCCTGGCCTGGTTCCAATCTAGACATCAGTCCTTCAGAGATTGTCTAATGTTGTCCTCCCAGTGAACTCTGGGTTGTCCTGGAGGTCTGGATCCCTGGCTCTTAGTTTCCCATATTTATCATGGTAGCTGATCTTCTCCCATTCTGTAGACATAGCCAAACCATCATAATTGGGACTGTTCTACTCGGGGCTACTGGGACTGAGTTTTGAGGCCATGATGTATTGTTTGGTTGCAGACTATGTCTATTCTTGTTACTTCAACCACCTTTCTCAGATACTGTACCTCATTTCTGAGTTTGGAGCAGGCTTTTGTGGGTTGTAGTCATTGCTCATGACTCACATCCATAAGTCAAGACTGGAACATAATTGGAGTGGTATACTGTCATCTTCGTCTTCTTTTCAATTTCTCTTCTGCTTAGAAATCCTTGATTTATGGCCTGAAAAAGTCTCCCAGCTGCTGCTCTTTGAGTAGCTAACTCTTCTTTTATACCTCCCTTCCAGTCTATTACAGCTTCAAGGTATTTAAAGTGGTCAACCTGCTCCAGGACCTGTTCTTCCAGCATGATCTGATGCCGTTTTTCCTCTCATGACCATCCCTCTCTTCTCCAGCACTTCCTTCCAGACTTGCAGGTTGGATTGAAGATGTCCCTCTGATTTACCAATCAGGGCAACAGCGTCAGCAAATGCTAGCTCTGAAATACAGACCTGTTTCATCTTCCAGTATCCCACTGAATACTTTCTTGTCCTCTCCTTACATGCTGTGATGACATCGTCCAACAGGTGTATGAAAAGATAAGGTGATAGAATATCACCTTGTCTTACACCAGTGGTGGTCCTGAACTCTTCTGACTTAAGATTTGCTGTCCTCACATTATTTCTGCAAGTCTTGTACAGGCTCTAAAGCTAAAATGGCCCATACACACAGTACAAACAAAATAAATTTAGCAAATATCACAAGACAAGAAAATCAAAATAATATATTACTGGTTATATATGAGGATGGCTTAAGACTGACTGGAATTATCGTAGTTCTTAAAATGATAGCATTAAAAAAATATAAATTTATCACATGTAAGTTTCTGTTCAACAAGTAGATGCTAAAACTGGGCTAATGATATCCTCAGAAGAGACCTTGATACCATCACCAGAACTACCATGCTATGGACCCCAGAAGGAAGATGAAAGAGAGGCCAACCAAAACAATTTGGCAGAGAACTATGTGGACCAAAATGAAAATCATGAACAGAGCTGGGGTACTACATGAAGGAAGGCTGCGGATGGAGAAAACAGGAGAGAATTTGTTGTTGCCCTGCAAAACACCACTAAACCTTATGGCCACGGTCAGTGGCTAAGGATACATGAAGAAGAAGATAGATAAGTGATGTCATTACTGTTCAATGCCAGTGATGTGATTTTGTGACTTCTGCATGTACTCATGGCTATTAATCCAAGATGGTGCCTTTCATGTTTCATGACCTGTAAAACAGCAATGTACTGTCAAATTTCTAGTCAAAGAGAAAGTGAAATGTCTGAAATTCTACAGAGATAAGAAATTCTACAGAGATTAAATGAACCGTACATAGATAAATCCTGTCAGAATCAAGTATACATGATTGGTGTAGTAAGTTTTCTGAAGATTAAGATGACTTCAATCTTCCACATGCTCATGTTTAATATGCAGTGTGAAAATTTTGCATGCTGAAGAGTTGATTTTTGGGAAACAGGTGTAGAACAGTAAGACATGTTGTTGTGCCAAAAAAGGGAATACGTGTTGGCAGTATTGAAAAAAGTTTTGACAAACACATAACTTTCAAGAAAGTGTCTTGGTGGGTGCCTAAGATGTTAATGGTTAATCAACAAGTGTGCTATGGTGTTGTACATGTTTAGACCATCTGGAACAATTCAAGTGTAAAGAAGATGATGCTATGCTAGACCTTCTTCTTTGTTCACCCTCAGACGCCAACTTGAATATGTTCAAAGAAAGGCATTGATCAGCCAGAAGCTGTTGACATCTCCATAGTGTCCCAGACCAAATAAAACGTGTGATGAGATGTGGGTGCAGCACTATACTCCAGACTTTAAACTATCCAGCATGGAAATGGCATTACATATCATCTCCCAAGATCATGACTAGTGTGCTCTGGGATTCATTAAGGCTACAATGACAATGATGATGACATTATAAAGGATGATAAGTGATCTCACTTGACTTAACAGACCTACTTTGGTACGACAGCTGTGTCACACGTTCATCATCACCGCCCTCCCACTTCAGCTCCAAACGCAACATAGACCTTAAACAAATTTATGCCGAACCTTCCTGCCCCATGCCATCAGCTCAAGGTCTTTCCATGCCTTCCACATCCCTTCCATGTCTGCAGTTCTCTTTTCCATGTGTTCTTTGGTCTCCCTCTACCTCTGTTTCCCTGGGGATTCCAACACAAGGACTGCCTAGTAGCGCTGTCAACAGGTTTCCTCAATTTTAAGCGCTATCCATTGTCAGCATCTCCCTCTCATTGTGTCACACTTTACACAGACACAATTTGTGAACTGAACTGGCAATTTATCTGTCTGCATTTTTTCTCATCCTGCTGGGTGTTTCTTTGCATTTACATCGCATTTTCATATTTAAGACCACAGGTTTCCAGCCTGGTGTGTACACCCCCATGAGGTGTGAGAAGCTTGTCATGGAGTATAGGAAATGTCTGGTAAATAACTATATTATCCTACTTAAATATTTCCAAAGTAGTTGCGTTAGTGAAAAAAGTTTTGGAGTGGATAGAGAATGGTAAATCCTGTTCTCAATCAAATCTAAGGCAAGAAACAAACTGGAAGCTAAACATGATATCGCTTTAAAGAACTGTACCAAGAATAATATTGTTGGTTGACAAGAAACACAATCAAAGTTATCACTAATTTATTTGACTCTGATCTGGTAAAGATGTTGTTATGTACCAAAAGATAAAAAAAAAAATTAACTAATCTGCTTATAAATTTTCTCATGCACATCTGCATGGTAAACTCTAGAATTTATTTCCTCTCATACTGAATAGGGGGTACTAAAAGTTTACTAAAATCCAAGAAGGTATGGGACTGGAAACAGGTTGGGAACCCCTGTTCTAGACAAATTAATGAATAAAATAACATACCTAAGTTTGTGGTCGTAATGTCCAGCGACCGTCTCAAATAATTCTGAGCCTCTAATTTTCCGGTCCGACTGTTTTCCTCTGCTAATAATTTACCTATTTATTACAAAAATGTTGAAACATAAAGCATTTAAATAATTTTCTGCATTAAAGTGAGAAAGGCAAAATGCAGCAGCACAATTCAGTGATCTGATTTAACTCAGTGATCTGATTTAACTCAGCAATCTGATTTAACTCAGTGATCTGATTTAACTCAGTGATCTGATCTAACTCAGCAATCTGATTTAACTCAGCGGTCTGATTTAACTCAGTGATCTGATTTAACTCAGCAATCTGATTTAACTCAGCGATCTGATTTAACTCAGTGATCTGATTTAACTCAGCGATCTGATCTAACTCAGCGATCTGATTTAACTCAGCAATCTGATTTAACTCAGCAATTTGACTTTACTCAGTGATCTGATTTGACTCAGCGATCTGACTTAACACAGTGATCTGACTTAACTCAGCGATCTGACTTAACACAGTGATCTAATCTAACTCAGTGATCTGACTTAACTCAGTGATCTGACTTAAAGTCAACAACGTAAGTAAAATCATCATGTTCCTTTGAGCTTCTACAGAGCATGGAGTCACCATTACAGCTGTTCCCCTTACAGGAAGTCTGTGTCAGGCATTAATATGCTCTTGTAGCACAGGTTTCTGTAGCAATTAGTTTGACATGATGAGGTTGCCAGCCTATGCACAACCTCATATTAGTCACCTTGTACAACATGCCTGAGAGTGTAGTAGCCTTACTCTTTCTTTGTCTCTTCTAAACCCCAACAGGGCAATGTTAGTCAAATACTTTGTACATATTGTATTTGTTTTAAGGGGATGAGCTACAGTGAAATTATATTTTCATAAATAATTGCAGGATTTCAATTAAAATCTTCTTCTTCAAGTAACCTTGCGTAGTGGCATAGGAGATCATGTCTCACCACAACTTCCTGTCTCCAGTACAATTTATCAATTCTGCTGTTGACTTCTTTCCATGCCACATTGTCAAACTGTCCAGTATTTGCTCTCTTTGTCTTCCCCTATCTCTTTTACCTTCAATCTTACCTGTTCTTACGATATATTCCAGTTTTTCTCTTCTCATAACATGCCCAAAAACAGTGGATTGCTTCTTTCTAACTTGTAACATAAGTTTCCATTGCGCATTGGCCTCTTTCATGACATCTTCATTACTCTTTTTGGCTGTCCATGGTATTTTTAACATTCTTCTGTAAAACCTCATATCTGTTGCCTCTAGTGTCTTCCCTATTTGTTTACTAATTGTCCATGACTCGCTCCCATATGTCAGGATTGGTTCTATTTAACAATGAAGAACTCTCTTTCTTACTTCCAATGACAAAGAATTGTTGCATAAAATACTCTTCATTTTATAGAATGCTGCTTTTGCCTGAGCTATTCTGCTCTTCACTTCTGAGATGCATTATTAATCTGCCCAGGTATATGAATTTATCGACTTGTTTTAAAACGGTTTCATTTACTTTGATAGTGCAATCTGGGGAAGCCCTTTTCTTTGAGATGACCATTACTTCTGTCTTTTTACTGTTAAGGCTGAGGCCTTTATTTTCACTTTCTATCACTATTGTATCAATCATCTCTTGCAGCTCCTTTTCACTTAGTGCTATTAAGACTGTTTCATCAGCGTATCTCAAGTTGTTTATTTTATGTCCACCGAATGATATTCCTGGAATGTCCTCTAGAGATCTCATTATATTTTCACTGTACAGATTGAACAGATCTGGTGATAGCACACATCCCTGCCTGATACCCCTTTTTACTTGCTGAAACGTTCCTATTTGGCTGCTAATTTTTACAGCTGCTGTTTGTTGCTAGTACATGTTCTTTATTATTCTCAAGTCTTTACCATCAATGTTGATGCTTTCTAACATTTTGATAATTTCCTCTTGTTTCAGTTTGTCAAATGCCTTAGTGTAATTTATAAACCACAGCACAAGTACAGATCTGTCTTCACCTCTATGGCTCTTTCTATTAATGTTCTTATAATATATATAGCATTGTTTGTGCCTTTGCCTTCTACAAATCCACACTGTTCATCACTGATTTCTGGTTTAATTTTATTTCTCACTCTTCTCATGATAATTTGTAATAATATTTTGGTCATGTGACTCATAAGACTAATGGTGCAATGTTCTTCACATTCCATGGCTCCAGGTTTTTTTTTTGGCAAAGCTATGAATATGGATTTTAGCAGATCATCAGGTATTTGACCACTGTTGTAGATGTCATTTAAGAGTTTTGTTATCACTTCTACTCCAAACTCTCCCAAAGCTTCCATTTTCTCTACTGTTACACTATCTGGTCCAGGTGCTTTCTCTTTCTTCATGTGGCACATGGCATCCTCTACCTCTGCCACAAGTATTGGAGGTCCTTCACAACTGTCCTGGTCATTCAGATCTGGTCTTTCATCATCATACAGCTCCTTGATGTATTCTGTCCACTTTTCTATCGTGTTCTCATGACGCATTAACTATGTTCCTTCTTTTGATTTCAAACAGCCAGTGACTGTTTGTGTCCTTCTGCCTGTTAACTCATTTATTTGCTTGTACATAGCATACCTGTCAACCTCCTGAGACAAAAACCAGTACAAACTCCCAAAAAACCCTACGCAAAAAATATTTTAATATATTAAACACAATACGGTTTTTAAACGACAAATAACATATATGAATTAATAAACATTTGAAATAGTGCAATATAAAACATACTAATAACGTCTCATGCTGTTCTTTATGTATATTAGAAATGCTGTGAGTGAGAATAATTTAAAATGTGTGTTATATTCCTTAAAGTTATCACAACATTCATAACATGGTCACATTTGTGTTAGTTTTGTAAAATGCACCAGAAAATTAATAACTTTATAACAGATGTCAGATAATAACTATAACTGTGGTGCCTATTTACATAGGCCCTATATATAATAGTGTAATAAAAATGATTCATAATTATACAAGGGATAATACGACGGTCATTTCCCGTTGCTTTCTGTCGGCCTGTGTACTATTGTCTCCGTTAGCCTTTGACTAAACAATAAAACCCACAAAGCAGTGGGGGAGGGAAGAGGTTAAAGCGCCTCCATCTCGCTGGTTGTCACATCACAAAGCTTCAGAGGTGATTTGATACAGACAGCTGTCCCTCACAACTATCCCACCTCGCCCTCAGTGACAACCACCTGTTTTGATTCACGGTTGATTATTCAGTATCCACAGCTAACCTCTATATCTAGAGTCCATTCAACCATCCACTACCTGGTTGATGCACCTGGTAGGAGGACAGGTTCCTTCCGCAGGTTCAATTAAAATGCACAAGCTTAACCTAAAACAATAAAAGTTATGCATAACAATGCACTTGATGGTACAATACTATTGGTCGCTATGGAAACAGTGGCCTTACCGAATTTCACTACTACATTTAATTTTATTAAGGCTTTTTATACACTAAGTTAAGAGCACCAAATTTGAATTGGAAAATTATCATTGTATATTAAAAGTTTTATCAGATAAGAGTTTTGACAAATTTAGTACATCCCACACTACAGAACTTTAAATATCTAAAAATAGTAACAGATTTTACAATATTATTCCCAATAAATCAATATTTTGAAAGGATAACACAAATCTGATGTGAAAAAACTGTTATCATGCAATGGAAAGCACCTGTGCCAAACCTCATATTCATTGATGAATAAATAAGCAAGTTATAAGCAACATACACCAGACTCTGAGACATATGTGATTTTCTTTTTAGAAAAAAGTATAATTTCTTTTAAAATAATTAATCACAATACATACACCTGCTTAGAATATGCTCTGACTATTGATTTTGACATATTTGGCTTAAAAAGATCATAAATTTTAAGAAAATTGACTAAATTCAGTTTTTACATGTTTTTGTAGTTTGACTTACAATGCAGAGCCACTCCTCACATTATTGTGCATTACATTATTCAGCTTTTATGCTAAGTCCATTTATAACTGAGTACTATAGTGCAAATAGGTTAATTCCTGTGATATGTGGATACATTTGCTCACCTAATTCAAAAAGAACACTGGCCACAGACAAGTGAGAAGCACCAAAGCATGTTTCTTGTATACATAAGACTTGTTTGTACAGACTCTTTGCTTGAATTACATCATGGCTGTAGATTGAGGCAAAGTAATACCAAAAAGTAAGACAGATATTAACATCCAAACAAATAATTAACAAAGTAAACTTGAGAGTTATCAAGTGTTACATATAATCTTCATTACAGTATGGTGCAAAAACATGGGGAATGAGAATAAGGAACTGAGGATTTGAAATGTGGATACATATAGAAGAATGAGACAGATCTCATGAAAAGAGAAGGGCGCAGATAAAGAAGTCTTAGAAAACCTAGGAATGAAAAGAGGAATTGTGAACAAGATCAAAATTAGACACAAAATATCTTGGACTCGTAAAAGAGTCTCGTTGGAAACCGTTATACAAAAAAAATATTGAAGGCAAATGAGCAAGAGGAAGACACAGCTACATATGGCAAGATAACCTCAATATGGAGAGGTTTATCAGTGTACCATCAAAACATTGGAGATCTATTGCAGCCAACCTTCAGTGCAGAGATGGCAGTCAATCTGATCAGAATATGAATTATAATTAATTATATAAGATGCATTTTCATTCAGATACCACTCTGATCTACAGCATAAAGGGAAAGAGGGTATAATTATGTGTTATAGTATGAGCATAAAGGGAAAGAGGGTATAATTATGTGTTATAGTATGAGCAGGAGGGTATATAAGAGGAGAGTATAATTATGTTTTACAGTATGAGAGGAAGGGTACTATTATGTGTTACAGTATATGAGAAATGGTACAATTCTGTTTCACAGTATAAAAGAAATGGTACAATTCTGTTTCACAATATAAGGGAAATGGTACAATTCAGTGTTATAGTTTAAGGGGAGGTATAATTTAGCATGACAGTACAAGAGGAGGGTATAATTCTGCCTTACAGTATGTTGGAAAGGGCATAATTTTGCATGACAGTACAAGAAAGAGGATATAATTATGTGTTACAGTACAAGGGGAGGTTATAATTTTTCTTTACACTGTGAGCAGGTGGATATAATTCTGCTGTATAAAATGACGAGAGGGGATATATTCTGTTCTGCAGTATGTATGAGAAAGAAAAATCACTTTGCTTCACAGCACAGTATGGGTAAGAAAATAATTCTGCTCCATAGTACAGAATGATGGATGAAGGGATATAATTCTGCTCTACAGTACAGTATAGTGGATGAGGGGATATAATTCTGCTCTACAGTACAGAATGATGGATGAAGGGATATAATTCTGCTCTATAGTACAGAATGATGGATGAAGGGATATAATTCTGCTCTACAGTACATAATGATGGATGAAGGGATATAATTCTGCTCTACAGTACAGAATGATGAATGAAGGGATATAATTCTACTCCATAGTACAGAATGATGGATGAAGGGATATAATTCTGCTCTACAGTAGTGATGGAGAAGGGATATAATTCTGCTATACAGTACAGAATGATGGATGAAGGGATATAATTCTACTCTACAGTACAGAGTGATGGATGAAGTGATATAATTCTGCTCTACAGTACAGAATGATGGATGAAGGGGTATAACTCTGCTCCATAGTACAGAATGATAGATGAAGGGATATAATTCTGCTCTACAGTACAGAATAATGGATGAAGGGATATAATTCTGCTCTACAGTACAGAATGATGGATGAAGGGATATAATTCTGCTCTACAGTATAGAATGGTGGATGAGGGGATATAATTCTGCTCCACAGTACAGAATGATGGATGAAGGGATATAATTCTGCTCTACAGTACAGAATGATGAATAAAGGGATATAATTCTACTCCATAGTACAGAATGATGGATGAAGGGATATAATTCTGCTCTACAGTAGTGATGGAGAAGGGATATAATTTTGCTATACAGTACAGAATGATGGATGAAGGGATATAATTCTACTCTACAGTACATAGTGATGGATGAAGTGATATAATTCTGCTCTACAGTACACAATGGTGGATGAAGGGATATAACTCTGCTCCATAGTACAGAATGATAGATGAAGGGATATAATTCTGCTCTACAGTACAGAATAATGGATGAAGGGATATAATTCTGCTCTACAGTACAGAATGATGGATGAAGGGATATAATTCTGCTCTACAGTATAGAATGGTGGATGAAAAGATACAATTCTGCTCCACAGTACAGAATGGTGGATGAGGGGATATAATTCTGCTCCACAGTACAGAATGGTGGATGAGGGGATATAATTCTGCTCCACACTCATAATGGTGGATGAGGGGATATAATTCTGCTCCACACTCATAATGGTGGTAGAAAGGATATTATTCAACTCATCAGCACATAACAAGGTTGAGAAAGGTCTCATTTTAAAACAGGTTCAACAGACACCAGAATCTGCCAATAGCTACGTATAAACCTAAATTGAGTGTTAAAAGCAAATTGGCTTAACAATAAGGCTTATTTAAAATAATATCACAATTTAAGAATATTAAATTCATTTTAATAAAACTTATTTGTGAACCACAACATTGCTTCAGTCGTATCTTTGAGAAGTAAAAATATTATCTCTCAAATGTTTGTTAACCAGGTTCATGAACGTCCTGTCTTTATCATCATTTTTCTTTGAGCTTCTTACAGAGCGTCGGCGTCTGTGGCCTAATGGATATGAACGCAGTTTCATAATCCAGATATACCAGGTTCGAAACCTGCTGCAGGCGGTTTGGTAGCAGATCGCTTTGTGTGGATTTTAACAATGGTATAAGCGCCGTACCGTTCAGAAAGCAATGGCAAACTACTGAATGAAAAAAAAATGCCTAGAAAAATCACAAAACAGCCAATAAAAGCTGGGGTTGATTGCCACATCCTGTAAAGGATAAGCAACTAACTCTTACAGAGCATGAAACCACCAGTATAGCTGGTGCCCTCGCAGGAAGCCTATACCAACCATCCACATGCTCTTGTAGTGGGAGATTCTGTGACAGTTTGTTTTACATAATGAAGTTGCCAGCCTCATATTAGTCACCTCGTATGACGTACGTGAGGGTGCAGTAGGCCCATTCTTTCTTTGTCTCTTATGATACCCCCAGGAACTACACAAGATTCTTCTCTTTATATTTTCAGTAAGTCTGTATAGCATATATATATATATATATATATTATTTCTCAGAACTCATTGATGGTAAGCAAGGTCAACATCAGAAATGATAATCACTAGCACAGAAGAGGAAACCAATGGTGGCAAAGATGGCATCAAGATGGAAGAACTGCAGACAGCATTGGAGAAAATCAAGATGGGCAAAGCAGCAGGGCATGATGGTATAACACCAGAAATGGTTAAGTACATGGGAGCAGCTCCTGAAGGTCCTACAGGCAGCTTGGTGCAACAAGACCATACCATAGGATTGGGAGATTGGTAGAATGCCATCATAACACCCATTTTCAAAAAGGGCGACAGTCGACAATGTGGAAATCATTGAGGCATATCACTTCTCAGTGTGCCCAGTAAAATCTACTCTAGAATCCTGGAGCAGAGACTCAGATGCCTAGATGAGCCACAAATGGATGAGGGTCAATGTGGCTTCCAAGCAAACCAAAGACCTGAACTTCACACTCAGACAGCTGAGTAAAAAGGCCCTTGAGTATAAAGATGAGATGCATCTTTGTTTCTTGGATCTGGAATAGGCATTTAACAAGGTCCCCTAGAGCAAACCTTTGGACTGCTTGGCAAGGAAGAACATTACAGCACCCCTGATACATGCTATACAGAGCTTCTACAAGTCTTACAGAAATTATGTGATGATGGCAAACCACTGGTGTAAGACAAGGTGATATCCTGTCACCATATCTGTTCATATTCCTCATGGATGATGTCATAAAAACATGTAAGGAGAGGACAAGAAAATGTTCAGTGGGGTTCTGGAAGATAAGACAGGTTTGTATTTCAGAGCTGGTATTTGCCAATGATATTGCCCTGATTGCTAAATCAGAGGCACATCTTCAATCCAACCTGCAAGTATGGAAGGAAGAGTTTGAGAAGAGAGGGATGGTCATAAGCAGCTCCCAAACAAAAACCATGTTGATATCGTGAGAGGAAAGAAGGCATCAGATTAAGCTGGTAGAGTAGGTCCTGGAGCAGGTCAACCACTTTAAATACCTCAAAGCTGTCATAGACTGGAAGGGAAGCATCAAATAAGATTTGGTTACCCAAAGAACAGCAGCTGTATATATATATATATATAACTTTTTTTCTTATAACTAGAAAATAAAGAGTTATTAATATAACATTTGACTTTTTGACTTACAATATGGCACAACCAATTGAACAACAAAGGCTTTTAAACACATAAAACAACAGCATCATTACCCTTTAGTATTGTTTGGAGTGGCCAGGAGTTTGGCAAGAGCAAGCAACACATCAGAAACCAAAGAATGGTTGTGGCCAAACCACTGGCTTTGAAGTTTGATTGCCTGACGGAGATAGAACTCTGCCTGTTGGTAGTCGAACTGATAGGAACTGTTTTAATAAAAAAAAGTATTATAATAATCAGTGTCAGCATAAATAGTCAAAAAAATGTTATGAGTGAAGAAAAGAATAGAAACCAGATGTAGAAAGAGAATTCACATAAAGATAACCCCATCTCAGATACTGCCAGAAGGGAGTGAAGTATCAGAAACTTCACTATACAAGTCTCAGCTTTATGAGACAAGGTGACCAATTCTTTGCTCATCTTTGCCTTCCCTAACTCAAGAGCAGAGTCAGGTATCCATTTAAAGCTGAGTATATTGCAGCATGACACTACCAAGTAACTTTGCCTCAAGAAGCAAGCACTCTAACAATTCAGCCACTCAAAACTCTAGAAAGAGATTACAAGATTTAAAAAAAAAAGCAGATTGATATAATTCTGTTGGTGTGATAGTGTGCCCATGCCACTGGCTGAACTGGCTATTCTCGCAATATGTCCACACATCGTAATTATTATCTGTTTTGTTTTTACATTTGCATTGCTTCAACAACCATTGCCATCTATATTTTTTATACCCAGTGATGTTACAGTTGTTGCGTCTCACTATTTTCATTTCTGGATGTATTCTTTAACTCTACCCATAAAGCTGTAGTGGCTTTATTAGCTACACCCATACAACTCTGACTGCTTTGTTAGCTCTGCCCATAAAACTCCAGTTGCTTCGTTAGCTCCACCCATAAAACTAGTTTCATTTTTAGCACCACCAATAAAGCTCCAGTTGCTTCGTTAGCTTCACTCATAAAACCAGCTTCTTTGTTGGTTCCACTCATAAAGCTCCAGATGCTTTATAGCTCCATCCATAAAGCTTTGTTGACTCTACCCAGAATCTCAAGATGCTTTGATAGCTCCTCCCATAACAATTAATTTAAACAACAAAAATTTTTTTGGTTGATCTTCATATCTTGCTCTATACAACTTGCACTAAGAAGATTCACGTATGTCTGAAGTTATGTACCATCTGTGCAACACATGGTGATTATTAGCACAGCGTATTTTACTTAGTCACTTGACTGTATATAACCTGCAGCCAAGAATAGAGGCAATAGAAAAAGTAGAAGACAGCTTATGAGCAGTGGTCAGAATACTCAACAACGAAACTCATGATAAAAAAGTTTTAGTACTAGTCACCTGATATTCATCATCATCATTCCTCTTCAGCTCCCTGAGGGGCATAGGGCATGAGCAAATTCATGCTAAGTTTTCTTGTCCTATGCCATCCATTCCAGGTTTAAGTGTCATCTGCATCTCTGTCATGCTTGCCTCCAGCTTGCTTCTCCATATGTTTCTAATTTGTTCACTTTAAGGATTCCAGAATAACACCTGCCATGCAATGCTGTCAGCTGGTTATCCTATCCAACACCAGCAACTTCTCACATCTTGGTCCACTGGCACTTGCCTGGTTCTTGGCATCAGTTCCCAATTGGTGATCTTGTCATGCCATTTCAATACTTCTGTTCTACCAAGCAACCATTTATGAAAGTACTCACTTGATAATGCCTAAGTTAAAGTAGATTGTGGACTTCAGAACAACACAGTCAGAGTTATCTATCACACAATCCAGTGCTTCCTTCAGCATCTCTTCAGACTCAAACAGCTGTTTTTTATGAATGCGAATATTTCCATGACAATTCAAAATCAGTCCTGGAAAGAAATTAAATTTGTATGAAAAAAGATGAACAGGAAGATATATAAATTGTTAATGTTAACAAATTAAATTCTGAAAAACACTACTCTCTTTACTTCTTTTATCGATTGCTTGTGCGGTGAAGAATCACAGGTATGGATGATTTTTAGTTTTTGATTCAGGAGATGTACTGTGCTCTGGAGTTATACCAGGTCATGTTTCCAAAATAGGTCTGCAACCATTCAATCTCTCTTCTCTAGAGCCACCATCTTTTCCTAATTTTCCTTCCATTGTGAGTCTATAGGCTTGTGATGCTAGCTAGCTGGGATAGGCTTGTGATGCTAGCTAGCTGGAATAGGCTTGTGATGCTAGCTAGCTGGGATTCATCCTCACTATAGGCTTGTGATGCTAGCTAGCTGGGATTCATCCTCACTATAGGCTTGTGATGCTAGCTAGCTGGGATTCATCCTCATTATAGGCTTGTGATGCTAGCTAGCTGGGATTCATCCTCACTATAGGCTTGTGATGCTAGCTAGCTGGGATTCATCCTCACTATAGGCTTGTGATGCTAGCTAGCTGGGATAGGCTTGTGATGCTAGCTAGCTGGGATTCATCCTCACAAGGTCTCCAAGTCAACCCATTTTTAAACACTTTTATTTAATTTGATACGAGCGTTGTTTGGATGTTTCCAATCTTTCAGCTTTTGGTTCAATAGGTTTCAGACGACTTTAGGAGCAAGATTTTGCATACAGCCCTCTATCACAGTACATTTTTAACTACCAAAATATCAAGGAACCTTGAATGACCTATCCCGGGCCCACCATTCAAAAATTAAAATGAAGAAAAAAGTCATAGAATTTGTACAAGATTAAACTTGTGAAAGTGTCACATAATTTGGTGTCATTGTACACAATAATTGTGAACCTTTTTTTTTTAGCTTTGTTGCAATACAAAGCATCGAGAGCAACAATTCAATTAAAAGTTTTTGTGGGTTAGGTGACAGTAATAAAAATGGATCCCTAAAGTTTGTGTTCCTTTACTTATAGTTTTCATGACTATTCCTTCCTTACAGATGTTCCATCAACAGCACTGGTCTCTTTATTTCTCATTAGATATTTTTGTTGTCACTTTAGCAGCTCTTCTTAGTTATCTAATGTCACAAATAATGATGTTTTCTTTGCTCCATATAGTTAGTTAGTGTGTGTGAGGAGATGAATAAAGATTATGACAACTGATTCCTCAGGCATATTGACAGGCGACTAATATTAAACTGTGCATGGAACTGTCAACCTCATCATATTAAAACATTGATACAGAAATCACTGCTGCAAGATTCCACATGAATGTTTTGATGCAAGATTTCTGCATGGAGGACACAGCATGCTCCACTGGGAGAACAGAAAGAAAATAATGACTTTTTTCTTTCTTGTTTTTTAAAATAATGTTGGCGTCTGACTTTAATAGCATAATGGTGTTATTATTTTCATCATCATTAAACAAATATTTTTGCTCCTTACAAAGCATGGGGCCACCACCCTGAGGAAGCCTACATCAAAACATGTGCTCTTATCACCAGTGGTTCCTGTAGCAACTTGTTTTATATGATAAGGTTGCCAGTACCATGCACTACCTCACATTAGATTCCTTTCACAACATGTTTGAGGTGAGTAGTAGATCTGTTCATTCATTCTGTGATGTTGGTTTAAAATGAACATTTTTCAGCTGTTTCTCTGCAGTAACTTGGTTGTCTGTATTCTTTACATCTGAAGTAAGCTAACAGGCCACTCCAATAGCTCAACAATACACATCTGCTACATAAAATCTATGTCACATCTGCTACATAAAACGTATATCATGTCTGCTACATAAAACCTATGTCACATCTGCTACATAAAACATATGTCACATCTGCTACATAAAACGTAAGACACATCTGCTACATAAAACGTATGTCACATCTGTTACATAAAACGTATATCATGTCTGCTACATAAAACCTATGTCACGTCTGCTACATAAAATCTATGTCGTTCTTGAGAGTCTCTGAACAGACAAAGAAAGAATACGACTACTGTTCCCTCAGACAAGGTGAATACTACGATGCACGGCATGGACTGGCAACCACATCATGACAAATTTATTGCTACAAATACCAGTACTGTAACAGCACATGAATGCTGTGATGCAGTCTTCATCCAAGGGGACCGACTGCAGTGGTGGCTCTGTGATTGATAAGAAGCAAAAATGAAATAATGATATATAACCTGTGCCATTATATGGAAGCAAATCATGGACAATAACTATAGCAGCATGAAGGCCAGTGAAGGCTACTGTGATGTTGTTTGACAGGTGAATGTTAAAGAATTCAATTAATGGCTATAAAGTCTAATGAGAATTTCCTGAATGAGACCAGCATTGATAGAAAAAACACAGCAAAGATACGAAAGCCTTGATCACTTTCTGTCATCAGAAGTTTCTAACACATCACAATGGCTGTGGGAAAAAGTGGCCCAGGAGAACAAAGAAAGAAGAAAATGGCTGCTTAACAATATCCATAGGAGAAAATTAAAAAACAGAACTGACATAGAAATACCAGAAAATGGAAGTTCCATATGACAGCCTATGTTAGTTGGCATGGCACGTCATAGTGATGAAGCGGACTATTGTTTTACATATTCCAGTATTGCTTTAGCCCCGTGTTGTTCTTGGAAGTCTCTGAAGAAAGAACAGGACGACTGTTCTCTTAGGCACATTATAATAGACAACTAATATGAGGCTCTGCTTAGGGCTGGCAACTTCATCACATAAAACAAATATGCATGGAGGCATATCTGGAGTCATCCTTATATGACCACCAGCTTAGCACAATGCTATAGTATATAGATGTGGATGTGAACCTCTGTCTGTGAGGCTAATTACACCATCATTGACTCTTAAAATCATCCCCACACTTCCAGGGATTCCCCCTGTAGTGAAACATGTTGAGAACCTAGCACTGCAACTAAGTTTGGAGGTCCAACTTGAGTACAAGATGTAACTCTGTCTTTTACCTGCTTGGCTACATGCTGGAGGATCTCACTATGGACCCCATGACAGGCAGGGGGATCTGAGAAGTGGCTCTGCCTAAGACATTACGATTCCTTGGGACAGTTCAGAACCAGATGACAGTATTTTAGCTCTGTATATCTGAAGAGAGAGTGCTGGCAGCCGCTGTCTCGAGAGACTGCGCGTGGTGATCCTGGTACCACCGGGCCCTCCCAGTTCATCGGTTAGCAAGGCAGTAGTTTGGCAGTAAATCGCAGCCCCCGGTCGTGATGTGAGCAAGCCGTCGCATGTCCATATCATGGCTCGACAACAGTCTTGAAAAAGGCCCCACTCTCGCAATGAGTCGTGGGCCGGCAGTCAGTAAGCTGGTGTCACTTTCGGCCCATCCTGTCCGACTAGGGGAATGTCTTGTCGGCAGGCGGCCAGTGGTTCTCGCAAGAATAAAATCGCCGGGATCCACTCTGCACAGAGCGCTGTCTCCCTCCCCGCGCGAGCGACGAAATGGTCGAAGAAGACGCACGTCTGTTCGGACAGTTATCTGGTTGTTCCTGCTAGTAGTCATATGCTTGTCTCAAAGATTAAGCCATGCATGTCTAAGTTCAAGCTCCAAGCGTACTTCTGTCTCGATCGACTGTGTGTGGTGCACCTGTTTTGGGCCCTCCCAGTGTTTGAAGACCGGGCAGGTCACTGTGTCCGTTTCGGATTTTGCTCGCTTTCTCTGGCTTTTTTCTCAGACTTTCGGGTCCTGAGTGTTCCTCTGTGGATGCCTTCGGGCAGAGGAGGAAGGGGCATTCCTCGACACCTTTGGGTATGGGGGCCTCTGTCCATTTTGGCTGGAGTAGGACTGGGAAGGATTGATGGTTTCATAGCGATTGGATGTGCACTTGAGGGCAAGTTCGGAAACAATGGGCTAATCACCTGTTTGCCAAACATTTTGATTACATGTTTTGCCCAGGAGCCTTGTGCTCTTTGGGTCACCTCTACACTTCATTTTACTGGGATAGAAGAGGTTCCGATTATGAAATGAGATGAGATATCTGAAGAGCCCCCATGGATGGCGGGGAATGTACAGTTTGCTACACGTTTCTTCAACCTAGCTTGGGACCAGATGTGATGATCCTTTAAATGCAAGCCAAGCTGGATCTCGTGACTTCAACTCAACACATTTCAGAATGGCAGAAAAGCCACAAGAAAAAACCACGATCTACTTCTTATTGGCTGCAAAAGAGTGAGAGGCTCAGCAGCCCTGGTTAAACAACAACAACAACAACAAAGGTAAAACAAATAGCTACTGAAACAACTGCTACAAGAGCACATGAATGCTTTGGTACAGCCATTCTGCTTGGGGACCAGTTGCAGTAGTGGTTCCATATGGAGCAAGATAGAAAATGATGACAATGACTACAACATTTGCCGCAGGTAGTTCCTGCAAGTCACGGTAGAAGTGGAACGACTAAGTAAGTAAGTAAGTAAGTTCCTGCAAGTCACGGTAGAAGGGGAACGACTAAGTAAGTAAGTAAGTTCCTGCAAGTCACGGTAGAAGGGGAATGACTAAGTAAGTAAGTTCCTGCAAGTCACGGTAGAAGGGGAACGACTAAGTAAGTTCCTGCAAGTCACGGTAGAAGGGGAATGACTAAGTAAGTAAGTTCCTGCAAGTCACGGTAGAAGGGGAATGACTAAGTAAGTAAGTTCCTGCAAGTCACGGTAGAAGGGGAACGACTAAGTAAGTAAGTTCCTGCAAGTCACGGTAGAAGGGGAATGACTAAGTAAGTAAGTTCCTGCAAGTCACGGTAGAAGGGGAATGACTAAGTAAGTAAGTTCCTGCAAGTCACAGTAGAAGGGGAACGACTAAGTAAGTAAGTTCCTGCAAGTCACGGTAGAAGGGGAATGACTAAGTAAGTAAGTTCCTGCAAGTCACAGTAGAAGGGGAATGACTAAGTAAGTAAGTTCCTGCAAGTCACGGTAGAAGGGGAACGACTAAGTAAGTAAGTTCCTGCAAGTCACAGTAGAAGGGGAACGACTAAGTAAGTAAGTTCCTGCAAGTCACGGTAGAAGGGGAACGACTAAGTAAGTAAGATCCTGCAAGTCACGGTAGAAGGGGAACGACTAAGTAAGTAAGTTCCTGCAAGTCAAGGTAGAAGGGGAACGACTAAGTAAGTAAGTTCCTGCAAGTCACGGTAGAAGGGGAATGACTAAGTAAGTAAGTTCCTGCAAGTCACGGTAGAAGGGGAACGACTAAGTAAGTAAGTTCCTGCAAGTCACGGTAGAAGGGGAATGACTAAGTAAGTAAGTTCCTGCAAGTCACGGTAGAAGGGGAACGACTAAGTAAGTAAGTTCCTGCAAGTCACGGTAGAAGAGGAACGACTAAGTAAGTAAGTTCCTGCAAGTCACGGTAGAAGGGGAACGACTAAGTAAGTAAGTTCCTGCAAGTCACGGTAGAAGGGGAATGACTAAGTAAGTAAGTTCCTGCAAGTCTGTGAGGAGACAAAGACAGACTAAGACTGCTACTCCCTCAGGTATGTCATAAGAGGTGACTAACATGAGGTTGTACATGAGGCTGCCAACCTCATCATGTCATAAGAGGTGACTAACATGAGGTTGTACATGAGGCTGCCAACCTCATCATGTCATAAGAGGTGACTAACATGAGGTTGTACATGAGGCTGCCAACCTCATCATGTCATAAGAGGTGACTAACATGAGGTTGTACATGAGGCTGGCAACCTCATCATATAAAACACATTGCTACATAAACCACTAATATCAGATCACATGACTGCTTTGACATATCCTTCTTGCAAGCAGACTAGCTGCAGTGGTAACTGCATGCTCATAGGGAGAAAAATGGGACATAATGATGATGACTATTGCCTTTAAAATACTGAGTGGATTCCTGGTGCATCATTTCATCGTCCACGTTGATGGCTGCCATGACAGCATGTAGGGCCAGTCTGTACTCTTTCTCTGCTGCGTCAAGATCACCTGACTCTTCTTGTAGTTTTCCCAGTGAGTGGTGGCATCGACACAGAAGAACATACAGTTCTGTAGTCAGAGGACAGTTCTGGAAAGTCACAGCATTAAGAATGATTATTAATACATACAGTAATATGACTGATAAAACTATTTATGGTGGTCACTTAGCATATGCTGCCATATAGAAATATAGGTATAATATAGGTATAATATAGGTATAATTCCGATTACGGAAACAACAGCAAATGGATTGATTTGCCGTTGCCCTAAAGACGCCATTAGGCATGATGGGAAACAATGGCAAAGAAAACCTATCTGCTGTTGCCCTAAGACGCCACTAGGCGTAATGGCCACTGACTGCTTTGACGGTTGGTGGCTAAGGACGGAAGAAGAAGAAGAAGATAGGTATAATATAGGTATAATATAGGTATATAGGTATAACTTAAAGTAGCTCAGTTATGTGAAGGAAGTGTCATCAGTTCCCTTCCTCACTGTTTCTGCCCCCAAACTCAGGGCACAGGCAGATACCCATTTTAACAGATGGGTAAAGTGAAGCATCAACAGTGTGCATACATGGTCATTTCTTCTTCTTGCCCCTGTTTCATTTCTTAAAAAACATTGGACAGCCATTGCCGATGCCAGGAAACAACACTAAAATAATTCATAAACTACTGCAGTAGTAGTGTCTGTGGTAATCGGTTTTACATGATTAGGCTGCTAGTATCATGCACAGCCCTTACTTATTTTTTACACCATGGTTAGTATGGGGTACAGAGATAAATAAGGAGGGAAATCTGAGGCCTGTAAATCACTGTTATCATCATCAATAACTTTCAGCCCCCTGTGGAGCACAGGTCCTTGACAAAACATGCCAAACTCTCCTGTCCTGTGCCATCCATTCAAGATCCTTCTATGTTGTCTTTAGACCTTTCATTTTTTGTCTCCAGTTCTCTTTTCCATGTTTTTTTTTATCTCCCTCACTGTCCTTACTTTTGTTCCTCAGTAAAAAGCTCTGTGATTTCTGTTGAAACTAACTTTAAATTCATTTAATGTTCTTTAGCAGCATAGATGTCTGCCATCCCGAAGAGAAAAAGGACAGTAGGAAAATAAAGTAGTAGATAAAGTAGGCACAAATGGAAGACAGCGAATAAAGGAGAAGAAAATGTTGCAATATAAGGCATAAATGATTGTGCACCAAAAAAAAAATTATTAGAGGAATGCAGTGAGGGCAAAAGA
This sequence comes from Oreohelix idahoensis, assembly GCA_024509875.1. Taxonomy (NCBI): domain Eukaryota; kingdom Metazoa; phylum Mollusca; class Gastropoda; order Stylommatophora; family Oreohelicidae; genus Oreohelix; species Oreohelix idahoensis. Next base: position 413,617 of record JAMPIV010000563.1, on the reverse strand, counting down.
TTGCAAATAAAACTTCCATAAGAATAAGTAGGAGGGCTGGAAACAAAGAGGAAGATAATCAATTAAAAAAGAAAAATTCACAATTTCAACAGCCTACCACTTGTTTGAAGTACTTTATAAGTGATGACAACAAAATGCTGCTAGCCTCAGTTTGATCAATTCTCTGCAGAAATTTGGCTAGGTACCAACCAAGAGAAGCCACATCAGATAAACTTTCCTTCTGCTGTCTGACACCGAACGTATGTGGTTGGCAATGTGAACCAGAGACAACTTGTGTAACAAAAATGCTGTCTGCCACATCTTTGGCTTTGGTGGCCTCTGAAATCTGGTAGAAATGAAAATTTATATATATAAACAAATAAAACGGTATTGAATCAGTTTTACAAATTAATGGTTCACAGGAAACAAGGGACGTTTTGGGTTTCACCCTTTGTCAGCCACAGTTACAAACAGGCAACAAGGACAAGAAATATAGATTATATAATATACTGCAATCACGTAATAAATATTAACACAGATGAAGAGCAATAATAAAGCAAGGAAACTACACAACCGAAAAGAATATATCAATACAAGAAATTCAACAATCACCAAAAATCAAAAGCAGAAAATGGAATTAAAAAACAAGAAGTCCTGCTATAAGACTCTCCGCTGAACGAATCAGGCAATCAATGAACACTGGTCCGAATGGCGTCCAACAGTGAAGAATAAAAGTGACATCATAAAAATACGGAAATAGAAACAAAAAAACTTCATAAAAGAAAGATTGTGAAAAAAGCGATGGATGAAATAAAGCAGTCTGAAATACAGGAAAGCCAATGAATAACAGAGTCAAGCAAAATGATGGACATTAAGACCATTATGAGAAAGACAACCCATTTCGAAAATGAGACGATTCTCTAGAGACAATCGACTACGGTCATCGAAAAAGCAGGAGCGTAAACCGGTTACCTGGATGTCAAGGGGACCATATGGTCTGGGCTATTGAAGTGAAGAGCCACAAGTTTCTGTTCTCTGTGATAAATGTCATTTATGCTCACGGAATCTATCTGCCAAACGTCTGCCAGTTTCACCGATGTAGGTAATGTTGCATCTTTTACAGATAATGGCATAAATAAGAATACCGTTTTATTGGTTTATATACTTACATAAATAAGAATCCTAGATTCACATGTAAATGACTCTCTAATAATAAAATTGCCCTTCAGAAATGAAACAGTCAGAGTCTGGAGCACATGCGCACATGTACAGCATCTTGGGCGGTGGCAAGACTGTGTACCAAAATATGGAGGGCTAGTATTCATCAAACAGCTGTGTACGAGAATGTCCTTGAAATTCTTATCCCTGCAATATGCCATCAGAGGGGGATCCCGGAACAATTCACGGGTAACAGGATCAGAGTTGAGAATAGGCAGATGGCGGAATCAAATTCTCTTCACCGCCAGACAGTGAGGATGGAAAGTTAGAACCAGTTTGAGTCTGTCAGATTTAGCAGAAGGTTTAGTAGTGAGTGCCATCTGATGAGTGACCTGTGTGATGCGATTAAGAGCATCAGATAAAACACGTTCTGGATAAAGACTTCTGCGAAAAAACTCGAGCATCTCTTGAGCTTGCTCATGGAAATCATCGTCATCGTGACATAACCGACGCAAGCGAAGAAGTTGAGAAAAGGGAATGGAATTTTTACAACTAAGAGGGTGAGATGAAGTATAAAGAAGGAAACCATGAGGGTCAGTAGCCTTATAATAAACAGACGTTTTAAGACCAGTAGGGCTAATAGTCACAGTGATGTCAAGAAAGTTCACTGAAGTCATAGAAATTTCAGAAGTGAATTTTATGGTAGGATTGAAATTACCAACATAGTCAATAAATTGACAGAGGTCTACCTCAGACATGTCTGTAATGCCAATCCCATCATCAATATAGCGGCGGTAAAACTCAGGTACCGGTCCATCGTAACTTTGAAAGTCCAAATACTCACAGTGGCCCATAAACAGGCAAGTGTAACTAGGGCCCATTTTTGTACCCATAGCAACGCCATTGATTTGGTTGAAAAATTATCTATTTAACTCAAAAGAGTTAAGATTCAGAACTAATTCAGCAAGGCGAAGAAGCGATATTAACTTATGTTTACCATGTTGGCTAATACTAGAAGAGATAAGGGTACATAATTATGAATATAATAAATAGTTGTGACATGACTTTATGAAATATTCTATGTGAAGGAACATAAAGTTCTAGCATTGTCTGTAATAGTCTGGTCTTTCCTGCACATTTCATTCTAAAGTGCATTATTACTTCGATACCATTCTAGTTCTAGTTCATCACATAAAATAACATAACTTTTGGTAACGAGGAGTTTCATACCTACAACAAACATAGTTTGTTTACAGCCCGGTAAGTTGGCACTTACAAAACAACACGTGTGAACCGGTCTTTTGTCACGTTTTTGGACTGTACCCATTTATCGATTTATCGATATCACTGTCCCTTCACCACATTTGATACAATGGCAGCTCAAGAATCAGAAATGGCTATGATTCTAAAATTGCTCATTGAGCAGCAAAAAGAACACAGAACAGAATGAGATAAGAGAACAGCAAAGACAAATCATGCAGCTCTTATTGAATCAGCAAACAGCTCGTTCTTTGTCTGTCTCTGAAGCAAGTACCTCCTCACAGGTCCTAAATCAACATATTCCTGCGTTCCCAGAATTTACACTGGAGAAGGATAACTGGGACATATATTTAAAGAGACTGATGCACCATTTTGATACACATGGGTTGACTGATACCAAGATGAAATGCCATTTTTTCTATCTTGGATAGGAACATCCTTATATCAACTGGCACAAAAGTTGTTCGGAACAGACAAATTGTCTATTTTCTCATACGATGAGCTCACTGCTAAATTCTCCACACATTTTAAGCAACACAATCAACTCATTGTAGACCAACACAAATTTTGGCAATCAAGGAAGAAGTCTGACCAAACATACTCACAGTGGATTGCAGAATTACGAATTTCACAAGTAGCAGCGTTATATGAAACTACAAGTTCTGCCAATGAAACCCTCAGAGGAGATGACACAATTCAGACAGACATTCACGTAATGAAGCCCCAGTATAAAAAGACAAGGTTGCAGTCACTCACTCATTCTGCTACATCACAGATCAGGCCGAAAGAGACTTTAGATACCAATAAACTGAAGTCATGTCCAGCATGATGCACAGTCAGTAATTGCAACGTTGAAAAGCCAAAATAATACAGACCTTGATGACCTCAGAATAGTGCTCCACAAACTTTGTCAACGATTCAAAAGTGTTGTGATCCAATGGATCCCATCTCATTGTAACATCACCGGCAATGAAGAGGCTGACAGAATGGCAAAAAGAAGGTTCACATCTACCTCAGCCTGATGCAAGCATAACTTTCGAGGAGGCAAAGAGTGTTATCAGAATCAGATACAAAAACAAATGGAATGTAGAACATCCAGGTCACACACAGAATGATGCTTACTACCAGCTCAACAGAAGAGAACAAGTGGTAATCTTCAGACTCCGCACTGGCCACAACAGCTTGAAATACCATCTATTCAACAAGCTAAAGATAGGAACTACCGATCAGTGTAACTGTGGCACTGATAAAATGACTGCTGAACATCTGCTTCAAAGTTGCCCAACATATGCAGAACAGAGAAAGTGCATATGGCCGACGCCAGCTCCTTTCGTGGAAAAGCTCTATGGGGATTCAAATAGCCTGAAACTGACTACTGCTTTCTTTGAGAATATTCAAGTGGACGTCTGAGAGTGTACGAAGAAGAAGAAGAAATGTCCAGCATGTTACATTAAGCATGAAAGATCACAGTGTAGACACAGGCAATCTACTTGCAATGTTTGTGGAAAACTGGGTCACTTATCCTCAGTATGTAACTCAAGGAGTACAGTACATTCCACCTACAGCAGCTCAAGATGTAGTTCCAGCAGAGACAGATTGTCAAAGAAAACAAATGACAGATCAAGTACCGATGTCAACTTGATTAACGCGGATGCTCTTTCAAGACTTCCAATGGGAGCAGATCCAGAGTTTGACAAGTCAGAAGCTTCAAGTTTTTCTATAACTATGGAGAATGAAGATGCTATAGCAGACATCCCTTTGGACGCACAACTGGTTCAAAATGAAACAACCAAAGACAAGTTACTCAGTAGAGTTCGACAGTATGTATTACAGGGATGGCCTGAATCTCTGTCTCGAAAGGACACGGACATCAAAGCTTATTTTGATCGTCACATGAATATTTCAGTTCACGAAGGTATACTCCTATAGCAAGCTGAAGCAAACAGAGTCATAGTTCCTGCATCTCTTCAAAAGAAAATTCTTCAAATATTGCATCAAAGTCACTTTGGAATTGTTAGGATGAAGCAGTTGGCACGGCGACACTGCTGATGGCCAAATATCAATGCAGACACCCAAGCTGTAATGACTGGTTGGGATGCATGTAAAGCTAATCACAGTTTTGTCATGCTTTTTAGATATCCTTGTTCTTGTGCCATTTGATAGCAGAGAATCTGAAGTGTCAAAAAATATAAATATCTGGAAATCAATGTTTGTAACCAAATTAACTCCTTCTACCCCATGAGCCGTATAGCTCACCAGGATATGGTACTTTATTCTCCCAAAGGCCACTTGGTACACCTGTCTGACTTTACAGGATATAGAATAAACTTTTTTCCTGCACATTGGGCTTAAAAGAATTTCAAAATATTATTCAAGTAATTTACAGATGTTTTATTTATTTAATGAACTGTATTCATACAAATATATTTGTTTACAGCTTGCTTTAAAAACATCATCTGTGGGAAAAAAACTGGCATCCATTTTGATTTTGGGTTAAAAATGATCTTAGATATTTTTAAAATGCATTTGAAAAGTGCTCAATCATTCAGGAAAATCAGTATGTTGCAGATCCTTTAAACTAGATGTTATCTGAATTTGGCATTTCAAGCAAACAATTTTTTAATGCATGCACACAACTTTTCACTAAAGTTTCTGATTTGAATAATTTGCCCACATAACAAAAGTCATTAAAGAGTGTTTCTTAGGATGACAATATCTCAGTATCACTTAACCCAGATGTGCTACAAATTTTGTGACGTTTGTAGAATACTCTGTTCTTAGTCAATCCTAGTTCTTTCTGAGTTCTACTATTAGGTATGGTCAAGATTTATTTTCCACTTATTTTTCCTTATCTTTTCACTGCAATTTATTGTTCTGGTTTGTTCTAGTCCACAAGTCTCTGTTGCTATTACATCCCATCACTTGATTTTAATAATGTATGTAAGAACTCCTTGGAAAATGTTAGTAGCTAACTGATATCAGCAGTTTTTTTTTTAATTAATTAATTTTTTTTGGTTTTGTTTAAATCCTTTTATTTACATTTTTCTCTCTCCTCCCCTTATTTTTCCTTTTAATTAATTAATTTTTTTTCTCTCTCCCTTTTTTAAAATACTTTTTCTGCCAATCCCTTCCTTATGTGTTTCTGCCAATCTGCTTTTTCATAAAGTTTAATTAAGACTAACCTTAAAACTTCCTCTTAGCTTCTGGCCAACTTCCTCACTGTGATATGGTTCTGACAGTTCAGGAGTAGAGGTAATGATCCTGTCTGCTGAGAAAATCACTCCCGATTGACCATATTTATCTTCCAGCACCTGTTTTGACAAAGTAGAACAACCACATTAAATCTGAGCCAGAATCTACTTCAAAATTAAATATTTCATAAGATCATATTTGGTTTCTTAATTGTAAAGGTAAAAGTGACCATCAGTTGGCAGAGCAGTTACAGCACTTGATTCTTGAGGCAAAGTTACCAGGTTAGAAACCTGGTAGAATTATACTCTAGTCTACCCAGCTGTAAATGGGCACCCAACTCTGTTCTTGAGTTAGGGAAGGTGAAGGAGGGAGAAAAGGAAGGACTGCAGTGTTAGCAACTTCGTCCATATTAGGTCTCAGCTATATGAGGTGGAGTGACCAGTTCCTTTTCTCGCTGTCTTTGCCTTCCTTAACTCAAGAGCAGAGTCAGGCACTAATTTTTACTGCTAGGTTGACTTGAGCGTGACATGTCCTGGTTTCAAACCTATTTCCCTTGCCTCAAGAAGCCAGAGCTCTAACTACCCAGACACAGTCAGAAGCGCAGACACCAAATAGTGCAGTTACAAATCAGACTATATTTATGCCAAGACTTTCTGACCTGTGCCATCCACTCAAGGTCTTTCTATTTCTTCTTTATCCACTTCATCATCATCTTCAATTTCTCAAATTTTTTTTGTGTGGGTTTCCCTCAGTCTCTCTTCTCTTGGGGATTCTATGGGTTTTGTTACTCTTCTCAAAATGTGTCTTATTTTATGAAATTTCTGCATTAGATATTTTTAGTTCAACTTGTTTGCACTGAAGAAAATTATGAAAAACATTGACGTGGCATGTCTCATGGAAAGAGAAGAAAATAAATAAAGAGGTCATAGAAAACCTAGGAATGAAAAGAGAACTAGTAAAGGAGATCAAAATTAGACAGATAAAACATGTTGGCCGTGTAAAAAGACTTCACTGAAGACAATAACAGAAGGTAATGTTTCGAGACCTGAAGGTTTTTTATATTTGGACATGTGCCCTATTTTAACCGACTAGGTTGAACACAACACGCCTTGCCAAAACGGGGCAAAATCTTATTTAAAAAGAAAAGAGGGAAGAGTTGAAGGCAAACGTGCAAGAGGAAGACAGCACTATAAGTGGGAAGATAACATCAAGAGATGGACAGGAAAAAGTCTATCAGAGTGCATCACCAAGACAAGAGACAGAAGACGTTGAAGATCAATTGCAGTGGACCTGTGATGTGAAGATGGCAACTGATAATTATGATAATGTGGGCTAACCTGTATCAATCACTTGAATTTAAAGTTCCAAATTGTTTTCTCGGAACGAATTGGTTCAGGTCATAAATATTTTGTTCTTTTCCGTTTCACTCCTTATAGAGCATACAGCCACCGCTGATTCTGGTCCCCAGATGCAAAGGGTGAGAAGAAAATGCTAGTGTTGAATAGAACATACATTAAAACAACCAGCAATTAGCATTACAAGGCAATCCCTATTATGGAAACACCAGTGTAAGAAAAATAGAGGGAGACCACAAAACACACGGAAAAGAGAACTGGAAACAGAAATGAAAGGAATAAAGAAGACATAGAAAAGCCTTGAATGGATGGCACAGGACAGGATAGTTCGGCATGTGTTTGTTGAAGACCTGTGCTCCACAGGGGGCTGAAAGTTACTGATGACAATGATGATGATGAGTGACACATCTGCCAGGACACTTACAATCCTACCTGTACATCATTAATGTCCACAACCTCTACAGCATGCATCAGCTGCAGGTACTTCAAGTCTGGATGATGGCCACTCAACTGACAGACAGACCAGTACATTTTTAAATCTTCCTGCCAGACATCTTTACCAGCTGACATCATTATCAACAGAGCCCTGTGAGGCAGATTTAAATATTCTGTGTCATAAATATTTCCCTTTTGGCTCCCTATGTAACCGTTAGAGTGATTAAGAGGAAAATCTGGTTAGAAGGATTTCCTATGAAATTAATTTTTATGATGGAGATTAACTGACTTTATGGTTGTAGTCTAAGGGGAAGTCCCTGGTCGAAGGCACTTCTTCAAATGTCTTCGCCAGGGCTCGAATTATTCCAGTCCAAGTCCCGGTTGAAGACACTCCTTCAAATGTTCTCACCAGGGCTCGAACCTGGATCACCCAATCGTCAGCGCAGTGTGGTAACAATTACACCAGCGCGTGTATTTTTTGTTTTGTTTTTTGTCTGTCATCGGCACGGTAAACTTGGCTACGTGATCATAATTCATGGGTTTGTTATGTTCTGGTGAGTTGTTTGGCAGACAAATTTGTTCTAGAATGTTCAAAAATAGTTGTAGTTTTAAATCGACATTTTAGATTAAGTCAGTCAGATCCGATATGTGATAGCGTGAGAAGCAAGTTTTGCTTTCAATTGTGATAGACCTAGTATCTAGAAAGTGGCAGCGAATGGGAGTCACATTGGGTCAATAAGCCAATAAATGTTTTGGTTGATTCTACAGTGGTAGAATAGTGACTATTGCCCAGACGCCTAAGCGCATTTATTGCCACATTTGTGTACGACAGTTTGTCATTTATTCTGAGGAAAAGGTGCCAGTGTTACCAGTGAGAGAATGTGTATTTCAAAACAAACCACGTACGTTGAACATTACGAGTCCATAACTAGTAGTGAAGTACAGTAGACAAGCTGACAGGCTAGCGAGTAGAAGACAGACTTGGTAAATTTTCATCCCTGGCGGTGAGGCCAATTTCCTTAAGATACACCAAGCAGAACATAGGAAATATGTCAGCACATAAGAGAGACAATGTTACATATGAAGAATTAGATGGCAGATAAAATTTTGACAACAGTGGTTCACAAGCTGTGACCACAATAACCACTAGAGACAGTTATGAAGGTATAAAGCAAGAAAGAGAGAGATAGAGTGATACTGAGATTTTACCTACTGAATTTTGCTGTACAAGTCTGCCAACCTCAGTGGAAGGTTGGGCATATCATTTTTCAATTTTAGCTGACTGATGTAAATAAAGTTGATGTTGAATGTTTACTGCGTCATCGTGAAATCAATCAACTGTTGGTATGAGAAATGTTATCATCTGCGAGAAAGAAGTTTTCTTACTAACATAAACCAACAGCTGCCTACTGTCTAGGGCAGAGATACGAAACCTAATACAATCAACACAAAGAGAAGTAGTGTATAATAGACAGCCATCATCCACGGCCACACGTATGGAGCATGCAGCCGTCATTGCAGCTGGTCCTCTTGTAGGAAGTCTGCACAATAGCATTCATGTGCACTAGCAGGAATGGCTGTTAGCCTCATATTAGTCACCTCATGTGACATGCCAGAGGCAGCAGCAGGCCTATTGTTTTTCTTTTTCTACTCAGATAATACCAGGAACTCTCTCTCTCTCTCTCTCTCTCTCTCTCTCTTGACCTTTCAACTTCCCAAGCAGACTAGGTTTTCATCAAACTTATGTCAAGTCTTCCTGTATACATGCCAAGTAGAACGGGTTACTCATAATCTGTATAGATTTTTCTCATTTTCAGGTCTGTATGGCCGTACATGCTTTCCATAGAGGTTTTCACCTAATTATTAACCCTTTACAATTTGATTCAGCCAAAAAAAGCCATTGTGCAAAGTCTTCCATCTCCATCCAAAATTGAGGGTGGGAACACTGTTTAGCGAGGCCTGAGTATTTCCGGTATGAGAGACGCTTCTGTTTTTCTGAAGTTGTTTTATGAATCGATTGATATTTTTATTTGTTAGCAATTTTTTTTTTTTAGTCATGGCTTTTCGGGCAGTGGAATCTTTGCTCTGAGAGGTGACTTGTATTTGAACACAGGCCTGATTTAGACTCTGACAATGACGAAAGTGAATCTAGTGAAAGACTTAGGTATAATAATATTGATGACAGATCAAACGTAGGAAGTCGTCAGTACAGCATACTTTTGTTAAAATTTGTGACTTTGCAGGAAACCCATGACCTAAACGCACACTAGATCTAGTTTATCTGGTCACAGACTTGAGACATGACAGGTTCACAGAAAAAGTCATAGTGGATGTTATTAATGGGAACCCTTATGATGATCAGACCACCTCCTGTTGTAACGCTCTGTGTTGAGTTTCCTATTATATTCAACGTGAAGAATTGTACCAAATGTGCAAACAAGGAAAATGCAGTAAACAATAACTTACACTTTTCGCCTGTTTGAAAAAAATGCTCTTATGACTTTTCAAAGAACAAAATGGTCGATGTATGGCTCTGTCTCCTTTGTATGGGTCTTTTTAAAAATATTTTTGTAGGCTACATGTTTTTTTTATTTTTGTACAGGTTTCCTGATTTTTTGTACAGGTTTTTCAGATTTTTTGTACAGGTTTTTCATCCATAGGGTGTGGCATGTATGCTTCCTGTCCTGTACCATCAGCTCAAGGTCTTTTAAGTCTTCTTCATCCCCTTCACCATGTCTGTCTCCAGTTCTCTTCTCCATGTGTTCATTGGTCTCCCTCTACCTCTCTTACCTTAGGGATTCTAGAACAAGGACTGTCAGGTAATGCTATCAGCAGGTTTCCTCAATGTGTGTCCTATCTATCTCCAGCACCTTCTTCTCATCTCTTGCTCCACTAGCCCTTGTCTGGTTCTTGTCATCAGTTCCACATAAGTGATCTTGTCATCAGTTCCACAGAAGTGATCTTGTCATCAGTTCCACAGAAGTGATCTTGTCATCAGTTCCACAGAAGTGATCTTGTCATCAGTTCCACATAAGTGATCTTGTCATCATTTCCACATAAGTGATCTTGTCATCAATTCCACATAAGTGATCTTGTCATCAGTTCTTCATCAGTGATCTGGTCATCAGTTCCACAGGAGTGATCTTGTCATCAGTTCCACAGAAGTGATCTTGTCATCAGTTCCACATAAGTGATCTTGTCATCAGTTCTACATGAGTGATCTTGTCATCAGTTCCACATAAGTGATCTTGTCATCAGTTTCACATGAGTGATCTTGTCATCAGTTCCACATCAGTGATCTTGTCATCAGTTCCACAGAAGTGATCTTGTCATCAGTTCCACAGTAGTGATCTTGTCATCAGTTCCACATGAGTGATCTTGTCATCAGTTCCACATGAGTGATCTTGTCATCAGTTCCACATGAGTGATCTTGTCATCAGTTCCACATGAGTGATCTTGTCATCAGTTCCACAGGAGTGATCTTGTCATCAGTTCCACAGTAGTGATCTTGTCATCAGTCCCACATGAGTGATCTTGTCATCAGTTCCAATGTAGTGATCTTGTCATCAGTTCCACAGGAGTGATCTTGTCATCAGTTCCACATGAGTGATCTTTTCATCAGTTCCAAATGAGTGATCTTGTCATCAGTTCCACATGAGTGATCTTGTCATCAGTTCCACATGAGTGATCTTGTCATCAGTTTCACAGAAGTGATCTTGTCATCAGTCCCACATGAGTGATCTTGTCATCAGTTCCACATGAGTGATCTTGTCATCAGTTCCACAGAAGTGATCTTGTCATCAGTCCTACATGAGTGATCTTGTCATCAGTTCCACAGGAGTGATCTTGTCATCAGTTCCACATGAGTGATCTTTTCATCAGTTCCACAGGAGTGATCTTGTCATCAGTTCCACAGAAGTGATCTTGTCATCAGTCCCACATGAGTGATCTTGTCATCAGTTCCACATGAGTGATCTTGTCATCAGTTCCACATGAGTAATCTTGTCATCAGTTCCACATAAGTGATCTTGTCATCAGTTCCACATAAGTGATCTTGTCATCAGTTCCACAGAAGTGATCTTGTCATCAGTTCCACATCAGTGATCTTGTCATCAGTTCCACAGAAGTGATCTTGTCATCAGTTCCACACCAGTGATCTTGTCATCAGTTCCACATCAGTGATCTTGTTATCAGTTCCACATCAGTGATCTTGTCATCAGTTCCACATCAGTGATCTTGTCATCAGTTCCACAGAAGTGATCTTGTCCTACTACAAGTATTTCAATGCTTCTATTCTACACAAGCACACATTTATGAAAGTTTATAACTTTTAACCCCAGGAACTATACTGGGATAAATTCATAATGTGGGCAGAAAATATAAAAAAGGTTGGTAAAAAAAACAAGGATGATAAGAAAATGAAGAAATGAAATAAATAGAGAGAATGAGGAAATGTACAAAAGTGAGCTGTTCGAGGTATGGTATATTGATACGGTCAATGTTGGTTTTTTTAACATTTCCATCTTTGTCAAAAGGTAGGACAAACAAAGGGAAGCAGGAAAGGGGCAAAATTATAGATGTTATGATACAAAACTTAATCTAAAAAACTGACATGTTCACATCGAAGTTCAGCAGTAATTAATCTCAAACATCTTCTGTCTCTTGTCTTGATGATGCAGTCTGATAGACTCTTTCCTGTCCATCTCTTAATGTTATTTCCCCCCTTACAGTGAGGTCTTACTCTTGTCTTTAGCTTTTCTTTTCATTATGGTTTTCAGTAGTTTTATGTCTTTGTACTCGTATATGCCCAAAATATTTTATCTCAAGTTGATCTCCCTTATTATGTCACTTTTCATTCCAAGCTTTTTCTATGAATTATTTGTTTTTTTTCTCTTTCCATGAGATGCACCCCATTCTTCTATATATCCATATCTCAAGGGCCTCAGTTCTTCCTTTTAACTGTGTGTTCATTGCTTCTGCCTCAGCTCTCTTTCTCCATCTCTTTTTGGGTCTTCTTTTATATCTTCTGCTCTGGTGATTCCTGAACTAGCACTACTCTGATACGCTGACCAGTTACTTTCTAAGTGTGTCCTATTTACCTCCCAGTTTTTGTTCCATAATTATTTTATCCTTTTATTAGAATGGACCCAAATTATTTGGCAGGAATCTCTGAGTAAACAAAGAACGAACATGACTACTGCTTCCTCAGGAATGTCATAAGAGATGACTTATATGAGACTGTGATTGTGCATGGCAACCTCATCATGCAAAAGAAATTGCTACAAAAACCACAGCTGGAAGATCATATGAATGCTTCCTACAAGCTTATAGCAAGGGAACCAGCTGCAGTGGAAATGAATGAATGAATGATGTTAAATTATTTAGGTCATTCTCTCAGTATCACATTGGTGATATTCTCGTATTATTTTAAAATATGAGAGACAGAAAAATGTATAATCAAAATTGGTTTAAATGCTCATTGGCTACCACATGAGAAACTCACTGACAATTTGTGAGGTAATTTGCCAAACTGGTTATGTCTCCCGAAAACATGAGATGCCACAGAAGTTCTTCTAAGATCTGACTGTTTAGCTCCTGCTGGGAAAAGTACCTGGCTAGGTATTCATGGTACAGCTGACATCTGCCGAGGTTGACAGATTTCATTATTGTCACTGGGTCATATGTGCAGGAAGTTATTCTCTCTGAACGAAAAAAAAAAAAAAAAATTTACTTTAAGCATTGAAACTGCATAAACAAAGAATTATTAAACAAAAGTTCATATTTCCATATGCATTCACTCATTCTTTCTTACCAGGATCTAATTTAGTGACCATTTTGTTCAAACGACATTCATGAGTGCAACCTCAGCTATTTCAATAGACAGGTTACATCTTTTAAAATTATTTTTCATGCATCATACATAGTTCTTGCTTCCTTTCTATTCCGTTTTTGTTTGTTTGTCGCTGATAAAGGCCTTGTGGCCAAAGCAAAGACAATTTTCTTTGTTCTTTGTCTTTATAAGACACATAATCTTAATCTACCCCACTGTTTAAATATATTAAATGAATTTAATATTCAAATGGAAATGATAAAGAGCGTGTCATTATCATTTAGAACCGTCAAGAATACATCGTAAACTAAATTACACATTGAAACTATGTTAAAAAACTATCACTTGAGAAAAACTTTTTATTTTCATAATGTAAAGCAAATTGTTGCCAAGGGATCATCATCATCACCCTTCAGTTCCCTAAGGTGCATAGGCCTTCAACAAATTCATATCAAACATTCCTGTCCTGTGATATCCTTACATACCTTCTTCACTCCTTTCATTCTGTCTCCAGTTCTCTTCTCCGTGTGTTTTTCAGTCTCATCTCTTACTCTAAGGATGCCAGAAAAAGGACTGCCTTGTAATGCTACCAACAGGTGTCCTCAGTGTGTGTCTTATTCAACAGTAGGTCTTCCTCTCAACCCTTGTTCCACTGGAAAGTGTCTGGTTCTTGCCATCAGTTCCACATTGTTGATCTTGTAATACCATTTCTTACTCACTTATTTAGTCATTCATGTTCTAACTTGGAGTGTAGAAGTTTGCCATTTCAATCCTTCTATTCTACACAAGCATTCAGTTATGAAAGTTTGTAACTTCTTGAGTGTTGTTGTTGTTTCTTTGGTTGACTTGTTCATGTTGTTGCTGATATTTTTGTTGTTGATCAGTTTCTATAGGCTGGGGTATGAGGCTCCATGCCCAACCCTCTTTAGCTGATTCCCATAAATAGATATGAAAATTGTATGCTGTTGTTATTGTTTGCATTCACTCTCAGCCATATCTCTCTCTACGATGCTGGCCATTAGTTTTGAGTGGTAAATACGTTGTGTCGCAGTTTACAGCTAGGCTGCGATATCTGAGCCTTTTGGCCAGACACATTCGATTTCACCAAGCAATTTTTACTGGTTTGCTTCCCTGCCATCTCAAGTCTATATGTATGCTATACCTCATGTCCATCCAATAATGCAGTGAGGTGGCAGCACCAGTGAAATAGAAACTTATTTTCCATCTACTGAGAAGCAGCAACATAACCATTTTTTCCTTAACAGGAAAAGACAGTTATATTTTGACATTTGTGTTTTCACAGATTAGAAAGAATTTACCTACTGTAAGCCAGCTGATTGCTGGAGAGCAGGCAGTGAAACGATTGGCCCATTTAAGGATTATGCAAACAGCACTCGGGTCAAGGGTCATTGGCAGTGAATTAGCTTGTTACAGAGTTTACAGTAATATGGGAGTTTTCATGGAAGAATGTGCTGAGGTAGTGGGCTCCATCATTTTTCTTTCTAGCGTTGCTTAATTATTCGTTATTCCTTTCTCTTGCTTTCTCTGTTTGTTGTTTCTTTCATTTATTCTTTGAATTCGTAAAGCTGGTTTTGGTGCAGTATCTGATAGTTAGTTGAATGTAGAGTGCAGTAGCTGATATTCACTTGTATGTAAAGTGCAGTTCAGTAACTCTTTATTGGAAACAGACAACGGCAGTAAGATCTGGAAATAATTACTCACCATATATAAACATAAATATGCTCATCACCATATATAGGTATCTGAGAAAGGTGGTTGAAGTAACAAGAAGAGACATTGTCTGCAATCAGACGATACGTCAAGGCCTAAAATCCCACCCCCTGTAGACCCAAGTAGAAAAGTCCCAACTAAGATGGTTTGGCCATGTCTGCAGAATGGGAGAAGATCAGCTACCATGACAAGCATGGGAAACTAAGAGCCAGGGATCCAGACCTCCAGGAATTAGTCTGCTGGGAGGACAACATTAGATAATCTTTGAAGGACCAAGGACTAGAATGGAACCAGGCCAGGAGGAAGACAGCCAATAGGATAGTCTGGCGCTCTCTCTTCCAAACCTCTTCACCTCACAGTAGAAGAGGAACGACTAAGTAAGTAAGTATATAAATATAAAAAGACATATGAGACAAGGTTGCGTATTATCCCCCTGCCAATTTAATATCTACAATGAGAACACGTTTCATACAGATACTGGAACTGTCAGGACTAAACATTGGTGGAAGATCAATAAACAACCTCAGATATGCAGTTGATACAGTTTTAATAGCTGAAAGTGAACAGGAGTTGCAAGAGCTAGTGAAGCAAGAAAGCAGCATAAGTCATGAATATGGATTGGAAATTAACAGTTAGAAAACAAGAACTATAATAATTATCAACGCAGGCGATAAGCCAGCATTAAAGATAAGAATAAGTGGGAAAATCCTGAAAAAAAAGTCAGGATTTTCTCATTTCTTGGTCATATAATAACAGAAGATGGCAGATGCAAAATAGAAATGAAGAAGAGAATAGAAATGACCAAAGTTATAATCAACAACATGAGACAGATACTAACATCTAAACAATTAACTCACAAATTCAAACTGAGAATCATCAAATGTTAAATACATTCTTCATTGCTGAGTGGTATAGAAACATGGACAATGAACAAGCAATTAGAAGAAAGAATTGAGACCTTTGAGATGTGAATATATAGAAGAATGGGGCACATCTCATGGAAAGAGAAGAAAACAAATAAAGAGATCCTAGAAAACCTAGGAATGAGGAGAGAATTAATGAAGCAGATCAAAATTACACAGCTAAAATATTTTGGCCATGTAAAAAGACATAACACCTTACTGACGACCATAATAGATGGCAAAATGAAGACAGCGCTATAAGTGGGAAGATAACATCAAGAGATGAACTGAAAGAGTCTATCAAAGTGCAACATCAAGACGAGAGACAGAAAATGGAGATCCATTGCAGCTGACCTTCGTTGTGGAGATGGCAGATGATGAGAGTGCACTATCTGTTAATCAGTTGAATGTAGAGTGCAGTCAGTATGAATGACAAGAAACCTTATTTAGAGTATTACAATAGGAATTAATCTGATGATCAGATAGGTCCTTCAGTCAGACAAGTGTTTTGGTCCTTACATCACCTTTACACTCTTGGAGGAGTGGGTTCACTTGGATCATGACTGTGCTGGGAATTGAAACTACATCACCTCAGATGCAACTTATTACTTCACCCCTGGTTTTATCGATTCTGCTAAAATGAGGCAGTTGAGAAAAGAACAAGTTCTTGTATACTAATTCATATTGGGCCTGCTATGTGGACAGTGGTTTATCCCAAATCACTTTTGCACTTGCAGGTGGAAACTTTTTGGCATCGCTTTTCTCATTCAAGAAGTGCATGGTTATTAGGCAGATCAACTTGAATATTCTCCTGGCTGAGATCTTCTAATATCTTATCTGCAGGAACACTGCTATGTTGATTTACTGCTGAAGAGCTCCCATACCACTTTTTTGTTCCGTGAATTTTCATGCCTTTTGTATAAAAGATTTTCTGCCACTGGCACATGGTTATTCCAGCCACTGAGCAGAATGCAACGTCTGTATAGCCGGTCTTATAGATTCCAGTTGATCACCTGTGGGGATTCATTATTTTCACCCTTTTTGGTGAATTCATGAGGCATTTTTTCTTTATGGGTTTTGGAACAGATATGTTTACGGGATATGTTAAAGGTTGCTAACCTGGTCAGCTGGTTTCTAGTCTTTCCCAGTGCCATCTGTCTCTCCAGAAGTCAATCTAGTCTTTCCCAATGTCATCTGTCTTTCCAGAGGTCCATTGGCCTTTTCCCAGATTGTCAATCATCTAATCCTGTAGCAGTGATAAGCTATACAGAGTGTAACAACAGTAGGTAATCTGATCATCAAAGGTAGTCCTTAAGTCAGACAAGTGCACATTAATGCTTCAGCACAGCTTTCTTCAAGGGGGCTAGCAACAGTGTAGGCTCTGTGCTCCGTAGGTGGTGAAAAAGACAAAATGATTATCATGATATCAGGAAAATCCTCTGTCAGTTTATCACTTATTCTTTTCTGTTAACACTTACCTCCCTTTCAGTATCGAACAAACATAACAGTTATGGGAAAATCCGATGGATGATCGCGTATTTTCTTATGTGGCTTTGTTAGCAAAAAACAAACACACGTTTATTTGAATTATCTCAGTGAAAATTGCTGGACATAGGATCATATTTAAAGAATACAAACTAAAACCACTAATACATCCACGGAATACAGTTTGGAATAATTACACGACGTTATATTTGAGATATTTTAAAGTTTGTTCCAAAATTAGCACAAACCAACACTAAAAAAACCAACTGTAAAAAAAAATTGAGTGTCGGAAGGTGGTTTCTGCACATGTCTCCGATACATTTGAAGCATAGTAAAAAAGCACTCGCATCTGAAATCAGTACACTCCAAAAAAACTAGTCGACGAAGCTGTCAGAAGTATCCAGTGAACTGCGAAGAGCTGAGAGCTTATTGTAAAACATTGAAAGCCATCACAGCGAGATACAAGAGAGAAGTAATTCTGCCATTGTGAGCAAGTAGGCTTCATAACAGCTGCAGTCGACATGGTTCTACATGTCTAAGGGTTGAACCTGGTAGTAAGAGTTGGCCACAAATTGGTGTCAACTGTCCTAAGTGGACCAACACTAACACCTGGAATAGGCATTGTGTCCTCAAGGTCCAGGGTATCGAATCTGGAGAGACCACCACATCACAAATTCAGAAGATGAGTAAAGTGTACTAAGTGGAAAACATTGAACCAAGTGAACCACCCACATAAGTGATGATATAGTCAAACACTGCCCTTTAAGCAACATTGATTAATTTTCTGTGCTAGTGTAAAAACTGTAATTCTGAAAAATTATCTATAGAGTGCAAATATATTTTATTAAGTGTATACATTAGACAGATTAGTACCTTTAGATCTTGAAGCAGACGCTGTACCTCTTTGCCACTCCGACAAAATTTGTTGTTTGATTTCCCTCTATTGCTTGAAAATTATATGAACCACAAATTGAAAACATAGTTGCTGACAGGTTACAGTGTGGCCTTTGTTAATAATTTACAGACGATCGTTAATACTTGTCCGCAAAAAACAAACCAACTTTTTAAATAATTTACATGCCATCAATACTACCTTTCACCAAAAACTAACCAACTTACTAAAAAAACTTACTAAAAAAAAGATACTCTGTGATTTCTTGTAGATATTTATGGCCAAACACCAGACAACCATCTCCAAGTTCTTGCAATGTAGCACCAGCAGCAAGCCTGAACTGCAGCCAGTCATAATCTGTGACTTCAAGGTCGCCTTCATAGCCAATAATTTTCAAGACGGAGAGGACCTGATCCTGGTTAAGTCCATTATGGGATAAGACAATGAGACAAAGAGAATCTATGACCCATCCTGAGTAGTCTGTGAATTTTAAGTGAGGAAATTATTATATGTTAATAAAAAAAGGACACAAAGAAGAATTAGAAAAGAAGCAGAGTTGTAACATGAGCAAAAAAAGATCAAATAAAAATGCACTTAATGAAGTTAAAATGCTCATCATGTTTGCTAAAGTAAAGCTCACATTTTTAGACTGCAGCACAACACATTACCCAATATATTTCCTAGGGCTCTCTGATCAGACAAAGAAAGAACTGAACTACTGCACCGTCAGGCACGTCAAACAATGTGACCAGACCAATATGAGGTTGTGTATGGCACTGGCAACCTTACCATGTAAAACTATTTGCTGCAGAAACTACTACTACAAGAACATGGAAATGATTTGTGCTGGATTTTAGCAAGGGGACCAGCTGCCATTGTGGCTCCATGTTCCACATACAGCAAAAAGGAAAATGATGATGATGATGACTGCACATTGGTTTACAAGATCATTCATGCATTACCCGTCAGCTCCCTGAGGAGCATAGACCTTCAATAAAAACTCACACCAAGCCTTCGTGTCCTGTGCCATCCATTTAAGATCTTTTTATATCTCTTTTATCCTTTTTGGTTATCTTTAGGCTGCATCATAAACCTTCTTAATAGAGGACCTTCTGTTTTTGATGGATGAGTTGATTTATTTGAATTACTTACTGAGGATTACATATTCATGTTTGTTATTGAAGTTTTTGTTTTGGTTTCTGACAGGATGAGGTAGTCAGCGTTATGCCCAACCCTTCTTAGTCACCTTCTATAGATGCTTGGTAGGGCACAGCATTACTAATCTTTGTTCCTGGTAATATGCTGGTGAATTTTCATGGAATACAGCATGTATATTTTAAAGAAATTGTAATGGAAAAATGAACACAGATTTGATTGCAATTTTCATTCAGTACTGCATACAATTATTAAATAAATTGTAATGAAGACCTGCACACATATTTTAAATAAACTCGTATGGAATACCAGATACAGATTTGAAAGAAATTCTATCTGAGAACTGCACACATATTTTAAAAATACTCGAATGGAATACCAGATACAGATTTGAAAGAAATTCTATCTGAGAACTGCAAACATTCCTTCATTAATTCATCACCCATTAGCTCCACAAGGAGCACAGGCCTTCAACAAACTGATGCCAAGTCTTCTGTCCCATGCTCAAGGTCTTTCCATGTATTCTTCATCCCCTTCATGTCTGTCTCCAGTTCTCTTCTCCATGTATTCCTTGGTTTCCTTCCACCTCTCTTACCCTGGAGATTCCTGAACAAGTACTACCTGGTAATGCTATCAAAAGGTTTCCTTAATGTGTGTCCTATCCATTTCCAGCATCTTCTTCTCACCTCTAGTTCCACTGACACTTGTCTAGTTCTTGTCATCAGTTCCACATTATGATCTTGTCATCAGTTCCACATTATGATCTTGTCATCAGTTCCACATTATGATCTTGTCATCAGTTCCACATTACGATCTTGTCATAATATTTTAATGCTTATATTCTTTTCAAACATCCATTTGTGCAAGTCTGTAGCTTCTTGGCTGTTGTTTTTGTTTGTTCTCCATGTTTCACAGCCATAAAGTAGGACTGACTTGACATTGGAATTAAAGATTCTGATTTTTAGAACTGCAAATATACTTTAAAGAGATGATTAAAACTGACTTCTGCACACAGATTTCAAGAAAACAGCACAGAGATTTTAAAGTAATTGTAATGGAGAATTTGCACACATGTTTTTAAGTAAATTCAAAAAGAATATTGTGTTATGTCTTTGTTCATTCAGGACCAAAGAAGTAAGAAGCTAGCAATGTAAAAAATAATCCTCAGGGTAACAGAGGTAGAGGAAGACTAAAGAACACAAGGAGAAGATAACTGGAGACAGACATGAAGGGGATGAATAAGATATGGAAAGACATTGAGCTGATGGCACGGGGCAGGAAGACGTATGCCCCTTTTGGAGTTGAAAGGTGACAGGAAAAGAAGAATTTTTTTAATGGACTGATCATAAACTGATGGAAAGCAAAATTAAGCAATGTTTTACAATGCCTTCAAATCAGATGCAGTAGTGCAGAATTTTTCACAAGTGTGATCCAAGTCCTGGGAGACTTTTTCAGGCCATAAATCGAGGATTCCTCAGCAAGAGAGAGGTTGGTAAGAGCTCCACCTATGTCCCAGTCTTGACATATGGATGCGAGTCATGGGCAATGACTACAACCCATAAAAGCCAGATCCAAACCTCAGAAATGAGGTATCTGAGGAAGGTGGTTGAAGTAACAAGAAGAGACATGGTACGCAACCAGACGATTCGTCAAGGCCTTAAATCCTACCCCCTGCAGACCCAAGTAGAACAGTCCCAATTAAGATGGTTTAGCCATGTCTGCAGAATGGGAGAAGATCGGATACCATGACAAGCATGGGAAGCAAAGAGCCAAGGATCCAGACCCCGAGTACGACCCAGAGTCCGCTGGGAGGACAACATTAGATAATCTTTGAAAGACCGAGGACTAGAATGGAACCAGGCCAGGAGGAAGACAGCCGATAGGATAGTCTGGCGCTCTCTCTTCCAAACCTCTACACCTCACGGTAGAAGGGGAACGACTAAGTAAGTAAGTAAGTGATCCAAGTCCTTGAATTTTTGGATCTTCGTCGTTGAAAATTAATTGTATCCTATATTTTCACACTCTTACAAGAAAAATTCAAGCAATGTGCTAGATAAAAGCATAACATCTTACCAAATCCACCATCTATGAAGTTATGTTCAGGTGATTGATCAGTGAGTCTCCAGCTGTGCTCTTTCACCCAGTTCTGAACACACATAGTCCAGAAATTTCTTAATGACCACATCTGCAAAGATATATAGATATATAATTTTAATAAAAGAAGAAGAAAAGAAAAGCTAAAGATGAATTATTATAGAGTAGGTGGAACATAACAATGAATCAAACAAAAATAACTATAGTGCGTTTCACAATGTTTGTCGCTGTTTAATATTCAATATCTCTGCAACCACTTGATCATAATTGTTGCAACTTTGCATATGACCTAATGATCGCTATGTCCCAAGGGGGACATTTTTTTCCTCGTTAACAAACTTATGGTTTTAAATTTTCTTTATTTAAAGTATACAAAATCGACCACCTCCTAGTCCAACCATGTATTGAGAGAGCTTACTCCTTCATATTTGTGAACTATTTCGATTTAACACCTTGAACACATTTCAAATGATTTTCCCGGTGTATCAGCTCACTACCGCACTGTTTTGCACCTTACATTGATCCTTCCGGTGTGTTCAGTTACTGTTCTATTGATTGTGTATTACCATGCATAGGCGTATCTTGTGGTATTCTAGGTCTGTAATACAATGGGTATGAAAGTCACGTTCCTTACACTGCATACAATGGCAGTGAAGATGTATAAATATTTCTGCAGAGAAGCTAAGCGTGGTAAACTGTATCGGAGTCTCTCAAATCCTGAAAAGAGAACTATTCACCTTTGGGTTTAAGTAAACGCTCATTTTATCAATTACTCAAATCTAATGGAATTCTCAGTTCAATCAATACCAGGACGCAAGGAAGAAAGGAAGTAGTAGATAGTTTTGACAGGGATGTGATTAGAAGAGAGATTTGTAGAATATTTAATTCCAAAGAAACTGTGACACTAAGAAAACTGAAAATTCGGCCGAGAACACACAATGACATTGATGTGTCGAAATCAACATTATGGAGAACTGTTAGAAGCATTGGCTTTACGTTTAGGAAGTACGCTAGTGGAAGAAACGTCATCTGCGAGAAGCCGCACTTAGTATCTATGAGAATTAAATATTTACGTGAAGTACGGGAAATGCGTAATAAAGATTATGATATTGTGTATGTGGATGAAACTTGGATCAATGCTCACCACACAAGGGAAAAGGAATGGCAGTTATCAGATAGAATGATTAAAAGATGTGTACCCAGTGGAAAAGGACAACGTCTGATAATGGCACATGCAGGCAGCAGACATAATGGGCTAGTAAAAAATGCTGAACTTATTTTCACTTCCAATTATACGGACAACTGGGACTATCATACCGAGATGAATGGTAACATATTTAAAGAGTGGATTGAAAATACTCTTCTTCCGTCCCTAGACAGACCATCCTGTCTGATAATGGACAATGCATCATACTACAATGCTGTGGCAGAAGAAGACAAAATCCCGACATCTTCGAGTACAAAAGATGCTATAAAGATTTGGCTCAAAAAAGAAGACATTCCATTTAACGAGGGGTTTCTGAAACCTGAATTACTGTCCCTTGTTAAGAAATCACAAAAGACCAAGATCTTCCATATAGACAAGTTGATTCAACTTCATGGTCATACGTGTTTGAGACTGCCACCTTATCATTCACATTTAAACCCAATTGAACTCGTTTGGGCAAAAGTTAAAGGACAGGTGGCAGCTGAAAATAAAACTTTCAAACTATGCAATATGAAAGAACTAACATATGCCACCCTCTCACAGATAGACAAAGATTATTGGTGTAAATGTGAAGATCATATCTTAAAAGAGGAAAATGACTATAGGAAAAAAGATGGACTGTCGTTCGTTCAGCCGAGAATAGTCATCAATATGTTAGACTCGTCTGACTCGGAATAAGTGTGTAAATACCTTATATGTTTTCTCCTCCATCTATGTGTATATGTAAACCAATTCATTTCCTTTTTATCTCCGCGATTTCACTACTATACTTAACATACTGTACACAGTACTTTCACCTCTTCATGCATCCATTCACTTTTTAGTATAAAAAGGAACATTTACAACGAATAGGCGTTATTTTTCTCTCAAATATTTCAAAGAAATAAAAAAGGACCTCACGTAGTAATCAGTTAACAAACCCCTCTAACATTCGAATTGTATAGACGCCTATGCCGAAAATACGCAACTTCCTTCATTTACGGTAAATTATTTTCTTCCAGGACAAAATAATTACTTCGTTAAAAAAGATCAAAGGAATTAGCCGTTGCAAGAAAAGCACACTACCTACAACATTTAATTTTATAAAACCTTTGGGACATTGAAAATATAAGACTACATGCAAAAAATCATGTTTATCAGTGCAAGGAATATGGAGATATTTGAAGTCAATCGTCGACTGACCTTTTTGAAACACACTATAATAACAAGGCACAATACAGACAACTGACCAACCAAAACCAGCTTTAAAAATTCAAAGAATAAATGAAAGAAACAACAAACAGAGAAAGCAAGAGAAAGGAATAACGAATAATTAAGCAACGCTAGAAAGAAAAATGATGGAGCTACTACCTCAGCACATTCTTCCATGAAAACTCCCATGTTACTGTAAACTCTGTAACAGGCTAATTCACTGCCAATGACCCTTGACCCCAGTGCTGTCTGCATAATCCTTAAATGGGCCAATCGTTTTACTGCCTGCTCTCCACCAATCAGCTGGCTTACAGTAGGTAAATTCTTTCTAATCTGTGAAAACACAAATGTCAAAATATAACTGTCTTTGCCTGTTAGGGAAAAAAATGGTTATGTTGCTGCATATGATTTAGATTATGATTATACCTATGGTGACATTAGTGTGACTATGTGCACTTGTGCATAATAGAAGGATTGAAATGGTATGACAAGATCACAAATGTGGAACTGATGATGAGAACCACTAAAGTGTTTAATGGTAAAATATATGAGGAGAAAACGTTGGAACTTGACATGACAAACATAGAGAAAATTAAGTGATTGCATTACAAGTCAGTCCTTGTGCTGGAATCCCCAGGAAACAAAAAACACATGGAGAGGGGAATTAGACACAGACATGAAGAGAATAAAACAGACACAGAATGATCTTGAAAGGACAGCACAGGACAGGAAAGCTTAGTATTATAGGCTGACGATTGTGAACGAACGAATGAACGAACAAACTTTATTTTCAAAGGGTTAAGAATTGGGCACGCAGGCCCGTCTGACATTCTGCCCTTCCTCTCTCTCTCATCATGTATACTGTATTTTTCCATCCTCACATTTACTTTAAGCATTATTAAGGCATTTATCATTATAAAGGTAATATAACATCAAACATTTGCAATAATAATCATAATTAAAGTATGTTTTAAAATAAAGAAGATAGATAGATAGACAGACAGACAGACAGACAGATAGAACAAACGAACGTACGAACTTTATTTTCAAAGGGTTAAGAATTGGGCACGCAGGCCCGTGATCCACAAGGAGCTAAAGGGTAAGGAATCAATGATGAATGGATTATTTTTACTGATGATTTTTATGCTGTTGATGATAACAGTGATCATCATCATCATCATCATTGAACTAGTGTTCTTGATAAGGATGGTTAAAGAGAGAACAAGAAGATGGTAGGGAAGTACAAGTTTGTCCCCTTTCATCCCAACACCCAAAAATGGAAATATTCTGAAAATCAAAGTTTCTGTGGGATACTTTTCAATCACAATTTCAATTATTTCTGACTATTTTGAGTGGCTCTGGTCTATTTTCAAAACTGAATAAAATCCAGTTTCTGAAACAAAGCTGTTCCAACAGATTTAGGGTGAAAAAATACAGACCTGTACACTCAGGAAATTATAAATCAATATAGCCAGGAATGCCTTTCAATGGAACCCTTAAGGGAAGAGAAGTATAGGAAGGCCAAAGGGAACCTTTGGCCGTGTCCTCGGGGGGGACCCTGATGCCATCGTGGGGGCAGCTGTGCTATGGACCCCCGGGGGGGGGCGAAAGAGAGGCCGACTGGAAGCAACTTGGCGGAGAACTGTGGAAGCTGAGATGCAAAGAATGAACCACAGTTGGGGCACTGTACGAAGAATGGCCGCCGACCGAGCAGGGTGGAATCAATTTGTTGCTGCCCTACAAGATGCCACCAGGCGTGATGGCCGCTGACTGCTTTGACGGTTGGCGGTTATGGATCAAAGAAGAAGAGAAGAAAGGGAACCTTAAATAGAATAACAGAAGAGGAGTCCATGGTAACTGGGTAGTCATGGTTAGAGTTACTAGAGATGAACCAAAGTTGAAGTTGGTTGGGTCTCAGGGGAGACAAGTAAAGAATAGGACTACTGCTTCCTCAGGCATGTTGTAGCAGGGAACTAACGGGAAGTTGTGCATGTGGCTGGCAGTTTCATCAAGTAAAACAAATTTCCACAGAAACCACCACTGCATGAGCACATGAAAGCTTAGACACAGATTTCTTGCGAGGGGACCAGCTTCTGTGATGGGTCCAAGATCCATAAGGGGCAAAAAGGGAAATGATGATGATAAAAAGGTGAAATCAGATGACAGTAACAGCAACAGCCCTGTGTGCCATGGGCAATAAAATGGATAGATCATGATGAGGATTATGGCAAAGATGATGGTATTACTAATGCTGGTGATGAGGTGATATTGTTGATAAGAATAATGGTCATAATGATTATGATGACATTCATAATGATAGTGTTGTTGAAGATGATGAAGGTGGTGATGAAAGTTATGATAATGATGAGCAGATAACCTGTCAAGAAATGATGGGAAAGAACTATGGTGACAACAACTAAAAATAAGCAGTAAGCATAACTGGAAATGAAAAATATTCACATTTACTAACGACATTGCTGATTCTGAATGAAATTTAGGTAATTGCCCTGGCCTTGGGAAAAGCTTGGATTGAAATGACTGAAGTGACTAATCCCCAGCGCTATCTCAAGGGATGTAATTATTTTACCGTGCTTTAATAGAATTTGAACGTTAGCCTCCATACTTGGCATTTCCCACATTTCAGGACACACAAAGAAAATTATAGTGCTAATGATATTGAGGATAACAGTGGGTTTTGTTTTCGAGATGGTGGCTTGTATTCAAATTGACCATTCTGTTTGCTTGGTTTAATTTTAAAGCTAGTAATATTTCATCACACCTCAAAAAACAGAAGTGGAAGAGGATGTCAGAGCAATCTGAATCTCATGGGCTGATCTAAAGAAGCTGACCCAAATAGAAATCAGTCAAAAGCAACAACTGCATCTTCCATGGGTATCAAAAGGAATGATAACTATGCTAATTTCATCAGTCCTTAAATTCCAGCTCCCTGTGGTGCATAGGCCACCAGCAAGTTCACACCAAGTCTTCCTGTTCTATGCAATCCCCTCAAGGTCTTTCCATGTCCTCTTTATCCCTTCTAAGTCAGTCTCCTATTGTGTTTTTGTCAGTAATGCTCTATCTCTCTGTCCTTCAGTAATGCTCTATCTCTCTGTCCTTCAGTAACGCTCTATCTCTCTGTCCTTCAGTAATGTTCTATCTCTCTGTCCTTCAGTAATGCTCTATCTCTCTGTCCTTCAGTAATGCTCTATCTCTCTGTCCTTCAGTAACGCTCTATCTCTCTGTCCTTCAGTAACGCTCTATCTCTCTGTCCTTCAGTAATGCTCTATCTCTCTGTCCTTCAGTAATGTTCTATCTCTCTGTCCTTCAGTAACGCTCTATCTCTCTGTCCTTCAGTAATGCTCTATCTCTCTGTCCTTCAGTAATGCTCTATCTCTCTGTCCTTCAGTAACGCTCTATCTCTCTGTCCTTCAGTAATGTTCTATCTCTCTGTCCTTCAGTAATGCTCTATCTCTCTGTCCTTCAGTAATGCTCTATCTCTCTGTCCTTCAGTAATGCTCTATCTCTCTGTCCTTCAGTAATGCTCTATCTCTCTGTCCTTCAATAACGCTCTATCTCTCTGTCCTTCAGTAATGCTCTATCTCTCTGTCCTTCAGTAATGCTCTATCTCTCTGTCCTTCAGTAATGCTCTATCTCTCTGTCCTTCAGTAATGCTCTATCTCTCTGTCCTTCAGTAATGCTCTATCTCTCTGTCCTTCAATAACGCTCTATCTCTCTGTCCTTGGGGATTCCAGAAAAAGAAATGCATGGTAATGCTACCAACTGTTTCTCAGTGTGTGTCTTATGCAATGCCAGTGTCTCTTATTCACCTTTTCTTCCCCGGGTATTTGTCTGTTTCTTTCCATCATTTACAATTTGCAAATCTTGTCATACCATTTTAATCATTCCATTCTGTGCAAGCGCCCATTTATGATAGTCTATGACTTCTTGATTGTCATTTTTATTGCTTTGTTTTAGAGGTAAAGATATTCTAATAGCAGATACTGCCATAGGGGAGTAAAATGTTAAAGACTTCACTGTACTAGGTCCAGCTTTGAGAGGTGGGGTGACCAGTTCCCTTCCTTGCTGTCTTTTCCTTCCCTAGTCATTTACCCATTTACAGCTGGGTAGACTACATTGTGATGCCACCATGTTTTGAACCCAGTACCTTAGATGTGAGAGGCCAGCACTCTAACCACTCTGTCAGTCTGATAGTGCACTGTGACAGACTCGGTTTTAGAGGGCTGCCTTGATATTTGTGCTGAAAATTCATATTTCTGTGTTGGACTTGATTTCTTTTGATTCCCATTTATTTCTTATTGCAATGAAAGCTCCTCTTGCATTCTGTTTTCTTATTTTGATATCACCGTCTCCATCTCCAATGGTGGGGTAAATGGAAATAGGCAACACATTGGACAAAGACAAAGAAAACAGCCTATGTTATGACCAAAAGGTCTAAGTCAGAGAACAAGCTAATGAAAAATAGAAGAGAAAGAAAGTGAGCACTAAATTAAGTACATAAAGAGACCGAAGACACAGTAAAAGAGATGAATGCAGTCAGCGACTCATAGCTTGACTGCTTGCGTCAGGGTCAGCAAACAAGAGCTGACCAATACCCTACTCCACCTCCAAGTGGTGGTCTTGGAAACAGGGTGCATCACTGCAGTCTGGTCGAGAGAGTAGGGATTGAAAAGGGAAGGCACACCCGGTCCCCAAAAATGCCATGCGGAAGTCGGATGTGTCAGGCCAAAAGGTGCAAATATCGCAGCTTTGCTGTAAATGGTGACACAACGCAACCAACGTCCTTTTCAAGACAAACGAGGAAGAAGAAGAAGAACATACAAAATTATACAACTCGTAAATGGAAGTAGCCCTGTGTAGTTACCAGTAGCCCTGTGTAGTTACCAGTAGCCCTGTGTAGTTACCAGTAGCCCTGTGTAGTTACCAGTAGCCCTGTGTAGTTACCAGCAGCCCTGTGTAGTTACCAGTAGCCCTCTGTAGTTACCAGTAGCCCTGTGTAGTTACCAGTAGCCCTGTGTAGTTACCAGTAGCCCTGTGTAGTTACCAGCAGCCCTGTGTAGTTACCAGCAGCCCTGTGTAGTTACCAGTAGCCCTGTGTAGTTACCAGCAGCCCTGTGTAGTTACCACCAGGGGTCTCTGAAGAGACAAAGAGAGAGCAGGACTACTGTATCCTCAGGCATATCGTACTAGATGACTAATATGAGCTTGTGCATGGGAGCTGACAACCTCATCCCATAAAACCATCTGCTACATAAATCACTGCTACAAGAGCACGTGACTGCTTGGTGCAGGCTTCCTGGGGACCGTTTGCAGTGGTGGCTCCGTGTTTAGTAAGGAGTGCAAAGGAAAATGGTGATGATGATGAGATGGAAGCTGCTGATGTTGCTGAGTTGAGTTGCAGTATAAACAGTCTTTTATTTCAGACTTTAAATACCTAAATAAACAAATCTTGACTTACCATAGCAATAGTCGTGATGGTATCAGTCAAGGATGTAGGAAAGTTGACAACACTGGTGTCAGGTCGCTGAGACAGGCAACGATAAGAGATATCAGAACAGGTTGTTGTGAAGATTAGCTTGCAAGTTGCTGGCAGACGTTCTGGTAGCCAATCAAATTCTTTGTTTGAGCTGAGCTCATTTACACCATCCAGTAGTATTACACATGGCCCAAGACCAATGGCTGCAACAAATGCCTCACACAAGGACAGGAAGCTTTCATCATTTTTATTAGATTCATTCTCAGTGTCAGCACAGGGACTGTTTGAGTCATAATGTTCTGGAAATGTGAAAGTATTGCCCAAAAAATTAAGTATTCCTGAAGAAGCACACACATAAACATTCTTCTATACCACTAAGTGATGTCTCTGACTTGATCTTCAATACCAGTGACTGATGTCCCTGATTTGATCTTCTATACCAGTAACTGATGTCCCTGATTTGATCTTCTATACCAGTAACTGATTTGATCTTCTATACCAGTAACTGATGTCCCTGATTTGATCTGCTTCATGACAAAAATGAAATAAAACAAAGAAAACTAAAATTAACTATGTCTTTTGTTGCTCCTGTGGTGGTGGTGTTGGGGGGGGGTTTGGAGAATAAAGAAAAAATACCGGAATACTGATTCAACCAGGCAATTAAAGTAAACATTTGCATGGGTATGGCAGCCTCATTATATAAATCTAATGCATAAAAATCACCACTGCAAGAAGTGATGAAAGACTTAGATGTATACTTCAAGTCTTCAAGTGTTACATATACTCTTCATTACTGTATGGTGTAGAAACATGGACAATGAACAAGCAGTTGGAAGAACGAACACATTTTATTTTCAAAGGCTTAAGAATTGGGCACAAAGGCTCGTCTGACATTCTGCCCTTCCGCTCTCTCTCTCTCATCATGTATACTGTATCCTGTCATCCCCCCATTTACTCCAAGCATTATTTAGGCATTTATCATTAAAAAGTAATATAACATCATACATTTGCAATATTCATCGTAATCAAAGTATGTTTTTAAAACAAATTTAAAAAAAAAACAAACAAACAAACAAAACAAAACCAAACAAACAATAAGATTGACAAAAGTCGAACTCCTCTTACAGTAAATTAGACAGTGATTTGAGGCATAATCAGATGGTGTGTTATAAGAACTCGTGAAACATTGGAACAGTCTGCTATTGAATGACTAGGGACTCACTGTGTTTTCCAGTGTATGCGAGAGATTTGACCAGATGTGAGCAGCTTTGAGTCCCATAGCAGATACTGCCGTAGGGAGTGAATTGTTTAAGCCTTCACAATACTAGGTCCATCATCATGTGGTGGGGTAACCAGTTCCTCTCCTTCTGTCTTTGCCTTCCCTAACTCAAGAGCAGAATCAGACTTGGTACATAGTTAGACAGACTAGGTAGATAGTTAGACAGACTAGGTAAATAGTTAGACAGACTAGGTAGATAGTTAGACAGACTAGGTAAATAGTTAGACAGACTAGGTAGATAGTTAGACAGACTAGGTAGATAGCACTGACTAACAAAAAAAAAATTTTTTTTTCTTTCTCTAACATTTCTATGTTTTTCTGGTCAATTTTAATGCGCTGTTTTTAAATCTGCAAACCGTTTTTCTCTATCAGGTCGGGATCTCTAGAAATACGCAATTGAAGTTTTTTAACAATGCATACAGTATTACAACATCATTTGTACAAGAAGTATAACAGTTATGTAGGCTTGAATTTCTTTGCAGTCGACTTTCATCGGTGAATGGCATGTGGTACATCGCGATGAAGCATCCAACAATAATCGGCAAGCATGGTCACACTCCACCGTCCTTGATAACGTGACTCCATTACGGCGATATCTTGATGGAATCGTTCTCCATGTTCATCGCTGACTTCGCCAAGGTTGTCAGGGAAAAAGTCAAGATGCGAATCGAGCAAATGGATTTTGAGGGACATGTTACAGCCCATAATTCTGTATGCATGTATGCACTGCTTAACAATATGCACATAGTCGACAGATTTGTGATTTCCCAGCAAGTTATCGACGATCGATTTGAATGCCATCCATGCGCGAAGTTCACTACCATGTAACAAGTTCTCGAATTGTTTGTCTGCAATAACTTTCCTAATCTGAGGTCCTACAAAGATACCTTCCTTTATCTTTGCATCGCTAATCTTTGCATCGCTAATTTGCGGAAACTTTTCTCGAAGATAAGTGAAAGCTTTGCTCGTTTTATCTAACGCTTTTACGAAATTCTTCATGAGCCCCAACTTTATATGTAACGGTGGTAAAATGATGCTGTCTTTGTTAACCAATGGCTCGTGTATTACATTTTTATGCCCGTGCTGCATACGATCCCTGATAGGCCACACCTTTCTTGCATAATGTTCCTGTCTGTTGCGGCTGTCCCATTCACATAGGAAGCAACAAACTTTAGTATACCCAGTTTGCATGCCCTTGAGAATTGCAATGACCTTTAGGTCTCCACAAATCCGCCATTGGTAGTCATTGTACTTTATTTTTGCCAAAAGTATAGCCATATTGTCATAAGTTTCTTTCATATGAACAGAGTAGGCGACTGGAATTGATGAAAATAAATTTCCATTATGCAATAACACGGCTTTTAGACTAGTCTTGGAAGAGTCGATGAAAAGTCGCCATTCGTTGACTATGTGCTCATGACCGAGGTGCACCATTAGACCTTTTACATCTTTGCAATAGCAAATGTCATCATCCATCTCAAAGTATTGAACAAGTTCTCTGTGTCTATGACGAAATTTAGATATCGGAGTATTGGGCGCTAAAAGATTCCATTCTTTGAGTCGCGAACCGAGTAATTCTGCTTGTCCTTTGGGGAGAGCGAGATCACGTATTAGATCTGAAAGTTCTGAATGGTTAATTAAGTGAACACCATCATTCACCGGTATATAATCCGAGTCAGAATTAGTTTCTAAAGCAGGTAAACTATCACTTTCTGATGGTTCATTCACTTCCAACGGATATTGTTCTGGTGGAACTGGGATCGGACACGTGATTGGATCATGAGGCACTGGTTTCGAAACCGATTCAATATTTGGATAAACCACAGACTTTCTAGTTTTAAAAGTGAAACCATAGATATTTGTCAAGCAGAAGTAACAATCAGTAGCGTGATTTGTCGGTTCACGCCATATTACTGGCACTCCAAAAGGCATCGACTTATGCTTCGACGATTTTCGTAACCAACCTGCCAATGTATTTGCACAAGTCGAACAAACTGCATTTGGCTTCCAAGATTTATTTGCATCATCAACTTTCGAATCGAAATAAAGTTCATATGCTTTCTTTAGCAATGGTGTAAAGTTTTTCTGGTGAACACGATCGGTAAAATATCCGCACACGTAACAGAACAGATCAGCCGAATTTCTACAATTTCTAGAAGCCATATTTCACTCAGAATTATTTCAAAATACAGTAACTATTTGAAATATAACGTAACATATGTCATGCATCTTTTAGCAGTATAAAAAGTAGAATTATTTTGCATTTTATTAATTTTTAAAAAGTTATATAGTAAAAATGAAACGGAGCAAATAACGGTTTCCCAAAAATATATTTATTCACAAATATCTTAAGAACCCGACGTGATAGAGATAAACGGATTTCAAATTTGAAATCAGCGCAAGAAACTGACCTAAGAACACTTATTCTTATATAAGAAAGAAAAATGTTGTTTGTCAGTGTAGTTAGACAGACATATACAAAAGAAATTAATTTTCCAACGGTTGAAAATTGGGCACACAGTTCCCTCTTGCATTCTTCCTTCCTCTTGCTCATCTTTTGTTACTGTTGCTCAAAAATTCTCCAGCACTTAAAGTATTAATTTAAGGGCAATGAAACATTACAAAGTAGTATAAAAGCATACATTAACAGTACCTGATCACAAAATTAAAAATAAGTAAGAATAAAAATGAAAAATTAGATCATCATAGCCTCCATACAGTGTATTAGATACTAATTCAAAACATAATCAGTTAGGGTGGCATATAATCAGCACTCATAAAGTATTTGAACAGTATACGATTGTATGAGTAAGGACTGTGCGTGTTTTTCAGGTCATTTGGAAGATTGTTCCAAAGATGACCAGCTGAGTAAGCCAAACAAATTCTTAAATAGGTCTAGCCTGGGCTTGGGTACCTGTAATTTGTTTAAGCACTGACTACGTCTTTCATTGTATTTTAAAAGCGGCCAAAGATACGTTGGAGCATTCCGTGACAGGATTTTATGAATAAATTTTGCTTTGTTAAATAGGAAGCGCTTCCTCGAAGAAAGAATTTGAGCGCTATAATTGGGAAGATAACATCAAGAGATGGACAGGAAAGAGTCTATCAGAATGCACCCTCAAGACAAGAGACAGAAGAATTTGGAGATCCATTAACCAATGCAACTTATAAACAAAATTACTCCCCTTTATCATTGAACACCGTATTAAGAGTTACTTCTCTATCTCTTTCTTCTTTCTGCAAACTTACCTGATAAAAGGAACTGCTCCCTTAATCTTCTGATGCACTGACGCAGAAAATAGATGACATCCCCACTTCTGTTTGACGCTGACACAAAATGAGAGATTACACAGATGTGTGAGTTGTCTGCCCTGAACTCATTCAACCAATGAGCTGCAAGTGCTGACTTGCCTACACCTCTTCCACCACTTAACAACATTATTGATTTGGTGTGATTATTATGAGTCAGACTGGGGATAAATAAAAAACTACATTAAATTTAATCAAGAATTGCTAAAATTAACTGAATCATTAACTGAAAACACAAGGTTTGCATGTCATGGGATGGCAAAAAGAATATAATAGATTTATTTGTTACTACTGAAAAAACCATGAAGTTTCAGTGAAGAATTAAAATGCAGAGATGCCTTTTTCACCTGAACACAGATAAGTTAAAAGACAACTGAATATCATGAAACATACATATACAAGAGACCTTCAAGGTTAACCTGGATTTTTTTATTTTGGCAAAAAAAAAAAACAAGAGACAAATGCTTTTGTCAACATAACATCAACCCTTTTCAAGGTATTCTCTTACTGACTTAGTCGTTCCCCTTCTACCATGAGGTGTTCTCAAGGTATTCTCACTGAATGTTAATACACTTTTGTCACCGCTCTGGCAGCTCCAGATACTGGTATTATATAAAAATTTGGTCCAACCCTACAGCCAGTCTACGATGGAAGTCACCATGGCAATGAAATCACTGCCTTCCTGGTTGAAAGTTCAAACGGGTGAAAGTTACTCAGGACTGTAATGATAGCGTGCTATGATCTCCTAGTAGAGTGATGGTAACACATGTGGTAAGATGATTTACTTTGATGGTTTCCCAGGCTGTTTCTTTAAAATTGCTTGATGAACATTACCATCTTAGGCACCTACCTAGCACACATATTCCAGTTATGGATGGAGGATCATGCACTTACTATTCACCTATTTCCCAGAATCAGCTCTTCAGCATGTCAGATGTTCACATTATTTGGGGCTGTTCATTGAACAATCGGCATGCTGAAGACTACTAAAATCGTCTAAGCCTTAGGAAAACTTACTACACTAATCATATATAAGTGATTTTGATAAAGTTTTGTCTCCATCATCATCATTGTGGGGAAATGGAAGTTTAGATAGTATCTAGTACAGTTGTGGTAGGAATAGATAGAAAATAGCTCACCCAGTAGTTAACCTCAGAGTTCAGGTGATAGCTATAGACTAGAGCTGTTAGGTAAGTTACTTTCCTGCTAAACCTATCTGATAAGGGTGGATTTAGGCTAAATGATAATGGTGCGCCACAATGCCAGGTACGTTAGCTCCGTATAAGATTGACGACCACTTGCCACCCCTATCGACACCTGGTATTAAAGTGCAAGATGTAGGTGTCTTCTCTGATTTTAGGATGTTGCTGTGTATGCGGTAGTAGAACAGTTCACAAGGTATAACACAGGCAACATGATGTGTAGAGTCATAGAAATGGTAACTTCGTTGTATGATTTTTTCCATTTATTGCACGCCACAAAACAGTCAGGATATTTATATCATCAACATAGTTCAACGAGTTCAGCATTCAAAATCATAGAGTTCTAGTTCGTGAAGCTGTATAAATAATATATATATATAAATTCTGCAACAGTGTCAGCTGCAGATCATCACTGTTCATAGACAATAATAAATATTCCCTTCCTGATGCTAGCAGATCAGATGTATACAATCAGTCCGTTTACTGTCTGCACGTGAATAGCATACATGGATTACAGGTCAGCTCGACCTTTATAACCTTCCTAAGTCTAACCATCTGACTTGGACGTGATCTCTGATATAACGAATCCTGGAACACAGACAATAGTCTTGTTGGTCTAGAGCGACCCATATATATATATAACTAGTTCAGGTATAAAGATACCGGTGACTTAATCCTAGTCAAAGTACCTCTCCATTTTGAATCACACAGGCGAGCAAAAAAGGCGACAAAATGACGAACCTCTAGATGATAGCATAAAGTTCGATACAAGAGGAATTACCTTATTTCGGAAAATCAACCATGAACATATGCCTCCAGGCAGGCTTGAATAATACTGGGAAATAGTCTAGTTAGCTAACTAACTCACAAAGACAATGTATTTCCCTCAGAAAATCACAAGACGCAGGTCGCGTCTGCTCGCGACTTAGACCATTTCTAAACTCCCCGAGCTGGCCGGAACAACAAACGAAAACCAAGTCGAGACATGCGCAGAACGACAATCTCTGAGTCGCCGTTCACAATAAGACGATTCTAAGAACATTCGAGATAAAAGTCTTACACAGTCGCGCCTTTTATGGTCATGAAAAGAAGCGTTAAGAAAGGTTTCAGGCATCTACAACAGTTGACTGATACTACCAAATAAGGAGATATGGTCACGCTTCGTTCAAGAAATTATAGACCGAACGTGTCTCTATACAAGAGAAGGCAAACTCCTAAAAAATTGTAGTCTCGATAACTCGGATTATGTCCCTTTGACTGTAAATAACATAATACACACTTCAGTCAAAAAATGATCATACATACGAAAAATGATCATACAAAGGCTTTGAAAAAAGTAATTATTTGTGCGTAACATTACCGCACCCTCCCGGGAAAAAAAAATGAAACATTTTTTTTTTTAAATCCTGGAGCCGGAAAAAAATCTAGGCTCCTAACGCACGTATGATGCGCGGATATATACCTAACAAATTAGCTCAACGCATGGAGCGACACTGAGATCATATCTCAGCTCCTTAGAGAAAAAATTTATCTAAGTATACGCTTATATATTCCAGGAAGGTGCCACCAACACATGCCACAATGATGGCAACATCATAATGAAAATCAAATTATTCTCATACCAATATATGAAATTAAATATATTATTATGATATCATATAATGTGTTGTGCAAACAGCGGTGTAACATATTAATATACCGCACTATTTTATTACATTATATAAAGCAACAGTAATTAATAAGTAATACATGTGTTGATCTTCGTTGACATAAAACATTCAATAGAAGAAGATGTGGACATCATCCGCTCCCAATCTAGGACAGGACTTGATATACTCAAAGTTCCACAATGGACACAATCTCGCATCTTCAATGATGTGCTGCGAAAATATCAATAACACAAATCTTAAAGACAACTGGTAAATCTCTCAATACAATTATGCAAATATATTGTTTAAATGTGGCCGAGTGATCTTTTGGCCCGTATATCACTAACTAAGCCTTCTTAGATAATTACATGGTACAATGTTATAAATTCCCCTCAAAAAAGTGAGAAAAAAAAAATCTACTAACATGTCATTATAATATTGGCTTGTATATCAGGAAATATATATGACAGAAGAATCATGTGGAATCGTGTGGGCATCTGGACAGAATGTCTGCCATCACATTATCTGAACCACGGATAGCTCGAACCGAGAAATGAAATGGTTGAAGAGCTATGGCATAACGAGTGGACCTCGAGCTCTTCAAGTTTTTGCTCTGAATAGCAGTAAGCGCTTTCTGGTCGGTTTCCACAATGAAATGTGCGCCTAGAAGAAATCTTTGTAACTTCAGAATAGACCACGCCATAGCCAATAACTCACGGTGTAAAACCGAGTAATTCTTTTCTGCAGCATTTAATTTCCTAGAGATATACATCACCGGATGCAGAGTATCAGAATACTCCTGCATTAGTGCTGCCCCAATCCCAGTTGACGAGGCGTCACTTCGAAGAACAAAAGTCTTCTCAATAGTAGGTAACCTAAGAATAGGTGGAGATGAAAATAGGGCTTTAACCTGGTCCAATGAGGATTGACATTCTTTAGACCAGCGGATCAGATTAGGCGACCCTTTCTTCAATAAAGTAGAAAGCGGTGCCATAATGGAGGACAGATTCGGAATGAATCGTCCGTAGAATTGGATCAAACCTAATAGACTCCTTACTTGTTTCTTCGTCTTAGGGACCGAAATGTTAAGTATTTTTGAAACATTGTGGTCCTCTGTCTTTAAAAGACCATGACCAACACGATGACCTAGGAAAGAAATCTCACTAAATCCTATAAAGGCTTTAGAGGGTTTTGCAGTCAAGTTATACTCGCGAAGAGTGGACAGTAATTCGTATAAACCCAAATAGTGATCTTCCCAGGAATCACTGAATAGACAGATATCATCTAGGTATGCTATGACATCTGTACGATATGCGAGAATTCGCCGCATCATGCGTACGAATGTAGCAGGGGCGTTCATAAGACCAAAAGGCATGAAATTCCATTGGAATAAACCCCTAGGTGTAGAAAAAGCTGTAAAAGGTTTGGCACGTTCGGTTAGAGGAACTTGCCAATAACCTTTAGACAAATCTAGTTTGGTAAAGAATCTAGAATTAGAAAGTTTATTGAGTAGTTCTTCTAATGAAGGCATAGGTTCAGCGTCGAACTTCGTAACTTGGTTCAATTTGCGATAATCTACGCAAATGCGAATGTTATTATCCTTCTTTCGAACAATAACCATAGACGAAGAGTATGCTGAAGTGGATGGTTCAATGATTTCCAAACGTATCATTTCATCCAATTCTTTTTCGACTTGAGACTGGAAATGGATAGGTATTGGATAAGGTCTGACTCTGATAGGATTATGATCAGTTAGCACAATGTCATGTTCAATGACATGTGTGTGTCCCGGGATGTCTGTAAGAACATCCTGAAATGTTTGCAACATCGAAGAAACTTGTCGATGTTCCTCAGCGGAAAGATTTGGAGAAACGGTCACGTTTTTCCAAGATTCCGTAGAATAAAGTGGGACCATAGAAAGAGGAAGATTGACATCAGAAAAAGTAGTTTCCTCATCCTGTATAACTGACAGAGATGAGTACTGACCATGAGGTACTTGAGAATTGTCCGTTGCCTGGAAAATAGGCTGCAAATAGTCTGGTCTTTCATGAAATTCCGTGAGCATATTTATGTGGAAAGTTTTATGCTTTCCATCAATATCGACAACATAGTCGACATCAGAAATTTTGGAGACTATTGCATATGGACCTTTCCATGCAATTAGAAGTCTGTTCTCCCTTGAAGGAAGTAGAAAGAGAGCTTTGTCACCTGGACAAAGTTGTCGTAGACATCTATTCTTATTTGCAAACTGCCTTGCCTTTTCTTTAGCAAATTCGGAAGACGAAGTTGCTAGTTTGCATGCCTCGATGATCTTTTGCCTAAGAGCAATGACGTACTCATAAGAAGATTGAGTTTCATCGCTAATATTATCGGCAGTGATTAGATCGTGAAGTAAAGACATAGGGCCGCGCGGTTGCGCGCCAAAGACAAGTTCAAAAGGGGAAAACCCCGTATGTTCATTGGGGACCTCTCTATACGCAAAGAGAGCCGCGGGTAAGACCCTGTCCCAATCCTGAGGATGATCCTCAGTTATTTTACCAAGTAAAGTTTTCAGAGTCCTATTTAAACGTTCGACTAACCCATTAGACATTGGGTGATAGATACTGCTGAGAGACCTTTTAATGTGTAGCATAGACATTACCTGTGACATAGTGTCTGATATAAGTTGAGTGCCATGGTCTGACAATATTTCTCCGGGAAAACCCAAGCGAGAAAATATCAGCCAAAGAGCGTCTGCGATGTCAGCAGTTGAGATGCTCTTGAGAGGTATTGCCTCTGGCCAACGTGTGCACATATCGACACATGTAAGGATAAATTGATGTCCTCTAGCCGACTTAATTCTAAAAGGACCGATAATATCTATTGCCATTTTTTGAAAAGGGCGAATAGGAATGTCAGCAGCCTGGATAGGCGCAGCATGTCGTGGTCCTTTAGATTTGACCTCCTGACATACTTTGCAAGAGCGACAGTACATTCGTATGTCCTTGCTCACAAATGGCCAAAAGAAAGCCGCAAGAACTCTCGACTTTGTACGGGAAAAACCCATATGTCCAGCACATTGCGAGTCATGAGCATGTTGCAATATTTGCAATCTCATGCTCTTAGGCACAAGAATTTGTGAATGAGTGGACGTAGTGAGTCTTGTACCATACGTACAAGTACGCCGTTCTTCATAGAAATCCAAGATTTTCTATTAGTATTTTGATTAGGATCACCTTTTTTTGCTAGAATGAAGAATTTTTGTAAAGAAGGATCTTCTTCTTGCAATTTGATAAATGAGTCACGTGTAATAGTCAAGTGACTATCTTGGTCATTTACTTCATCATTATTAGTTAATGAAGTTTGAGGTGGATCCAGAGCATGTGCTCTTGTGACCACCGCATTGGTAGCTTCAATGTTTTGCTCTTCCCAAACAGCAATCTGCTGTGGGGTACATTCCCTAACTCCGTGAATACGACCAATAATAAGGTCCGCAATAGGGTTTGGAAGTAGACACGCGTGGACCTCTCCCGTGAAGAAAGGAGTAGCAATGTGTATTATAGCAGTAGGATACTTTTCCAACGTGCCACCAAATGTGACACATTTGATGACCTTTCCTGTAGCACAGGATGGATCTACAAGAGATTGCCTAACCCCGACAGTAGTACATCCAGAGTCAAACAACACTGAGACTGGATTACTATTTACAAGCCCCTTATGTAATATAAGAGAACCTCTCCCATCATGAGCAACATTAGCAGGAAGAGCGGGCAAAGGATGACCACAGCTTAAAGTAGTAACGGTCTTCGGGTCAAATAAAGTACTGCATTGGATACATTTATTTGCCCTACCAAAATCAAAAGATGAGCATCCGATGGCATTATGGTCTTTATTATCATTAACCTGTTTATCTACTCCCTGAGATTCTTGTTGAACAGAGTTTGTCTGTTGATATTTTTTTCTCTTATGTTGCGATCTACCGCGACCATTATTGCCTCTGCAATTATCATTAAAGTCCCTACTGTAATTTTTATCCTGGTTTGAGTTCCAGTTTCCATAACTGTCATTACCATCTCTATACTGTTGAGAACCTCTATTATCCTGGTATTGAGGTCTCTGAGAAAAATATTTTCCTCTATACCGATTACCTTTGTGAAAATTTCTAAAGTTAACCGGAGTAGAATAACGTGTAGTATTAGGATGTCTCCAGTTCTGGGAAGAAGAATCACCCTGGAATTGATTACTATGATTCTGGGCATAATTACGGTTACTCTTTTTATTGAAATTTTGCTGGCTACCCTGAAATTTACGCATAAAATTTGGGCCATAAGGTGCTGCCGAAGCAACTGGCAGACCTTCTTTTACTTTAGAGTTGCTAATGGTTATGTGAGGATGCGCAGTAACATACTGGCTACAGTATTCTTCCATTTCTTTTATGTTTTTAGGCTTACGCTCATGAAGAAAAGAAAGAAAAGCTTCATTAACAGAAGACATAACCTTGTCTCTAAGTAGTAAGTCCATAAGAGCTTCAAATGTACTCTCTGTTTTAGACAACTCAACCCATCGTAAAAAAGTAAGACGGATGCCTGAGATGAATTCAGAGAATTCAACTCCAGTTTCTGGTAACATGTTTTTAAATTTAAGACGATATCCGTCCTCGTTAAGTTGGTACTTCTTTAACAATGCCGCCCTGACAACCTCATAGTTGTTTTTGTCAGGCACATCTACCATACCCAATAAAGTCAAAGCATCACCTCTAAGTATCTTGGACAGATGATAAACATATAATGTTTTATCTATATTATGCACCTTACATGCACTTTCAAATCTATCTAGATAAAATGTTATATCATCAATTGAAGCATTGAATGCTGGTAAATTAAGCTTGAAATCAACAGCATTAGACTTATTAGCAGATGATACCTTATTAGCATCATTAGCATTACTAGATAACTTCAACTTTTCTAACTCCAAAGCTAAGAGTTTTTCTTCATGCTCCATTTTTGCTTTTCTCTCATCAGCTTCTCTTTGTAACCTTCTTTCTTCAGCCTCAGCCTGTAACTTTCTTTCTTCAGCCTCAGCCTGTTTTTCTAATCTTTTATTTTCAGCCTCTATTTCAAGTCTCTTAATTTCAGCTTCTTTTTCAAGTCTCTTATTTTCAGCTTCTTTTTCAAGTCTCTTATTTTCAGCTTCTTTTTCAAGTCTCTTATTTTCAGCTTCTTTTTCAAGTCTCTTATTTTCAACCTCAGCCTGAAGTCTCTTCTCCTGTGATTCTGCTTCTCTTTTTTGTTTTTCCATTTCCATTTGTAATCTCTTTTCATCTACCTGCATCTGCAGTTTTAAATTTTCAGCATCTATTCTCTTTTGTTCAGTTAGTTCTTTCATTTTCTTTTCCTCCGACTTCAATGCCTTGGCATATTGAACAGTCGCAAATTCTTCTAATTTATCACCTGTCTTCCCAAGGGCTTTACCCTGCTCAATAAAGTACTCAAATGTAGACATGATGTCTAAAATGTGAGTACAGAACCTGAAATAATTAATTATCTTATTTCAATCTTAATAGCAACAAGACTTAATAAAGTGCTTGTGTAATCAATATGTTTACTCCAATCTCTGTGGGAAACAAGACTTGACACCAACTTGTATTATCAAATGTATAATAATATCACAAGTCACCTCTTAATTATCAGTGCACTACACAAATCAGTGCATAACCATCAGTTATTTATCATAACTGCACTACAATAGTGCATAAGCAAAAACCACCAGTTAGTTATGATAAGTGCACTATAGATCAATAGTGCATGAGCATATATGTAACAATAGTGAAAGCTAACTATGCAA
Organism: Oreohelix idahoensis; assembly: GCA_024509875.1. Classification (NCBI taxonomy): domain Eukaryota; kingdom Metazoa; phylum Mollusca; class Gastropoda; order Stylommatophora; family Oreohelicidae; genus Oreohelix; species Oreohelix idahoensis. Next base: position 370,995 of record JAMPIV010000563.1, on the reverse strand, counting down.
GAACTATGCAAACAATAACAAGACAATGTAAACAATAACAAAGGTCACCAACAATGTAAACAATAACAAAGATCAAAGTCAAATGTAAACAACAACAAAGATCAAAGTCAATGTAAACAACAACAAAGATCAGAGTCAATGTAAACAATAACAAAGATCAAACAATATGAAAACATTCGCATAAGTCAAATAAATAAACAGCGAAACTAAAAAGAAATGTGATGACAAAATGCGAAGATATGACAAACAAATGACGCTACAGTGTATACACAAAAATATACTTAAAGAACTGAATAATAGATAGGGGAGACCTACAAATACAAACAATCGAAATCGAAACTAAAAAAAACACAAAGAAAGAGAGAAAAGAAAAAGAAAAAAAAATATACAAGAAACAAAAATAAAGCACAACTCGTCACAACTAAACAGATATAGCAACGATTGTCGCTAGCAAATTTCACAGTAGGAAATTCGCACAGTCCCTAACGAAAACGCTAACAGTAGAACCTCTGTGACGTGGTATCTTCTACTGAAAGACACCGCCCAACCGAGAAAACCCGCTGAATATAAACATATATAAATATACAAATACAAATAACATATAACATATAAACATGTAAATAGTGCGAAAATGTGATAGACAGAAGGCTCAGTTAGAACATAAGGGCACAGTTCACAAACAAAACAGGCCACTTAACTTCTATATGTCCCAAACGTCAGCACGGTGCAGAACAGGATGTCGTCAACATTCTGAGGATAAAGATCCAACGTTGATTAACATCTGCTCCCATAGACAGCCATGACGAGGGAAATGAGCTTCTGACAGGAAACAGCTTCTGAACTTGACCTTCTGAATTCTACAAATTGACTTCTGAGACCGGAACAGTTGTTACGGCACTTGTCCTTCTTCTTAACAGATCAGGAAATCCATTCGCTCGGTACTTGTCCTTCTAGATGTAGACAAACTTCAATACTGCCGAGCAGCGCCGGGTAGTTTCAAAATATCAACAACTGTCAGTAATGCCGGGTACTTTCAAAATCTTTCATCAAAAGTAGCTTTTCTTGAAGGAAGTGAGTTGAACTGTAATTTTGAAAGCTTGATGATGATGTCTGGGTTTGTTGACCCCCTTGATAGCTGGTATCAGAGTAAACCAACCTATGGCCACCAAAAATGATAAGGGTGGATTTAGGCTAAATGATAATGGTGCGCCACAATGCCAGGTACGTTAGCTCCGTATAAGATTGACGACCACTTGCCACCCCTATCGACACCTGGTATTAAAGTGCAAGATGTAGGTGTCTTCTCTGATTTTAGGATGTTGCTGTGTATGCGGTAGTAGAACAGTTCACAAGGTATAACACAGGCAACATGATGTGTAGAGTCATAGAAATGGTAACTTCGTTGTATGATTTTTTCCATTTATTGCACGCCACAAAACAGTCAGGATATTTATATCATCAACATAGTTCAACGAGTTCAGCATTCAAAATCATAGAGTTCTAGTTCGTGAAGCTGTATAAATAATATATATATAAATTCTGCAACAGTGTCAGCTGCAGATCATCACTGTTCATAGACAATAATAAATATTCCCTTCCTGATGCTAGCAGATCAGATGTATACAATCAGTCCGTTTACTGTCTGCACGTGAATAGCATACATGGATTACAGGTCAGCTCGACCTTTATAACCTTCCTAAGTCTAACCATCTGACTTGGACGTGATCTCTGATATAACGAATCCTGGAACACAGACAATAGTCTTGTTGGTCTAGAGCGACCCATATATATATATAACTAGTTCAGGTATAAAGATACCGGTGACTTAATCCTAGTCAAAGTACCTCTCCATTTTGAATCACACAGGCGAGCAAAAAAAGGCGACAAAATGACGAACCTCTAGATGATAGCATAAAGTTCGATACAAGAGGAATTACCTTATTTCGGAAAATCAACCATGAACATATGCCTCCAGGCAGGCTTGAATAATACTGGGAAATAGTCTAGTTAGCTAACTAACTCACAAAGACAATGTATTTCCCTCAGAAAATCACAAGACGCAGGTCGCGTCTGCTCGCGACTTAGACCATTTCTAAACTCCCCGAGCTGGCCGGAACAACAAACGAAAACCAAGTCGAGACATGCGCAGAACGACAATCTCTGAGTCGCCGTTCACAATAAGACGATTCTAAGAACATTCGAGATAAAAGTCTTACACAGTCGCGCCTTTTATGGTCATGAAAAGAAGCGTTAAGAAAGGTTTCAGGCATCTACAACAGTTGACTGATACTACCAAATAAGGAGATATGGTCACGCTTCGTTCAAGAAATTATAGACCGAACGTGTCTCTATACAAGAGAAGGCAAACTCCTAAAAAATTGTAGTCTCGATAACTCGGATTATGTCCCTTTGACTGTAAATAACATAATACACACTTCAGTCAAAAAATGATCATACATACGAAAAATGATCATACAAAGGCTTTGAAAAAAGTAATTATTTGTGCGTAACACTATCTTGAGCTCCAAGGGTATTAATTTCAAAATTGTAAACTTAGTTCGTAATATTCCCTTACCTGGTTAACAATTAATATTTAACTACAAAACGAAAATGATAACAGGAACGTTAAAGAAGGCAATAACTGCAGTTATAAAATTTAAATCAATTTACTTTAATCCGTCTAATGTATGCACTTAATTAAACATAATATTTGCACTCTATAGATAATTTTTCAGAATAACAGTTTTTACACTAGCACAGAAAATTAATCAATGTTACTTAAAGGTCAGTGTTTGTCTGTATCAGTTGGGGCTGAAGGGACAGTCTAGAACAAGGGCACTGAAGAGGCTTAGTGAAACTGCTGAAAAGGCATCAGGCTGGCTGTGGAACAACCGCAATGGGCAATGGAAATCGTGACAATAAACGCTGCGGTATAGAAAACACCAAAATTTTTCTAAGTCCACAACGCTGAGTTTTTTTGGTGTACTAGTGAAAGGGCTGCGACTCTGGGGCAACAGGCGATGTATACTATAGGGAGTGTCAGGTACAAAATTTCAGTGGCTTGCGGCGCGCAGGGGCTAAGGCTCATGGGCTGCGTGCTAGTGTCTCAGTGTGTGTCCTTAGTTGTGAAGGGCGACGGAATGAACGGAATAATTTGTCTTCTCTTTGTTACTTTCACAATTGCCTCCACGGCTGGCGTTGTGGATTTAAAAGTTGCTAACATAAGTGAAATGGGTTCATTTTCGATACAAGACAACAGGAAGCTGAGACGCTTGGGAGTCATGACCCAAGTGGGCCCGCCCCCCTTAGAGTGTAAAGGAGTAATCGGGCCGAAACACTTGTCGGGTGGGGGGAATTCTTCTGATGATCAGATTGCTTCTTGTTGTATCGCTCTGTAAAGAGTTTCCTATCATCATCATTGTGGGTGGTTCACTTGGTTTAATGTTTTCCACTTAGTACACTTTACTCATCTTCTGAATTTGTGATGTGGTGGTCTCTCCAAATTTGATCTCATAGAACCATGTTGACTGCAGCTGTTATGAAGCTTACTTGCTCACAATGGCAGAATTACTTCTCTCTTGTATCTCGCTGTGATGGCTTTCAATGTTTTACAATAAGCTCTCAGCTCTTCGCAGTTCACTGGATACTTCTGACAGCTTCGTCGACTAGTTTTTTTGGAGTGTACCGATTTCAGATGTGAGTGCTTTTTTACTATGCTTCAAATGTATCAAAGACATGTGCAGAAACCACCTTCCGACACTCAATTTTTTTTTACAGAGATTCCGTTGGTTTGTGCTAATTTTGCAACAAACTTTAAAATATCTCAAATATAACATCATGTAATTATTCCAATCTGTATTCCATGGATGTATTTGTGGTTTTAGTTTGCATTCCTAAATAAATATGATCCTATGTCAAGCAATCTTCACTGAGATAATTCAAATAAACATGTGTGTTTGTTTTTTGCTAACAAAGCCACATAAGAAAATACGCGATCATCCATCGGATTTTCCCATAACTTTTATGTTTGTTCGATACTGAAAGGGAGGTAAGTGTTAACAGAAAAGAATAAGTGATAAACTGACAGAGGATTTTGCTGATATCATGATAATCATCTTGTCTTTTTCACCACTTACGTAGCACAGAGCCTACACTGTTGCTAGCCCCCTTGAAGAAAGCCATGCTGAAGCATTAATGTGCACTTGTCTGACTTAAGGACTACCTTTGATGATCAGATTACCTCCTGTTGTTACACTCTGTATAGCTTATCACTGCTACAGGATTAGACGATTGACAATTTGGGAAAAGGCCAATGGACCTCTGGAAAGACAGATGACATTGGGAAAGACTAGATTGACTTCTGGAGAGACAGATGGCACTGGGAAAGACTAGAAACCAGCTGACCAGGTTAGCAACCTTTAACATATCCCGTAAACATATCTGTTCCAAAACCCATAAAGAAAAAATGCCTCATGGATTCACCAAATAGGGTGAAAATAATGAATCCACAGGTGACCAACTGGAATCTATAAGACCGGCTATACAGACGTTGCATTCTGCTCAGTGGCTGGAATAACCATGTGCCAGTGGCAGAAAATGTTTTATACAAAAGGCATGAAAATTCACGGAACAAAAAAGTGGTATGGGAGCTCTTCAGCAGTTAATCAACATAGCAGTGTTCCTACAGATAAGACATTAGAAGATCTCAGCCAGGAGAATATTCAAGTTGATCTGCCCAATAACCATGCACTTCTTGAATGAGAAAAGCGATGCCAAAAAGTTTCCACCTGCAAGTGCAAAAGTGATTTGGGATAAACCACTGTCCACATAGCAGGCCCAATATGAATTAGTATACAACAACTTGTTCTTTTCTCAACTGCCTCATTTTAGCAGAATTGATAAAACCAGGGGTGAAGTAATAAGTTGCATCTGAGGTGATGTAGTTTCAATTCCCAGCACAGTCATGATCCAAGTGAACCCACTCCCCTAAGAGTGTAAAGGTGATGTAAGGACCAAAACACTTGTCTGACTGAAGGACCATTCTGATGATCAGATTAATTCCTATTGTAATACTCTGTATAGAGTTTCTTGTCATTCATACTGACTGCACTCTACATTCAACTGATTAAAAGATAGTGCACTCTCATCATCTGCCATCTCCACAATGAAGGTCAGCTGCAATGGATCTCCATTTTCTGTCTCTCGTCTTGATGTTGCACTCTGATAGACTCTTTCAGTTCATCTCTTGATGTTATCTTCCCACTTATAGCGCTGTCTTCCTTTTGCCATCTATTATGGTCTTCAGTAAGGCGTTATGTCTTTTTACATGGCCAAAATATTTTAGCTGTCTAATTTTGATCTCCTTCATTAATTCTCTTTTCATTCCTAGGTTTTCTAGGACCTCTTTATTTGTTTTCTTCTCTTTCCATGAGATGTGCCCCATTCTTCTATATATCCACATCTCAAAGGTCTCAATTCTTTCTTCTAATTGCTTGTTCATTGTCCATGTTTCTATACCATTCAGCAATGAAGAATGTATATAACATTTGATGATTCTCAGTTTGAATTTGTGAGTTAATAGTTTAGATGTTAGTATCTGTCTCATGTTGTTGATTATAACTTTGGTCATTTCTATTCTCTTCTTCATTTCTATTTTGCATCTGCCATCTTCTGTTATTATATGACCAAGAAATGAGAAAATCCTGACTTTTTCCAGGATTTTCCAACTTATTCTTATCTTTAAAGTTGGCATCGCCTGCTTTGCTAATTATTATAGTTCTTGTTTTCTAACTGTTAATTTCCATTCCATATTCATGACTTATGCTGCTTTCTTGCTTCACTAGCTCTTGCAGCTCATGTTCACTTTCAGCTTTTTTTTTTTTTTTTTTTTTTTTTTTCTTAACCAGCGGCACTTGGGCTTTCAGCCCTTCGGCCCAATGACATGTCATTGCGAGGCTGGGGAACCTGAGGACTTTCCTTCCAACCCGGTCAGGAGCTTCGCTCCTTCCCATCCACAGAGGGTTTATCACAGGAGCCATTCAGGCTATTCAGTCAAATTTCCGGCCGTAAACATTTCTTCAAACGCTGACGCCCGGGTTTGAACCATGAACACCTGGTCGCCAGTACAACGCCGAAGCCATTACACCAGCGCGGCTCCCACTTTCAGCTTTTAAAACTGTATCATCTGCATATCTGAGGTTGTTTATTGATCTTCCACCATTGTTTAGTCCTGACAGTTCCTGTATCTGTATGAAAATGTTCTCATTGTAGATATTAAATTGGCAGGAGGATAATATGCAACCTTGTCTCATATGTCTTTTTATGTTTATATACTTACTTACTTAGTCGTTCCCCTTCTACCATGAGGTGTAGAGGTTTGGAAGAGAGAGCACCAGACTATCCTATCGGCTGTCTTCCTCCTGGCTTGGTTCCATTCTAGTCTTCAGTCCTTCAAAGATTGTCTAATGTTGTCCTCCCAGCGGACTCTGGATCGTTCTGGAGGTATGAATCCCTGGCTCTTAGTTTCTCATGCCTGTCATGGTAGCCGATCTTCTCCCATTCTGCAGACATGGCCAAACCATCTTAGTTGGGACTGTTCTACTTGGGTCTACAGGGGGTGGAATTTTAGGCCTTGACGTATTGTCTGGTTGCGGACAATGTCTCTTCTTGTTACTTCAATCACCTTCCTCAGATACCTCATTTCTGAGGTTTTTTGTGTTTATATATGGTGATGAGCATATTCATGTTTATATATGGGGAGTAATTCTTTCCAGATCTTACTGCCGCTGTCTGTTCCCAATAAAGAGTTACTGAACTGCACTTTACATACTAGTGTATATCAGCTACTGCACTCTACATTCAACTAACTATCAGATACTGCACTCTACATTCAACTAACTATCAGCTACTGCACTCTACATTCAACTAACTATCAGATACTGCAGTCTACATTCAACTATCAATTACTGCACTCTATATTAAACTAACTATCAGATACTTCACTCTACATTCAACTAACTATCAGATACTGCACTCTACATTCAACTAACTATCAGCTACTGCACTCTACATTCAACTAACTATCAGATACTGCAGTCTACATTCAACTATCAATTACTGCACTCTATATTAAACTAACTATCAGATACTGCACTCTACATTCAACTAACTATCAGATACTGCACTCTACATTCAACTAACTATCAGATACTGCACTCTACATTCAACTATCAATTACTGCACTCTATATTCAACTAACTATCAGATACTGCACTCTACATTCAACTATCAATTACTGCACTCTATATTCAACTAACTATCAGATACTGCACTCTACATTCAACTATCAATTACTGCACTCTATATTCAACTAACTATCAGATACTGCAGTCTACATTCAACTATCAATTACTGCACTCTATATTCAACTAACTATCAGATACTGCAGTCTACATTCAACTATCAATTACTGCACTCTATATTCAACTAACTATCAGATACTGCACTCTACATTCAACTATCAATTACTGCACTCTATATTCAACTAACTATCAGATACTGCAGTCTACATTCAACTATCAATTACTGCACTCTATATTCAACTAACTATCAGATACTGCACTCTACATTCAACTATCAGATACTGCACTCTACATTCAACTATCAGCTACTGCACTCTACATTCAACTAACTATCAGATACTGCACTCTACATTCAACTGACTATCAGATACTGTACTCTACATTCTAACTATCAATTACTGCACTCTACATTCAACTAACTATCAGATACTGTACTCTACATTCTAACTATCAATTACTGCACTCTATATTCAACTAACTATCAGATACTGCAGTCTACATTCTAATTATCAATTACTGCACTCTATATTAAACTAACTATCAGATACTGTACTCTACATTCTAACTATCAATTACTGCACTCTACATTCAACTAACTATCAGATACTGTACTCTACATTCTAACTATCAATTACTGCACTCTATATTAAACTAACTATCAGATACTGCACTCTACATTCAACTAACTATCAGATACTGCACTCTACATTCAACTAACTATCAGATACTGCACTCTACATTCAACTATCAATTACTGCACTCTATATTCAACTAACTATCAGATACTGCACTCTACATTCAACTATCAATTACTGCACTCTATATTCAACTAACTATCAGATACTGCACTCTACATTCAACTATCAATTACTGCACTCTATATTAAACTAACTATCAGATACTGCAGTCTACATTTAACTATCAATTACTGCACTCTATATTCAACTAACTATCAGATACTGCAGTCTACATTCAACTATCAATTACTGCACTCTATATTCAACTAACTATCAGATACTGCACTCTACATTCAACTATCAATTACTGCACTCTATATTCAACTAACTATCAGATACTGCAGTCTACATTCAACTATCAATTACTGCACTCTATATTCAACTAACTATCAGATACTGCACTCTACATTCAACTATCAGATACTGCACTCTACATTCAACTATCAGCTACTGCACTCTACATTCAACTAACTATCAGATACTGCACTCTACATTCAACTGACTATCAGATACTGTACTCTACATTCAACTATTTACTAACTACATTCAACTAACTATCAGATACTGTACTCTACATTCTAACTATCAATTACTGCACTCTACATTCAACTAACTATCAGATACTGTACTCTACATTCTAACTATCAATTACTGCACTCTACATTCAACTAACTATCAGATACTGTACTCTACATTCTAACTATCAATTACTGCAGAACGACTATTCATGAAAGACTGCTGAGCCATCCACTCTCTGTATTCAATAGTATCTGATAGCAAAAAAATTAACAAGTAACTACCATATTAAATAACTATGTAGCCTACAAAGCAGGTTGTAAATAACTAATAAGTAGGGTTGGGAATGGGGCCTGGCTACTTCATCCTTTAGAAACTGTAAGCTACAAAAGCCATGATAGTGTAATGGTTAGTGCACTTGTTTCTGATCTTAGTGGTCCGTGGTTCGATGCCCAGTTGAGGAGGGATTTTTTAGACCACAAACGGCTCTGGGGTTGACCCAGCCTCATGAATTGGGTACCAGAACAACTCTGGGAAGCTTAAAGGTGGCTGGGGTGATGCTGACCACATCATCCCTAGTGTGCCGATGGTCAAGATAATATGAGCCCATCACCATATTTCAAATATGCCTCAATGGGCGTGTAACGGGATTCTTCAGCCTAAGCTACGAAAACCTCCACAAGAACATGGTACATAAATGAAAGGGATAAGGAAGACATGGAAAGACCTTGAGATGACCTTGAGATGATCGTAGAGGACAGCAGGACTTGGCATTTGTGTTTTTAAAGTCCTATGCTCCTTGGGGGCTGCCATCAGTGGTACCTATACCTTGTAGCGGTATGGCAACTTGCGTACCCTGACAACCCCCAGAGCTATGCCAGCGGGAGTTTTACTCCTGGTAGGTTCAACCAAGCTGGACAGATCTGTGCGGGTAGGGGTCAGACAAAAGCTGGTACCCTGGTCCTCCAGGTTGGGGGTTTTAGCACAGGGCCAACACCCTGCCTATGTAAAAAATCTGAACAGTTATGGAAACAGCAACAAATGGAAAAACGTTGATGTAGGACGGACATCCTATGGCTCATATGACTGTCAGTGGCGAAAGCCGAAAGGAAGCTATTGGCATGAAAACGGATGCCCTGACCACAAAATACGAAACTAGAATTGGATTTTGGAACGTCAGAACTAAGAAAGAGACAATAAAGCTGAGGCAGATCACAGCAGAGATGAGGAACTACAGATTACATATCCTGGGAATAAGCGAGAGCAGATGGATCAGGATGGGGAGAATAAAAACAGCTACAGGGGAAACAGTACTTTACTCTGGTAGACAGGATGGTCAGCACAATGAAGGCATAGTCATTATCCTGAAGAAAGGAATAGAAAGGTCATTACTGGAATGGAAACCCTTCAACAACAGACTGATAAGAACAAGACTGAGAGGGAGATTCACCAACACCACAATAATACAATGCTATGCACCAACAAATAACAGCAATGAAGAGGTCAAGGACAACTTCTATCAACAGCTACAAAAGAAACTCGAAACTGCACCAAGGTACGATCTTATTATAGTAATGGGATACTTCAATGCGAAAGTCGGTACACACAATACTTATAATGAAAGAGTAATGGGGAAATGCGGTAGTGGAACAGTAAATGAGAATGGGGACAAACTAATAAGCTTCTGCAGCATTAACAGCCTGGTCATTGGAGGAACACTTTTTCCACACAAAGAAGTGCACATGTTAACGTGGGAATCACCAAACGGATGGGACAGAAACCAGACAGACCACATTATGATCAATGGTAGATGGAGGCATGCATTACAAGACGTTAAAGTAAGAAGAGGTGCAAATGTTGGAAGTTATCATCACCTTGTACTAGCAAGACTGAAGGTGAAACTCAGAACTGCTGGACCAATTGCAATCAAACAGAAAAGATATAACATCATGAAACTCAAGGACCCCCTCACCAGAAAAGCTTTTTTGGTTGATGTAAAGAGACGATATCAAATTGCCAAAAGCCAGGAAAGTACAGCAACTCATGATGTTGGCCAGAAATTCAACATCATTTCAACTATATACAAGGAAAGCAGCGAATCATGCTTGGGATTCCAGGAAAGGAAGAGACAAGATTGGATATCACTAGAAACGTTAAACACCATAATGATGAGAAAAGAAATGAAAAGAAAGAAAACAGAAGCAAAGTCTCCCAGGTTAAAGGGAATATATAGCAAACAGTACAGTCAGCTGGACAAAGAAGTAAAACGTCAAACCCGTGCCAACAAAAGGAAATTTCTGGATGACCTTGCAAGGCAGGCAGAAGAGGCAGCACTGAGAAATGAACAAAGCACAGTTTATAAAATAACTAAAACTATCAGCGGGAAACGAGGTGCAAACAATATAACGTTAGTATTGCGTTCCATTTTTGCATGTGTTTGAAGCTGGTAGAAGTGTGGTCAAGTTATATCTCTAGGGGAATGTTAATTCATCTATCAAATGGAAACTGCAAACATCAACTGGTCGAAATAATGTCAGATGAATACTGCTGACAATTCATATATTTTATTGACAAGTACATACACTACGTAACTCCATTTACGATTAAAGATTCTTGATCACATAGTTTACAAAGCCAACCACATAGGGCCATTAACGTTCATGTCTGCATAAACACAGCAGTAACAGTGCTTTCGTCACCTCTTTGTACAGTCTGTCTGATAATGGTCCGCGATATGATTATCTATTACTCAGCTGTACAACATCGTTAAAATACTTCCTGGTTAATAATAAACAGCTGGCATACATATGAATTAACACCTTCCCTGTATGCAGACACACTGGGGGACATAAGAACATAAGGAAAAATACACATGGCGCAGCCCCTCCGGCCGGCAACACTTCCAAAAATCAACTGCCCAAAATCTTCCTACAATATTTTCAGTCCTGTTCACGACCTGCATTCTTCACATGGACTTAACAAAATCTCGCTCTCAGTCATAACAACACAGACCATACATTAATTTTACGACATTCTATTCTAGCAACCCTCTTGTTGAGCACCGCAGTGTTTCAAAATAATAAATACATTGCAGTGTGCAAAAAGAGGTGCAACAGTTAGTAAGAGACAAGCAAAGAAATCTTATCACCACAGCACAGGGGCAGGAAACAAGATGGGTAGAGCACTTCAGAGAAACACTGAATAAGGAACCACCAGAGACGCAGCTGAATGTTCCTGAGGCTGAAAGTGACCAAGACGTAAATACAGACATTCCATGAAGAGAAAAAATCATCACAGCTATCAAAGGGTTAAAGAACGGAAAAGCGCCTGGTCACAACAATTTAAATGCTGAGTTTTTCAAGGCAGACCCTGAACTAGCAGTAGAACTATTAGAACCACTATTTGTACACGCCTAGAAAACAGAGACAACAGCAACGGAGTGGAGTAAAGGAATAATTGTCAAATTGCCAATCAAGGGCGACCTTGCATAATGCAATAACTGGAGAGGAATTACTCCCCTCTCAGTTCTCAGTAAAATACTAGGCAGGATAATTATTCAGAGAAATTAAAAAACAGTAGACCATAAACTGAGGAAAGAACAAGCGGGACTCAGAAAGAACAGAAATGTGCAGATCATATATTCACCCTCAGGAACATAGCAATTCTCAGAATGGCAGAGACAGCTATACATTAACTTTGTTGATTTTGAAAAGGCTTTTAACAGCCGCATTGTTTCCATTATAAAAGGCCTCTATTCTAACTTTACATGCAGTGTTAGGTTGAGCAACCTAACTTTTGAGATGAAGACAGGAGTACGACAGGGATGCCTCTTATCAACAACTTATTTTTGACAGTCATACTGGGTGCTGCGCCAGACAACAGAGGGCAGTCCAAGAGGAATTAGATGGACAACATTCTCTACATTGGAAGACCTGGAATATGCAGATGACATTGCAGACAGGCCGACCAAAAACAACTTGGCAGAGAACTGTGGAGGCTGAGATGCAAAGAATGAACCAGAGTTGGGGCACTGTACAAAGGATGGCCGTCGACTGAACAAAATGGAAGCAATTTGTTGCCGCCCTACAAGACGTCACTAGGCATGATGTCCACTGACTGCTTTGACAGTCTGCAGCTAAGGATCAAAGAAGAAGAAAGGGATTCCAGAACAGGTGGGTCTGAACATCAATCTGAAGAAGACAGAAGTCATGACACTCAATGTGAGCAATCCTGAGCTAATAACAATAAGGAACCAGAAGCTAGAACAGACAGACACATTTACATACTTAGGATGCATAGTAACACCAGACGGCAGAACAAGCAAGGACATCAACAACAGAATGAATAAAGCGAGAACAGCCTTTGCTAATCTCAACAACATCTGGAAGTCTTCCCAGTACAACACAAACACCAAATTAAGATTATATGAGAGCTGTGTACTTTCAGTGCTTCTGTATGGTGCAGAATGTTGGAGAGTAACAGAGAAGGAAATGTTGAAACTGTCCTCTTTCCACACAGTGTGCCTAAGGAAAATTCACCGAATCTTTTAGCCAAATACCATCACCAACCAAGAACTACTTATTCGGAGTAACCAAGAGAACATGCACACTATCATAGCTGGCAGACGCTGGAGTTGGGTTGGCCAAGTCCTCAGAAGGGACCCTGATGCCATTTCAAGAACAGCTATGCTATGGACCTCCGAAGGAAAGCAAAAGAGAGGCCGACCAAAAATAACTTGGCAGAGAACTGTGGAGGCTGAGATGCAAAGAATGAACTAGAGTTGGGGCACTGTACGAAGGACGGCCGCCGACCGAACAAGGTGGAAGAAATTTGTTGCTGCCCTACAAGACGCCACCAGGCGTGATGACCACTGACTGCTTTGATAGGATGTAGCTAAGGATCAAAGAAGAAGATGCTCCTTGGGCAGCCAAAGAGTAATGAATGAGATTGTATTAACTGATTCCGTACGTAATTATTTTCAGCTCTGGACGGAATTATTTTTAAGCCCCAAAAATGTACACATACATAATTTACGTTTACTGACAATGTGTGTCTAATCATGAGTTAAGTATAACATATTATATATCAAATTAAAGTAAATTGGATGAACAATATAAATCCATATGCCTTTCTAGCTAATTTTATGTTATGTTTATGTTATAACAGATAACATGTACACGGAAAAAAGATAACTTGAAATTTTGAACAAAAATTTTCGACTTACGTAAGGCTTGTAACATAAATTGTTATCACAATACAGTTTCACTGCTCTCTTTGTGCAGGTAATCCATTTAGAAACACAGAAAAAGTAAGAAAGTTATGGTTGATCACACAGTTTGTTCACTGTTCACATATTAGTAACATATCCTGTGTGTTTTTCGGCCATTATGGCGATACGACAAAACACGATTAAAGATGAAGATAAATGTGAAATAATCCGTTCAAACGCAAATAAAAGACGTTGAAGCTTGTTGAAATTTGCCCAGTTTTGTGTTTACTTCTGTTCGAGATAAATTCCGGGCAGTATAAAATATCAGAATAGAAAGAAACAATGAAATAAATCAGCGTCTTTTAAAAGATCTTACGTCTACAGCGTTCGGCCTTTGCATCTATTATTAGATCTTGCGTACGGAATCAGTTAAATGTCGTCTATAAAAATTTTCTGCAGTGTGAAATCATTAACAGTCTCACATTACTGTAATCACTGAGATTCATAAATTTTTACTCAATACTCTCCATTCTCATATAATGTTCAGGGTTAGAGGCTAATAAAAATATGTTTGAGATGTAATGCTACCAGGCTTATTAGTATAAAAGGTAAAGGTAGTCTAACAGCAGATACTTCCGTAGAAGTAGGCATTGTTTGGCGGCAAAGAAAAATTTTTGTTTTGTGACTTGCCTATCACCATTGTAACCATGAGACACCTGCGGTCTTCAGTGTTGTCCCTTTAGTGTAGCACCGTAGGGATATTTTCTCATAAATAGGTATATTTACTGCTTGTTTTAAACTATTACATTACTGGAAGTTGGGGGATGGGTTCAGTTTTAGTCCTATGCAAAACCTAAAAAGGCCCAGTGCTGTTCCTGGGTATCTCTGATCACACAAAGAAAGAATATGCCCATTGCTCTCTCGGGAATATTGTATTACATGACTACTATGAGGTAACACATGTGGCCGGTGACCTCTTCATGCAAAAAGAAATCACTACAGAAACTACCACAGCAAGAGCAAGTGAATGCTGGGTGCAGGTTTCCTGCAAGGAGGATTAGTTGCAGTGGTAGCTTCATGCTCCCTTTAGAACAACAAGGAAAGTGATCGTAATGATGATGGTGATAATGATGACGACGATAACCTAGAACTACCTCGAACAGAAAGGGTTGAACACTTAAACAGGCAGTAGTGCTTACCCAATACTTCAACATCATGGAGCAGGGGAGGCAAGCACATGTCAATAATCTCTGTCCAGTCCTTGAGGACCAAGTTTCCCAGTTCTTCCAGAGTGCTGAAATATTTCACAGGCACACCTTTGTTGATCAACTTCTGTCTGAGGTCATGGATTCTGAGTCTGGCTTGCTCAGACTCTGAGCAGTATATACTTAGATCTTTGTCTTTCGTATTTTCAGATCTGAGCAGACGTTTACTTTCAAGGTGGTCTGAACGTCTATAATAAAGAGTCACATAAGGGCTGTCACACAAGAGAGCTCCCTGGGTGACTTCAAGCTCTGTTACACTCCTGAACTGATGACCTGATTGTAAAAACATGTTAAAAATGAATTATTGCTTCATTTTCAGTACAAATTAAAAATGCATTTTCCTTACATCTTAAAAATGGGCTTAAGTGACAAAGAACGAAAACAGATAAATTGTAGCAATTACAAGAAAGAAAGTAAGGAAGAGAACACTCAACAACAGATAAATAAGAGAAGTAATATGGTTACTGCCCTTTTTAGTTCCCAGGATTCTCTGAACAGTCAAAGAAAGAATAGGACTATCAGGCATGTCATACAAGTCAACCAAAATGAGATGTGTATGGGGGTGGCAACCTCATTATCTAAAACTGATTGTCACAAAATCCACCACTGCAAGAGTATAAGAATGCTTGGTTCCTGCAAGGGGCCCAGCTGCGGTTGTGGCTCAATGCTTTGTTAAGAGAGCAAATGAAAATTAATTAATTAATGAAAAGTCATTCCAGAGATTTGATCCAAGTCTATCTAAACTACATCATTGCCTGACTGCAAAACTGACCAAGTTACATATCTCCAGAAATGAGACACAGAGATATTAATTAGGACATGCAATACAACTCTTACCTTCTTGTAACACCCAGGGATGACTTCCTGTGGCAGCCAAAATGAGGTTCTTATCCAACCAATCACAATCTTCTGAAATCTCCAACTTTTCCCCATTCTTAGGCAGAGCTAATCGTGCATCATTTTCATTTCTGAAAGGGCCATAAGTCTCTCCCAGCAAGCACAGGAAAAACTGAGAACATCTTTTAATAGCATCTAAGGAAGTCTTCAAGAGTAGTCCTTTTTGAGTCTTTGCATCTCCTGGCTCCCAGTGGAGGTCAAATGGACTGAAGTAAGCGCCTCGACATCTGCACAAGTCACTCAGCTTGGGAAAGACTACATCAGAGAGAAACTTTCTCTCATCACTGAAGTCAAGAGGAGTGGAACATATGTAAGGAGACACGGGTCTTCTGAACTCAAACTTGGTCGATCTTGGCATCTTTGTAACTGATCTAGCAGGTTGTCACAGTCTATTTCCAAAATATTAAAATGTTCAAACAGACACCATAGTGTCATCAGGCACTGGCAGTTTGCCCATTGCTTCATAACATGTTTTTAAGTTTCAAAACACTTTGATGAAACTTGTTTTACCTTAAAAGAAAAAGAAAAAAAAATGTAAAACAACAAAAATAAAGTTAAACAATATGTCACCAATCCAGTTCGATTCCAGAACAGTAAGAGGATGTAATGATGTCTTTTCATCCTGAGACAAATCTATGATTACAGAAAATAATGAAACATGTAACATAATTTTTACATATTAGGAAGCCTTGCACAGTGTAGACAAGTACAACCTTGTGCATATATTATTAGAACAGTATGGAATACTTCTTCTCTTCTTTTTCTTCGTTGACCCTCAGACTTCCACATTAATGACTCTAATAAAGGCAGTAGTCAGCTCAAGGTTCCTGACATCTCTAAACATATTTTTGTGGAGAGAAGTGGGTTGTTGCCATATACCACTCCGTTCACTGCTGTAAGTTGAGCAGGACTGGAGCAGATATTTGGCTGTCATGTTACTGGTGCCACAGGAGCAAATATCTGTTGGGCCAATCCTGTACGTGTGATATAGATGGTACCACAACCTATTGTGACCAGTGCGTAAGCGGAAAATGATGACCTGGTCTATGGAATACAATAACAACTACTTTGTGCTGACAAAAGAAGAAGGTTGTTAACTAAACGTGAAGATTGCCACCAAAAGAAAAAGACTGTTAACAAAACAGGAAGAAAATTGCTAACAAAACAGGCAGAAGAAGAAGACTGCTAACATAATAAGAAGGAAAAGAAGATGACAACTGTTAAAAAACAAGAAGAACATTGCTAACAAAGTAAGAAAAAGAGAGACTGTTAAGAAAACAGGACGAAAATTTTCAATAAAACAAGAAGATAATAAATAATAATAAATAAGGAAGAAGATTGCTAATATAACAAGAAGTCAAAGTAAACAAGTAATCTCATAGCAAATACTGCCTTAGGGGAGTAAAGTGTTACAGACTTGACTAATAGATCCAGCTTTTTTTATGAGATAAGGTGACCAGTTTCCTTCCTCAATGCATTTTGTCTTCCTTAACTCAAGTGCAGAGTCAGGTACTCATTTACAGCTGGGTAAACTGAAGTGTTACGCTACCAGGTTTTGATCCTGGAAACCTGTAACTTCGCTGCAATAGGAGAAAGGTTTAAATATTTAGCCAATCAAACAGAATACGAAATCAAGATGGAGGGACACAAGTACCTACGCATGGCACCTGACGAGACTTGATTTCCTTCTTTAAGTACCATGTCAAGCTGGCATGAGTGATCACGTATCTCAACAACTTCCTATCTCCTGTACCGTTTATCAATTCTGTTGTTGACTCCTCTCCATGCCATAATGTCAAACTGGCCAGTATCTTCTTTATTTGTGGCCCTCTACATCTTCACTATTTGTTGTCCTCTTCATATTTTTCCTTCAATCTTTCCTGTTGTCACGATATATTCCAGCTTTCTTCATCTCATAACATGCTGAAGACTGGATTTTTTCCTTCTAATATGAGCAATGAGCTTCCTTTGTATTCTGACCTCTTTCAGCACATCTTAATGACCTCTTGTAGCATTTCCTCATTACTTGTTTTAGCTGTCCTGGGTATTTTTAACTTTCTGCTGTAAAACCACATATCTTTGGGCTCTAGGGTTTTTCCTTCTTGTTTACTAATTGTCCATGACTCACTCCTGTATGTCAGGATTGGCTCTATATAACGGTGAAAGACATTCTTTCTTACTTCCATACACAAAGAGTTGTTGCATAAAATACTTTGTCATTTTCTGACTTCCTTTAACTTCTAATTTGTTGTTGTTGTACTAGGGCTGCTGAGCTTTTCGCTCTTTTGCAGCCAATACTAAGTTGAAGTCTTTGGTATTATCTATAGTGTGTATCTATGCTTTTCCTGTGGTTTTTCTGCCATTCTGAAACGTTTTGCATTGAAGTCATGAGCTCCAGTTTCTCCAGCTTGGCTTGCATTTAAAGGATCATCACATCTGGACCCAGGCCAGAAGAAAGAAGCGTGTGGAATACAGTGCATTCCCTGCCATCCAATGGGGCTTTCCAAATATGCAGAGCTAAAATTCTGTGTTCTAGTTCTGGGCTCTCTCAAGAAATCGTCATGTCTTACACAGAGCCACTTCTTTGCTCCCCTTGACGATCATGGGATCCATAGTGAGATCCTCTTGCATGCAGCCAACCAATTAAAAGCCAGAGCTACGTCTGGGCTCAAGTGACTCCTCCAAGCTTAGTGTGCAATGCTGGGTTCTCAATATGTGTCACCCCATGGGGAATCCCTGGAAGT
Source organism: Oreohelix idahoensis (assembly GCA_024509875.1). Taxonomy (NCBI): domain Eukaryota; kingdom Metazoa; phylum Mollusca; class Gastropoda; order Stylommatophora; family Oreohelicidae; genus Oreohelix; species Oreohelix idahoensis. Next base: position 352,266 of record JAMPIV010000563.1, on the reverse strand, counting down.
ATTTGGATGATTTCAAGAGTCAATGAGGGTGTAATTTGACTCAGACAGAAGTTAACATCGAAATCTTCATGAAATAGCATTGTGCATAGCTGTTGATCATGTATGGACTACTCCAGCTATGCCTCCACGCATAACTTCTAATTTAAACAAATGTCCTTTGATCTACAAATTTAGAATATTTTTTAATTCACTGCAAATAGAACAGTTTACAAATAAATTAAAACGTGTTTTAAATTGATTCTAAAAATATAAATGAAAAAGTACTAAACTTTTTTAAAATACACTACCAGAAGTAGACCTTTTACACAACACTGCTTGAAAATCAATGAAGGAACTTGCAGGAAACGTTCCTCTTACCATGCACATATTTAATAACAAGCATTTTAAACTCGAACCGTGGGCAGCACTAAATAATCTTTACAAACCGCTGTGCCGTTGCTAAGCACGCTATATTTTATAAATCCATTTTTAACAGACTGGGCACAATTTGACAAGGGAGACAACCACTTGTGCGCTGTTTTTTTTTCTCTCCCCCTCCCTACACATGTCCCCCCTAATGAAGTAGGGAATGTAGCTCGCTAAAAGTGTCCTCACTCCAAAATCAAATAGAGTTTCAGCTTACATACTCCACAAACACTAAACTATCCACGCATAAAAAAGAATGTGTAACTACTGTGACACTTCCTCCATTTATCTCTAGGGCAGCTTATTTTCACTGCTATTGCTTATATCCAATTTCTAGAACCAAGGAGTACTTAATTGCATTTCCTAGGGCAGATCGGTAAGGACACTTGGGAGTAATATCGATAAGAGGAAGTAAGGCAGAGTTAAGAGGACAATCTCAACAGCGCATGAACTGTAATCCTGGATACGACTCAATCTTAACAAGATTAGACTGCACTTGAAAACCCATTAACAGCTGAACAGTTCAACCGAATACAATCAATATAAATCGATGTATAGGCTACATGAACAAATTATGAACGACATGGGATTTCATTTGGCTACTTTATTTACTGTTATAAGAAGCTGGATATTGCGACTGTGGTTATATTTCGGTTCATTTGATATTTATGAATCTTCCAATGCATTTTATTGTAAAATGAAAATTTGTTATTTTGAAAAGCTGAGTTAGTCTAGGAGGTGTAAGATTTTTCATTCATTCATTCATAACCCTCCATTCCCAAAGGAGCATAGGCCTTCAACAAACACATGCCAAGTCCTCCTGTCACGTGCCATAATCTCAAGTTCTTTCCACGTTCTCCTTATAATTTTCACCTCTGTTTCCAGCTCTCTTCTCCATGTGCTTCTTGGTCTACCTCTGCCTCTCTTGCCCTGGGGGTTCCAGAACAAGGACTGCCTTGTAATGCTATCAACAGGTTTCCTCAGTGTGTGTCCTATCCATCGCCATCGTCGTCTTCTCATCTCTTTTTCCACTGGCACTTGTCTATTTCTTGTCATCAGTTCCACGTTGGTAACCTTGTCATACCATTTTAATCCCTCTATTCTACGCAAGCACCCATTTGTTGAAGATTCTTATTTTCGTGTTGGATCCGATTTCTCTTGATCTCCATATATTTCCCAATGCAATGAAAGCTCCTCTTGCTTTTTGTATTCTTATTTTGATATCACTGTCTGTCCCTCCAACTTTGTCTATATTGCTGCCAAGATATGTGTACAATTCTACATCTTGTATTGGTGCTTCTTCAAGTTCAACCCTGTTATCATTACCTGCATTTATTCTCATTATCTTTGTCTTTTCCCTGTGTATTTTCAGACCCAATTGCTATGACCTCTCATCAAGTGTTTTCAATTTGTCCTGCATCTGATTACGGTTATGGGACAGACGAGCCAAGTCATCAGCAAAATCCAGATCATCCAACTGCTTAGTCAGAATCCAATAGATTCCATTTCTGTTGTGTGTTGTCGATGTTCTCATAACCCAGTCTATTGCTAGTAAGAAAAGAAATGGAGACAAGAGGCATCCCTGTCGCACTCCTGTTCTTATCCCAAACGGTTCTGTAAGCTGTCCATCATGAAGAACTCTGCATGTCATGTCTTCATATGTTTTCTTTATTAAATTAATGATCTTCAGGGGAACTCCATAATGCCTCATCAATTTCCAAAGTGATTCTCTGTCTACACTGTCAAATGCCTTTTTGTAGTCCACAAATCCGATGTATAGTGGTGAATTCCATTCCAGACTTTGTTCAACTATTATTCTCAAAGTGACTATCCGGTCTGTACAGGAAAAACAGATCCTGTAAGATTTTTAGGAAACGGAAAACTCCAAGCTAATTCACTCCCTCTCTCTAAACTCCATAATGTCATGCCCAGGGTCGTACTTGCAGTTTTTGCCGCCCCGAGTCAAATATATCATTACGCTAGGTGCCTCCAACAATAAAACCCGTTTACTTTTCAATTAATTGTTCTAAACCCGACTGCATCTTTTTTTTCGGGGGTAGGTGTCATGAAACGTTTATAAATTTACGGAACCCAGATCCTTCGTTCTCTCTGCCAGACGAAGAAAATAACAACATAATCATATTTTATTTATTAATGAAGCTGTTAGATTCAGTACAGAGAAGCGTTAAAATCGTGGGACTTGATCCTTTGAAATCAATGCGTGTAGACGGGGTTATATTTGTCGCAGTTTCACAGAAACATCCTTCGGCAGAGCAGTTGTATGACTGTGATCATAAGAATGTAACATATTTGCACACTAGTAGCCGGAAAGGTTTGTTTCGATCTCGAAATTGGAAGCCCCAGAAAATGTGCCGCCCTGCGCCACGTCTTATCTTGGCCCATTGGTAAATACGACACTGCTCTTGTCTACTCTTCTTAAATATTAGAAAGTTAAATTCCAAAGCTTAAAAACTTTGCAAGTTAGTAATGCTTACTGATTACACTTGTGGTTACATGTGCTTAAAGCGCTGTTAGTTGCCGGTTAGCACTTTTTCTCAGATAACGTAGTTTCTTAGAGACAGTTAGGCAGCTAAAGTTAATGGTACCTTAACACCTGCTGATATCATAATATCCTTCTTCGCTCCTTATTGACTGTGAATCCAACACTACAGACGCCCCCCCCCCCCCATTAATCCAAAACTCTAGACACACCCCCCCCCCCTTTTTCCCCCCGATGAAGCCTATATCAAAGCACATGTTCTTGCAGCGGCAGTTTCTGTCGCAATTTCCTTTATATGATGAGGTTGTCGCCCCATGCACGACATCATATTAGTCTTCTCTTATGATATGCATGATCTGCATAGGGAAAGTTGTCCTAAATTGTTGGTCGACCACCATCGTCAATCAAGAAATGCTTACTCAAAGCATTTTAGAAGATATGCACACCACCACAGCGGGCAGAAGCTGGAACTTTGTTTGCCATGTCCTCAGAAGAGACTCTGATACCATCACAAATATACCATGTTATGGACCCCAGAAGGCAGGCGAAATAGAGGCCACCATAAAACAATCTGGCAGAGAACTGTGTCTGCCGAGATTCAAAGCATTAATCTTAGTTCGAGCACTGCATAATGGATTGTCGCCGACCAAGCAATGTGAAGACTGTTTGTTGTTGCCCTACAAGACACCACTAGGCGTGATGGTCATTGATTGTTTTGTCAGTCGATGGCTAAGGATCCAAGTAGAAGAAGACGATATGCATGAGGATGCAGTATCCTATACCTATTCTTTCTTCGACTCCTCAGCAACCTACGGGAACTAAACCCGGCTAACACCAGCTGTGCTATCAGTTATCAATTTATTAGAACAAAAGCGTGGAAAATGTTCACTGTGCAATAAGGGGTGCAAATTTGGGCATTCAGATGAATCGAACCAGGTAGGTATCAGAGAAACATGAAAAATATTAGCTAATCACTAAATGAAGCTACATACATTGGTGGTTTTATACAAAAATATATGCTTATCGATACAACGGGAATTTATTTTAAAAAAGCATCACAAATTCACGCGTGCTTAGGGCCTCGCACAACTCAAAACCGACAGTGGCTGCAGACAATCTAAGCTCTTTGGACACACCATGAGTAAAGAAAGATCGGTCTACGTCATCAACCTTCACCGTCATTATCCTTCGGCTCCATAAGGAACAAATGACTTCAAATAATTGATGACACGCCTTCCTGTCCTGTGCCAACCATTTCATACTTTCCACGTCTTGTTTATCCATTTTATGCCGGTTTTCATTTCCCTTCTCCCTGTGGTTTTCGGTCGTCCTTTACCTCTTTTACTTGTGGGATTCTAGAACAAGGACTGCCTTGACATGCTAGCGACAGGTTTCCTCAGTGTGTGTCCTACTTAACGCCAGCGTCTTCTTCTTGCCTCTTGTTCCACTAGTACTTGTCTGGTTCTTGTCATCAGTTCCACATTGATGATCTTGTCATCAGTTCCACATGGGTGATCTTGTCATACCATTTCCATTCTTATATTCTGTGCAAGTACTGATCATCATCATTTACTTTTGCACGCCTTATAGAACATGGAACCACCACTACAAATGGTCCCCTTGCAGGAAGCCTGCAACAAGCAGTCGCATGCTCTTGTAGTGGTAGTTTCTGAGGAAATTTGTTTTACATGATGATATTGCCAGTCCCATGCACAACCTCATACCAGTCACCTTCTACGACATGCCTGAGAGTACAGTAGTTTTAGTCTTTCTGTTTATCTTTATAGCCCCCCATGGAACTACATGGGACGCACAAGTATTCACTGGCTGATACAAGTTGTTAACTTCTTGGTTCTTGTAATTCGTGTTCTCCAAATTTCAGAGCCATACAATAAGACAGTCTTGATGTTTTTGTGTTGAAGATTGTTATTTTTCTGTTGGACTTGATTACCTTTCGTTTCCATATTTGTCTAAATGCAATGCTTTCCTCAGCATTCTATTAACAGTATTCCCCCAGCTTTGCCTTTGTTGCTGCCAAGATATATTTATGAGTCCACATCATATAGGGATGTTTCTCCTAGTGAAGTTTGGCTATCATTTACTGCATTCATTCTCATAATCTTTACTTCTTTTCCCTGTGTGAGCTTTCACACCCAATTGCCATGACATTCCTTTGGACACTCATATTTTGTCTTGCTCGCGTTAAGGGGTGGAAGAGCCAGATCATCCGCTAACTTGCCCAGCTGTTTTGTCAGAATGTAACTGTCATTTCATCAACATTTCCCCCTTTCGCTCTATATTGAGCATGGCGACAAGCCTGCAGATGGCTCGCATGTAGGGAACCTGCATTAAGTATTCATGTGCTTTTCCAATGGTGGTTTATGTAGGAATTTGTTTTAAACCATGAGATTGTAAACCCCCTGCACAACCTCACATTAGTCGCCTTTATGACATGCACGGGAGAGCAGTAGCCCCCTGATAAGAATCTTTTTCTTATTAATGATGTCCACCAAATGATAAATATAAGTGGATGGAAGTAGACATCATCATCATCAGTTGATAAACTCTTAATACAAGACCCTTGCCCTGAGCAAGAGACATGCTGAGAAATCTGAAGCTCGCTCGAACATCACCAGAGTTAAATACTGTGTTGTTGTGTTGCTCGTGGTTCGAGTATGGAATGTCAACTTGACCTACGCAGTGGTGTGTAGACATAGATGGAGTGTATAATGTGCGAATGATAGGAAGAGTTCGTGGTGTTGACAAATGTTCTTTTCTCACACTCATGTATGGCTGGAAGTCATCGACACCAACGACTGTGTACCTTTACTAAAGTTTAATTGGACGTACACACTCGACAGCACAGATAGTGACAAATCACAGGTTGGCATAATACATCATGGTACAGTGGATAAATGGTCTTGCAATGTTATGTTACATGGGCACTCATGTAGAATAATAGTATAATGGACTGTCAGTAGCCAAGCACTCAGTATTGCCCATATATATATATCAACTGAGTTTACTGACAAAGCACGTCAGATTATAAACAATATCCAAGATGGCTTCTAGACCTAATCTCGTCTAGCGAAGATTCTTAACATAATGTCCAGCACAGATTTTTCCATATAATTATATTGAACCGCTAGCAATGGGTTCTCATGTGTAGCAGTGATCTCTGGACTAATCAAGCGATAATACGGGCATCCCTTTTCTCTTCTTGAAAGTCACTACATGTTTGGTTCCAAGATGGCTTCACTCGTGAGCTGTCACTCACGTTTGGATACAGATAATGAATCTGTCCTAAAGTTAGTCATTCATTAAACATTTCATTGCTCTGTAGATTTGATCATGAACAATTGACTGCATTCTACAGGATATAGTGCTGCTAGGAATCAGAATCGTTTTTTTTTTCATCTAGTTAGATGTATCCTCTCAGACGTACAAATCATCCCTATCGAAAAACGGTGGCTTCGTACGAGAGTTCAAAAGAGTATCTTTATTACCTTGGTTTTTCAGAAATATGATTTTGCCATTCCTTGGCAATAAGAATGAACACTGGGGTAAAGCATACACGATAGGTCTAGACGACTATCACTTTCCCCAAAAACCACTGAGATCACTTTTTCCCCGGCATCAAGCCGACATAGAAAAACACAGCCCATCAGGGCGAAGCCAAAACACACCTCTCTCGCGACACATCCGCCGAACAGCCTTTGACCTCTCTAGAGACAACAGAACATATAGTTCGACTTAGATATGTAAAGATATACAGATATAAGACAGATTCGTCCTACACAGACAAACAATACACATAAATTCAGGCCATAGATATTCTGAAGCAAGAACAATCTATTACTACCCAAACAAAGAATAAATCGCAGTAAAACTGGATTCATCCGCGGAGTTCGATCGAAAGTCCTTTCAAGGGAAGTAACTCAATAATGACTTTCCCTTAAGCACTAAAAAATATCTATTTTGTTTACAAAATATTTGCGAACATAACAAGTATACCAATGTATAATATTGTAAAATATCAAAGACTGCACGTAACAGTCTTACCACACCTCCCGGGAAAAAAAAATGGAACATTTTTTTTTTGAAATACATCTAGGAGCAACGTACAATAGGCTCACAACGCATGAATAATGCGCAGATGAAAATATCAGGAATACATATAACGCCTAATATGAGGCTAAGTCGACTTATGGAGCGACTGGTGAGAATGTGTCTCATAAACTGAGAGAAATTATTTCTCTATAAGTATATTTTTCCAGGAAGGTGTCATCAAAGTATAATACAATTCTGGCAATTACACGATGCCTAAAAAATTCATACCATCATTTCGTATTAGATATCTTACATTTATGATTTATGAAGAAAAAATCATCAAAGCACAGCGGTGAATAAACATCAATGAACCGCTATGTAGTGATACAATCATTATATTATTAAATTACAAATTTGTATCTATCATGATATAGAAAAGGAACTACTATAGAACTAGACATATCAAGAAGTCTAAGCCCTAATAGTTATGTGGAATCATGTGGGCATCTTGACAGAATGTCTGCCATCACATTATCTGATCCACGAATAGCTCGCACAGAGAAATGAAAAGGTTGAAGAGCAATTGCATATCGAGTAGACCTCGAGCTCTTCAAATTCTTACTCTGTATAGCAGTAAGAGCTTTTTGGTCGGTTTCTACTATGAAATGTGCGCCCAGAAGGAATCTCTGTAGTTTGAGGATCGACCAAACCATAGCTAATAGCTCACGGTCTAAAACCGAATAATTCCTTTCTGCCGCATTAAGTTTTCTGGAAATATACATTACAGGATGCAGAGTTCCAGAGTACTCTTGCATTAGTGCCGCTCCAATCCCAGTGGATGAAGCGTCACTACGAAGAACGAATGTTTTATCTTTAGTGGGTAGCACTAAAATAGGTGGTGTTGAAAACAATGTTTTAATCTTATCCAGAGAGCATTGGCATTCCTGAGACCAGTGGACCACATTAGGCGAACCTTTCTTTAGAAGTGTTGAAAGAGGTGCCATGATAGAGGATAGATTCTGAATGAATCTGCCATAAAATTGAATAAGACCTAACAGACTTCTCACCTGTTTTTTAGTCTTAGGGATTGAGATGTTAAGTATCTTACTAGTATTATGGTCCTCTGTCTTTAGGAAACCATGACCAACTCGGTGGCCTAGGAAAGAAATTTCGCTAAAACCAATATAGGCTTTAGAGGGTTTCGCTGTCAGGTTGTGCTCGCGCAAAGTAGACAGCAATTCATCTAACCCTGAATAGTGATCTTCCCAAGTATCGCTGAAAAGACAGATGTCGTCAAGATATGCAATGACATCTGACCGATAAGATAGGATTCGGCGCATCATGCGTACGAATGTAGCTGGTGCGTTCATAAGACCGAAAGGCATAAAATTCCATTGGAACAAACCTCTAGGTGTTGAAAAAGCCGTGAGAGGTTTGGCGCGTTCAGATAAAGGAACTTGCCAATATCCTTTAGACAAATCAAGTTTAGTGAAAAAATGAGATTTGGAGAGTCGAGTAAGTAGTTCTTCCAGTAAAGGCATAGGTTCAGCATCGAACTTCGTTACCTGATTCAATTTTCGATAGTCAACGCAAAGACGTATGTTATTGTCTTTTTTACGAACAATAACCATCGGCGAAGAATATGCAGAGGTGGATGGTTCGATTATTTTCAAATCTATCATCTCATCCAACTCTTTCTCGACCTGTGCTTGAAAATGTATAGGTATAGGATAAGGTCTAACCCTAATAGGAGTATGGTCAGTTAGAACAATGTCATGTTCAATGACATGCGTTTGTCCAGGGATGTCAGTGAGTACATCCTGAAATGTTTGCAACATAGTTGAAACTTGTCGCTGTTCTCCTAGAGACAAATCAGGAGAGACAGTAACGTTCTTCCATGATTCACTAGAATGAAGTGGGATCATTGGAAGAGGAAGATTTACATCTGAAAAACTTGTTTCCTCATCCTGTATCACGGACAGTGATGAGTAATGACCATGTTGTACTGGAGAATTGTCCGTTGCTTGGAAAATGGGTTGCAAATAATCCGGACGTTCATGGAATTCAGTAAGCATATTGATGTGGAAGGTTTTATGCTTCCCATCAATATCGACAATATAGTCGACATCGGAAATTTTCGATATTATATCGTACGGACCTTTCCAAGAAATAAGTAATCTGTTTTCCCTACAAGGTAGTAATACAAATGCTTTGTCACCAGGACAAAGTTGTCGTAAGCATCTCTTCTTATTGGCAAATTGCCTTGCCTTCTGTTTCGCAAATTCAGAAGAAGAAGTTGCTAATTTGCATGCTTCGATAATTTTTTGTCTCAACGCGATGACATATTCGTAGGATGACTTTGTGTCATCGTCAATATTGTCAGATGTTATGAGATCGTGAAGCAACGACATAGGGCCACGCGGACGCGCGCCAAAGACGAGTTCAAAGGGAGAAAATCCTGTATGTTCATTGGGTACCTCTCTGTAAGCGAAGAGGGCCGCAGGTAAAACTCTGTCCCAGTCTTGAGGATGATCCTCAGTTATCTTCCCTAGTAAGTTTTTAAGTGTTCTATTAAGGCGTTCGACCATACCATTAGACATTGGATGGTAGATACTACTTAAAGATCTATCTATCTGCAGAGTAGACATTACTTGAGACATGGTATCTGATATTAGTTGGGTGCCATGGTCTGACAATATCTCTCCGGGGAAACCCAAACGAGAAAATATAAGCCAAAGAGCATCTGCAATATCAGCAGTAGTAATGCTCTTCAGAGGAATAGCCTCTGGCCAACGTGTGCACATATCAACACATGTCAAGATAAACTGATGTCCTCTGGCAGACTTGATCTTAAATGGACCAATAATGTCTATGGCCATTTTTTGAAACGGCCGAATAGGAATGTCCGCCGCCTGAATGGGTGCAGCATGCCGTGGACCTTTGGATTTAACTTCCTGACATACTTTACAAGATCGACAATAAATCCGTATGTCCTTGTTTACCAATGGCCAAAAGAAAGCCGCAAGGACTCTTGACTTAGTACGGGAAAAACCCATGTGTCCAGCACACTGAGAGTCGTGAGCGTGCTGCAAAATTTTAACTCTCAAATTCTTGGGAACCAGGATTTGAGAATGACTTGACGTAATGGAGTCTTGAACCATACGTACAAGTACGCCATTCTTCTTTGTAATCCACGATTTACGACTTGTGTCTTTATTCGGATCACCTTTAGTTGCAAGAATGAAGAATTTCTTCAGAGTGGGATCATCTTCTTGCTGTTTTATAAACGAGTCACGAGAAATTACCAGGGGATCATCTTGGTTATGCACTTCATTATCTTCAGTAGATGAAGTTTTAGGCATATTAAGAGCCTGAGCTCTAGTGACTACAGCGTTAGCAATCTGCATGTTTTGCCTTTCCCACGCGGAAATTTGTTGCGGAGTGCATTCTTTGACTCCATGAATGCGACCGATGATGAGGTCAGCGATCGGATTCGGGAGAAGACATGCGTGTACATCTCCTGTAAAGAAAGGAGTAGCAATCCTAATGATAGCAGTAGAGTATTTCTCTAATGTGCCGCCAAATGTTACACATTTGACTACTTGTCCAGTGGCACGGGAAGGATCTACGAGTGACTGCCTAACACCAATTGTGGTGCATCCAGAATCAAATAGCACAGAGACTGGATTGTTATTCACTAAACCCTTATGTAAGACAAGAGAACCTCTTCCATCATGCGCGACTGATGCCGGAAGAGCAGGAAGAGGATGGCCACAGCTTAAAGTAGACACTGTGGTTGGCTCAAATAATGTTTTGCATTGGGGGCACTGAGATGCTCTCCCAAAATCAAAAGCGGCACATGCCATATTACTAGCATCATTATTATCTTTACTCTGTTTATAGGCTTCATGGGACTCTTGTTGTGCAGAGTTTGCCTGAAAATGTGGTTTATGTCTTTTGTTTTGAGATCTACCTCGGTTATTATCACCTCTGTAGTTATTGTTACCTCTATTGTAACCCCTATTTGGGTTTGAGTCATAGTTCCCTTGGTTACCATTATCATATTCATTATAATGAGTATCTCTGTAATTATGATCTTGTTGACTCCAAGACGGATAACCCGGATAGTTTCTATAATTACTTCCTCTACGGAAATTCCTATAATTATGACCACCCCTGTGTCGAGAGCTATCAGCTCGTCTCCAGTTCTTTGAAGAAGAACCCTGAAATGATTGGTTACCTTGGTTTTGATAACTATTATGGTTACCTTTTTTATCAAATCTGTTTTGAGGTCCCTGAAATCTGTGTGAATAATTGGGATTGTATGGTGTTGCTGAAGCAACTGGCATACTCTCCTTAATCTTAGTGTTGCCAAAAGTCACGTCGGGGTGTGCAGTGACATATTGGGAACAATATTCTTCCATTTCTTTTAGAGATTTGGGTTTACGCTCATGTATAAATTCAAGGAAGGGTTTGTTAACACATGACATAATCTTATCTCTGAGCAACAAATCCATAAGTCCTTCATACGTTTTTTCTGTTTTGGAAAGCTCAATCCAACGATCAACTGTGAGACGTGCCTTTGCAGTGAATTCTGAGAATTCTACACCTGTCTCAGGCACCATCGTCTTAAACAAAAGGCGATAGCCTTCCTCACTTAGCTGGTATTTTTTTTATCAAAGCCGCCCTAATGACATCATAATTATCCTTATCTGCTTCTCCTACAAGGCATAATCTAGTCAAAGATTCACCTTTCAAGTTTTCTGCTAATTGATTAGCGTATTGTGATTTATCCACATTATGTGTACGACAAGAACGTTCAAATCTATCCAGCCAGAATGTAATATCGTCACTGGACTGATTGAACGGTGGAACCTTAACCTTGTAAGTAGAAGGTTTACCATTACCACTAGATGCCTGATTAACATTACTCATACTTGTCAATCTCAATTTCTCTAACTCAAATTCATGTTCTCTTATTGCTTTTTTTTCTTCAGCTTCTCTGTCTAATCTTTTTTGTTCAGCAGCAGCTTCTCTTTCTAATTTTTTTTGTTCAGCTTCCCTGTCTAATCTTTTTTGTTCAGCATCACTGTCTAATCTTTTTTGTTCAGCAGCAGCTTCTCTTTCTAATTTTTTTTGTTCAGCTTCACTGTCTAATCTTTTTTGTTCAGCAGCAGCTTCTCTTTCTAATTTCTTTTGTTCAGCTTCGAATCTCCTTTGCTCCACCTGCATCTGCAATTTCTTTTGTTCAGCAGCAGCCTCAGCTTCTCTTTCTAATCTTTTCTCTTCAGCCAGAGCTTTTCTCTCTTCTGCAGCAGCTTTTCTCTCTTCAGCAGCTAATGCTTTGTCATATTGAGCAACAGCCCATTCTTCTAATTGTTGACCAGTTTTATCAAGGGATTTCCCTTGTGTAATGAAGTATTCTAATGTAGACATGATGTCTAACAATAATACTAATCACTTGAAACAATAATAATACCACAAGTTCTTAATGACTTGATTAATCAGTATACTATCCCAATATCTGTGGGTCACAAGCCTTAATAAGGTCTTGTATAACAGTAATAATAATCAGGTACTGGTTTATACCATAATCCAAGTGCAGTGCACAGGTAATAGTGTCTTATGAAATATACCTATATAAAAACATATGTCAACCAACAGAATACATAAAGTACAAATAGGACTGACAATACGAAAACGTTTGCAGAAATCAAAATAAATCAAATAGGGAAATCAATGAAAATAATCACTGAATCTGCAAGGGATAATAACACAAATGACGTCACAGTATATGAATATAAATTGTGAATAGAACTGAAAGATAGAAAAGGTTAGACCAACAAATTACAAACAAATCAAAACAAAACTAAAGAACAAAGAAATATTACAAAAATAACAATAACTACAGTCTTCACAGCTAACACAAATAGCAACTAGTTGTTGCAAGCAAATTTTCAATCAAGAAAATTGCACCTATAGAAAACGCCCACAACGGACCCTCTATGACGTGGGATATTCTGTTGTGAGGACGCCGCCCAACCTTAAACACAACCCGCTGACATATAAACTAACATACTATACAAACAAATAACATGTAACATATCATAAATACATATATCATGTGTGTAATGTGTTGCAAAATAGGCTCAGTTTTACAGTAATGGCAAAGTTATTTTTGTAAAATAAATAAACTGCCACTTTATTGAAATATATATATTCTGGCCTTAAATATTAAAGTTCATATATAGAAAACAAGAAGATCCATCGATGAAAATAGGACTTCTTAGTTCAATAATACTGTCTTCCTGTTAATATTGACAAGAATTGATCCAACTGTTCTGTGAAACGCTGTAATGTCTAATGTAAAAATGTCAACAACGCTGACCTACATACTGCATTCACTTGACAGGTCACGTGACGAAGTGTTGACAAAGAGCAAACCAATACTGCAAGTGTGTCGTATCAGCCACAGGAAACGGTCTGGTATCGGTAATCTGTTGACTTCTGAACTTCTGCGAGGTCAAACCCAGAAAGCTGGTCCACCAGTTGATAAGAATCTTTTTCTTATTAATGATGTCCACCAAATGATAAATATAAGTGGATGGAAGTAGACATCATCATCATCAGTTGATAAACTCTTAATACAAGACCCTTGCCCTGAGCAAGAGACATGCTGAGAAATCTGAAGCTCGCTCGAACATCACCAGAGTTAAATACTGTGTTGTTGTGTTACTCGTGGTTCGAGTATGGAATGTCAACTTGACCTACGCAGTGGTGTGTAGACATAGATGGAGTGTATAATGTGCGAATGATAGGAAGAGTTCGTAGTGTTGACAAATGTTCTTTTCTCACACTCATGTATGGCTGGAAGTCATCGACACCAACGACTGTGTACCTTTACTAAAGTTTAATTGGACGTACACACTCGACAGCACAGATAGTGACAAATCACAGGTTGGCATAATACATCATGGTACAGTGGATAAATGGTCTTGCAATGTTATGTTACATGGGCACTCATGTAGAATAATAGTATAATGGACTGTCAGTAGCCAAGCACTCAGTATTGCCCATATATATATATATATATCAACTGAGTTTACTGACAAAGCACGTCAGATTATAAACAATATCCAAGATGGCTTCTAGACCTAATCTCGTCTAGCGAAGATTCTTAACATAATGTCCAGCACAGATTTTTCCATATAATTATATTGAACCGCTAGCAATGGGTTCTCATGTGTAGCAGTGATCTCTGGACTAATCAAGCGATAATACGGGCATCCCTTTTCTCTTCTTGAAAGTCACTACATGTTTGGTTCCAAGATGGCTTCACTCGTGAGCTGTCACTCACGTTTGGATACAGATAATGAATCTGTCCTAAAGTTAGTCATTCATTAAACATTTCATTGCTCTGTAGATTTGATCATGAACAATTGACTGCATTCTACAGGATATAGTGCTGCTAGGAATCAGAATCGTTTTTTTTTCATCTAGTTAGATGTATCCTCTCAGACGTACAAATCATCCCTATCGAAAAACGGTGGCTTCGTACGAGAGTTCAAAAGAGTATCTTTATTACCTTGGTTTTTCAGAAATATGATTTTGCCATTCCAACTATGTCACCAGCCTACTGCTATGGAAACACCTGTTAAAGGTAAATTAGGGAATTCAATACCAACAGAAAAAGAACAAATGAAGAGATGGGCTGAGCACTTCATGGAGGTGCTAAACAGACCACCACCAACAGTAACACCTGATTTTAATAATGAAACATCCACAACCACTTTGCCAATAACTTGCGATGAATTCACGCTGGACGAGATCAAACAAGCCGTTAAAAGATTAAAAAATTTTAAAGCTGCTGGAGTTGACGAAATTTCAGGGGAAATGATTAAAGCAGTTAATGACAACAACCTCTTGAGAATTTTAGATATTATAAATGAAGTATGGAGAGAAGAACAACCACCACAACAATGGAAAGACAGTATTATTGTAAAGTTACCGAAGAAAGGTGATCTATCAGACTGTAATAACTGGCGTGGTATATCTCTATTATCAGTACCTGGAAAATTATTATGTTGCATGATGTTAGAAAGACTTAAATTGCATGCTGACGAAAAGATCAGAGAAGAACAAGCGGGTTTCAGGCCGAAACGATCATGTATTGATCAAATATTCACACACTAAGAACAATTATAGAAGAATCAGTGGAAAGGCAATCGCCACTTATTATCACCTTCGTCGATTTTCAAAAAGCCTTTGATAGTCTACACCGCCCATCATTGTGGAAGATACTTACAATCTATGGTTTTCCAACAAAATATGTGAATATAATCAAAGCGCTATATGACAATGCAAGATGTTGTGTTTAGAACAAAATAAAGGGAATACAGAATGGTTTACAGTAGAAACAGGGGTGAAACAAGGCTGTATTATGTCACCACTACTTTTTGGAATAGCTATTGATTGGGTTATGAGAAAAACTATACCCACAATGAACAATTGGGTATAAAATGGACAAATGGAAAATTCCTGGGGGACCTGGATTTCGCAGATGATGTAGCATTCTTAAGTTCAACACCAAGACAATCCCAAGAAGCAATAAATAATTTGTGTCATCTCTCGGTTAAAATTGGTCTCCAAATAAATGCCTCTAAAACTAAAGCTATGAACTTTTCTAACGAGACCTTTGATATCATCTTGAACGGGGAAAAAACTACAGAAAGTTGAAAGTTTCAATTATTTAGGCAGTAAAATGACTCAGGATGGTGACTCAACAAGAGAAATCCATACTAGAATTGCTTTGGCAGCTAGCGCCTTCAATAGATTATCTAACATTTGGAAATTACGATCATTGAATATACATACCAAGCTTCGTCTGTTTAATTCAAATGTTATCTCAGTGTTAACATACGGCTGTGAGAGTTGGAAAATAACAAAATCATTGGAGAACAAGCTGAATACATTCGAGAACAAATGTCTTAGAAAACTCATGAACATCAGTTGGAAAGAATTCAAGACTAATCGACAAATAAGAGAAGACTCTAGGCAGAAATATGTCTCGACTATATAAGGAAAAGACGATGGTCATATATCGGTCATGTCCTACGAATGCAAAACAACAGAATACCACTACAGGCGCTCACTTGGGTTCCTGAGGGTAAGCGGAAAAAAGGAAGACCAAAAGAAACACTCAGAAGAACAATAATAAGAGAAGGAAGAACGTTGGGCCTAAATAATGTGCAAGAGCTAAGAGGAGTGGCGTCACAACGAACAACCTGGAGAGCACTGGTTTCTGCCTTATGCGCCGTGTTTGGCGCTTAAAGAATTTATTATTATTATTATTCCTTGGCAATAAGAATGAACACTGGGGTAAAGCATACACGATAGGTCTAGACGACTATCACTTTCCCCAAAAACCACTGAGATCACTTTTTTCCCGGCATCAAGCCGACATAGAAAAACACAGCCCATCAGGGCGAAGCCAAAACACACCTCTCTCGCGACACATCCGCCGAACAGCCTTTGACCTCTCTAGAGACAACAGAACATATAGTTCGACTTAGATATGTAAAGATATACAGATATAAGACAGATTCGTCCTACACAGACAAACAATACACATAAATTCAGGCCATAGATATTCTGAAGCAAGAACAATCTATTACTACCCAAACAAAGAATAAATCGCAGTAAAACTGGATTCATCCGCGGAGTTCGATCGAAAGTCCTTTCAAGGGAAGTAACTCAATAATGACTTTTCCTTAAGCACTAAAACGAATCTATTTTGTTTACAAAATATTTGCGAACATAACAAGTATACGAATGTATAATATTGTAAAATATCAAAGACTGCACGTAACACCCCCCCCCCCCCTTTTTTCCCCCCTGCGAGCTACACGAGGCTAAATATATCTGTGGCTTTGATGAAACAAGTGCCTAATATCAGCAGCAGGAGTTTCCGACATAAATTATGGGGAAAATACATATGGCCTTCACCAGTATCAGTCTATGACAAGCTTAATAAAGATATCAACAACCTGAGGCTGACTACCGCTTTCTTTAATTATATTCAAACTGGCATCTGAGGAAGAAGCTAGTGATGCATAGTACACACTATGTGGAAACCTACTGATAGCATTACAAAGCAGTCCTTGTTCTGGAATCCCCAGGGTAAGAGAGATAGAGAGAGAGAGAGAGAGAGAGAGAGAGAGAGAGAGAGAGAGAGAGAGAGAGAGAGAAAGAGAGAGTCAGATGTAGACCCAAAAAAATGGATAAAAACACTGGAGACCGAAATGAAAATGATGAGGAAGGCAAGGAAATAACTTGAGTAGATGGTGTGCAACAGGAGGACTTGGTATATGTTTGTTGAAGGCATATGCTTCTTGGGAAGCTATAGGATACTGACTGACTGATTGACTGATTGATTGACTGATTGACATCTGGGAGTATTGGAAGAGGAATAAGCCAAATGGAGACAGACATGAAAGGGATAAAGAAGACATAAAAAGGCTTTGAAAGGATGGCCCAGCACATGAAGGCTTATTGTTAATTTGTTGAAGGCCTTTGCTCTAAAGGAAGCTGAAGTATAATAAATGAATGTTTAAATGTCTGATTAACTTTACGACCATGTTTGTCTTAATGAGAAACAACGCACCTGGTTCTGGAAATTTAACCTAGTTTTACAACATTGTACAGCAGAAGTGCTGCCCTGATTTCTTATCTTACACTATAGTACTTTATCTTACACGTCACGCACAGATGTTGTCGTCCCGCCTGTTCGTTTTATTCTAATTTGCTCATTCGTTTCTGCCATGGTTCTCTGTTTAATTCGTGTTTGTTTGCATGTGTTTTTCAATATATATATATATATTCTATTACCTAGGAATGAAAAGACAATTAATGAAGGTGATCAAAATTAGACAGCTAAAATAATTTGGCCTTATTAAAAAGACGTAACACCTTGCTAAAGACTATAATAGAAGGCGGAGTTGAAAGCAAACATGCAAGAGGAAGACAGCGCTATAAGTGGGAAGATAACATCAAGAGATGGACAGGAAGAGTCTATCAGAGTGCACCATCAAGACAAGAGACAGAAGACGTTGGAGATCTATTACAGCTGACCTTCATTGTGGAGATGGCAACTGTTCTATTTAGTTCTTTCTTTCTTATTTTGTATTTAATTTACTTTATTCTCTACGAATTTCATAATTATTATTTAAAGATAATTTATCAGATCTCTCTCCGTCTCTCTTGTCTCTATACCTTCTGCTCCCTTAACTACAATGCCAAATGGCGCTGGCGACTATGCCTCACTACATTTGAACCTTTATCACTTCTGTCGAATACTTATTCCATGCTATGATGCTAAACTGTGTTCAACTGTCCAGCGTTGTCTTATCGAGGAATCTAGTTTTTCTTTTCCCACCAGTTTAGCCCATGTTTTGCCAAATTTTCCTCTTCTCATAAGATGTAACCAACCCCCCCCCCCCCCCCCCAAAAAAAAAAAAAAAAAACTGTGGAATGTTTCATTCTGATGTATATAATAAACTTCCTTTGCACACTGATGAGAGGCCACAGAAATTGGATGTGAAAACACGCAGAGAAAAGAAAAAGGTTATGAAAATAAATGCAGAAAATGGTAGCTATAATGTACGAGGGTGAGTCAAATGAAAACCGGAAATATTGTATAACAATAAGAATAATCATGCCATTATATTGTAACTTGCCAGTATTGTTGTCCAGGATGTCTCGAGTGTCATGCACGCGTCATCGCGGTGATGACGCAAAAGGTGACGTCATAATGACGTTTTAAAGATGACCGCCCCACTAGTGGAATGCACCAAACAGCAGCAGCGTTCTGTTATTCAATTTTTGATCAGCGAAGGGGTGAAACCAATAGAAATTCATCGGCGAATGAAGCTCAAGTACGGTGATGCATGCATGTAAAAGTCGCAGGTGTATGAATGGTGTCCAAAGTTCAAAAACGGCGTGATTTCTGTGACAGATTGTTCACGACCGGGTCAGGCACACCGAGAAGTGACTCCAGAATCGATTGCAACCGTTGAACGACTCGTACAGGGAAACCGCCGATTGACTGTGGATGATATCGCCACACATCTTGACATCAGTCACGGTTCAGCACACCACATCATCTCTGATATGCTACAGTACCACAAAGTGTCTGCAAGGTGGGTGCCACGGCAGCTTACTCCAGAATTGAAACAACGACGCATTGATGCTTGTCAAGAACTTTTGCGGCGATTCGAAACATAAGATGGTGGTTTCCTATCAAGAATTGTTACTGGTGACGAAACTTGGGTTCACTACCACGAACCTGAAACAAAGCGAGCGAGCAAGGAATGGCGCCATCCCTCCTTGCCGAAACCGAAGAAGTTTCGCACGCAGCCATCTGCAGGGAAGGTAATGCTGACTCTTTTGGGATGAACGAGGCGTTATTTTAAAGCACTATATGCCAAGGGGCAACACTGTCACCAGTGCCACGTATACACAGCTTCTCAGGCATCATCTTCGACCAGCAATCAAATCCAAACGACGTGGACTTTTGAGTAAAGGTGTCCTTTTGCAACATGACAATGCTCGACCCCATACGGCCCATGCAACGACTGAAACCATCGAGGCCCTGCACTTTCAGTGTCTCCCACATCCCCCGTACTCGCCAGACCTAGCCCCAAGTGATTTCTATTGGTTTCACCCCTTCTCTGATCAAAAATTGAATAACAGAACGCTGCTGCTGTTTGGTGCATTCCACTAGTGGGGCGGCCATCTTTACAACGTCATTATGACGTCACCTTATGCGTCATCACCGCGATGACGCGTGTATGACACTCGGGACATCCTGGACAACAATATTGGCAAGTTACAATATAATGGCATGATTATTCTTATTGTTATAAAATATTTCCGGTTTTCATTTGACTCACCCTCGTACTTGCAGAAACATCCCTACAAGATGTGAAATCATCTAATTCCCTTCTCCATGTTTTTTGGATGTAATCTCCCCCTATTTCTCTTAACTCTGGGGAAGCCAGACCAAGGACAGCCTTGTAATGCTATCAACTGGTTTTCTAGGTGTTTGTCCTATCCTACACTGGTGTTTTCTTCTCACCTTTTGTTCCACTGGTATTTGTCCTATCCTATACTGGTGTCTTCTTCTCACCTTTTGTTCCACTGGTATTTGTCCTATCCAACACTGGTGTTTTCTTCTCACCTTTTGTTCCACTGGTATTTGTCCTATCTTACACTGGTGTTTTCTTCTCACCTTTTGTTCCACTGGTATTTGTCCTATCCTACACTGGTGTCTTCTTCTCACCTTTTGTTCCACTGGTATTTGTCCTATCCAACACTGGTGTTTTCTTCTCACCTTTTGTTCCACTGGTATTTGTCTGGTTATTGTTTTCAGCTTTATATTGAGGACCTCGTCATTCCACTTCAATTCTTCTATTCTGTGCAAGCCCCCATTTATGAAAGTCTGTAACTTTCTGGTTGTCATTTTTTTGCTCTCCATGTTTCAGAGCCATAAAATAAGATAGCCATGACATTTGAGTCCATGAATCATATTTGAGTGTTACATTTAATCTCTTCTGATTTCCATATACTTCCATAACGCAATGACAGCTCCAAATGCCTGTTATATTCTGACTTTGATATCACCACCTCTTCCTTAAACGTTATATTTTGATATCACCACCTCTTCCTTCAACTTTATATTTTGATATCACCACCTCTTCCTTCAACTTTATATTTAGATATCACCAAGTCTTCCTTCAACTTTATCTATGTTATCATTTTCCTTTGCATGTAGCATGGAGCCATCACTACAGCTGGTCATTTGCAGGAAGCCTGCACCAAGCCTTCACATGCTTCTGTAGCTGTGCTTTCTGTTGCAATTATTTTTTACATGATGAGGTTGACAGCCTCATGAACAACCTCCTAGTAGTCACCTTGTATGACATGCCTGAGGGTGCAGTAGTCCTATTCTTTCTTTGTCTGTTCAGAGACCCCCCCGGGAACTACATGGGGCTTTATCTGTATTGCTGTCTAGGTATATGTATGATTCCAAATCTAACACATTCTCATAATCTTTATACAGTCTGTGCTTCAAATCAACTTTCTATAAGAGTAAGCATGTTTCCACAAAAGAGGATGCCTAATGCGACATGCGTATAACCAGACCATAGAACAGAATATCAGACTGATCACGTATGCATAAACAAGAACTTTATATTATAATTATATGATAAAAGAACACACTGAGGAGCAAATGTGACCTCAGATCACCATCTTGTGTTAACCAAAATAAAGATGACTCATATGAAAATGATGATCCTTGCAGAGTATGGAGCCTCCACTGCAGCTGGACATCTTGCAGGAAGCTTGCACCAAGACGTCAACATTTTCTTGCAGTGGTGGTTTCTATGACAACTTGTTTGACATCATGATGCCACCAGCCCCATACACAACCTCATATTACTCACATTGTACAACATGTCTGAGGGAGCAGTAGTCTTTTCTTTCTTTGTCTCCTCAGAGATTCCCCCATGACCTATGTGGGTCAATGAACAGAATAGCCCAAACAAAAACTTCATTCCAGGAAGTGAACATCATCCTATAAAACAAATCTTAGCAAATGCAAGAGAAAGAGAGAATTCTTCAGTGTCATTTAAAGCCAGTCCTGACATATAAAAGAAAACTGTGAACATTAAGTTAAAAACAAGAAGGTGAAAAAGGAATGTGATTGGGTCAGCTTATTTAAAAACAGAAGGACTCTCTTCCTTGACAAGGATTTGTACAAAAACCGTGCAAAATACTGTTAAATTTTCATAGGATGTACAAAAACAACTCAAACTAAACTACAGCAAGATAGAACCCACAGAATGAAACCTAATAGGATGTAGGAGGCAAATACAATTTTGAAGATGTGGTTTGGTTGCAAAAGTGTAAACTTTGGGATAAGGCGGAAAAGAGACAGTTCTAAGAGGAAGCCACAGAAGACAGAAGTTCAAAATTACTGAAATCCTGAGTTAAAATGAGATCAAATAGTTAAAGAAGATGAAAATAAAAACTGGATATTTGCATTTGCTAACTTTCATTTAACTCTGTCAATCAATTTATATTTTACTAACAGCATAAATACTTACCTACCATCCTTGCTGCAAACATCCTCAAGAAACATCAATCAAAATGTTATGCCTCATACCACGCAGTTGATTTGAAACATGATAACTTTATACGGCACTTCACAGCAGAAAAAAAAAAAAATAATGAAAATGACAACAAAAGCGTTCAAAGAAGAGTTAAAAGAAAATGCCTCAAGCAGGACACAAATTTAAAACTTCTCTACTGCATGTAAAAATGTAATTTAAGCCATCAGATCTGAGACCAGATAGAAAAATACAGTTCACAGATCATATAGCCATCATTTAGTTATTTACTCTGTGCCTATGTCTTATTGGGGCTCAATAGGAGAGCAAAAAAATAAATAGTAAAACTATCCCTGATCAGGCATGTTGTAGAAGGTGACTTCAGAAAATTGGGCATATAGCCAGCTGCTCAATCCCATAGAAACTTCAAATCAAAACATGTTCAACAAACTGAACAAGTCACCCAAAGTAAGTAATTCAACAGTGGTCCAGGATGGAAGCAGGCCCTTCAACAAGGAGGGTATCATGCTATACTGAGAAATTCAAATGTCTGAACTGCTCACCTTCTTTCCCTAAAAGAGCCTCCAGATTTGGAACCTAGAATATATGAACACTAAACAATCAAGTAAGAGCCAAACAGATAGCAGCAGAAATGTAAAACTATAAAAATGGCGGCATTGGACCACGAAAGCTAACACGGACTGGAAGGGAAAAGGAAAGAGAAAAAAATGAACTCACGAGAAATAGTGCTATTCTCGGGACATGATGAAGAATGTGCTCCTCATAATTAAGGTAAGACACACCAGTGTTTACAAAGGAAACACAGCAGGCACTTACAGATTCGGAAACAAACAAGATTCAAACTAATATCAGCAACAATGAAAACTGCCAGATAGAAAATAAAGATCAATGTCATCTGACGACAAAGAAGAATCTCTGAAAGAAGAATTTTGCACCATACTTTAAAAAATCATGCATTAAAACAGAAATAAAGACATTTTAATCTTGATGAATGACCTAAATACAAAGACATGGATAGACAACATATTCCCAAATAAAAGAATACATAAAGCAATGTGGATAATCACCAGAACACAGGACAAAATATAGGACTAATCATATGCGCATGAGCAAGAAGTTCCGGTCATCATTACACAACGTCAAAGTAAATAGTGGAACAGATTTTGCATCAGAGAACATTTTCTGTCACAAAAATAAAGCTGAAGCTCAAAAGTTTTACAGTAACACATGGCTAGTGACAGCAATCTAATATGGGATTTTTCAGAATTTAAAAAAAAAAAAGAACAAGAAAACTTCACAATATCCAGTAAGCACCAAGTACTTCAGCAACTAAAAGATGAAACAAATACAGAAGACCACTGGCAATAGACTAAAAGACAAAAGCAATGAAGCATGTGAAGAAAGTCTTGGACAAAGGAATGCCAGCACAAAGCATGGTTAACAAAAGAAACCATAAAGAAGAGAAAGAAAGAAAAAGTAAGAATGCAAATTAAAGCAGAAGGAAAGCCAACAGTTTCAAAGCCAAGGATAATGAAATATGCATATATTAAAAAACAGAAGTATGAATAACTATCTGAAGAGACAAGAGGAAATATACTGTTGAGCTAACAAGAGAGGCAGAAGAAGCAGTATCCAAAACAAAAAATATGAAGGATGTATGTAACAGTACAAAGAACGTAACAAGGAAATACGAGCAATTAAGTGATCTTATTTAAGACAAGACACTGTGTAGTTGATAGGGATTTCAAATAAAACAAAAAAACAATGGACTAATGCTCCCTCAGGAACGTCTTTTTTTTCAATGGAGGTGGCAACTACATCATATAAAACATATTGCTACAGAAATGACTGCTGCAAGAGCATGTGCTTTGATGCAGGCTTCCAGAAAGGGGGTAGCTTTTTGGCTCCATGCTTCATAGGGAGCAAAAAGGAGATGATGATGATGATGATAAAAGACAAGAATTGAAAACCACTTAGCAACCTAAAAGAGCAAATGAAGAGGCGGGCTAAACATTTTGAGGAAATTCTAAATAGACAAGTTCCACAAGATTCCTCAAGCATCCAGTCAGCAGAAAAAGAGATGCAAGTTAAATGTTAAAAACTAAATAAAGAAAGCCATAAAGCTTCTAAGAGATGGGAAAGCTGCAGCTTCCATGCCAAGTACTATGGGTTGCCCGTAATCTGTACAGGAAATTTGTGTTTCCAGATGTATACACCCTATACATAATTTCTGTACGGATTTTTTGGAATAATTATTAAATATATAAATAAATCGATCGTCTTGCACCACATTTTAGCTGATATTTGCATCATAAGATTCGGCTAGATGTTAGGCCACATGAATAAAAAAAATCAACCAATGAAATCAAGCTGCTTATTTTTCGATTGATGCGGAATTTGCGAGAGTCCATGTGGTGTGTCATTCATTCATCATTCGTCGCTAATCCTGATTGCAAGTTACTGAATATTTTAACGATTAAGTTGTACTGAGCATAATTTATTATTTACGGCTGCTAATTTGCAACAACAAAAAAAAAAAAAAGCGGATACAACTACATATTACTTGATTTCACGAAAACTTGAACAATCTTCGTAAGAAATGTACATTTAAAAAATAATGTAACAAGAATTATGAATATTAAAAAAAAAATCACAAAGTTTTAATATCATTTCTTTAAGAACAATGTCTGTGATTTTTCTTTGGTAGATATATCATTATTACGATCATCCAGTGAGTTATTTTTGTTACATAATTAATCGCTATCAATGTTTGTTGTATTGACGGTTGTCACTGAAAGTCATATTGGTATTTAAAACTGCCAGTTAGACTAAAACAGCTATTTAAATTTTTGAAGTTCGGTTGAGAAAAATGTACACTAGTGCCAGTTTATAATTTTATTGCAAATTATGAGGTTTTTTTTGCTTTAAAAAAAATTAATATGATCACATGATTTTATTATTTTTAAAATTACCTCAAATATTCATTGAAATAATTCAAAACTGCTCTGGAAACTTCCCCATTCCATATTATAAAACAGGATAATACAGTTTCGCTCAATTTTTCTCTTTGCAATAATAATAATGATGAAATAGTAAAATTAGTTATGAGGACAGTGGGACGTCTTCTTTGATATCATTCTTGTAAGTCGCGAACGTCTTTATGGTTAAGATTAGGGTCTGGGTTCAGGGTTACGTTTAGGATTTCTAACCCTTACCCATTATTACTGTGTCTCAGAATTCTTTTACAAGGTCCTATCGAACACAAGATTTTCTAGTCTGTTAGTCATAGTTAAGCTATAGACTAAATGATAACACGATCACATTATTTTTACAGTGTTAAATAAACTCAACACTTATTGTTTGGGTTTTAAAACAAGTGAAGACCTGCTTTAAAAGGCAAAGGCCACGTCTCAATTATAATGCAGCTCACTGTAATTGAAAATATTTTTACACAATTTAACTCTATTTATACGGTTTTTTTTCAGTCTCTGTACAGGTTTTGTGGGTCCTTGTATAGGTTTTTAAAATTTTTTGTACAGGTTTTTCATCTCCGAGGGGTGGCATGTTTGACTGCAGTATAAAACTGCATTCCAGCCGAGGCCACTAAAGCAGATATTGACACAATTAAAGAGATATTTTACAAATTTCTTTGGAAAGTCTGGGAGAGAGAAGAAATACCAGCATACTGGAAAGAAGGATATCTCGTAAAGTTGCCAAAGAAAGCAAATATGCAAAAGTATGCAAATTACAGAGGCACATCATTACTAGCACTATATGGGAAATATTGAACATGATCATCATTGAGAGGTTGAGGACACAGACAGCCAACTGATGTATGGGAAATTGTGTGTAGCTGGTCTAATTAGAGTTCCTCAAAATATCATGCCCTTCTCTTCATGGGCTCTTTATATTTTACAGGTTATTACTACAGTGAAATGTTATTCTAATGCATGTATGTAAACCATACGATGATATATTCCCCCAATGCGGAAAATAATTTCCTTCTTAGTCAAGTTGTATTTTCCTGTAGCCAATACAGTTGTCGATAGATATTTGGATGAGTAGTTGAATGTGTGACTCAATGCACACTAAGACTGCACACAGAAAATAATGTAACAGTTGCTGTCGCTCTGCCTTATATTTTTAAAATGAAGTAGATAGTTTATGTTAACCATAAAATCAATGTTGTGATCTTGTAATTTTTGTTTACAGTAGGCCTATATTGTCGTAACAGCTTTTGTGCTATCAAGTCATGCTTTGTCTTGGTTTTCTACTAATGCTTTCGTAATAAAAACTATTTCTTTGAATAAATATTGCTCAAGTTACTTTTTAAGTCACTTACCTACGTTAATTACGCTATTTGCTTTTTTTTTATATTCATAAAGTGTGACTGCCAGTCTACAAATTTCTTTTATATCCGCGCCATGATAGTTTACAGTCTCCATGCCCACAGTATCTTATTGAAAATAAGATATTTTTCTTACTTAGTAAAATTTTAACAAATATAACGTACTTTTAATTTAACAAAATGTATTATAACTTATTACAAAAATATTAAGAATGAAGTTCTTTTTAAATGTAGAAATAAATTTTTAAAAATGTTTTAAAAAAAAAATATTCAATGAACACTCAAAGAATCCGCCTAACCAATTATAGCTATCCGGTGTCTACTTTCTTTAGAGGTATACGAAGACATATCCAAGACTAGCGTACTGTGCGCAGTGTTTGGGGAGGGGGGGGGGGGGGGAATAAGAGCATTTACTTCTAAAATGTAGGAAGTGTGAACAACAGAGAAAACCAATATTAAATTATTTACATGCATGCAATTCATCTATAACTATGGAACAGGTGTTGAGAATAGATGATCACAGTATATCATCTTCTTTGTTCATTCTCAGACGTCCACTTGAACGTTTTCAAAGAAATCAGTAGTCAGTTTGAGGTTATTAACATCTCCGTAGAGCTTTTCCACGACTGGTACTGGTGCCGGCAATATGCGCTTTCTCTGTTCCGCATATGTTGGGCAACTTTGAAGCAGACGTTCAGCAGTTATTTTATCAGTGCCACAGTTACACTGATCGGTAGTTCCTATCTTTAGCTTGTTGAATAGATGGTATCTCAATCTGTTGTGGCCAGTGCGGAGTCTGAAGATTACCACTTGTTCTCTTCTGTTGAGCTGGTAGTAAGCATTGTTCTATATGTGACATGGATGTTCTACATTCCATTTGTTTCTGTATCTGATTCTGATAAAACTCT
This sequence comes from Oreohelix idahoensis, assembly GCA_024509875.1. Taxonomy (NCBI): domain Eukaryota; kingdom Metazoa; phylum Mollusca; class Gastropoda; order Stylommatophora; family Oreohelicidae; genus Oreohelix; species Oreohelix idahoensis. Next base: position 324,864 of record JAMPIV010000563.1, on the reverse strand, counting down.
TTGCCTCCTCGAAAGTTATGCTTGCATCAGGCTGAGGTAGATGTGAACCTTCTTTTGCAATTCTGTCAGCCTCTTCATTGCCGGTGATGTTACAATGAGATGGGATTCATTGGATCACAACACTTTTGAATCGTTGACAAAGTTTGTGGAGCACTATTCTGAGGTCATCCAGGTCTGTATTATTTTGGCTTTTCAACGCTGCAATTACTGACTGTGCATCAGTAAAGAAAGCAACTTGTCTCTCTGCTTTACTCTGTCATTATAACCTCTGTCATTATAAACAGTATATAACAAGAACTAAATTTATTATATGAGGATCAATGATGATGTGAGAATAAGGGGTAGTCTGATGGGGTGCTCGTGTGGAAGATGGCAGATAATTGGTGAATTTGGTGTAATCTCAGACACCTCGGGGCTTTCTCAGTCCTTTTCACCTTGTTAACAACAGGGCAGTTATGAGAGACTTTACTTTACTTTGTTTTTTTCCGTTCATTGTTGTTTGTTTTTTATTGTTTGTTTGTTTCTTGGAAAGGGGAGGTCACACACACACATATACAGTTTTTGTTTTGATCTACTCTATTTGGACTGAGTGGAGGGGGAAGAAGTTACTATATTGTCTTGAATGTTTAACACAATATATCCTAATTGGAACCCATCTAGGGTTCAACGGGATACTTTGTTTAAAAAAATAAAAGAGACTAGCAAATTCCTTGTTTTTTCCCCCTGGAAAACAACTTGCTCCAGCCAAGCATTTTCTATCAAGTCACTTTATTTACCAGCGCCATGATAATCAATTATCCTCTACTATTTCTTCTTTAAGCTATTTTTCTGCTTTGAAATTATGTCCGATCCTTACAATGTTTTGTCAAGCTTTATGCTTCTTTGTAAAGAAAAATTACAAGCTATGCGTGAGTGCTGGCGCATATACAATATTAAATTTATTCAGTAGTAGTTTATGATTAGTGCCAAGCTAAAGTCAAATAAAATTGACATTGATATACTATTTGTAAACCGCGAACACATGTAATATTGTCATCATCATCAGTTGCCATCTCCACAACGAAGGTTGGCTGTAATGGATCTCCAACGTCTTCTGTCTCTTGTCTTGGTGGGGCACTCTGATAGACTCTTTCCTGTCCATCTTTTGATGTTATCTTCCCACTTATAGCGCTGTCTTCCCCTTGCACGTTTGCCTTCAACTCTCCCTTCTGTTATGGTCTTCTGCAAGGTGTTATGCCTTTTTATGTGGCCAAAGTATTTTAGCTGCCGAACTTTGACCTCCCTCATTAGTTCTCTTTTCATACCTAGATTTTCTAGGACCTCCTTATTTGTTTTCATCTCTTTCCATGAGATACGCCCCATTCTTCTATATATCCACATTTCAAGAGCCTCAATTCTTTCTTCCAAATGCTTATTCATCGTCCATGTTTCTGCACCATACAGAAATGCAGAATATATATAACACTTTATGATTCTCAGTTTTAATTTGTGAGATAACTGTTTGGATGTCAGTATATGTTTCATGTTGTTGAATGTAGCTTTAGCCATTCAATAGAGATCTGTGTATTAAGATATGTGCAAAACGGTGGGGAATTCAGTTTTAACAGTGATCAATGTAATTAAAACACAGGGCGTTTTGGAATAGCCCGTACGTCAGTCACAGTTACAAACATATTATTTTCCATATTTTTGAATATTCTCTTCAGTCAGTTTTTCCCCAGTCTTCCTTCTCTCTCTCTCTCTCTCTCTCTCTCTCTCTCTCTCTCTCTCTCTCTCTCTCTCTCTCTCTCTCTCTCTCTCTCTCTCTCTCTCTCTCTCTCTCTCTCTCTCTCTCTCTCTCTCTCTCTCTCTCTCTCTCTCTCTCTCTTTTTTCTCTCTCTCTCTCTACATATATATATATATATATATATATATATATATATATATATATATATATATATATATATATATATATATATATATATATATATATATATATATATATATATATATATATATATATATTTTATATTTATATATTTATATTATATATATATATATATATATATATATATATATATATATATATATATATATATATATATATATATATATATATATATATATATATATATATATATATATATATATATATATATATATTATATATATATATATATATATATATAAGTATGATCGTGTGAACCATATTAAAATAGTATTCTACAGTAAGCACGTTTTTTTGTGAATAATTCTTCAGCGTTGTTCCAAGAATATACGGCCTATAAGTATACGGTGGCTGAGCTGTTCTGGCTACAGTCTGCTCTTCATGGTTGCTCTCTTATAAGGATTCACTCTCTCTTGCGTTGCTTGTAAAGTCCACGCAAATGTGTTTTTTACATATTTATTTATTTATTACTATTTTGTAAATAAAGGATAATAATAATAATAAATTCTTTAAGCACCAAACACGGCGCATAAGGCAGAAACCAGTGCTCTCCAGGTTGTTCGTTGTGACGCCACTCCTCTTAGCTCTTGCACATTATTTAGGCCCAACGTTCTTCCTTCTCTTATTATTGTTCTTCTGAGTGTTTCTTTTGGTCTTCCTTTTTTCCTCTTACCCTCAGGAACCCAAGTGAGCGCCTGTAGTGGTATTCTGTTGTTTTGCATTCGTAGGACATGACCGATATAAGACCATCGTCTTTTCCTTATATAGTCGGAGACATATTTCTGCCTAGAGTCTTCTCTTATTTGTCGATTAGTCTTGAATTCTTTCCAACTGATGTTCATGAGTTTTCTAAGACATTTGTTCTCGAATGTATTCAGCTTGTTTTCCAATGATTTTGTTATTTTCCAACTCTCACAGCCGTATGTTAACACTGAGATAACATTTGAATTAAACAGACGAAGCTTGGTATGTATATTCAATGATCGTAATTTCCAAATGTTAGATAATCTATTGAAGGCGCTAGCTGCCAAAGCAATTCTAGTATGGATTTCTCTTGTTGTGTCACCATCCTGAGTCATTTTACTGCCTAAATAATTGAAACTTTCAACTTTCTGTAGTTTTTCCCCGTTCAAGATGATATCAAAGGTCTCGTTAGAAAAGTTCATAGCTTTAGTTTTAGAGGCATTTATTTGGAGACCTATTTTAACCGAGAGATGACACAAATTATTTATTGCTTCTTGGGATTGTCTTGGTGTTGAACTTAAGAATGCTACATCATCTGCGAAATCCAGGTCCCCCAGGAATTTTCCATTTGTCCATTTTATACCCAATTGTTCATTGTGGGTATAGTTTCTCATAACCCAATCAATAGCTATTCCAAAAAGTAGTGGTGACATAATACAGCCTTGTTTCACCCCTGTTTCTACTGTAAACCATTCTGTATTCCCTTTATTTGTTCTAACACAACATCTTGCATTGTCATATAGCGCTTTGATTATATTCACATATTTTGTTGGAAAACCATAGATTGTAAGTATCTTCCACAATGATGGGCGGTGTAGACTATCAAAGGCTTTTTGAAAATCGACGAAGGTGATAATAAGTGGCGATTGCCTTTCCACTGATTCTTCTATAATTGTTCTTAGTGTGAATATTTGATCAATACATGATCGTTTCGGCCTGAAACCCGCTTGTTCTTCTCTGATCTTTTCGTCAGCATGCAATTTAAGTCTTTCTAACATCATGCAACATAATAATTTTCCAGGTACTGATAATAGAGATATACCACGCCAGTTATTACAGTCTGATAGATCACCTTTCTTCGGTAACTTTACAATAATACTGTCTTTCCATTGTTGTGGTGGTTGTTCTTCTCTCCATACTTCATTTATAATATCTAAAATTCTCAAGAGGTTGTTGTCATTAACTGCTTTAATCATTTCCCCTGAAATTTCGTCAACTCCAGCAGCTTTAAAATTTTTTAATCTTTTAACGGCTTGTTTGATCTCGTCCAGCGTGAATTCATCGCAAGTTATTGGCAAGGTGGTTGTGGGTGTTTCATTATTAAAATCAGGTGTTACTGTTGGTGGTGGTCTGTTTATAAAGGATAGACTGTGAAAATCGAAATTAAATGTCATATTTTAAATTTATTTTTTTATTTTTATGAAGAAAAATATCCTGTTCAACCTCTGATGTGTTATTAAGAGGATATATAGTGCCTTTACTTTTGGATAATATGTTTAACTGTCAATATTTGTGTGTGGCATACTATATCTAATCGGTTCCAAAATGTGTTATAATCAATAGGAACTTATTATCGTTAGGTGCAAATTTAACCTGGCTCCGCGTTACCTCTAAGTTCGACTGGTAACTCCATGCCCAGCAGCATGAACACTCGCTGTTCAGCCAATGAGAGAGGGCCAAGTAGAGGCAGCTTTCTCCGTACTTGGGAATAGTTCATTGGCGAAACTCGGCTCGTGGTTATTAATGATTGGTCACTTTTACTAGGGGGTAGGGAATCCCAGCATCACCAACAGCTGGACAGCGTGCTAATAAACGGTCCAGCGTTTGTTTTGATTTGTTTTACTTCTTTGTCCCCGTCTGGTTAGCAGACGCTGGAGCTAGAATGGCGATGAAACGTGTCTGCACATTTTTTATTTTTGGAGTAGTCTGTTGCCTACTTTTTGCAGGTAAGTAAATAAGCATCGAGATTGACCATCGAGTGACCATCCTCGCTTTATTTATATTTGTTTGTGTGTGTGCAACCGCTCACTAAAAGAAATGCCGGTGTTACTGTCATCATCATCATTTCTATTTTTTGCTCCCTGTGGAGCATAAAACCACCAGTACAGCTGATCCCCAGTAAGCCAGCACCAAGAATTAATAATCTCTTGCAGCGGTAGTTTATGTAGGCTAATATTTTACACGATGAAGTTGCCGGCTTCATGCACAGACCTAATATTAGACGCCACTTGTGACATGCTTGAAGGAACAGTAGTATATGCTTCCACAGAGACCCCCCGGGCACTACACGGGGCAGTTATTACGTCATCCTTTTCTTATTCGACCCTTATGGAGCATGTAACCATCATTGCACCTGGCCCCCTTGCAGGAGGCTCGCACCAAAGTATTCATATGCTCCTTCCAGCGCTAGTTAGCCTACTGTTGCAATTTGCTTCACATGACAAGGTTATCAACTCCTGGCTGTTGTTATCAAATCGGCTTATGTAAACGATAACCTTCATAAGTAATGATCCCACAATGCCCATTTCATTGCCACTTTGTCCTCTGAACATGTGAAAATATTCCTGTTTAGTTCTTTATGGAGTATTGCTTTTAGCCCCAGATCCAGAACGCATCATTTACTTTTGCCGTAATGGTTCCTGTGGTAGTTTGTTTGCATGCTGAAGCTTCTAGCCCAAAACACAACCTCACAATAGTCACCTCAGCACACCTAAAGTGAGCAGTTGCCATATTATTTCTTTGTCTTGTCAACCTCCCCCCTCTCCACCAAATGGGGTGATTTCACGTAATGTCACTTAAACAGGTTTCATAGGCTCTGTTATTCTTGAAAGGCTTGCATTATATAATGGTGTCCAAAATAGGTTACAAATCACAGTGTGGTAATAGTTATGCTGTTCAGTCACACTTTACTCTAGGCTTACCATCTTTGTCAGAAACAAGGTGAAGGTTAGCATTTGCATCTATTTTACTGCCTAACACTAACCCCTGACTTGTATTATTTAAATAAGCACGTAATAGCAATGTGAATTTACTTCACAACTGCAAATCACAGATGAACTTGAACAACAAATAACCTTGACACTAACCCTGTTTGTGACAAAGATGGTGCATACAGTAAAGTGTGATTCAACCATTTCTCTTAATCATGGTCTAGAGTAAGAAATAAACCTGCTTTAAAAGTTAAAACCCACTTTTATGGTAGAATATAAAGCTTGACTGAGTGTACCACTACTTGTGTCCTAATGTTGTCCAGTAAAAGAGAATAAGAAATGTTAGAACTGTATTAAAGGTGTAAACCTTAGCATGCCTATCAGCTAGGTATTCTTTTTTGTGTAGCCTCCTTGAGTCATAACTGGCTATGGAAATGTGCCCTTCAGGTGATAGCCCTCAGCTGTTTTTTTTTGCCTGGTTTTCCTTTTGACATGTTCTTTTCTCTTCTGCTTGAGAGCTTCTTTTCACCAAATCTGAGATGGCAACATGGGGAGGATCAGCACCTGGTGCGATCAGCCACTTCATTCTCACAGGTTGCTGAATATCTGTCCAGTGCCTTTATGCCTCTTACACATATCTTTGAACCTTAACTATAGTCACCCAGCTGTTCTTTTGCCATCTGCCAGTAGTCCTTAGAAAATATCTTTTGTGGATGGGACTATTTTCCATGTGATGGACATGGGCAAGCCAGCGTAGTCTGCGCTGTTAAGAAAGCATATACATGCTTTGAAGGCCCACATGTAACAGCACCTTGATATATGCCACTTTGTCCTTCCACAAAATACCAAGGATGTGGTGTAGACATCGTAAATGGAAGGTATTGAGCCTTCTTTCTTGCTTAGCATAGGTTGTCCATGTCTCGCTGCCATGTAGAAGCGTGCTGATGACACTGTTTTGTATGTAATTAAAATTTGTTGTATTTCATTGTGTATTTAATTGTTTCCCAAACCAGCAAAACCTTCTTTTCTCAAACTATAGAATTGATTATGTATTTTCTGGTTTTGTTTTGGGCAAAAATATAATTATGCTAAAAAGACGTGTTATTAATTTTTGTTAGAAATGATTATTGCTTTTTAATGCAGTTTATTAAAGTGTTTGGCTGTCTTCTGTGATCAAAGATGCAAATGTGCATTTCAGCAGAAACATTGTTTGCAAGTGACATTGAATAAATAGTCTATAAATGAAACTGCCAATATTATCATCCTTCACTGTCCGCCTCTAAATACTTTCAGAGCAGAATTCTTAGATTCCACCTGTGAGCTGTACCATGTTTTAAGTACTTCTTTCAGTCCCTTTTTTAGACAGTTTTTTGTTTCTTGATGACCAGCCTCCAGGCTTTACATTAATATGTCACTAGCTTCATATTTGTTTCTCTTTACATGCCAGTTTAATGTAAAGGAATGTTTGTGAGTCTTCTTATGACTTTATTCATAATGTGTTCATCTTCATTATTATTACTGGTATTGTCCTGAGTTATATTTATTTACACAAAGGGGACACCTATTGATAGCATTGCATGGTCGTCCTTGTTCTGGAATCCTGAGGGTAAGAAATAGATCAATTAGTCAATACCCTTTAGCTCTCCAAGGAATGCAGGCTTTCAAAAAACACTTGCCAAATTCTCCTATCACGTGACATCAGCTCAAGTTCTTTCCAAGTCTTCCTCATCATCCTCTCTTCTGTCTCCAAGTCTCTTTTCCATGTGTTTTTTTAGTCTACCTCTACCTCTTATTTCCCTGGGGATTCCATAATAAGGACTGCCTTGTAATGCTATCAGCAGGTTTCCTCAGTGTGAGTCCAATCCATTGCCAGCTTCTTCTTCTCATTTTTTGTTCCACTGGCACTTGCCTGGTTCTTGTCATCAGTTCCTCATTGGTGACCTTGTCATACCATTTCAATCCTTCTATTCTACACAAACCCCCGTTTATGAAAGTCTGTAGCATTTTGGTGTTCTCCATGTTTCAGAGCCATACCATAGGACTGACTGGACATTTGAGTTGAATATTCTTATTTTTGTGTTGGACTTGATTTAAGAGAAGTAGAGGAAGACCAAAAACACGGAGAAGAGAACTGGGGACAGATATGAATGCAATAAAGAAGACATGGAAAGACCTTGAGCAGACAGCACAGGACTGGACTACTTGCTGTCAATTTGTTGAAGGCCTGTGCTCTATAGGGAGCTGAATTGTAATGATGATGATACTTATGTCCCTTTGTACAGTAGGTTTGTTGTTTATTCATTCTTGTTTTCTTTCTTAACAACTTTAGCTGCAGCAGCAGATGATGATGATGATGTGACTGTTGAAGATGACATTGGAAAAAGTAGGGAGGCATCAAGGACTGATGATGAAGTTGTGCGAAGGTATGAACAACAACAATGTATAATTTTTAAAATTCATGAGAAATTTTGTCATTACCATTTCTATTCATATATTATGAGCAATTTTGAGCAGGGGCTACAAAGAATGTTATTCCTTTATACCCTTTTTCAGTTTGTTTTTAATTTGTGCAGAAAAAGTACCCAGTTCAAACTACATTAGTTGTGATTAAGGTATATTCCCATTGGTTGTATTCATCAGCTGTCTTTCTGTAATCTTTTTACCATCTTTAATATAAGAATCACCCCTCCTGTTCTTTTATACACTTTATGCATCTTCCTTTCTTTATTGTGAAACCTGAGTGGTTGTTGAGGCATCACTTTCTGTTAAATGCTTTGTTACATGTTGCTGTACTTATCTTATCTTGTGTCGGTGTCTCTAGAAGGTTTCATCTGCCTATCTTTGAACTTGGAGATTCTAGTTCCTTTACCATCACATTTCCGTCAACACACTGTTCTATTACTTTTATTTGTGATGATTTAAAACTTTTGCTTGTGGTGTTTGAGAACTGATTTATTTCTCACTTATCCTCATTCTGTTTAGTTTGTAATACTTTGAGGCTTGCTGTTTTCTTTTGTGGTAGTTGTCTTTTGAGCCTCATACTCTTTAATTGGTAATTTTTTCCAGTCCAGTGTTTATTTTTGTGAAAGTATTATTTGGAGTTTCAGCGCTCATTTTGTGGTGGTAAACATTGAGCTCTGTGGCTCACGTTTATTATAATGGCATTTGAAATCCAATTAAGACATTTGATTTTCCTGGTCTTGTAGGTAACAAGACATGTTTCACATTCAGTTTTCTTGTATTTGTCACTAAATTCACACACATAATGTGTGGTCATTGTCATGTATCAGTGCAACTTTGTTTTCTTAAGACTAAATCTAGTTGACTTGTGGAGTTCAGGGGGGCCTCTGAGGAGACAAAGAGGGCATAGAACTATTGCTCTTTAGGCATGTTGTAAGAGGCAACTGATGTAAGTTTGTGCAGGGGACTGGAAACCTCCTCATGTGACAACAAATAGCTACAGAAACCACTCCTGCAAGAGCACATGTATGCTTTGATACAGGGTTACCACAAGGGGACAAGCTGCAGTGGCATCTCAGTACTCCATAAGGAGTGGGACAGGGAAGAAAGATGAATGTAGGTGTTCATATCAACTGTGACTGAACATCTTTCTTATCTGCTTTGTTATTTATTCCTTAGTTGCCACTTCCCAGCCCAGGATTCTCTCTTACCCCCACTCAATGTTTCCTTTCATCCTCTCTGATAACAATAATGAATGTCTTCAAAACCTGGGCATTCACCTCACAAAAGATGAAAAGTGCAAGAATATAACAAGCAAAAACAATATTCAAAAACTGAATAAAGAACATTTATAATAGGAAGTAAAGCCTTGATATAGTTGAAGACATGAGAGGGTTGAAGAAAACATGGACAAACTGAATAGATGACACAGGAAAGGATCTGGCATCCTTTTGTAGAGGACCTGTGCCCCATGGAGCACTGAATGCTATTGATGATGATGATTTGAACTAGTACTTTCTGTAAGGTGTTTTTTGTGTGACTTCTCTAACAAAGACGACACGATTGTACCATGGGCTGTGTTTTTCTCGTGCCTTATTAAAGAATGTCCCCATTATTTATTTTTGTTCACATCATTTTGGAGAGGAGCACTCTAGTGAACCTAGCAGTTGAGGCTTCTCCTAGTTTGTACAGAGATGCTGTGGGGCTAAATTTATGTGCCTGTTTCCTTACCGTTGCTGTTTCCTTCCACTTGTGCTGTCATACATCAGACAGTTTCCATTATTTGCTGTAAGTCGTGTTGCCAGTCTGGTGTCAGTTTGTTCCATTCGTGTTGAACATTAAAAAAATCTTCTGTTGGTTTGCTTAGAAAAACAAAATATGTTATGATACCATAATTTCATTATATTCACATAGGGAAGAGGAAGCCATCAGCCTAGATGGATTGAGTGTAGCTCAGATGAAAGAGCTCAGAGAAAAGTCTGAGAAATTTGCATTCCAAGCAGAAGTCAATCGTATGATGAAGCTCATTATCAATTCACTATACAAGAACAAAGAGGTAATACTTATGTAGGTTTTAGTCTTTTCAGTTTTGGTGTCAGTTAGATCTGTTATGTTGAAGTAAAACCAACAGCTGCATTGAAATATAACAGCTGTGGCATCACTGAACTTAAAACAAATGTCTCAGAGTGAAGTGGACACAAATTGTTGTAGTGAAATCAGTGCAGACTGATCTAATATATTAAATAGAAATTTAATTGAAATTAAAGCTAAAACAATACAGGGGTTAATTCATTACTGTCAGCATTAAAATACATTAATTGTATACCTGTATTTACAAGCATTAGGGCTTGTAATATTGTGAAATATTGTGGTCACATCCTGGTGCTGATAAACCATTTTAATAGGAATAATAGCTTTTTTCTCATGAATGTATTGTTAAATGTGTGGGCTTCCATTAGAACTTTCCCTGTTTTATTATCCAAACAGATTTTCTTGAGAGAATTGATTTCAAATGCTTCAGATGCTTTGGATAAGATTCGCTTCCTCTCACTGACAGACAAAGATGCTTTATCAGCAACAGAGGAGCTAACAATAAAGATAAAGGTAAGGCATTTGCTATATTCCCCAGGTTGTTCCCGGGGGGTCTCTGAAGAGATGAAGAAAGAATAGGCCTCAGGCATGCCGTACAATGCGGCTAATATGATGGCTGTCCATAGCACCGACAACCTCATCATGTCAAACAAATTGCCACAGAAACCACCACTATGATAGCATCCAGTAGTGGCTTCATGCTCCATAGGTAGCACAAAGAAAGATGATGATTTTCACAGTCTTTTGATTCATTATGTTCTGAATTTTAATCTTTTTTTTAAATTGTTATTTGTACTTGGGGGCTATTTCTTTCAGCTCCACATTACCTACATACAAAACATTATTCATGCCAACTGTCTATCTGGCTCTAATGAGATATTGAGCATAAATATATGTAGGATAATACTCATCTGAGCGTTAAGTGGCAGCAGAGTACTTGCTTCTCAAAGCACAGTTACAAGGTTCCATTGCTTTGAGAAGCAAGTATTCTGCTTCCAAACATTGTTGCATCTTGCTACAGTTTATTTACTTACTTACTTAGTTGTTCTTCTTCTACCCTGGGGTGTAGATGTTTGCCAGAGAGAGCGCCAAACTATCCTATCGTCTGTCTTCCTCCTGACATGGTTCCAAACTAGTCCTCGGTCCTTCAGAAATTGTCTAATGTTGTCCTTCCAGTGAATTCTGAGTCATCCTGGTGATCTGGATCCCTGGCTTTTGGTTTCCCACATTTGTCATGGTAGCTGATCTTCTCCCATTCTGCAGATAACTCATCGTAATTGGGACTGTTCAACTTGAGTCTGCAGGGGCTGGGTTCTGAGGCCATGATGTATCATCTGGTTGTGGACCATGTCTCTTCTTTTTTCCTTCAACCACCTTCCTCAGATACCTCATTTCTGAGGTTTCGAGCTGGCTTTTATGGATTGTAGTCATAGCCCATGAGTCAAGACTGGAGCACAGGTGGAACAGTATACAGCCATCTTCGTCTTCTTGCCAATTTCTCTTTTGCTGAGGAATCCTCGGTTTATGGCCTGAAAAAGTCTCCCAGCTGCTACTGTTCAGGTAGTCAACTCTTCTTTGAAGCTTCCCTTCCAGTCTGTGACAGTGTCGCAAAATTGGTTTCAAGTCATTGCAAACGGGATCAGTTAGATTTATAAACCCGTCTACGATCGAACGACCGCTTTCAAAATGGCGGTGTATAAGCGAAACGTGTATCGGACAGAGGGAATCGCCAACAATAAATAAACACAGAAGGGAATCCGTAGGAAAAGGATTTTACATTTCAGTACAGGGAAGGATGGTGTATAACTGCATATAAGATGGAACGGTAGGAAGTTCTCATTTTCGGAGATATATGCGTATTTCGGCTGCCCACAGTTACGCTAACAGCTGGTAAACCCACTTCTGTTCGAAATATTAAAATCTACAAATAACAGTTTGGGAATTTACATGGATAGGAAGATAGAGTTTTATCAGCTGTATAAAACTAGATAAGATGGAACAATATGGATATTATATATGCTGAGAATGAGAAAGGCAAAATTTCAGTCGACGCACAGATCGGCTGAAATCACGGTTCGGGAAGGATTTTTTCAGGTTAGGTTTAAGCTGTGACGTCGGTACTCTCCGATACGTCCGCGCTATACGTATTTAAAGCGGATCGGTAAACTGAGAGAGATACACAACGCAAGAGGTTGAGACAAGACTGAGGGCAGATAACGCCACGACTCTAAATCCATCTGAAGTGTGAGCGGATCGCCAGAAAATTTCAGTCTAAGTGTCTGGAGTCTGAGGGTAAGCGAATTTACGATAGCTATCCTGTATAATAATTTCTTTTATTTTGTATTACAGGTTCATTTAGAATTCACAAAATATGCCTGTATAATATTCATTGATATAACGTATTATTATTTTAATATGATTTATTCATGTGCTTAGTGGAAGATGGTTGCTTGTACAAAAACGTATCAAAACTAGCCCCACAGCCAAATAGAAAATATTTATTATATTTAATGCTGTATCTCGTCGATATTAAATGCATTATCGCTTACGAAGATAGGGGCAGTCCCATGACCAGAGATTGTCTTAGGGAAATAAATTGTTAGAAGCTTCAGCATGGAAGATACCGCTTTTACGAGGTTAGGTGACTAGTCCCCTTCCTCGCTGCCTTTGCCTTCCCTAGTTCGAGCGCACAACTTTGTACCCATTTACAGCTGGTAAACTGGAGTGTTCTACAGCCAGTTTCAGTAGAAAGCAACCTGATCACGTGGTCACTCACTTTATTTATTTTATGTATTAATTTTGGGTAGTTGCTAAGATAGCATCAGATTTGAATTTGTACTTGATATGATTTGGAAGGATCAAGTTATAGAATATGAAGGGATGTATAGGAGCGGATTAAACCAGATGATGTTTATTACTGATATGTTAATATTAATTCTGTATCATTGAAATGATGTTACTTGCTATGACTGTATAACTCTGACACCTGATGACTGACTTGTCTGACTTATGTGCTAGTCAGTTATACTTAATTGAAATGTTAATATTAATGCTATATCACTGAAATGATGTCCTTACTTACTATGATTGTATAACGGTGACATCTGATGACTGACTGGTCTGACATCTGTGCTAGTCAGCTACAAGTCTAGCCAGATACTAGCCAAGGCTGATATGTTGCAGGTTCCATGAAATAACTCAAACCAGACTGTTCAGTATCAGAAGCCGGTGCAGTTCCTCCGAGGCAATCCCACAAAAGTGCAGGACCCCAAAGAGTGAACTTCAACTGATCATTGGCATCCCTACTGTTGGGCCTACCAAGTCTGATATCAGCAAAGGACAGTTTCAGCAGTATCAAGTTGGAAAGATAAGTGTCCTGTTTGACACTGACCACCTATACATGTGAAACAGCCAATAGTTGAAAACAATAAGTAACCATACATAAACTCAGTCAACTGATGACAGTTATCCTTAAATTCAAAGGACTAATAACAGTGATTTCAGTAACTTTATTATTTAAGATCTTGAAGTCTAAACAGACAATAATAGTAATTGTGTGAATAATTTTATATATATATATATATATATATATATATATATATATGTGTGTATACTCTTTTCCAACTAGTAGAAATAGAATATTAGTGTAATTATTAAACTATTTTAACTGTACCTGAGGATTTATTCACTTTTTCCATTTTGTGGGTTCAGTGAATGTACCTTTTACTTATCCCCTAGAATATAAGTAATCATAAGATAGTCACAGGGAGGAGACACCTTAAATCCTGGTACTACTTCTTACCAACTGGGCCAGGGTTTTCACAGTCTGACTATTTTTTATGATAACAATACACCAGTGCTTATTTCTAAGACTGGGGTATTACTGGTAAGGTCAGAACTCTTTACTGGCATACTCTTACTCATATAATAATTTTAAATAACCTCCCGCTACAGTGGGGGCTCGTCCGGGATATATCTTTGATATTCCTGAGCCATCTTTCTATTTCTGCTGTGTAGGAAATTTTCCTTTTTGAACAAATTTTTTTTTGGAAAGAGTAAACATAATAGGAAATAATTATATTTTTTGTAGGAGTACCATTGAGTACAGATAAGACAGCTGTTTCATATATGGTGAAGTCAGTTTAATTAACTTTAATTTTAAATAAGTTAATTATATTGTAGTAAATTAGTTTGAGTAAGATCGCTTGCCCTACTAGACTACAGATACATCATGGCTGACTTGGTCAAATTTAGGTCTGCTACACTGCAGGTGGGAAAAGAGCTTGGCATGGATGGTGACGCTCTGATCCGGTATGTCACGACGGAATGTGAAAAGTACACCGAGAGAGAAGCAAAGCAATTAGAAGCAGAGAGAGAAGCCAAGAAATTAGAAGCAGAGAGAGAAGCCAAGAAATTAGAAGCAGAGAGAGAAGCCAAGAAATTAGAAGCAGAGAGAGAAGCCAAGAAATTAGAAGCAGAGAGAGAAGCCAAGAAATTAGAATTGGAAGCAGAGAGAGAAGCCAAGAAATTAGAAGCTGAGAGAGAAGAAAGGAGGTTACAAGCAGAGAGAGACCATGAGCTGAAAATGAGACAGCTTGATCTTAAACTTCAGGCTGGGACTATCACCCATGGTAATAGCTCACCTCATTCTGCGAATAGCTCTTTTCAGAACACAGCAAATGGGGCCATGAACTTCCACTTAGATCCATTTGTTGAAAAGGAGGACGCAATAGAGTCGTACCTGGATAGGTATGAAAGGCTAGCCTCTACCTATGGACTGGAAAAGGAAAAATGGAGTCTAAAGTTATCCCAGGGATTGAGAGGTATTGCATATGATGTGTTTCTGAAACTCCCCAAAGAAGATCAGGAAAATTATGAGATACTAAAGCAAGCCTTACTGATCCGGTATGAAAAGAACTCAGAGGCATATAGGAAGAAATTTAGAACTTCTAAACCTCTACCTGGAGAAACATATAACCAGTTCTCAGCTAGGCTAGAAACGTATTTGTTGAAATGGAGTAGTTTAGGTAAGTATCAGACAACCTACGAGGATCTGAAAGAAATGGTTATGTTAGAGCAAGTGAAAGATTCCATGTCTCAAGAAATGAGGAAATTCCTTATGGAACAAGGAGCAGAGAGGCTGGAAGACATTTTGAAATGTGCAGAGAGATACCAAGCAGCTCAAGCTGAACTAGTAGGAACGAAAAGGAAGCAGGTAGAAGGATATAAGCCACCACCGCAGAATACCCAGTTTGACCAGAAGGATCATCCATACAGAAACAAGCAAAGATTTGATAATAAGGACAAGAACCCTCAGACTCAGGAAAATAAACCCTATAAACAGGGAGCTAAGTGGTGCAAATTTTGTAAGATGAGCAACCACAACACGGATGAATGTGGGAGGAAAAAAACCCCTTCATCATGCTGCATGTCTACAGGTGAGGACTTCTGTTAGGAAGGAACTGACTGTGAGTCAGAATAGCCTCCATCACCCACCTACCCAGGAGATAGTGACTGTGAATGGCAAACAAGTCACAGGAATGTATGACACAGGTTTGTCCTATGACGCAGTCGTGTGTGCATCTCTGGTGTGCCCTGAACAAATCACCACAGAAACAGTAGAGATTCAAGGGCCACTAAAAGGAACATCACCCCTTACTTTACCCATAGCAAAGATTCATGTCAGTTGTCGCTATGTGGAAGGGGAGATAAATGCAGCTGTGATAGATGATCCCTTTTACCCCCTAATGTTGGGGCGTAAATATGTTTTCTTGGGAGACCCTGTAAAACCTATGGTTATGGCAGAAACCCAGACCAGGTCTGACTCCAGGAACATAGAGAGGGACACCAACTTAAAATTTCATTCGACTGAAATGAAACGGGCTCAAGAAGCAGACAGCACGTTGAAGCCTTGTTTTGGCAAATTATCAAAAACACATAAAGCTCCAAGGAAAGGACATTTCTATATGGAACATGGACTCTTGTACAGGAAAGCTGGAAGAGGGACGAAAAGTCATGGTCAAATCGTTGTACCATCCACCTATAGGAATAAGGTTATAGGCTGGGGACACATATCAACTTTGAGTGAACACCTGGGTAATGGTGCCACAAAACAAAGAATAGCCACCCAGTTCTACTGGCCAGGTATTACGGAAGACATAAATCAGTATGTACATTCCTGTCCAGAGTGCACCTATGTAGATTCAGAAAGTCGACGGAAGAGTCTTCATCAAAAATCTACAAGCAAACCAGCAATCAGGGGTACTCCCGAGATTTGCACGGGAGGGGAAAGGAAACATCCCACACAGGTTCAATTGCAGTCTGAACCCCATGCGCTGGAAAAAAGGAACAAATCACGTAGCGAAAATCAAACACCTACGGATTTGCGAGGGAAACCCACATCCAACTATCAACGAAAAGAGGGCGGTAAACTTCATGGGAAACCTACCGACCCCGTTTCACCAGCAGTAAGAGCCTGGATGAAAAGCAGAACAGGAAGGAGAGAGATAGTAAAGGATGAATATATTCCGGGAAAATAGAATGTGGGCGCAGATTTTCTTAGTCGTCATCCCACAGAGCGTGAGGAGGATAGAAGGAAGGAAAACTAACCTCGGAATGGTCGATTTGCAATTGTCTTGTACCCAATAGTTAAGCTAGATATCATCCAGCTTAAAATATGGGGGAGCTATGTCGCAAAATTGGTTTCAAGTCATTGCAAACGGGATCAGTTAGATTTATAAACCCGTCTATGATCGAACGACCGCTTTCAAAATGGCGGTGTATAAGCGAAACGTGTATCGGACAGAGGGAATCGCCAACAATAAATAAACACAGAAGGGAATCCGTAGGAAAAGGATTTTACATTTCAGTACAGGGAAGGATGGTGTATAACTGCATATAAGATGGAACGGTAGGAAGTTCTCATTTTCGGAGATATATGCGTATTTCGGCTGCCCACAGTTACGCTAACAGCTGGTAAACCCACTTCTGTTCGAAATATTAAAATCTACAAATAACAGTTTGGGAATTTACATGGATAGGAAGATAGAGTTTTATCAGCTGTATAAAACTAGATAAGATGGAACAATATGGATATTATATATGCTGAGAATGAGAAAGGCAAAATTTCAGTCGACGCACAGATCGGCTGAAATCACGGTTCGGGAAGGATTTTTTCAGGTTAGGTTTAAGCTGTGACGTCGGTACTCTCCGATACGTCCGCGCTATACGTATTTAAAGCGGATCGGTAAACTGAGAGAGATACACAACGCAAGAGGTTGAGACAAGACTGAGGGCAGATAACGCCACGACTCTAAATCCATCTGAAGTGTGAGCGGATCGCCAGAAAATTTCAGTCTAAGTGTCTGGAGTCTGAGGGTAAGCGAATTTACGATAGCTATCCTGTATAATAATTTCTTTTATTTTGTATTACAGGTTCATTTAGAATTCACAAAATATGCCTGTATAATATTCATTGATATAACGTATTATTATTTTAATATGATTTATTCATGTGCTTAGTGGAAGATGGTTGCTTGTACAAAAACGTATCAAAACTAGCCCCACAGCCAAATAGAAAATATTTATTATATTTAATGCTGTATCTCGTCGATATTAAATGCATTATCGCTTACGAAGATAAATGCAGTCCCATGACCAGAGATTGTCTTAGGGAAATAAATTGTTAGAAGCTTCAGCATGGAAGATACCGCTTTTACGAGGTTAGGTGACTAGTCCCCTTCCTCGCTGCCTTTGCCTTCCCTAGTTCGAGCGCACAACTTTGTACCCATTTACAGCTGGTAAACTGGAGTGTTCTACAGCCAGTTTCAGTAGAAAGCAACCTGATCACGTGGTCACTCACTTTATTTATTTTATGTATTAATTTTGGGTAGTTGCTAAGATAGCATCAGATTTGAATTTGTACTTGATATGATTTGGAAGGATCAAGTTATAGAATATGAAGGGATGTATAGGAGCGGATTAAACCAGATGATGTTTATTACTGATATGTTAATATTAATTCTGTATCATTGAAATGATGTTACTTGCTATGACTGTATAACTCTGACACCTGATGACTGACTTGTCTGACTTATGTGCTAGTCAGTTATACTTAATTGAAATGTTAATATTAATGCTATATCACTGAAATGATGTCCTTACTTACTATGATTGTATAACGGTGACATCTGATGACTGACTGGTCTGACATCTGTGCTAGTCAGCTACAAGTCTAGCCAGATACTAGCCAAGGCTGATATGTTGCAGGTTCCATGAAATAACTCAAACCAGACTGTTCAGTATCAGAAGCCGGTGCAGTTCCTCCGAGGCAATCCCACAAAAGTGCAGGACCCCAAAGAGTGAACTTCAACTGATCATTGGCATCCCTACTGTTGGGCCTACCAAGTCTGATATCAGCAAAGGACAGTTTCAGCAGTATCAAGTTGGAAAGATAAGTGTCCTGTTTGACACTGACCACCTATACATGTGAAACAGCCAATAGTTGAAAACAATAAGTAACCATACATAAACTCAGTCAACTGATGACAGTTATCCTTAAATTCAAAGGACTAATAACAGTGATTTCAGTAACTTTATTATTTAAGATCTTGAAGTCTAAACAGACAATAATAGTAATTGTGTGAATAATTTTATATATATATATATATATATATATATATATATGTGTGTATACTCTTTTCCAACTAGTAGAAATAGAATATTAGTGTAATTATTAAACTATTTTAACTGTACCTGAGGATTTATTCACTTTTTCCATTTTGTGGGTTCAGTGAATGTACCTTTTACTTATCCCCTAGAATATAAGTAATCATAAGATAGTCACAGGGAGGAGACACCTTAAATCCTGGTACTACTTCTTACCAACTGGGCCAGGGTTTTCACAGTCTGACTATTTTTATGATAACAATACACCAGTGCTTATTTCTAAGACTGGGGTATTACTGGTAAGGTCAGAACTCTTTACTGGCATACTCTTACTCATATAATAATTTTAAATAACCTCCCGCTACAGACAGCTCCAGGGTATTTAAAGTGGTTGAACTACTCCAGCATAATCTGATGCCATTTTTCCTCTCATGATATCACCATGGTGTTTGTTTTGGAGCTGCTGATGACCAGCTCTTCCTTCCAGACTTGCAGATTGGATTAAAGATGTGCCTCTGATTTAGCAATGAGGGCAATATCATCAGCAAATGTCACCTCTGAAATACAGACCTGTCTCATCTTCCAGTACCCCACTGAATGCTTTCTTGTCCTCTCCTTACATGCTTTGATGACATGAGGAAAATACTCTGTGAGGAGTATTAAAAGATTCTCGCTCCAGTCTGCCTAGCTGTAAATTGATACATGACTGGAGAGGCCATCTGGAGATGCTAGTTCAGTTTGTTGCAGTTTTTGTTCTTAATAAGAGTGTCATATCTACTGCTACTGTGCTGAAGATCTGTCTGTCAGAGCAACTGTTATTGTGTATTTCTTTGACCCCATAATGAGGGAAGTTATCTTGCCATTGGTTATCCTTCTCCAACTGGAAAAGCTGTGTTAACTTATCAACCAGTGCTTATTCACTTCTGGCTTGAGGATGCAGAATATTTTGTCTTTCTTCCAAGACATGAAAAGAAGACACTGGTGATGGATTGAGGAAACCTTTTGATAGCCTTACCAGGCAGATGTAAAACACATGGAGAAGAGAGCTAGAGACATAAAATGATGAGTAAGATATTGAAGGACCTTGAGCTGATGACACACAAGAGGACGCTTGAGTTTGTTGAAGTCCTGTGCTTCTTGGGGGAGCTGAAGGGCCATGATGATGTGTACCACTGTACTGTTAATCTCATAGTACATGCTCAGATGAGATAAACGTGTGGTTTTCTTATTGCTTAAATGATGACCTTTCTTTCTTCACTGCGCAAGGTAATCTATAAAAACGTTCAGAAGTGGTGTATACCATTTTAATATATGTTTAACAGTGGCACTACTTCTGTATGTGTACATCTTCTTTCTTCTTCTTTGATCCTTAGCCGCCAACCGTCAAAGCAGTCAGTGGCCATTACGCCTGGTGGCGTCTTGTAGGGCAACAACAAATTGATTCCACTTTGCTCGGTCGGCGGCCATCCTTCGTACAGTGCCCCAACTATGGTTCATTCTTTGCATCTCAGCCTCCACAGTCCTCCGCCAAGTTGTTTTTGGTCGGCCTCTCTTTCGTTTTCCTTCAGGGGTCCATAGCATAGCTGTTCTTGTGATGGCATCGGGGTCTCTTCTGAGGACATGGCCAACCCAGCTCCAGCGTCTGCCAGCTATGATGGTGTGCATGTCCTCTTGCTTGCTCCAAGTAAGCAGATCTTGGTTGGTGATGATATTCGGCCAAAAGATTCGAAGAATTTTTCTTAGGCATGTTGTGTGAAAAGAGGATAATTTCGACATTTCCTTCTCTGTAACTCTCCAGCTCTCCGCGCCATAGAGAAGCACAGAAAGCACACAGCTCTGATATAATCCTAATTTTGTGCTTGTGCTGTACTGAGAGGACTTCCAGATGTTGTTTAGACTAAAAAAGGCTGTTCTTGCTTTGTTCATTCTGTTGTTGATGTCTTTGCTTGCTCCGCCATCTGGTGTTACTATGCATCCTAGGTATGTGAAGGCATCTGTCTGTTCCAGTTGCTGATTCCTTACTGATATGGGCTCAGGGTTGCTCACATTGAGCGTCATGACCTCGTCTTCTTTAGGTTTATGTTCAAGCCCACCTGCTGGCTATACTTATTAAGTCTATCCGTTTTTTCCTGGATGTGTTGATGTGAATGTGCTAGCATTGCAATGTCATCTGCATATTCCAGATCTTCCAATGTAGAAAATGTAGTCCATCTTATTCCTCTTGGATTGCCCTCTGTTGTCTGGCGCATCACCCAGTCTATGACTGTTAAAAATAGAGTGGTTGATAAGGGGCATCCCTGTCGTACTCCTGTCTTCACTTCAAAGGTTAGGTTGCTCTGCCCAATGATGCACGTAAAGTTGGCATAAAGGCTTTTTATGATTGACACTATGCAGCTTGGAATTCCATAAGCCCTCAGTATTTTCCATAAACTGTCCCTATGTATACTATCAAAAGCCTTTTCAAAATCAACAAAATTAATGTACAACTGTCTTTGCCATTCTGAGCACTGCTCTATAATGCTCCTGAGGGTAAATATATGATCTACACATCTTCTGTTCTTTCTAAATCCTGCTTATTCTTTCCTCAGTTTGTGGTCTCCTGCTTTTGAGATTCTCTGTATAATTATCCTGCCTAGTATTTTGCTGGGAACTGAGAGAAGAGTTATTCCTCTCCAATTATTGCAGTCTGCAAGATCTCCCTTCTTGGGCAATTTGACAATTATTTCTTTTCTCCACTCTGTTGGTGTTGTCCCTGTTTTCCAGACTTGTGCAAATAGTGGTTCTAATAGTTCTGCTGCTAGCTCTGGGTCTGTCTTAAATAGCTCTGCATTTAAGTTATCATTACCAGGAGCTTTTCCATTCTTTAATCCTTTGATTGCTGTGATGATTTCTTCTTTTCATGGGATGTCTGTATTAACATCTAGATCATTTTCAGCCTCAGGAACATTCAATTGTGTCTCTGGTGGTTCCTTATTCAGAGTTTCTCTGAAATGCTCTGCACATCTTGTTTCCTGTCCCTCTACTGTTGTGATGAGATTTCCTTGCTTATCTCTTACTAATGTAATATTGTTTGCACCTCGTTTTCCACTGATGATTTTAGTTATTTTGTATACTGTGCTTTGTTCATTTCTCAGTGCTGCCTCTTCTGCCTGTCTTGCAAGGTCATCCAGAAATGTCCTTTTGTTAGCACGGGTTTGACGTTTAACTTCCTTGTCCAGCTGACTGTACTGTTCACTATATATTGCCTTTAATCTGGGAGACTTAGCTTCTGTTTTCTTTCTTTTCATTTCCTTTCTCTTCGCTATGGTGTTTAGCATATCTGGAGTTATCCAGTCTTGGCTCTTTCTTTCCTGGAATCCCAAGCATGACTTGCTGCTTTCCTTGTATATTGTTGAGATGGTGTTGAATCTCTGGTCAACATCATCGGTCTGTGTTCTTTCCTGGCTTTTGATAATCTCATATCTTCTCTTTACGTCGACCACGAAAGCTTTTCTGGTGAGGGAATCCTTCAGTTTCGTGATGTTGTATCTTTTCTGTTTGACTGCAACTGGTCCAGCAGCTCTGAGTTTCACTTTCAGTCTTGCTATTACTAGGTGATGATCACTTCCCACATCTGTGCCTCTTCTTACTTTCACGTCTTGTAGTGCATGTCTCCATCTGCCATTGATCATTATGTGATCTATCTGGTTTCTGTCTCGTCCGTTTGGTGATTCCCATGTTAACTTGTGCACTTCCTTGTGTGGAAAAAGTGTTCCTCCAATGACCAGGTTGTTAATACTGCAGAAGCTTATTAATTTGTCCCCATTCTCATTTACTGTTCCACTGGCGCATTTCCCCATTACTCTTTCGTTATAATTATTGTGTGTTCCAACTTTCGCATTTAGGTCTCCCATTACTATAATAAGATCGTACCTGGGTACAGTTTCCATTTCCTTTTGTACCTGTTGATAGAACTCGTCCTTTATCTCTTCATCGCTGTCGTTTGTTGGTGCATAGCATTGTATAATTGTGGTGTTGGTGAACCTCCCTCTTAGTCTTGCTCTTATCAGTCTGTTGTTGATGGGTTTCCATTCCAGTAAAGACCTTTCCATTCCTTTCTTCAGGATAATGGCTACACCTTCGTTGTGCTGACCATCCTCTCTGCCAGAATAAAGTACTGTTTCCCCTGTAGCTGTTTTTATTCTCCCCCTACCTGTCCATCTGCTCTCGCTTATTCCCAGGATATGTATCTTGTAGTTCCTCATCTCTGCTGTGATTTGTCTCAGCCTTCTCTCCACATGTAAGCCTACCTTGCCGTGGTTGGAGAGCTTGAGCGCCTCAATGATCCCGGGAGCTATGCCGGCGGGAGTTTTACTCCTGGCAGGGTCACCCAAGCCGGACAGGTCCTGGGTGAGGGGCCAGACTAAATGGGCTGAGGAGTGGGTGGAACCCTATAGGTGTAGATGCAGAACCCACCGGCGAGTGGTACATGCTCTGGTCTGCACCAATCCACCCCCACTTCATGGGTTAAATGCTTTCTTGCCTCATTCTTCACTGTTTGTCGTCTATCACGCCCATGGCGACCGTTGCCTCAATTGGCTGTGTGTGGTGTACCCGGAAACGGGGCCTCCCAGTACTGAGGCAAAGTTAAGTCCCCGATGTCACTTATCGGTGCAGAATTGAGAGAGATGGCTGAGCATCACAATCCCTCCTGTGTTGCAGCATGATGAGAACCCAGCATTGCACACTGAGCTTGGGGGGATCACTTGGGCACCAGACTTAATACTGGCTCTTGACTGGATGGCCGCATGCAGGAGATTTCTACAATGGAGGGTTGGCAGGTGGTGGGTATCGGGAAGTGGCTCTGTGCAGGACGTGAGGATTCCTTGGGAGAGCCCAGAACCAGAGCACAGCGTTGTGCAAGCTCTGCATAGTTGGAGAGCCCCCTGGATGACGGGGAATGCACAGTGTGCTACCCCACCTATCCCCAACTGCTAACTTAGAACCAGAAGTGGGGTCCTCTGTATGCGTGCCAGGCCAGGATAAAATGCCTGGGAAAGAGACTGGAGCTCAGAACTCCCTAACTCAAAGTTGCAGGATGGCAGAAAAGCCACGGGAAAGACAGGGCTATTTTGAAGATAACGCAACCATATTTTCACCATACGAGCTCGGACGCCGCCTCGGTAAACAAGGTCCGCGCAGA
Source organism: Oreohelix idahoensis (assembly GCA_024509875.1). Taxonomy (NCBI): domain Eukaryota; kingdom Metazoa; phylum Mollusca; class Gastropoda; order Stylommatophora; family Oreohelicidae; genus Oreohelix; species Oreohelix idahoensis. The sequence goes on along the minus strand of JAMPIV010000563.1, from coordinate 300,863 downwards.
GCAGTGACACCCCCAGGCTGCTTGCGAATAGTCTACTACTGGGAACATAAACAGATTAGGGATGAGCCCACTCTCCCGTTGAACAGGTGCTAAAGTCGTAGATACTGGGCCAGAAGGCGCACCGGAAACCACAGTATCATGCAACTCGCTTTTTTTTTTTTCTATGGAGAGTACACCGTCAAATAAATCTCGTTCTGGTGCTCGCCCTGTGGAGCTCCACCAGGCAGGTGCAGTGCCGGGCTCTGAGCCTCGACAGAGCCCACCCTCAGCTACTGGAGGACCCTCTAGACCGTCTTGTGGAGTCAACAGACGGCGGAGGAGAACTACTGACCAAAACAAAACAGAAAAAAAAGAGAAACCCAGAGTGCCACTTGTCATGATGCACTGGAATGCAGAGGGAGTGAACAGCAAGCAGGCTGGATACAGCAAAAAGACAGAGCTGGAAAACATCTTGTATGAGAAGCAAGTCAGTGTTTGCTGTATCCAAGAGACTCACTTGAAAGCAGATCAAACCTTTAAAATAAGGGGATATCAATGCTTCAGATCCGACAGACAAGATAGACGAAAAGGAGGAGTACTTACTCTTGTAAGGAATAACATTCCTGCACACGAAAGGAAAACCTTCATGGATGGAGCAGAATATCAGCTGCTGCAGATAAAGGTAGACAAGATGGAAATAGATCTCCTGAACTATTACTGTCCGAACAACAAACCCCTGAGTCTCAGCTCTATACAGGTACCAGCCACCAACTTTATAGCAGTTGGAGACTTTAATAGCCACTCCCAGAGCTGGGGCTATAACCATCTGGATCACAGAGGTGAAGAGGTTGAAACTTGGCAAGATGATCACTCCCTAATCCTAGTCAATAATGCCACAGATACTCCTACCTTCTACTCCAGAGGATGGCACACAACCTCAACACCAGATCTTGCCTTCTCCACACCAGATATAGCTGGATCTATTAGTAGAGAAGTAGGAGACCAACTAGGGGGAAGCGACCATCACCCAATCTTTCTTACTGTCCAGAGTGCAACTCTCAGTACAGGCCCAGCCATTACAAGATGGAACTACAAAAAAGCCAACTGGGGTTTATTCAGGCATCAGGTGAACACGCTGCTGTCTACCCTCAAGGTACAGAACAGAGACATTAATGAAGTGGTAAAAGACTTCAACAGATGCATACTACAAGCTGCAAAAGAAACCATTCCCAAAGGATGCCGGCGTAACTACATACCATACTGGTCCAGCACACTCCAAGAACGTCAGGAAGCTATGGACAAGGCTAGAAAGGACGCAGAGTCTCAGCCTTCACTTGAAACTCACAACAAATGGAAAAAGGCTGTAGCAGAGTTTCAGAGAACAAAGCTAGAAGAAAAGCGGAAAAGCTGGAGAACTAAAACGGCATCGCTGAACCTTGAGAAAGACGGCAGGAAACTTTGGAGATTAGTCAAGTCTCTAAATGAAGAGCATTCCTCACCAAGGCAGACTATCACATTGGATGAAGGTGGCAAACTTTTCAGAGGAAAACAAGCTGCAGACTTGTTTGCTAGAAGATACAGTTCAGAAAGCAACTTACCCATTAACATAGACCATCAGAGAGAGATAAGAAAAGAAATACTGGCAACCATGGGACAGACAGATACTCCTGCCCCAATGAGGGAACCCATCACACTAGGAGAACTACAGAAGGCTATTTCCAAGCTTAAGTTTCAAAAGTCACCCGGCCCAGACAAAATCAGCAACGAAATGCTAGTAAATCTGAGCTCAGCAGCAAAGACAAAACTGCTTGAGATATTCAACCACAGCTGGTTGAAAGGAACGGTACCCCAAGTATGGAGAGAAGCCATCACAATACCCATACTAAAGAAAGGGAAATGTAAGACCGAGGCTGCAAGTTACCGGCCAATCAGTCTCACAAGCTGTGTTGGGAAGACTATGGAGCGAATAGTCAACCACAGATTGAAATGGTATTTAGAGTCTGAGCAGATCCTGGTGCCGGAACAAGCTGGATTTAGAGAATGCTACAGTATAGAAGACCAAGTTACTTACTTGTCTCAAGCAATAGAAGATGCCTTCCAGGAGAAGAAAAAGGTCCTAACGATCTGGGTCGACTTCAAGCAGGCCTTTGACAAGGTGTGGAAAGATGGCCTCATTGCAAAACTTAGGAGAAGTGGAATCCAAGGCAACATGATGAAATGGATCCAGTCATACTTGCATAACAGGAGAACTAGAGTCACTCTTGACGGTCTGCAGAGCAGAAAAGTGTTGCTCCATCAGGGGGTACCTCAAGGAGGAGTAATTTCCCCAACACTCTTCCTTGTTTACATCAATGACCTGGTGAAAGATCTCCCTGCAGGAGTTAAAGCTGCCTTATATGCAGATGACCTAGTACTCTGGTGCGCTGATGAAAATGTCACCACAGCAAATTATAGAATGCAGCGGGCAGCAGACATGCTAGTGTCATGGGCAGAGAAATGGCTTATCACAATAAACACAGACAAAACCTCCACAACACTGTTCTCCCTCGCCCCCAAGGACAAATCAGCTAACATACACCTAGGGACAACCGTGATCAAGGAAGAAAGCTACCCCACCTATCTTGGGGTGACATTTGACCAAAGGCTTACATGGAATAAGCATATTGAAAATGCAGAAGGAAAGGCCCGAAGACGACTAGGCATACTCAGAAAATTAGCAGGTACCAACTGGGGAGCAAATGAACGAAATCTAAAGAAGATTTATAATGGAGTAATAAGACCACACTTAGAGTTTAGCTCAGCAGCATGGTCATCAGCTGCTAACTCACATCTGCAGTCTTTGGACAAGGTGCAAAATCAAGCTCTCAGGCTCATTACAGGAGCCATGAAAACTACACCAATAACAGAGATGCAGAAGGTTGCTGGATTACAGACATTGTCCCATAGAAGAGACACAAAAACCATGATCCAGATGGAAAAGTACAACAGTATGCCAATGCACCCAATGAAGGCAAGACTAGATGATCTGGCATTGGGACGTCTAAAGCGTAGCAGCTTTGTGCATCGGGGGAAAAGACTTATAAGACAGCATCAAGAAGACCTATCCATGAAGACAACACCACTGAAGCCCACCCTATACCCTGTACCATGGGAGCAGGCCAGCAGTGCCCTCCAAATTAATACAACAGTCAGTGGTCTCACAAGTGGATGTGAGTATAATGATCTGCAAAAACGAACTGCTACATTGAGTATGATCCAAGAAAGCTATCCCGATCAATCATGGATACATGCCTATACAGATGGATCAGCAACTAATGCTGTTAGGAATGGAGGTGCCGGTATCTTTATCTCATATCCTGACAACCACTATGAGACTAGGCACATTCCCACTGGTAAATTCTGTTCCAACTATACAGCTGAGGTTCAAGCTCTAGAGCAAGCTGCAAATATGATTTATAACACCAACTCTGACTGCCACCAGGTAGTCATCCTCACAGATGCACTGTCTGTCCTGCAAGCTCTCAAGGGTGGTAAACTCCCGCATCTGAGAAATGAACTAAACAAGGTAGCTGCCAAAAAGAGAACCATACTTCAGTGGGTACCATCTCATTGTGGTGTACCCGGAAATGAAAAGGCAGATAAACTTGCAAAAAAGGGAGGAGAATGTGAACAAGAAGATAATGAAGTCACATACTTTGAGAAAAAGAGAGCTATCCAGACTATCAGAAGAGAACAGAACCAACCCAAAGACGACTATCACACTCTCGACCGGCAGGGACAGACAACTATTTTTCGACTCAGGACAGGGCATAACAAACTGAATAAACACATGCACAAGCTACGATTGTCTGCTTCACCACTGTGCACATGTGGATTAAACGAACAAACTGCTGAGCATGTTCTACAGGACTGTCCTCTGTATGACCAGTTAAGAAAGATATACTGGCCCAATGACTCAACACTAAACTCAAAGCTATATGGAGTTAAAGAGGAACTTCAAACAACAGTCGAATTCATCATGAGAACTCGTCTGACGGTGTAATCATCAAAGATGCGATCGCAAGAAGAAGAAGAAGAAGTCTCAGCCTTCCTGCCTCATTCATAGTTCTGACGTTCCAAAAACCAATTCTGGTTTCATGTTTTGCGGTCGGGGCATCCGTTTTCATGCCAGTGGCTTCCTTTCGGCTTTCACCACTGTCAGTCATACGAGCCTGAGACTCCGGATGTCCGTCCCGCATCAAAGTTTTTCCATTTATTGTTGTTTCCGTAACGTGCGATTTTTTTTACATAGACAGGGGTGTCGGCCCTGTGCTAAAACCCCCAACCTGGAGGACCAGAGTACCAGCTTTTGTCTGACCCCTACCCACGCAGACCAATCCAGCTTGGTTGAACCTACCAGGAGTAAATCTCCCACTGGCATAGCTCTGGGGATTGTCAGGGTACACAAGCTGCCATACCGCTACAAGTGTATGTGTACATGAATCTCCCTTATTGAATGTCTGCTTGTATTTCATAGAACTTTCCTATTTTTCTTTTGGCTTGCCAAAGCCTACATGTTGCAGATTTTACTTGGTAGTGAAAGTAGTGTTTTGGCATTGTACAGCTTCAAAAAACTATTTTTCTGTCTTCCCTTAATTCAGGAATTTTTGTCTTTTTTCCAACTCCCAGATGTTATGAAACCAGAGCCTCTGTAGTTGATTACTTTCGTTCTCTTTACTTGACCTATAGTTTATTCTAACTGTGTCTGATTATGTGCCCCATATAATGTGTTAAATACACTGCCAGTGAGATGTCTAATGTTTTTTTTTTATTGAGGTCTATTAAGATCACTTTACAGTGGTGTGTACTGATTCCTCATCAGTATTTGTCATTTTTTTTATTTCTTTTTGGTTTGTCGGTTGGATAGTATTTCCCAGTTAGTTATCTATTTATGTCATACAACCCTTTTTAATGATAATTTCCTTTCATGCCACTTGTAATAAATATTTAGAAATTTCCTGATATCACATTTTAAAATCTGCAATCTTCTTAGTGGGTTCAAAAGAGAGCCATACAAGCAAAGTGCAAAAAGAAACAAAGACCAAAAGGGCAGTCGTAGTAAAAGCACTATAAATAATTTACAGATAAACCTCCCTGGAAGTTACTATGTTTATAGATTTGCTGTCATCCCTACAAGTACTTGAACATAATCATAAATGCAGTTCATGAGACATCAGGAAAGAGATAATGATAATCAGCATATTTTTAGTAAATAAAAGGTGCAGTGTGTGGCTCATGTGTTCCAGCCCATATATGCATCTGTGGAAATCAAGTAGCGGACCAGGCAGCAAAATGGAGTAGAGTACGTCAGAACTTTGTAAGAGCAGGGCTTGGAAGATTTGACACCAAGAGCCAAGTCACGCATACTGTCGCAAAGGAGTGGAAGACCACATTTGGACAAAGTAGCAGAGGTAGACATGCTCGTGTACTCCTGAAATAATCAACAAGAAAGTGCTAATTTAAAGAACCTTATGGTGCTTCTTACTAGGTATTTGATACTTTATGATGGAGGAACCCCACTGCCATGACTGTCAGGAAGAAAATGACATAAATCACTATCTGCTACACTTTAAAAAAAAAATGAACAGAGGTATGACTTGATCAGGTACTTTAATTGTCATAAAACGGACATTTTAGTGGCAAAATGTGCTGAATATACTTTAATGGAGCTTCAAAATATCGTGAACAGATATATCAGTAGAACAAAGAAAAAACATCTGAGCATATCAAGTTAAATCTGCAGTTTTGCATGCCTTAACATTATTCAGTTGTGAAACATCGAAAGCTTGCCTGGTTTGAGCATGTAACTCGTCATGACTCCCTTTCGAAAACGATCCTCCAGGGAACAGTCGAAGGTAAATGGAGAAGAGGAAGGCAAAGAAAATCTTGGGCTGATAACATCAAAGGATGGGCAGGGCACCCGTTTTTCCACACTTGTACGCATTGCTGAGGATAGAGAGCAGTGGAGGACCCTGTCTGCTGATGCTTCCACCATGGCACCCCTACGACCCATTACGGGTTGAGATGATGATGATCATTATTATTGACATCTGAACTTTGATGGCTCATTTTGCTTTGCCTGACCTTTCATTGCATTGCAGTAGGCTCCCCTAGAAGGCTGTGGATAGACAGGGGAAGTGAAGAAAGTCATGGAAAAGGTACAGAAAAATGAGAAAAAGCAAGCACAAAGTGCGACACACCTTAGTAAAAAGGGCTAACTCACCAAACCACAATGAAGAGGACAGATAAATCAATAACAAAAGGAAAGAAGTGACAGGAAGAAGGGGAAAAGAAGAATAAAGAACAAAAGAAAGGAATGGCATTAAATGTCAAAAGGGTTGACATTGCAAGCAATGTGAAGGGCTAGAGTAGTGGCACAAGGGTAAAGTTTTCACCACAGAAGCTATCACCATAGTCACACGCAAGATGCTGGCTGTCACTAAATTCCAGCATCTGGATGTCCGCACCTGTGATACACAGAATTTGAGTTGTCCTGAAGTCTGCTATCCTGGTGGCATCCTAACTATACACTGGTTTCATGAAAACAAAAGAAATAATGGAAGCAATTGTAATAATATCAGTTTTAATCATTAGAGTTATACTAATTTAAAAAAACAAAAAAACAGGAGTTTTGAAAAGTACTTATATATATATATATATATATATATATATATATATATATATATATATATATATATATATATATATATATATATATATATATATATATATATATATATATATATATATATATATATATATATACACTTACACACACACACACACACAAGGTCTGTCTGGAAAGTAATGAGACTGATTCCATAAAATTGGTTTATTTCAAGACATGCTTACATACACTTAAAATTCTTCGAAATAACATCCTTGAGCATCAATACACCGTTGCCAGCGGTTCTGCCATGCGTCGTAGCTCGCCTGGAAGTCTTGAACGGGGATCTCTTTCAAAGCACTCGTCACGGCAGCTTGCACGTTTTTAAGTCCCAAAATGGTGTCCTTTCAAGCTGGATTTGAGCCGGGGAAACAAAAAGAAGTCAGCCGGGGCCAAGTCTGGGCTGTAGGGAGGTTGAGGCAGCGGTGCCACGGTTTGTTTCGCCAGAAACTCACTAACAGGGACGCATGAGCCGGCGCATTGTCGTGGTGAATAACCCAGGTGTTGGCCATCTCCGGGCGGACGCGCGCGACTCTGTTCTTCAGCCGTTTAAGCACTTCCACGTAAAATGCAGCGTTGACCGTTTGTCCAGGTGGTACAAACTCCTTATGGACAACACCTTTAGAGTCAAAAAAGACAATGAGCATGATTTCATCTTCGGTTTGCTCATTCGAACCTTCTTTGGTCGAGGAGACTCGGTAGTGTGCCACTCAGAGCTCTGCCACCGAAACACTTGTGCTTTCGATAAAGCATCCTTCCCATATCATAGCAAGCGTCTCGGTCGCGGATTTTGCAAGTTTTACACAAAACTTTATCGCTGCTCGACATTCCTCTGCATTGTGACCGTTACGCGACGCTCAAACAGCTGTCCACTTCGCAAGCGATCCGCACTCTGTAAAAGCTCAGAGCCAACTGACGAGAAATCTATTGTTTACCTAACATCCCCCACCAACCGTCACGCCTGGAGACTCCGCCACCCGGCCCTTCTGATTGGCCCAAGAAAATCAGTCTCATTACTTTCCGGACAGACCTTGTATATATGTGTGTGTGTGTTAAATAATGTAGTTTCAAATATTTAATATACAAGAATAAAGGAAAAAACATAAACTAAAGGATGGAAATCACACAAAAGTTACAAAATTTCACATTAAAAAGTAATAATAACAAGGAATTATAAACGGAAAAAAGGACAGAAAAACTGTTAAGACACAAAGCGTGAAAATTCCCAAAAATAAATTGAGTATACAGTAAATAGTCATTTTAAAAAACGTACATCAAAATTGTATATAACTAGCTCCCAGGATATTACAAACTTCAGTTTAATGTCAGTATTACCGCGTTAGATACACAAATAGGAATAATCAGCTACACTAAATACCATAATTATAACCAACAGTTAGTCCCAACAGCGTAAACCCAGTGTTGTGATAGCGAGTGAGCGGACGCTAATGAAGCTTATCTGATGCTATACCACTTGTCGTAATTTTTTTCTGAGAGAGTTCTGATGGATATTGGTCCCTTTAGAGTGTAGAATGATAGTGAAGGCTGTGTGGGAATAAGGATTTAGGAAAGTCAGGTAGTAGATTCACAAGTGCTGGGAAGAGTAAGGACAGTCTCTTATTACGACAATATTTGTCTCTCAAAAACTATTCCTGCCACTCTTCTGAACAAACAATTGTTTGTCAGTTCCAGTCGCTCAGACGCACACACCGATTTGGTGATTCTGACGCACAACGTACATGAATACTGACTACGATAACAAATATGGGGAATGTTTGATTTGGGCCAGCTGACACCAATGCTAATAAAGTTTTAATACTTTTATTATCATAAAAATCAAGTCACAAATAATTATCAATTTACAGTCAGAAATCAAAGGTTACAGAATACAAATATGACAAGGGGGAGGGGGGGGGGGGTTTGAGGAGAAGTACCCCATACACCTTTTCCCGCTTGTATTTATTAACAGAAAAGACCCAGTCCCAAAGACAAGGAAGGGGGGGGGGGTGATGATGATGATCAGAGATAGGCAATTTAACCCAATGGTAAATTTATTACTCTGAGGCAAGGGGTTACAGTGATAAGGGGTAGAGGAAAAGCTAGGGTTCTAAAATTTTTTCCTTTATCCAACAAAGTTTACAGGAGGGGGAAATGAACACAGTTAAACAATCCCGCTAGGAGAAATCCCGTACAATGAATACGGTACACCTTAATACTAGGTCGAACTAATTATGGGGGAAATGAACACAGTTAAAAAATCCCGCTAGGAGAAATCCCGTACAATGAATACAGTACACCTTAATACTAGGTCGAACTAATTATAAGGGTAAAAAAAGATTAAATCTCCTTTCATTCAAAAACACGCTTGGCTGGCCAGCACACAGTCACACACACAGACTTACCAAATGGTGAATTCTGGCACTTCCTAGGAATTTTACAACAGCAGATAATACCGTAGAACAATGGAAATTGTCTTTTTATTTCTTCTGTGTCAGGCCCCAGATTTATCGAGGTGGGCTGGTAGCTAATAGTCTCAAAAATCGCCAGACGGTGAAGCGTAAAGGCTACTGTTGTTGTTTTTTTTTTGTTGATAAAAAGTTCCTAATGAATGGCTTAGGCACTTGGCTAAGTGTGAGGTATGGTGTGGTTTCTAAGATGGGCACAGCTGGTGGAGATAACTTTCTTTTGCCGTAATGTCACAACTACAAAACACTGAGATAGGATCTTCTTCGGGGGGGGGGGGGGGGGGGGGGAGGGGGGGGGGGGGGGGGGGGGGGGGGGGGGGGGGGGGGGGGGGGGGGGGGGGGAGGGGGGGGGGGGGGGGGGGTGGGGGTGGGGGGGGGGGGGGGGGGGGGGGGGGGGGTGGTTAAAATCCACTGAATATACTTGACAGACAGTGTTCAGGTAAATCTATGTTCTTCTTCACAAAAAGAGAGCATGAGTAGAATATTGCTACTGGCGACTGTTCTGCTTCCAGTTTTAACTCATTCATTCCAGAGTTATTTTGCACGCTGTGCCAGACTTTTTTTGTGGCAGAATTTTATAGAGTGAAGTGTTCATCTTTCAGTCTAAATTTGTTTGTGAATTTTCCTTTGAACATGTACTTATTATATACCAAACTGTAGGGAAATGGATAGAGAATTCAAATATATAATGTCTGTGGAAGTATTAACAAAAGTGTGTTCGGTATAATTTAATCATTTTGCATGTAAAATTGAAAAACGCTAAAAAGTTGACTGTAGAATACGATCTTACCAAAGACAAATTACTGTCGTAGACAATAAAACTTTCTTTTTAGTCTTCAAACATCAAGTTAATCCATATACAAAGTAAAAAAAACAAGCTTATGGCCAAAATTAGTACATTTAGTGTTATTCGCACCAGTTTTTCCGTGGTTCTTTGTAAGAAAAAAATAAATTATGCAATCGTGCATTACGTAATTTTAAACAAATAAATAAGAATAACGTCATATAAATACTTGTTTACTCTTGTTTAATGTTTTAATAGTATCCCTAGCTTCATCTTCTACCAAGAACTAGTGATTAGATGTTACGGTAGGTCTAGTTTTGTTGCTTTTTGATCGGCCAGAATATGACTACGCCCACTCATCAACTAAATCTAGTGTGTCTAGCTTTTCTGCATATATTCCGTATTTTGACAACAAACTGTGACTACCAAACAATCCTCATCAATGTCAGCAATGTTTCAAAGTAGTTTGACACAATTATTTGCTTAGGAGACTTAGAAAATGTAAATATAAAGCGTGACATATTTCTCTAGCAAAAACAACGAAAAACGAAAACACGCGAATGTTCACAAAAATTGTGATAACAACATCAAAACACGCACATGTGCTGATTAACTAAAGTCAAATTAGTTGTTTAAATAGTAGCGGAAGTCATTCTACAAGTTTTAATATATGAACTGCATTAAGCGGACGATTTTTAGGGTTTATTCGTGATAAACTAAAAACCACGCTCTGAGCGTTGCTTTGGCACGGCGTGTTGAATTTTGCAATGCTCAGAGCGTTGGTCTGGAGTCAAAGAGTTAACGACTTTATGAATTAGTATTTTAAAAGTGTTTTTTGGGTGGCTTTGTTCTCAGTTAAATTCAGAGGAGCGAGACCCGTAACAGGTCGCCACAAGTTTAGCTTTAAAAAAGTTCATATGTCACTGGAGTAATCGAACTGGGTCGGCAAGGCTCTATATATATTCTATTGCTGCGTAATGGCTGCTTAAATGCTGCCTAATTGCTGGAATGTGAGGTTCGAAAGATCACTGGATACAAATAGAAAAAACATGAAATGCAATGAAATCATATTAAAATCTAACGCGCGATACTTTTACAGTTAGACTATTTTCTGCGCTCGCGTCTTTAATTAATAAATCAAGAAAAAACTCTCCGTGAGGTTAATAATTTTAAAAGCACATCTATCTATACAGAACTAAACTGTATTAAAGTCACAATTCCCTTAACAGTTGCAAAATTAATTTACGCGGCTATTGTATTAGGAAATTAACCTATAGATGTAACATTTAGTTTGCACTGGAACTTTGAAAATGGGTTTATTTAATAAGTTTAAATTTACACCACAATCCAGTGAAATAAAAAAGAAATAACTAGACCACTGATCACTCGAAGCTTAAGTATAAATTACTGTCTGCACAGAAAAGAATTCACTCCAATAGCCAACAATTTAGATGAAATCTAGCAGGAATTTAACTATATGCTAGTGAATCTTAGAATGCTGTCAGAACGAATGATAAAGTTGACCTTTTCAGATTCTGTATATATCTAACGGGAATGTAAGTTAAATGGGTCGTGTGAAAATTTCGCGCCTCTTCAGATCCCAGGAAAAGTCGGAAGTTATTTAGCCGCCATGCTAACCGCGATGGCCCGACTGGCTTTCGATCTTCGTTCGTCTCAGGCTGCTCGCGCGAGGATGTGAAATTTCTGCGAGACTAGCCTCGTTCGCGGTGAGTTTCCTGATTCCTCAGATCGTATCCGCTACGCTGAGCGCTCCGTCTCTCCTGTTCCATAGTCTTTCGGGCAAGCCTGCCGGTTGCCACAGAGGTGCGAAGTCTGCAAGAAGCTTTCTTCTGACCGCTCGTGTCCATCTTGCGAACGGTTCAGTGTTCGCACGGAGATGCTAAATTTCTGCTTCTCTGTTCTGGGGATCGTCTTTGACTGCTTTGATCATAGCCGCTACTCTTCGTTGATGAAAAGTTACAACAATACTGATGTTCAGGGGTTCTAATGTTATGAAAAGCTAAAGTTCCTTTAATCATCCATCAAATCAGGGAAAATTCACTTGTCAAACTAGACTTACGTCACACCGCTCTCCACTCATTTCACATTTATTTCAAAATGCAACGTATAGTTGTACAGTTAGTATTCATCATTTAACTGTTAGTTTAAACCAGTTCGTTTCAGTATGCACAAACAAGCACACTTTAAGGTAGCCTTTAGCTGCTCTTACACAAATACCGCCTGCTCCATCTGTCTCCCCCTAACAGCGTTAACCTCATCAACAATCTCAGCTTTTGAAGTTATCTCTTTCACACCCTATCAGGCCTACACACAAGTGTGTTCTCTCTACTCGTGAAGCGTTTATAATATGTATTTTATTTTTTAGGTAGCGCTGCTGTTAATTTATTTTTGTCTACTCTGTCTTGTGTTTTCCCATTTCGCCAGCTTCGTTAAATTATCATCGTAATCGACAAGCTTGCGCAATGCCTGAGTGCTTGTGCCGGTCTCTGGCAGGTTTAAATTCGGTTACATGCAATATTGAGGGTTAACAGTATTGGCATTCATAGGCTGTTGATGCTTTAAGCACTCGCACCTTCGATCGTCTTAACAGCAAGACAGGTGTCGATTTTTGTTCCCGGGGGCGAGAGCAAAACGTTGGCAGAGTCATATATGTTTGTCAAAAAACGTTTATATTATATATTTCATGGGCGTCACAAGAACGAAAAAGGGGGTAAATTAGGTTAACGTTTTATCTGCATACCGAAACCAATGCCAGAAAAATAAACAACCAGCAAACATTGGCCATAACATGAGATCATGAGGGATGTAGTGGTGAAAGAGAAAGTAGAACGTCTACTGTGTCTCCCTCTTCGCGGACGTCCGTGCGCACAGTAGTTGTTCACTTTTTGCTTGATCATGGACTGATGAAGTACTTACTCTGATATTTAAGCAGACTTATTTGTAACTTTAATCGTGGTTCATAAACATAATTTATACCCATGTTTTTTACTGGGTTCCGAAAGTGAAACAGAGTAGTAACACTGTAACCAAGTGTTTCCCAAATTCGGGTCACCGGCCCCTGAGCTCTCAGAGAACATCCCTAGCGCCGCCTCCATTTCCCATCTTTCATATCTCGTTCACGTCTCATTGAAGTTGTATCTCAAATCAACACGTTTTCCCCTAACTCTGCTCAGCACTATTTGAATAGGGTAATGCAGTTAATTACCAAATATTCTCAGGACCCTCGGTGCCCCCTGGTCCCAGTTTGGGAATTTCTGCCATAGGGTCTATAAGAAACTGGGACGAGCGATGTGAGGGAGTAATGGTGGGTTAGGGTTTGTTCATGTTACGTTCTCCTTTTAAGCGCTCACGCCAGTCCTGTATAATCAAACCGCTTTTACATGTAAGCGTTATATTAAGTTCTTCTTCTTCTTCTGCGTTCGGTTTGTAGTCATGCTAAATCTGCAGGCCTGTCGCCAGGACGAAGTCCACAGTCTTTTCCAGGTCGGCGCGGCAGCCCCATAGCTTCTGCTGGAGCTCATCACCTTTTGGCCAGGTCGCACGTCGCAATTTATCATGGGTTGGACAGTTCTGGAGAATGTGTTCTGGAGTCTGGATATCAGTTCCACATGGGCATTCATTCGTGTGGGATATCTTGAGGCGATAGAGATGTCCAAGTAATCTGCAGTGACCAGTTCTCAAGCGGAAAATTGTCGTCTGTTGGTGTCTGTTTAGGTGGTGGATTGGGTCATCTCTGCTGTATATATCCCCTTCCTCCTTCCACTGATTTTTGTACTTGTTGTGGATGATGGGTTTTGCTTCCCGATAGGGCAATGGGTGGCTGTATTGTTCCATTTTACTGCCACTTCTTGATAGAGCATCTGCTTTCTCATTCCCAGCGATTCCACAATGGGCAGGTAACCACTGAAGGGCAATGGTTGATGACCGTTGGATGATGTTAATCTCAGATCTGATCTCATTCATCATGTTATCATTTCTGGTGTTTTGTATTGATTCCAGTAATGATCTGCAGTCAGTGAAGATTACTATCTTAGCTTGTGGCTGCTGTTCAGGTCTGGTGAGGATCTTCAGGGCTTGCAGTAGTGCCATAGCTTCTGCCCTAAAATTGGAGGAGATCTTTCCAGTTGGGAAGGCCTTTCGGATGATTTTTCCATTTAGGAATCTTATAAAAATGCCTCCTCCACCGTTCTTTACTGCCCCCTCAGCAGATCCATCTGTGTATACATGTGTCCACTCCTTCGGGTTGTACTTTTCTTCAATCATTTCTTGAGCCAAAGTTTTTAGTTGTTGAGGGGTCAGGTGGCCTTTCTTTTTTATTTCAGGGACTTCTGTGATGACTACTGAACGCCCCATTGCGCCCCATTTTCCCTTATCGCCCAGTTTGGGAACACTACTGTAACCTATCAAGTATGTCGTGAAATGTTACTGATTTTTGGTTGGACTTTCCTGTAGAAAACATTAAGCAAATAAAACTTTACAAGTTTTAACCAGTCAAGAAGACTCTGGTGATGGATAAGACACACACACATTGAGGGAACCTGTTGATAGCAGTACAATGTATTCTTGAATCCCTAGGATAAGACAGGTAGAGAGAGACAACAACACGGAGAAGAAAACTGGTGACAAAGGAAAGGGGTAAACACCACACGAAAGGAGCTTGAGCGGACGGCACAGTTTGTTGAAGTCTTAGCTGCTCAGTCAGATAAAGGGTAGTAATAGTGATGATAAAAATAAAACACAGGGGGGTGGAGAAAATTTGGTAACGGAGAGTAGATTCAAACTCAGAAAGAAGTCGAGGGGCGGCAGAGGAAGAAATATCTGGATTTACAGTATTGGTTAAATGACATGGCCGGAAGTGGAAAGCACAACTGAAATAAAACTTACTCAGGACACAAGAGACCGTAGGAAGTGCAGAGATATGTTAGCCAGGTGGCATTATACTTGATGATTTTGTTCATTAGCATTTACCTGAGCGTCGATGTCTCTGTCCACTCTAGTCACTAATGTGACAGCAACAACAGTGTTGAAGTCAATGCTATGTAATGCACAACCTCATGTAGTCGCTCCTTATGCTATGCCTGAGGCAGCAGTGATTCCTATTCTTTCTGTCTCATTGGAGACCCCATGGAACTGCACGATGCAATATGTACATGTCGGATTGATAACCCCAGAAAGTTCAGTTTAACTGACATTTATCGTGTGCTACATTCACGCGAGCTCTGGTCCGTTTATTTCTCACCTTATAATCCACCTCCCCCTTGGGCTGGTGACTTTGAGCGTCTTTACCTAGTTTCTCCGGGCATTGTTCTTGAACAACTGCACATGTGTTTGCCTGGGTTTAGATCTCTGATTCCAACAAGTATCAGAAAAAGGGAATTGTGTTAAATAAGGAAACGTTTCGCCTGTCTGGAAACGCATCCCACAAACATTTGCGAATGATCATTCGATATTCTTGGGAAAACCCGTTTTGACACACAAAGCTACCTGGATAATTGAACCAGGTGCGTTTAACCTTTTGAACTTGCGCTGGCCGCGATGGCTTGATCTAGTTCTTTCTGAGTTTGATTTTTAACAACTGTAGCATCAGCAGAACCTGCACTATCATTAATCCATCCAGGCAGCTGCCTAGGGCGCAGTAATGACATTTGAGAGGCACAGCTTTATTTAAAAAATATCATTCAATTTCAAAAAACAACATATATAAAGGATAAATTCAAACAGAATATAGAAATCTTTCATAAGACTTTATAATTAATTATATTCCACAGCACTGTTGTGATATTTATCTTAAAATAAAATTTTAAAAAATATATATGCATATAAATTGTCAGTTGTATTTCTTGCATCGGTTTAAAAAAAAAAAAACTAATCTGTATAAAACTGTGCCCCTCAAGGGCCAGTACAAAAGAGAGTCCTGGACATAAATGCAAGTATTGATATATGCTACTGATAAGGTGCTAGAGATTATGTGCTAGAGATATTACCAAACTTTGAGTCAGAACATTTGAGACAAAGAACAAAGAAACGGCAGTTTGAGCACGAGGCCCAAGAAGAGGCATCGCAAAAGCCAAAACAGAAATGCAAAGTAGTTTTCTACTAATAGGCCTACTACTACTACTATACTGTCTTAGACATGGCCATACAACATGCTGAAGAGAGATTCCAACAGCTACAACAATATAATTCCCTATTTGGCTTCATGTATGATATATACTGTATCAACAAAAAATCTACTAAAGATGTGCTTAATAATATGTCTAACCTGAGACTGATTTTACGTGAGTATCCCTTTTTTTTCCCTGTACACCTACAACGATAATGATGCTGAAGATTTGTGCTGTGAAGTTATAGCAATAGCTCGAAGACTTTCAAAATCAATGCCGCCAAAAGATACAGCAAAACCTCCTGAATAATGTGCCTAATGTTTCTGTTGCTCCAAGAATCCTTCTCACACTTTGTGTCAGTGGCAAGTGGTGAACGCAGTTTCTCAAAGCTCAAACTTTATGTTGCAAAAGAGACTATTTGGCTTGGCAGCTATATCAACTGAACATTCACAAGCATCAGCACTTGACCTGAAGGAACTGGTGACAAAATTTGGCAAAGGAAAAGGCACGCAAAGTGAGATTCTGGTGTGCTTGAAATTGAAACTTAAGAGACTTCAATTTTAACATAACAGTTCACCACATGATTATTGATAATAATTTTGTGTGCTGAAACATTTTCTTTTGTGTTTGAGAAAGATAATCAAAGATTGTTGTATTACTTATTTTTGTACTTTAAAATAAATTTGTTCTACAAGAGAGATTTTAATTAATATGGNGGGGGGGGGGGGGGGGGGTGGGGGGGGTAGTTTGCTAGTAGTTAGCCTTGTTAATGGCTCAAAATAGCCTGGCACCAGCACTGAACATCAGGACTTACGTTGTTCCTTCTACAGACATTACAGTTTATTCACACTACTTCACCCGTTTATATCCTGTCGTTTGATGCTTTATTTTTATTTTTTAAAGTACTTTTCGTTGCCAGTGTTCGCCAACAAGACAGGGTGCTGTTGTACAGGTTGCCAGATTTTTGGCACCTGCACGTGTCTTATAACAGACGTTCTTTGCGGGCATACGACGTCATAGACACGGCAAATGTGTTGCATACATCGTAAAGACATGCCGGTACGTGAGTGTGTTAAAGGTTCCTCGGTTTTGTACCTTCATATTGCCTGTGCAGGTTTTACCATCTCCTAATGGAAACGTAGTAGTGTCCACACTCACGGCATTGCCCGCCACCTCACATTTACCCACTGACCATTCACAGAAAGAAAGAGAAAAGTCACTTTTGAAGTCGTGTCGTGCGAATACTTTTACAGACAATTCTTTCTGTCCCAGGTATTTTCTGGTAGTATGAAAGCAACGTCTAATAACAGACCACGCTGTCTTTTATATTTGGATATGCGCCCTAATATAACCGACGGACCTTGTGTCTAGGTTGAATGGGGTGTGAGGTTACACTCTTAGTAAAAAAAAAAAAAAGTGTACACATTTCTCCTGCTTAAAAAAAAGTAGACTTTTTGAACTATGAGGCCTCGGTGACACACAAAATGGCGTTACAGTGATGCTTCTCTATAAGCACCGTAGAAAAACTTGACTTTGTTGCCTGTTTCCAGGTTTTCTAATTTAGTATTTATCCACTCCTGGCGTTTCCAGTCGAGCGATAACTTAGTGACATCACCATAATGTCCGCATCGCTTGGTATATGTGAGAAGGCCCGTCAGTAGGCCCATTACAGTGACACACATTGGCTTAGTGTTGGGAATTCTCACACAAGAGGCCTGAAAAGCATCAGAAAGTTGGACTGTTGTTTCTATCCTCTTCCTTTTCATTTTTCGCCTTTAAAGAACACGGAGTCATAACGAGTTCGCCCCCTTGTAGAAAGCTTTCACCAAAACACTTCATATGCTTTATACAGTGGTGGCTCTTGTGGCAGGTTGTTAATCACTTTTAGTTAACTTCACACAGGGTTTACATATTTGTCACGCTTCAATTCTTTGACGCTCAAAATCTCTATCTTCCACTAATCGCAGAGAGCTGAGACTTTTCTTGCATATTGTTGTTGTTTAACTAGGGCTGCTGAGCTTCTCGCTCTTTAGCAGCCAATACCAAGTTGAAGACTCCTTGGTATTATCTACACTGTAGATCTAGGCTTTTCCTGTGGCTTTTCTGCCATTCCGAAACGTGTTGAGTTGAGGTCATGAGCTCCAGTTTCTCCAGCTTAGCTTGCATTTAAAGGATCGTCACATCTGGTCCCAAGCTAGGAGTAAGAAGTGTGTGGCATACTGTGTATTCCCTGCCATCCAAGGGGGCTCTCCAACTATGCAGATCTAAATTACTGTGCTCTGGTTCTGGGCTCTCCCAAGGAATTCTCACGTTCTGCACAGAGCCACTTCTCAGCTTCCCCTGCCTATCACTGGGTCCATAGTGAGATCCTTCTGCATGCAGTCAACCAAGTCAAAGCTAAAGAATTACGCCCGGGGCTCAAGTGACTTCTCCAACCTTAGTGTGCAATGCTAGATTCTCAACAAGTTTCACCACAGGGGGAATCCCTGTAAGTGTGTGAATGATTTCAAGAGTCAGTGAGGATGTAATTAGCCTCACAAACATAGGTTCACTTCCACGTACATATATTGTAGCCTCGTGCATAGCTGGTGGTCATATAAGGATGGCTCCAGATATGACTTCATGCATTTTTTTGGCATATATATATATATATATATATATATATATATATATATGTATATATATATATATTATATATTATATTATAATATATAATATTAATATATATATATATATGTATATATATATATATATATATATTGATTGCAAATAGTAAAAGTAAATGGCCAGTTATAATTAGTTAGTTATTCTTCAAATCGATCACAAATTTATGGTTTTTGTTTGTTTGCGAAAGATGTGTCGAATTACCGATTAATGATAGCTGACCGTCCACCTTTATTGCGTGCAGTAGATTGTATGGGACATTTATTTTCTGCATTTTGGGGGGGGGGGGGGGGGCTTTTGGTAGAAGCAGTAAAAGTGGCTCCCTGTAACTTGCTTGTTTTCCTTTACCTGTGTTACATAATGAGCTTGT
This sequence comes from Oreohelix idahoensis, assembly GCA_024509875.1. Classification (NCBI taxonomy): domain Eukaryota; kingdom Metazoa; phylum Mollusca; class Gastropoda; order Stylommatophora; family Oreohelicidae; genus Oreohelix; species Oreohelix idahoensis. The sequence goes on along the minus strand of JAMPIV010000563.1, from coordinate 281,770 downwards.
TAATTCCAAGCACTACGATATAGAGCATTGATCATGTTCTTTCTTTGTTCGCCTCAGCCAACCACATTCATGTATTACCCTTCAGCTCCCTGTAGAACACATGCCCTCAATGCCAAGTCTTCATGTCATGTGACCATCAGTTCAAAGTCTTTACATGCATTCTTTACTTTTAATTACATCTATTTTATCCTCTAGAATATACGACAATGCAGTTACCAGCTTATCAATTGTCGTGTTCCCTCGCATAATTATTTTATACCCTTCTAGTTATTTTAGAACGACTTTTCATGTCTTTCTCGAGTTCCCTCCACCATGTGTTATTCAGTGGCCCCTTTTTTTCTTTTAGAGAACCACATAATGTGAATAGTAACAGCACAGTGTTTGCTGTTTAGACTCAGCCTTTCGAGAAAACATAATTAAAAAATGCGTGAAGTTTTCATTTCATGGGCATTTTGCTGCCCTGTAAGGTCGTACCAAATGGCCTGGCTCCGTCTTTCTGTTCATGTCTCATAAGAATTAGTAATATGAACAGTTTACATAATGACAGGAACAAGACAGCTGGTCGGGGTTGCAGGTTCTAGCTTGTAAACACAAGAAGCCGACTGTGACGTCACCATGGTAGATCTGTTCAAAACAGGTACAAACAAATAGGTAAAAATGCGGTAGAACTAAAATAGAAATCAGGATTATGCCAGGGAAGGTGGGCGGTAGAAACTTAGATAGCATGGTAGTTGAAGAAACAAAAGAGGGGGGGGGGGGTTTGGAATGGAACGTAATAATGTTTAATATTATATTTCAAAGCAAAATATATATCGTGAAAAAAATATAAATAAATTGGTGAAGCAGAAGTGTAGAACGTGGGACGATCAGACTACAGTTGCTTGTAGCACCATATTTTAAAGATGAAACACTATTTTGAGGGCAGAACTTGCTTTATCATTTGAACATAACCTGCTCACAGTAACCTGCATATTCCAAACAAAATTATGATTGCCACATTAAAATGAGTAGAAACAGATGTTAGGACAACATAAAAAGTGCCGTAAACATATTGGCAAAACACGAACACAAAGTCCATTTATTGCATCTGTTTTGGATCCTGTGTTTTGCTGGAGGTCGTGCATAGATCACAAAGTCCGATATTGAGTAACACAATATTAGGCCGTTGCGTCCCGTCGTGTATGTTGTAAAAGCGGTTGAGATGGTTTGCGAGCTCACCATGAAACTATCACCGGACTGGCACCTGGAGCGCTTTGTTACAAGCTTCTTACCAGGGGACCAGTCGTTGTGCCATACATTTCTTTGTCTTTTGCATGGGATACCCAGTTCAACCCCATGTGGGTTATAATTTGGGTATATAGTGTTCTATTGCCATACGTAAAAAGGACTTGTGTATTACCATTATCGTTCTCTTTTAGCTGGTTATGAAACCACCACTGTAGCTGGATGATTCTGTGCAGGATGCCTGCACCAAAGCATTGTAATGTATAATCTCAAATTAATCGCCCTTTATGACATGTCTGAGGGAGGAGTAGTCCTATTCTTTATGTCTCTACACACCTCCGGTATACTGGAGTAAACTGCACATGCAGCATGTACAGTATCTTCTTTGATCTTTAGCAGCCGACTGTCAAAGCAGTCAGTGGCCATCACGCATGGTGGCGTCTTGTAGTAGGGCATCAACAAACTTTGCTCAGTCGGCGGCCATCCTTCGTGCAGTGCCACAGATCTGGTCCATGTACAGTATACTCCAGTATAAATTATTTTGAAACTTTTGAGAACAGTAATTAGCATGGGACGAGATTCAAAAGTAAAGTCATCTTTCATTTCAGTAGTATATCTTTAGGGAAGGTTGCCATATGGGTCTCAAAGTCAAGGTTTTTTTTTGTTGGGGCGGGGGGTGAATCCTCATTGTGCACGGACAACTCCATCAGTGCTCGGATCTCCTCCCTTGGTTCACACAAGGAGGATCTCAGCACAGTGCACGAACTTCGTAGCACCGGCGAGGATCCCAATGTGTGTAAATGTGACGGTATTGCCTCCCCTGCTTTGCAGTAGTGGTCCAACAGTGGCCAAAACTCAAGAGTATCTTGTATGGGCTTCAAAGGTGTCTACCTTAGGACAAGATTACTCTTGGCAGCTTTGTAAAAGAAGGGTAATGACGCTTCTAGCTCGATGGAGTATTCACAAGATATTAAGATAAGCGAAAACAATGCTGCGTTGGCTGAGCACGTTAATTCTAGAATCTGCTGACAACTTTTGTGAAGAATTGTGACCGCGCTATTTACTGATTATGTGTCCGTGGGTAAGTCGTTAATGATCGGGTCACTTCTGCATAAATACTGTGTGACAGTTTGCAGGTACAGTATTGCTTCTTACTATCTGACACGTTAGTTTACTAGCCGTCCGCTAGTGATCTTTATTCTTGTAGATGTATAACAGGTTCGTTCGTCTCTCGATAGTTGTTATTGTGTGCTATAGTGGTGTACTAATTAATAGAACTGGAACTTTGAACTCAACTTGACAAAATCTGCATAATTCAGCCGAGTCAAATAACATAGTTTATTTACATAAAACATAATGAACAAATGCAGCTGGTACCAGATCAATTTCTTTCATTTGAAGGTGGTTTCTATATGTACCAGTATTTTTCCGTCTCTCACTATAAGCGTGTGAGATACAAAAATCCCGTGTGGCTTCATGACCTAGGTTACCTTGACCTTCTTCTCCATAACGTTCAGTAAAAGTAGTTGAGCCTCTGTTTTCTTAAAACTAAATTTAATATTTCTCCAGCTTCTGACCTTTCAACTGATTTATAGCAGTTCTTCGGTTTCTTCCCCTAACAAAATCAATTCTAGCTGGGGACTGAAATAAAATGGAGATGTACTTACTTCAGTTACTATCTTACTCAGTCTTTTCTCCTAGTTCAGAATATAGCGACTGCCGTTATTCTGTTCTGTGAATGATAGCATTAAACTTTATCACAACCTAACCTCATTTTGAAGATCTTCAAGAATCAAAACTTAGAAATGCCTTGGTTGTTCTGAATAGATGAGACCGCTCAAACATGGCTTCTCAACCCACATGTACAGACACAACCTTCGCCGAGGCCTTCTGTCCGGAACTTTCTTTAGGATTTTTAAATTTTAGTTAGCTGGAAGGTAGTGTGAGTTCTTGCCACCGTCGATTGTTTCGATTGGTGCTACTAAAATGTATGAACTTATTTCATTGGGCACGGATAATGCTGGGGTAGTAGGACTTACTGTCGCATAATTAAGCAATGATTAATCTTAGCTCGTCAAGCCCCTGTCACCGTGTGGTTGTGCAGTGTAAAATACGCTGCAGTTAAAGTCAGTCGAACAGTTATTTGGTGTTAACAAGATGAAAGAGTATATAAAAATGGGTTAGAAAATCAGAATAATCTAAGTGATAACTTATTTGTTCTTAACATGGGAGATAAAAGAATGAAAATGTAGTGTTTTTTGTAAGGGAGGGAACCTTTTTAGACCTTAAAGTAATCTAAGTATATATCATTAGAGTTTACCAAATTTGCATATTAGACTAGTTTTAGTAAAGATATAGAAGGATTAATGAAACTAAGGTAAAAAGTACTAAGGGGAATAACTATGAATATTAACGCCCTTTACAAGTTTAGTGAGTTAGGATAGGGAAACGCACGTGAAAAAGTGATCGAAATATAAACAGTTATGTAGCACAGTTCACGGGGTTGACAGCATAGAATTAAGCGTGTAGTTGGCAATAGGTGAGTGAACTGAATAACGGACCAATCACATTCACTCAAAAACAACTGTGGATCATCAGATAGGAAATTGAAGGACGAAAGGAAGTCAGTCCTACCAGAGAAGTTGACAGAGCAAGTCAAGTTTGCTGAGCTCTCAAGAAATGTGAAACCTGCGGTTTGCAGAAGGTCTACAGAATTAGCTAGATATAGCAAGGTAGAAATAGGAAATTCAGGAGAACCCTTAGAATTGATTAATAATTTGTGCTGCTAAACCTAGGATTAGCTCATAGGGGTGCTAGTAGGTCAGTGATAGGTAACGGACTTCTGTATATAACGGTAAGATGAGTTTCGAACTATTTTTTTGACTTTCAGCAAATTTGTCACAGGCTAATGAAGCTCATATTTAAGGGAGCGAGCTACAGAAGAGAATATTGAAGCTAAGGCAATATTAAAGCTTAAAAAAGTGGATAACTTTTATTATCAGATAGCCAGGATGGGCTGTCAGACCAAGAAGATGAGACATTGTTATTAAACAAGAAAACTGCACAGAGTTTTGCAACACTGTCGTATGGTTATGCGCTCTCTCGCCAACGTAAGTATCGAAGCCAGATACTACAACACTTGTCGACGTTGGAATTACAAAATAAGTTGGTTTTGTTTGAGATACTTCTTAACAGGGTATAAGACTGATCAGGTTGAAACAGATTAGAGGACAGAAGAGTAAATGGTGAATTAGATTAATGAGAAACAACTCATGCGCTCTCACTAAAGAGTAAGTAAGAAGATGCCTCCACAGCTGCACCAGACATTATATAACTTTATATGTGATTTATGAATTGATATTGATGCATGCAATTGAGCCAGGCCTGACAGTTTATAGTACTTTAGTCAAGAGTCTACAGTAGGGAATATAATAATAATAGAATCTTTGGGAAAATGCATAGAGCCTAGGTTTGGATGCCTGGATATAAAATGGAGATTGGAATGTACCTTTATGAAAAAGGATTGTGGAACATGTTATGTAAATAAAAGCTATTATGTTTGGAAATTCAGCACTCAAGTTGGTTTAATCAATAAGGATGTGGAGTGGGTATGTGAGAAAAAATTAAACCTATATAACATATATAGCCTTAAAACCACTAGTACAAGCACGTCGCTGCTCACCACCAAGGAGAGAAGAACGTGGTCTGGGTTGAACAAAAGACGAACCTTATCTCATCCAGGAATCACCATCTCTGGCGAAGGGAGCCAGTCAAAGAGATAGCTCTACTTGGGAGATAGGTCAAGGAAGGAAATTTGACCACATAGATTAATAACTAGGCCTGCCTCAGTCACCTAGTTATAGTTAGGATTGGGCAGGGACCCACACTGTGACACCCCCACCTCTGATTTACTCACTGGAATTCGTATTATTCATGTATAGCTCAGTTTAGAGTGTATGTAGTAAATTGACTGAGACAAACATGCAGTACATTTAAAATGATTAAATTGAAGTTAAATTTGTAAATTTACAAATAACAAAATTTAATAATCACTTAAGTTTTAACAGTTTGAAAATAATTGAATAGTTTAACAGAAAAGGTTCATCATTGATGGATAGTAGGTTCTATGGGAAAAGTTCACTTTGGCAGCTTATATATTGCACTTAGCTGCCAGTGGTTGTTTCTGCTCCTGCTGGTTTGGTTCTTTTTACACTGCTCACGTTCGTCGCTGGTCAAAGATGTAGGGTGCAGCTCATTCCCAGGAGTGTCTAGGAGAGTCTACAAAGTTGGTCCCTCGTCTTAAAGTTCAGGCCACTGTTCCCTTCTTGTTCCAGAGATAGTACCCTTCAACTGGTACCACCACCAACTATGATGGAAGAATATTAACGAAACGCTCTCCTGAGTACTGCATTTCCCGACAACTACTGATGTGTCCCGTTTTCCTATTCCATCATCCCATTTACTCAGAATTTACCCGCAATGAGAACTAACTTTAATCCCTCGAGAGAAACTTTCTTTATATTTAAATGAAAAGGTTAATAGTACAGATAGAATATGTTTATATTTACATTTCTATTGATTGAAAAGTGTTCACAATATAAATTGAATATATTTTAATTTATGTTTACACTGATTTGAAAAGTTTGAAACTTCCATTAATTTTAAAGTGAATATGTTAACATCGACATTTACACTGATTTGAAACTGTAAGTATTATAATTAAAATGTACATCATTTCTTTCATCTTTCCCTCCCTGCTCCATATGGAACTTGGGACTACTGATGCGTTTAGTTCTACTCAAGAAACTAGCAACAAAGCAGTCGCCAGCCCATGCAGTGGTGGTTCATGAAATCATCATTCTATGTGCTGAGGTTGCCAGCCTCAAATGACTTGGACATCCACTAGCGATTTTCACATATTAATATTCACATGGTAATATATACATATTAGTTCACATGTTAGTAATGAAAATATAGAATATAACATGACAACTTACGCCAATCCTGGCTCACAGACTTTTTGCTCAGATGAATGAAGTTAAGGCACTAGCTGATGCCTTTTTACATGTGTACTTGGGGTCGTTAATTTTAACTTTAATTCCCTCTCTGACTCCGTGAGGTCAGTTTCCTCAGATATTCCGGGTTTCCTTATTTAAAATGAAAGAGATTTCCTGGGCTGTTTTGTAAGTCTTGATAAATACTCCAATAAAAGGTCCTGTCTGATAACATGGAATTCTGAAATCTAGGCTTCACTCTGGCAAGGTCTGGTTGTGTCGTCTTCGCAAGCAATCTTCAGTGTCTTAACGCTGAAACGTGTCAGGTTATATTCACTGTCCTACCCCCGCATCTGTTTGTTATGGAGCTAAGTAAAAGCTCCAATCATTTCAGGCATGCTGGGTGGGGGGGGGGGGGGATTTTCAAATATTCCTGACATGGAAACATTTTGAACGTAATGTAGGGGTCAAGTCTTCCGTATATGGCATGAAAATATCCGATCCCTGGCATGCAAACTCACCAACACATCTGTAAACTCATACGACAATGTGTTTAAGATATAATAAATTATTACTATCTAAAGTAATCTTGTCATAACAAGTCGGACAGGAAGCGATTAGGTCATCGTTGTCTGTTCATAATGTGTCACCCAGACAAGTAATCTCTTATCTGTCGCGTACCCTGGCCTTATCAGCAATTAGACAAATACGCTGGCGATTTCCGTGTTAATCGGTAGCGGCCAAGGTTTGGTTCAAGGGTATTTTACCAACCTGCCTCTCGTTAATATTATCTCTGCCGCTCCGTGCAAAGCTTTAGGGAAGGGACGGGTAACAAACAGACATGGTGACTTATCAGTGAGAGGAGTGTAAGAAGGAAAATACAAAATATCTGCTACAGTGGACAGAGAAAGAAAAGGGTGCGACTCGGGACAAACTTGCAATAAAACCAGTGTAAAAATGTAACTGATTACTGCCGTAGTGAAAGAGAGATCGGAAAGAGGTCGCCCCAAAATCCATCTTGTAACAGTATACAGGAACCATACATTCTATAAATATTTTTGCGGTGGGTAGGTTTCCTAATTTTCCATGTGGCCTACTCTTTACGATTTCCAGCTGCCGTGGGATTTTTAACGTGCGCAACTTGCACACGGGACCTCCTATTTTTTCGCCCATCCGAGAAGACTAGGCATCGGATCTCACTACCCAGGAGATGTGGACTACGACATCTTTAGGAACCACTGGTTCTGAAAAAATTTCCATCAGTTATATTCCCTATTATTAGAATTAAAGGCGGACGGGCCATACCTCTTAGCCACTCCGACCCCCCAAATTGTCATAAGGGCACTTGTTATATCGTTATCGTCTGCATGGCTTATTGCTAGAAAAGATAATCATTAATCTTTATGCTGATACTGATACTGACCAGGGTTGCCAGATGAAAATTGTGAAAAAAAAACAAACAAACCCGAAACACCTTCACAAAAAGAGCACAAAAAAAGCCGAACACTTAAAAAATCTATGACCGTAGCTAATGGGTTGCAATTTATATTAGTTTTATTCGTTATGTTTTGTATTTCTTTGATATAATTACATACACGCACATTTCTTTCAGTGCAGGCAATTCTCTAATTTTTCGACGCCAAACAATGTTTCAGAAAATTGCCACAAAGCCAAACGAATTTTTTAAAGCCAAGTAATTTTTTTTAAAAGCCAGATTTTTAAAAATTTAGCGTCAAAAAAGCCAAATTGGCAATCCTGATACTGACCAGACGGTCTTGCAAGACTTCTGTAGGTCATCATTGCGTGGTTCTTTTATCAGTTCCACATCGGTGATATTCCATACCATTTTAAACTTACTAATCCACGGAGGCGCCCCTGTAAAGTCTGTAATTTCGTAGTCGCTTTTGGTTTTCAACACGTTTCAGAGCCAGACAGTATGAATGACTTCTTGTCGCGAGATGGATTTGGGGCGACCCCTTCTCGATCTCTCTTTCACTCCAGCAGTACTCATTTTAAATTTTTGTACTGACTAAGTGCGTGCTTTTCCACGGTCAGCACTTTTTTCTTTCTCTGCTATGTAGCGGAAAATACGGATTCTGTATTTTCATTCTTACACTCCTTTTAGTAATAAGTCGTCTTGTCTGTTTACCTTCCCATCTCTATTGAGATAGTAGACAGGTGATGCAATATTTAAACGGCAGTCATGTTGGTAAATTCTCGTGTACCAAACCTTGGCCGCGACTGATTAACACTAAAATCGCCCCAGTATATTTGTTTAAGCGCTGATAAGGCAAGGGTGCGTCTGTTGCCAAGGTGGTAAAGAGACGGGTATTGCGTGCTCAAGTGAGAGATAACAAAGATTACTCGTCTGTGAGACACCTTATGGACAGACATAAATGACAATCGTTTCCTGTCCGACTATCCCAAAGACATTACTTTATATGAAAGTAATAAGTTGTTACATCTGACACACATTGCCGTATGAGGTTACAGATGTGTTGGTGAGTTTGATGCCAGGCAATCGGATGTTTTATCACCATATATGGGAGAGATGACCTCTGCATCATGCACATAATTTTTCCATGTCGGAATATTTGAATGTCCCCCCACACGACACGCATGTTTGAAAATGATTGGTGTTCTGATTAGCCTCGTAACAAACAAATGTGGGGGCAGACTTGCAATATAATCTGACAATTTTTGCAAGTCTAGTTCACTGTGAGAAATTGCTTACCTAGACGACACAATCAGACTGCCAGAAGTTAGAATTCATAATTCCATTTACCAAGCCGGGGTTTTATTGGAGTATTTTGGAAGGACTTACACAGCCCAGGAAAAGCTCTACCATTTTAATAAGGAACCGGAATCTGAGGAAACTGATACACACAGAGTCATAGTAGGACCATGTTGCTAAATTAACGACCCCAAAGAACACTTGTAAGAGGCAAAGTCAAGTGCCTTTATTCATCTGAGCAAAAGGTTTGTGAGCCGGGATTGGCGTAAGTTGTGCATTTTACATTTTATATTTTTTCATTACTGTGACGTACGTCTAGTTTGACAAGTGAATTCTCCCTGATATGATGGATGATTTAAAGGGACTTTTAGCTTTTCATAACATTAGAACCCCTGAACATTTGTTGTAACTTTTCGTTTGCCAGAACTCATTCCACCGGGACTCATTTAGTATGCGGCACGAGATCAAAGAGACAGACTGAGGGATTTCAGGGGAGACTATCGGCGTTATCAAAGACAGTAGTGGTCCCTGATACGAGACGCAGTTGCTTGCTGCTAATTTCGCATCTCGGTGTCAAACGCAGAACCGAGCGAACGGGGGAAAGCCGAAACGGGCAGCAGCGAACGGAGATACGAAGACCAGGGTGCGGTTTCTTCTCTTGATTTGGCGGTCAGATCCCCAAAAGTTCGTGAGATCAAATAAGCTGTCAAGTTTATCATGTCCCACTCAACTTACATTCCATTTTAGCTAAATAGACCATGAAGACTAGACACGTTATCACTCGCTGGCCAGACCTTTACAGAAGCACTAGCTTTATTGAAATCTTGTTATAGATTTTCCCCTGGATTTTATATATATTTGCAGTGATTTCTATTCTGTGCAAAGCGGTAATATATATTGTGTAAAGTGATCAGTGGTCTAGTTCAGTCATTCTATTTCAATGGAGTTTGTGTTAATTTAAATCTATTAAATTAAACTATCTCAATAGTTCCAGTTGTAAATATAATGATCTATCTATTATATTATTTCAAAAGATAATAGATGCTTAAATTAACTTTTAAAGTCGCGAAGGAATTTATAATTAATAAATTCAGTTAAGTCCTAGTTTTATAGATGTGTGTTTTAACCACTAGAATTCGCGCAGTGTTTATTAAATACATAATTAAATACTCGAGTGTATTATAGGCTTAACGGGAAATTTATCGCGCTTGATTTTTCGGTATGTTACATGTCTTTTTTCTTTCACACAGAGTGATCGTAACCTGCGGTCCCAGCTAAATAAAGAAAGAAATAAAGAAATCATCCTATAAACTTCCAGTCATATTGAAGAAACATTTCTTTTAAAATATAATCTTGTGGCGGTCCTTGCGACCTAGCTGTCAGAATTAAATGAAATAAAGCCCACCCAAGAACATTTTTAAAGAATAATCATCAAATTACCCTTACAAACCTGTAAGATAAACTGGAAGGTAATCATCGCCAGTAGCGATATCATATTTACTGTTTACTGTGAGAGAGTACATATTTTCCTGACTGTGACTGAGCCTAGTTTTTTCCTCAATTGGATTTAATAAAACTACCATCACGCATTGAAGGAATTTTACCATAGTGGAGGATTAAAAGAGACCACTTCATTTTCACCCCTGTGCCGAACTGTGTTAGTGCCATCCCATAGACTCCTTTTTTATATATAATAAAAACACGAGAACTCTTAGTCTTCAAGTCTTGCGATAAGTGTGAATATTTGTTACCAACAAAACCTCGCAAACATCTGGGGCGGGACATCGAAGGACTAGACAGTTCATATGTCGAAAGAGTACTTGCTGTTTTTATATACTTTTATGGATCGTCTGAGGCTGCATTCGGTAAGTGTGTGAGTATATGAGTGTGGATCCTCACGCGTGTGCATGAATGACAGGAAATTTAATCGGACCAGGAGAGCGGAAGAGAAGATTGAGAGAAGCGATTTGTCGTAAATAAGTCTGTCTTTACTCTCCTCCAGCACGCTGTGAAGCAACTATTTAATATCTACATTTTCTATCACTGAGCTTTCCATCATCATTTTCCACTCTAAACCGGACCACTATTTCTACGACTCTTTTCTCTCAAAATAAATTTACGACAATATTTGGCTGGCTCGCCGGGATTATTTTGAGATACATTTGATGCACACATATTTGTGGGCTGGTTCTGGGATCTTGAGCTACATTTGAGGCAATCGTATAGCCGGGTTAAAGATATTTTGAGTCTGATTTAGTCGGGGTCTAACTAGGTAGAGTGTGAATGATTTGTCTTGTGAATTAGGGAAATAAATAAATAATTACACCCCTAGACAAACGTTCTTTAAGTATTGGGTTGTCCACACAGCATATTTACAGGTTGTTTTCTCTCCACAGCAGTAGATAGTACAGATAAACAAAAATATTTGCTATTTTAATTATCCTCTGGCGGAGATAATTCAATTTCTTTCTTTATAAGAGTTGCTGGGATTGCGTGATTGTTTTACAGTCACTAAGGTTTTTGAAGTTAAAAAGAGTTGAGCTTAGCTAAAGACGGATTGTTCTGATTTTTAAAAATTAAGTTAACAACGTCTCATCTCAATAATTGACTTTAGGGACGGAGTTTGTTGTCAGAGATTTAAAATTAAGAAAAAAAAAAAAAAATTTTTTTTTTCCTTTTAAATTGTTTTAATTTAAATTTTTCTCTACTGTTAGTAAAAGTAGATTCTTTTCCAGTGTAACTTACCATTTAGTGGCATAGTCGCTTGCGTTTAGAGCCTTAATTGCCAGATAATAGCAGCGATAAGTTTGCACAGTACAGGTAGGAGGTAACTTAAGTAAAAAATTTTTTTTTACTTTGGGTTTTTTCGTAGCGGCTTTGAGTTTTCCCCTTCTTGTTCCATCTTACTATTCTCTAGTCTTAGAAGCATCCAGTTCTTTGACAATGGCAGAGAGAATTAGGATAAGATCCCTTTTGAGGCAAGAGGCCAAGGACTCAGGACTAGACACAGAAGCTGCGAATCTGTTTATCAACCAGGAACTTCAAAGGTATGACGTGGAGGAAGAGAGGGCAGAAGCCAGGAAGAAAGAAGCGGACGATCGTCAATTGGAGCAGAAGAAAATTGAGGCAGAGATGGACGCCCGCAGGGAAAGAGAGAAGGAGAGACAACGCGAAGAGAGAGACAAGGAAAGACAGCATGAATTAGCGCTCAAGGCTTTAGAGAGTCGGAGTGCCTCTACTTCAAATAATGGAGAGCCGTCTTCGCCCCAGTCTCAAACAATGGATCTCTCCAGCACTCAGTCTGCCCAATTAACTGCTATGTCGTTTTCTTTAGAATCTTTTCCTAGCCCTAACGAAAAAATTGACAGCTACATAGAAAAATTCGAGAGACTCGCGAATCTTTATGGGTTAGAGAGTACCCGCTGGGCGCTCAAACTTTCAACGTCACTGAAAGGCAATGCTTATGACGTGTACACAAAGCTGGGACCGAATCAACATGATTATGACCTGTTGAAGAAGGCCTTACTACAGCAGTTTGAGATGACTGCCCGAAAGTTTCTGCAGTTGTTCAGAAACAGCCGAAAAGAGAGCACGGAAACATTTCCCCAGTTCTCTTGTCGTCTCACGGGTTATCTGACAAAGTGCATTGAATTATCTGACCTACCTCTTTCATATGAGGGACTCCTCGAACTTGTTCTTGTGGAGCAGATAAAATCCACTTTGTCGAATGAAATTCGTAGATTTTTGGCTGAACAGGGGGCAGTCAGGCTTGAAGACATACTCAATAAAGCCGAACGCTATAGCAATGCAATGGCCGAACTTCCCAGCACTAAACGTAAACCCACAGATGAGCCATCTCGTAAACAGAATCTAGAGCAGGCATCCTATTCTTCCACTTCCTCTCAACATTATAACCAAGGAGATAACAATACCCAGAAACCTCCCCAGGAAAAATCGAAATTCTACAAAACCCGATACCCCCCCAACAACAATTCTGATCAACCCAACAAGCCTACGTGGCAGCGCGGCCACCAAGGTCAAGGAAAAGGGAAGATCCCTACACCAGGAATGTCTGATCAGGGCAAACAAACCGGTGCAAACCGCATTGGATGTTTGCATACAGCCTCGAAAGGTAGAGTCAACGTCAGTGATTCTCAACCTGAGGGGGACCGACCCTCAACTCGAGGAACTGTAATTTTGAACGGTACCTCTACTACTTGTCTTTTTGACACTGGATTAAGTTTTGATTGTATTGTCGCTAGGCACCTAGTCAAACCCGGTCAGGAGACAGAGGAAACCGTCAAACTTAGTGGAGTTTTCAGGAGTGACGCACCCAGGACGCTTCCTATCGCACTGGTAGAAATACACTCTGACTTTGTCAGAGGAGTTATTAAAGCGGCCATAATGGATGATCCGATCTACCCAGTTATCCTGGGATGTAGATATGTGTTCATTGGGAGACCTAAGGAGCCGATTGTGGCAGCGGTAACCACAAGAGGGCAAGCCAAGAAGGCGCCAAACTTGTTGCCAAATGAACTGAAGGAGGCGCAACAAAAGGACCCTACTCTGGCGCCCTGCTTTAAAAAACTGCCCATGGCTAAGGACCCCAGACACAACGGAGACATCTTTTCTAAGGATGGTGTATTGTATCGTAGAACGGGCAACCCAGACACGGGGAATAACCAGCTCCTAGTACCGACGCAGTACAGAAACCAGATCTTAGAAATGGGGCACTCTCTTCCCTTTAGCGGACATATGGAACAAAACGCCACTATTCAGCGAATAAAAAACCACTATTGGTGGCCAGGAATGAACTCTGACATTGTCAGGTATGTGAAATCCTGCGCCCAGTGCCAACGGGTAGCACCCAAGCACTTGACACCCCCAGTACCTATGGGGCAAATGCCAATAGTAGGGACTCCATTTGAACGGGTTGCTGTCGACATTATTGGTCCTCTGGAAAAGACCAAAAGAAGGAACAGGTTCATCCTGACCTTAGTTGACACTTGCACTATGTGGGCCGAAGCCGTACCGCTACCATGCACTAATTCCAAGCATGTCGCAGAAGCCCTTGTGCAAATTTTTACACGGTTGGGATTCCCTCAACAAGTTTTGACGGACAATGGATCCCAATTCCGTAGCCTGTTAATGGAGGAGATCTTTAAGATCTTGAGGGCCAAACATATCCACACAAGTCCCTACCATCCGGCCGGAAATGGGCTCGTGGAACGTTTTAACGGTACCCTCACCATGATGTTACGTAAGCTGGGTCAGGAGAAACCGGAAGACTGGGACCAATATATATCGGCTGCCTTATTCGCCTACCGAGAGGTACCCCAAGCGTCTACGGGTTTTGCGCCAGCTACACTTTTATTTGGCAGACCTATTAAGGGGCCACTAGAAGCCTTACTTCGGTCCCTGACAGACCAGAAGGCTGACGAGACAGTCGTCTCTGCAAGCAAGTATGTATCTGAGCTTAAGGAAAGGCTAAAGCTAGGATGGGATCTAGCTACTACCAACCTTAAGAAAGCCCGCGCTAAAATTACTAAAAGATACAACAAAGCTGCAAAAGAGAGAGAACTACAACCAGGGGAGAAAGTCCTATTGCTACTTCCAACCGGAAGCAATAAACTTCGCATCGGATGGCAAGGACCGTTTACCGTCCTTAAAAAGATCTCACGTACCAACTACAAGATCTCCATCAAAGGAAAGGAGAAGGTCTTCCACATAAATCTGCTAAAGAAATATTTGGAAAGACCGGTGCCATCCTCCGAGCATCTCCTGGCTGTCGCCATAGCAACGGAAGACGAGGAAGATGATGATGGTTGCATGGAGTATCCATTGCAACCCACAGAATCCTTTAAAGATGTCAAGTTCGGCGACAATCTCTCACCAGAACAACAAACAGAAACCAGGGCTCTACTAAAACAGTACAGTGCAGTCTTAACGGATGTACCTGGTCGAACAAATCTCATTGAATTTGATATGAAATTAACAAACGAGACCCCTGTTCAAACCAGAGTTTACCCCATCCCGTACGCTAAAGCTGATGCACTTCGCGGAGAAATAGACAAGCTGCGTCAGGCAGGAATTATCAGTGAGTCTACATCTCCTTACAGCTCGAGTGTAGTGCTGTTGCAGAAGCCCAATAAGGAAGTTCGGCTGTGCATTGATTACAGGTTGCTAAACGCGGTAACGGAATTCCAGCCCGAACCTCTCCAAACTGTTTCTGAGTTGTTCACCAAGCTCAGCAAAGCAAAGATCTTCTCCAAGATTGACCTCAGCAAAGGTTATTATCAAATACCAGTCAAGGAGGAAATTAAACCTTTGTTAGCTTTCATCACTAGTGAAGGACATTACACATTTAACGTGATGCCGTTCGGTTTGCATAACGCACCAGGAGTGTTCACCAGGATGATGAGGAAGCTTCTACAACCTTTGCAAAGTCCCCATATCCATAATTTCATGGATGACATCTTAATTGCATCGGAAACCTATGAAGAACATATTGCTACGGTTGCTATGCTCCTCAGGAGACTACAGGAAACAGGTCTCACAGCCAGACCTAGCAAATGTCTCATCGGGTTTGAACAGCTAGACTTCCTGGGGCACACTATTTCTCACGGATGCAGTTGGCCTATTAAGAAGAACGTGGAGAAAATAATGGCAGCAAAAAGACCCCGAACGAAGAAAGACGTACGTTCCTTCATATCGCTATGTGCATACTATCAGAAGTACATCCAGAACTTCAACGGACTGACGGCACCTCTGACTGACCTCACAAAGAAAGGTTGTCCTGATAAGGTCATATGGGATCAAAAGTGCGAACACGCGTATAGCACTTTGAAAGGACAGTTGTCTGCATACCCCATTTTGAGGTTGCCTGACATCAAGAAACCTTTTGTACTGAGAGTCGACGCGTCAGGTCAGGGCATCGGGTCAACACTGCTTCAAGCCGATGACAGTGACCTGAACATGCTATTTCCAGTTGCCTATGGCAGTCGGAAATTAAATAAAGCGGAACGGAACTACAGCGTAGTTGAAAGGGAATGTCTTGCTCTGATTGACGGTATCAGACGCCATCATGAGTTTCTTTATGGTACATCTTTCACGGTGCAAACAGACCACGCTCCGTTAGCATTTCTTGGTGCCAATAAAGAATTTAACGCAAGGATCATGCGTTGGGCGCTTCTTTTAAGCGTTTATTCTTTCAAAGTGGAATATATTCCGGGAAGACAGAATGTCAGGGCTGATTTCCTGAGTAGAAACTGGTCTACAGAGGAAGAAGAGCAAACTGAAGATACCACTCATCCTAAAATCACCAATCAGGTCACCTCCATTGTCAAAAAATGAAACATGAAAAATGGTTTCATGTCTAAAAGTGGGGACGATTGTGACGTACGTCTAGTTTGACAAGTGAATTCTCCCTGATATGATGGATGATTTAAAGGGACTTTTAGCTTTTCATAACATTAGAACCCCTGAACATTTGTTGTAACTTTTCGTTTGCCAGAACTCATTCCACCGGGACTCATTTAGTATGCGGCACGAGATCAAAGAGACAGACCGAGGGATTTCAGGGGAGACTATCGGCGTTATCAAAGACAGTAGTGGTCCCTGATACGAGACGCAGTTGCTTGCCGCTAATTTCGCGTCTCGGTGTCAAATGCAGAACCGAGCGAACGGGGGAAAGCCGAAACGGGCAGCAGCGAACGGAGATACGAAGACCAGGGTGCGGTTTCTTCTCTTGATTTGGCGGTCAGATCCCCAAAAGTTCGTGAGATCAAATAAGCTGTCAAGTTTATCATGTCCCACTCAACTTACATTCCATTTTAGCTAAATAGACCATGAAGACTAGACATGTTATCACTCGCTGGCCAGACCTTTACAGAAGCACTAGCTTTATTGAAATCTTGTTATAGATTTTCCCCTGGATTTTATATATATATTTGCAGTGATTTCTATTCTGTGCAAAGCGGTAATATATATTGTGTAAAGTGATCAGTGGTCTAGTTCAGTCATTCTATTTCAATGGAGTTTGTGTTAATTTAAATCTATTAAATTAAACTATCTCAATAGTTCCAGTTGTAAATATAATGATCTATCTATTATATTATTTCAAAAGATAATAGATGCTTAAATTAACTTTTAAAGTCGCGAAGGAATTTATAATTAATAAATTCAGTTAAGTCCTAGTTTTATAGATGTGTGTTTTAACCACTAGAATTCGCGCAGTGTTTATTAAATACATAATTAAATACTCGAGTGTATTATAGGCTTAACGGGAAATTTATCGCGCTTGATTTTTCGGTATGTTACATGTCTTTTTTCTTTCACACAGAGTGATCGTAACCTGCGGTCCCAGCTAAATAAAGAAAGAAATAAAGAAATCATCCTATAAACTTCCAGTCATATTGAAGAAACATTTCTTTTAAAATATAATCTTGTGGCGGTCCTTGCGACCTAGCTGTCAGAATTAAATGAAATAAAGCCCACCCAAGAACATTTTTAAAGAATAATCATCAAATTACCCTTACAAACCTGTAAGATAAACTGGAAGGTAACCATCGCCAGTAGCGATATCATATTTACTGTTTACTGTGAGAGAGTACATATTTTCCTGACTGTGACTGAGCCTAGTTTTTTCCTCAATTGGATTTAATAAAACTACCATCACGCATTGAAGGAATTTTACCATAGCGGAGGATTAAAAGAGACCACTTCATTTTCACCCCTGTGCCGAACTGTGTTAGTGCCATCCCATAGACTCCTTTTTTATATATAATAAAAACACGAGAACTCTTAGTCTTCAAGTCTTGCGATAAGTGTGAATATTTGTTACCAACAAAACCTCGCAAACATCTGGGGCGGGACATCGAAGGACTAGACAGTTCATATGTCGAAAGAGTACTTGCTGTTTTTATATACTTTTATGGATCGTCTGAGGCTGCATTCGGTAAGTGTGTGAGTATATGAGTGTGGATCCTCACGCGTGTGCATGAATGACAGGAAATTTAATCGTTTTCTTTTGTAAACCTGTTGTTAACTTTCTTGCCTAGTAATATAATTTTTCTGTATTCCCTGCATTGTTCCTTTAAGGGGGAGTTGCTAATTGGTTAACTCTGTTTAAAAACCCCCTCCTTTCCATTTGCTTAGTAAAGGGAAGAACAGCTGGGAAGAACAGGTTTTTTTCTATCACCTATACCTAACGTTGTAACCCCTCTTCCAGAGTAATTAACTTCACTGTTAGGTTAACGTACCTATGTTCCTGATATTATCTATCTCTGGACTGGGTTTATCTTTGTCTAATAAGCGGGAAGGGCTTAGTCGATACCAGTCTTCTTCACCCCTCCCAAATTTGTTATTTGCATTTGTGTACTTATGATAATTTATGTAATACCTGCTATTTGTTAGTGATTGATGTTTATTTAAAGTGAATAAAATCACATAAACTCATTTAGTACGGTGTTGGACATACCCACAGCCCAACATTTCCCCTATTCGTTTAATATAGTTTGTATCTACATCGTCTGTGTGTGTGAAAAACACCAAATCGGTGTGCGCGCAGATGCAAGTCTGGAAAACTGGCAAATAATTGTTTGACCAGGAGAGCGGAAGAGAAGATTGAGAGAAGCGATTTGTCGTAAATAAGTCTGTCTTTACTCTCCTCCAGCACGCTGTGAAGCAACTATTTAATATCTACATTTTCTATCACTGAGCTTTCCATCATCATTTTCCACTCTAAACCGGACCACTATTTCTACGACTCTTTTCTCTCAAAATAAATTTACGACAATTACTAACATGTGAACTAACACACACATATATATATATATATATATATATATATATATATATATATATATATATATATATATATATATATATATATATATATATATATATATATATATATATATATATATATATATATATATATATATATATATATATATATATATATATATATATATATATATATATATATATATATATATAATATATATATATATATATATATATATATATATATATATACATTGCCATGCGAATATTAATATATGAAAATCGCTAGTGGATGCTCAAGTCATTTGAGGCTGGCAACCTCAGCATATAGAATGATGATTTTATGAACCACCACTGCAAGGGCTGGTGACTGCTTTATCGCTTGTTTCTTACAGAGAACTAAAAGCATAAGTAGTCCCAAGTTCCATATGGAGCAGGGAGGGAAAGATGAAAGAAATGATGTACATTCTAAGTATAATATTTACATTTTCAAACCAGTGTAAATGTCTATGTAAACATATTCACTTTAAAATTAAAGAAAGTTTCAAACTTTTCAACAAGTGTAGATATAAATGAAAACATATTCAATTTATATTGTGAACATTTTTCAATCAGTGGAGATGTAAATGTAAACATATTCTATCTGTACTATTAACCTTTTCATTTAAATGTAAAGAAAGTTTTCTCTCGAGGGATTAAGTTTAATTCTCATCGAGGGTAAATCTGAGGTAGATGGAATGGTGGAATAGAGAGAAGGGGACACATAAGTATGTGTTGGGAAACGCAATATTCAGGATAGCGTTTCATTGCTATTTTTTTTACCATAGTTGTTGGTGGTACCAGTTAAGGGTACTATCTCTGGAACAAGAAGGAAAATGTGGCTTGAGCTTTAAGACGAGGGACCAACTTCGTAGACAATCCCTGACATTTCTGGGAACGTGCTGCGCCCTAACAACCTTGATCAGCAACGAGCGTGATCAGTCTACCAAGAACCAAACCATCAGCGGGAGCAGAACCTACCCGTGGCAGATAAGTGAAACCTATAAGCTGCCACGTGAACTCCTTTATAAACTTTCATCCCATCATAACAGTGATGACAACTTTCTGTTAAATCATTATTCATATTTCTAAAACCTTGTTAAACCTAAATGATTATTAAATTTGTTATTTGTAATTATACAAATTTAACTTCGATTTAATCATTTTAAATGTACTGCATGTTTGTCTCGGTCAATTTACCAAATACACTCTAAACAGAACTATACCTTAATAATAAGAATTCCACTGAGTAAGTCAGGGTGGAGGCTTGACGAGCTGAAATTAATAATTGCTTAATTCTTCATAAAAGGCGGCGGACCGATATAAAGTTAACATTTGCCCTGCCAATCCAGCATTGTTCTTCACTTCGGAAATATCTTATGGATAGTCCCTTGAGATAGAAGCGTCATTATCCTTCTATCTACCACTCTGCCAAGAGTAATCTTATGCGAAGGTAGACACCTTTGAAGGCCCATATTAGATACTCTTGAGTTTTGGCCACTGTTGGACCACTACCACAAGGCAGGGGAGGCAATCCGTGACACTTCTTGATGTGAAGATTCTTATTTGTTGTATTGGACTTTTGATTTCCATGTACTTCACAATGCAGCGAAAGCTCCTCTTACATTTTGCATTCTTATCTTGATATTACCGTCCGTCTCTCCAACTGTGTCTGTATTGCTGCCAAGATGTATATATGTTTCTACATCCCATACGGGTATCTCCCCAAGCTCAATCTTGTTAACTTTGCTTGCGTCTATTCTCAAAGTCCTGGTCTTTTCCCTAAATACAGCAGTACGAAGTAAATAAATAATAATATTAATTTGATGCAACGCAGAACACCACAGAGTAAATGTACAACTTAGTTTGATACAGTGAATTTTCACGTGTGTTATTTTGTATGGGTGCTCATACCTTGCTAATTCTTTTACTACTCTTAACGGAAACATCATTTCCATGTTTATCAGCTATAATCCCACTATAACAGCTCATCATAGGCATGTTGGCCAGAGTATTCACTGTAACAATTTTTAAGTTTTAAACCGTGACGTCACAGAAGCTATACCTGTCTGAAACCCAGGCTGTTTACTCGTTGTGTTTGAAATAATTGTGATCTGTTTACCAGAGCTGGGGTTGCGTTAATTACATGGTGATTTGTAAAATAATTAAACCGTTAAAGTGGCAGCGTTTTACAGTTTTACATATTGTTTTAAAACATTCTCCTTCTTCGTCGTTGTCTTTCGCTCTCAAATAGTCATTATCTATAAATTGGCATCTGCCTCAGACTTCTCTCGTCGCCATAGGTTTCTTTCTCAAATGGTTGGTGAAGACTATGCTGTTGGTGGTGTTTAACTAGGGCTGAGGAGCTTGTCGATTTTTCGCAGCCAGTGCCAAGTTGAAGAATCCTTGGCATTATCTACATTGTAGATCTAGGCTTTATCTGGGGGTTTTCTGCCATTTGTTGAGTTAGAACTATTATGCCCTGGCCCGACATACATGTAAGGGAATCCTCATATCGGGTTTCAAGCTAGAAGGTGGAGGGGTGGCATATTGTGCAGTCTACGCAATGCATGGGTATCTAAAAAAATGCAGAGCTAAAATAATGACCATTCTGTTAATCAACTCCTCACTTGTAGCTGCCATTGTTTGAGGGCATGTTCTGCTGCTTGCTTGTCTTCTCCTCGTTGACACGTGTCTGTTTTTTCGCTTCTAGCTTGTTGATCATATGGTATTTGAGTATGTAGTGGCCTGTTTTCACTCTGGATCTCTTCTTGGTAAGGAGTAGTTTGTTTCTGTAGATGCTGGACGGACGGACGTACTAATGAAAATCTGCAATTTATCAGAGTGAAGGTGTAGGCATTATTACCTGTTTTACATTTCTGTCTTGCTGTAGCTCACTTTAATGAACTACAAACGTTACTTGAAAATGGAGGAACAATAGAATTGGCGTCACATATTCAAAACATTCTCTCATGATTACTAATAGTTATACAGATTACAAACGGCAGTAGTAAATAGGCGGTATGAACTTTACACACGATACTTAAAATGGCGTGACAAGATCACCAGTGTGGACCTAACAAATTCCAGTGAAACAGAAGATGAGGAAAAGGCGTCGTTGGATATGACTCACATTAAGAACATCAGTTGATAGCTTTGCAAGGCAGTCTTTGTTTTAGAATCCACTAGGTAATATAAATAGAGGGATAGGTAAAACACGCAGAGAATGGAGACAGTCAAATGCCAGTAGAACTGGAGGTGAAAAAATGATGTTGTCGTTGGTTACGACACACATAGAGAAAATCCAGTGGATAGCATTACAGGACAGTCTTTGTACTGGAATACCTAGGGAAATAGAAATAGAGGGAGATGTAAAAACACACGGAGAAGGGATTTAGAGACAGACTTAAGAGGGATGAAGTCACGGAAGGACCGTGAATGGATGGCACTGGACAAAAAAGGCTTGGCATGAACATTTTGAAGTTCTTTGCTCTTCTGTGAGCTGAGAGACAATGGGGTGATGATGATTGCCAGGTCATCAGTGCAAATTGACGTTATACTCAATTATTCAATTCAGTTTCGGTTGGAGGTATTTTAGCGCCTCTCATTTACAGATGATGTATGCGTGCTTTGTCAAGTTACTGAGTTGCCTGTTTAAACGAAAGATAATCAGATTAAATATGGTTTGTCATATGGGTAACAAATGTTCGGCCTGGTTACTAGCACGCGGAGAAAAAAAAGGCAACCCGGTTATGATGTTGGCACAGTCCCAGCTACCTTACACCTTTTCTTTTTCCTTCTTGTATCTTGTTTCTCAGCTGCAGAAAAGCACTCGCTGTATTTTTCCCACACACTTTACTTTTTTTTGTATTTTGAGCTATACTTTTAAGTAGTTTTAAGGTCAACGAAGGAATAACACATTTCTTTAACTGATAATGGTGAAGTAGGTACTGCCGTAGGGGTGTGAAGTGATAGAGACTTCACTATACTCGGTCTCAACTTAGTGAGGTGGGGTGACTAATTCTCTTCCTCGCTGTCTTTGCCTTCCCTAACTCAAGAGCAAAGTCAGGGTAGACGAGTGTGGCTGCTGGGTACCTGGTTTTGAACCCGGTAACATTTACCCCGAAAAGTAAACGTTTTAACTACTCTGCCACTCGACGTTTATAGCGTACTAGCTGTTAGGTTTTTTCCTAGTAAATGCATAGGAAACTTATGAAATGTCAAAATCAAACTATAATATTTTGATATTCTAGTGAAAATGAATTTTCATTTAAGTTAATGACTACCGCTTTAAGTGACTATCCTCGTGCCTTGTTTACAGTAATTGCAAATGCAAGCCGCACAAAATACTGTTATTACTTATGGTTCAACCAGAAAAGGGATTTGCTTTTCAATTTGCTTCCGAATTTTTCCAAAATACTCTTATTTCTTATGATGGAATCGCTGTCGTAGATTTCCGATAGGAGAATTAAGACTAGGTTTGGTCCCTTCTGAATAGGTTTGAATAGGTGATAGACTCAGTGAGAGTTAGTGAAAGGTAATAGAATTTCCACACACGTGAGATGATAGATTTGATATAGTGGCTGTCTCTGAAAGCGAAAAGAATTCTTCTCTCTCTCACCTATCTTCTACAACAGTTGTTACAGCGTCAGACAGACTACACCAATATACATATTACGTATATTTATATCACTCACAGGCACGCACATACACGTGACGACAGGTAAACACACAGACGTGGGAAAACTATAACCATGATATATATATTATCTAGAACGAGCTGACCAAACACGATTATTAAGTTCAAGAGCGATTTTATTATCAGGAAAATCGGCTCACAACATCAAAGAAAGTACATCAAGGAAAATACATATACACATAGTCATAAAAATCAAGGAAATGTTGCAAGGATGATAGCCCCGTTATAGTGTTAACTCTAGGTTTAGCCCGGCCCCGTTAAGAGAACAGATGATGGCGCCAGAGTCACAGATACATAGGGTTTGAGTCTAAGAGTTTTTCTTTGTTTTATCTCGTAATTATATGCACAGAGTTTGAAAAAAATCTGATTTAACCTAAGACAAAAAACACAAGAACTCTAGCCTTAGCAACAAATTATGCAGATTGGAAAAAAAATTAGGACAGCAACAGGGTGTCAAAGATATAATAGTGAAAATATCACTCAGACCAGCGTACACTCATTCATTCCGCCATGGCTTTTCACACTTGTACTCACGACTTTGCTTGCTGCCTCTTGGAACACATTGATTTTAGATTTTTCACACAGACTCAAAAAAATGCAGTCTTCTGCCAAGAAGTCCCCAGTTCCAAAAGACGTATTTAACTCGGAGTCTAAGGGAACGACTACTTGGGTATGCAAATTTGTTCAAATGTCTGATTAAGTCACCTAACAATTATTCCAGGCGCGGGAGTTAGCAGAGCACAGTGTCAATAGCGTAGGTTTCTAAAAAATGATGAATGTCAGGTCGGTGCCTTCCCTCAGTATAGGATTCACTTTAGTCACACCACAGATTTGTCCACAAGATATAATCTAGTCGGGAAATGATTGTTAATATTCACGCCACCAGGCAGCAAATTATATAGAGTTTCTAGAAGAAATTAAGTGCTGGCTCCAAGGTCCAGTATTTATCATTACAGTCTTTGAAAACCCGTTATAGGGATATTAGTATTTCTGTCTAACTTGCACCGTCAGATCAGTGTTACTTGAGAAAACCCACGTGGTTCAAAATAAGGACTGTCTATTTCTTCACAAGTATGGAAACTACTACTAGGTGCTGGTAAAGTTAGGGTCACCCCAAAACTTTCACTGTGTGGAGGAAAAATAACACATATAATATAATAAACAGAATCTGTACTGGTTAAAACTTACATTTAAACTTGCAAGCAGAGAGCTTTGCTTAACATTTAAACTTCCCGTGACGTAAGTTATATTTAAAAATCAGCATTCCTCATAAATTAGGAACACGTGCGTATCCCGTCATCATTCATGAGGCTGGATTCTAGAGTTTATACGTTAGTTTAGAAAAATACACTCGACTGAGTATTAGCAGTTAAATTAAATTCATAAATAGCTACAATTGCCGTTATAAGCTAGAAATTAAATTTTTAGTCTGCTTTCCACTGAATGCTTCCCTAGAAAATATAATAGCCTACCACTTTATTTCTCTTCTGCGCTAAAGAAATAGATTTAAATGAATTAAGCGATTTAACACTTTAACACTCACAAAATCTATATATCTATCATATTAATTACCTCAACCACAGAATTACAGGTAGTCGCACAACTTAAGAATAAAAATGCTGAAAATATTTCTGGAAGTCTAGAAGTTCGACAAATTGCCGAAACAAACTGAGATCTTCTCTAACAGCTATTCTGTTTTCGAGCGACCTATCTACTGTGGAGTCTATGAGCGAGAATGAAATTAAAGTTTCAAACTTGGCCAATATCTTAAAATCAGACAAAGGGCCCAAACTATTTCGCCACGCGAAATTATCTCCCCTACTCCCAACATTTACGTCCGCTTAACGCGTGTCGTAACTGTCACCTACTGACCACGATGTACGCGTGTCAGTTTCAAATCCCAGACAGCCTGACTCCATTTCAGGGCAGTTTTCACACTACAGCTGACCATGGCCCAAGTGAGCGCCATGTCAGTTTGGGATTTTCGAGACAAATGTCTGGATACTGACCGGTGCAGATGTAAAGTATCACACCTCACCGGGACTAATGCCGAGAAGAAGCTCGCGCGCTCGGTGAGAATGTAGACGATTTGCTACGTCCTATGTTCAGCGAACCGACTTATCACGCCTTATGACGCCCTGCAGCCCTGACATCTACGTAATATCGTCCTAGCGCGATTCTCAGTTTATGAGAAGGGAAAACAGGTAAAGTTTGCGAATTATATGAAAATAATATTCGCAAAACGAATGGGTGAAAAAATATACAGGAAAAAAAATTACAGAGATAATAAAAGAGAGAATTTATGTGAAAGAATAGGAAGAAGATGTAGGAAATTAAATGACTATAAACCCTACGTGACAGAGCCTCCCCCCTTTAAGATATGGAAGCACTCCATGTCTACGTTATGGAGTTTAATTTCCTATAACCGTAGCTTCGGGGTGTCTGTCTTCTTCCCTCTCCATCTCCCCCTCCATCTCTGTCCAATTCCTACTCAAGTCCACTCCTCAAAGTTTCCTTCCCCTGGAATGTCTCATATGCGCGCTTGAAAGAGCGTCGCCGCTTCTGACATTTTTGAAAGATTTCCTGTGATAGCGGTGGAATATCCCTGCCACTATCATCATCTTCGTCAGTTTTGGCGATCGTCAGGAGATGGTCGGAGGTTGGCACTGGTTTTTCCAAGTATCTCTTTAAGAGATTTAAATGGAAAACCTTCTCCTTTCCTTCAATAGAGATCTGGTAGTTAGCCTTAGAAATCTTTTTCAGGACGGTAAACGGCCCTTGCCATCCGATCTTCAGTTGGTTGTTCTCAGTAGGGAGTAACACCAAAACTTTCTCTCCTGCTTCCAGTTCTCTCTCTTCCGCGACTTTCCTGTATCGGTTAGCGTGCTTGGTGCGTGCTCGCTTAAAGTTAGTCGTTGCTAGGTCCCACCCTAGTTTCAACCGTTCCTTTAAAACCGACACATATTTACTGGCTGAGACAACTGTCTCATCAGCCTTCTCGTCTGTCAGAGACTGAAGTAAGGCTTCAAGCGGGCCCTTAATGGGTCTGCCGAATAAGAGTGTAGCTGGCGGAAATCCTGTGGAAGTATGAGGAGATTCTCTGTAGCCAAATAATGCTGCAGGAATACAGAGATCCCAATCTTCAGGTTTCACTTGTGCCAGCTTACTTAGCATCATGGTGAGGTTTCCATTAGCACGTTCCACGAGCCCATTTCCGGCCGGAGTATATGGCTTAGTGTGGATGTGCTGGGTCCTCAAGATCTTAACGATCTCATCCATCAACAGGTTTCGGTATGGAGATCCATTATCCGTCAACACTTGCTGCGGGAATCCCAACCGAGTGAAAATCTGCACGAGGGCTTCTGCGACATGCTTGGCATCTGCGCATGTTAGCGGGATAGCTTCTGCCCATAAAGTGCATGTATCGACTAAGGTCAGGATAAACCTGTTCCTTCTTTTAGTCCTTTCGAAAGGCCCTAAAATGTCGATCACAACCCGTTCGAATGGTGTTCCTATTATTGGCATTTCACCCAAAGAAACTGGGGGTGCCCGTTGCTTGGGTGGCACACGTTGGCACTGGGCACAGGATTTGACATATCTGATAATATCAGTATTTACTCCTGGCCACCAATAATGAGTGGTTATACGTTGGTTTGTGGCGTTCTGTCCCATATGTCCGCTAAAGGGAAGAGAGTGCCCCATTTCTAGGATTTGGCTTCTGTACTGTTTCGGTACTAGGAGCTGGTTGTAACCTTGGTCAGGCTTGCCCGTTCTCCGATAAAGTACGCCATCCTCAGAAAAAATGTCCCCGTGCTGTTTGGGTTCCTTAGCCATGGGCAGTTTCCTAAAGCAGGGTGCCAAAGTAGGGTCCTTGTATTGCGCTTCTTTAAGTTCCATAGGTAACAAATTTGGCGCAGGTTCCCGTTCCTTCTTGGTTTGCCCTCTTGTAGTTACTGCTGCCACAATCGGCTCTTCCGGTTTCCCAATACACACGTATCTCCCGCCAAGTATGACTGGGTAGATGGGATCATCCATAACAGCCGCTTTGATCACACCTCTGACAAAGTCAGAGTGTTTCTCCACCAATGCGATGGGAAGCGCTGTAGGTGCCTCACTCTTACGAACTCCACAAAGTTTGACGGTCTCTCCTGTCTCTTGACCGGGTTTAACCAGGTTTCTGGCAACAATGCAATCGTAAGAAAGCCCCGTGTCAAATAAGCAAGAAGTTTGAGAACCGTTCAAAGTAACAGTACCTCGCGTTGAGGGTCTATCCCCAACAGGTTGGGAATCACTGTCAATAATTCCGCCTTGCGAGACTGTCAATAAGCATCCGATGCGTTTCGGCTCGGTGTGCTCGGTCTGATCATATGTCCCGTGCTCAGGGGTTCTCCCTTTGCCACCTTGTCCTTTCTGGCTGCGCTGCCATGTAGGGCGGTCGGGTTGATCAGACTGTTTGGGGTGGTTGGGGTACTTGTTCTTGTAGAACTTGGATTTTTCAGGAGGGGGGTTTTGAGGTCCAGTTTCTCTGTGGTTATTTAGGTTAGAAGCCTGAGAAGATTGCTCAAAGTTATGTTTTCGAAAATGCTCCTCTGTCGGTTTCCGCTTTGTGGCCGGTAGTTCAGCCAGCGCATTGTGATAACGCTCAGACTTTTCCAAGATGTCTTCAAGTTTTTCTGCCCCCTGCTCAGCGAGAAATCTCCGGGTATCAGCAGACAAAGTGTTCTTTATTTGTTCAGTTAGAACAAGTTCCTCAAGACCTTCATAGGTAGAGGGGAGCTGCGAAAGCTCAAGGCACTTTGTTAGATATCCCTTAAGACGAGGTGAGAACTGGTGAAAAGTTTCAGAATTCTCTTTCCGGCTGTTGCGAAACAGTTGCAAAAACTTGCGAGCGTTCATTTCAAAGCGCTCCAGTAACGCTTTCTTCAACACATCGTAGTCGTCTTGTTGGCTACTTTCCAGCTTAGAATAAACATCATAAGCAGAACCTTTTAGGGCCTGGGAAAGTTTCATATTCCAACGCGACCTCTCTAACCCGTACAGAGTTGCAATTTTCTCAAATTTTTCTAACCATGTGTCAATCTTCTCATTTGGACAAGGAAAAGATTCAAGAGTGAAAGACATAGCATTTAGTTGAAAAGATTGAGTGTTAGCAGGGTCAGTTAAGGAAGAATGAGGAGAAGACTCTCCATTGCTGGAGGTAGAGGCAGCACCACGACTTTGGAACTCTAGAGTTTTAAGCGCCAACTCGTGCTGTCTCTGTTCCCTCTCCTTCTCCTGCTGTCTCTCCTCCCTCTCCTTCTCGTGCTGTCTCTCCTTCTCTTTTTCCTCATGCTGCATCCTGCGAATTTCCATTTCCTCGTCCATTTTCTTCTGCTGTAATAGACGGTCTGCTTCTTCTTTCCTCTCCGCATCATATCTCTCAAGTTCGTCCCTGACAAAAGCTTTCGCTTCGTCTCCGTCCAAACCTTCTTGTCTCGCTTCGTCCCTGAGAAGCTGTCTAAGCTTTGCTCTCTCGGCCATATTAGGTCAGTGACTGAGACTATTGGAGAAAGAAAATAGGAAAAAGGATACACTGGTTCCTACCACTTACGAGAAAAAAAAATTACCAAAAATCAAAAGATGATATATTTAACCCTGGGATACCTCCTCCAAAATAAAATCTAATTATCGCTGCTATTATCGGCAATAAAGCACTCAATGCAAAACACGACTACGCCAAATAAATGGTAGTTAAGATTACAACTGAAAAATAAGTTGCTACAGTGGAAAAGCAAAAGAATATTGCAAACATTAAAGAGAAAAATAATCCCTTAATTTTTAAAAATCCACTATAAGTTCGCCCCTGAAGTCAGATCGGGTAAGGGAGGGAATTAATCTGGACAAAAAGTCCGAAACACACTCCTTAACTTAGTTCAAACGCCGTTCTGCCTCAGTACCCAGTGAATGTTATACACTCACCACTTTACCAGCATTTAGTATTACAATCAGCAGTTAACATATATCCCGACAAAATCAACCTGTAACCAAAATGTATATTATTCAAAGATGCTGTGGAAAAAAAAACTTATTAGTTTGTGTGGTCAGCACGCCCGTAAACAGATCGCTAGTCTAGGGGGTAATTATTTTTAAAAGATACACAACTCACAAGACATCACACTCTTACTCTATTACAGAATAAGAATCTTAAATACAAAATCCAGATAGACGAGTCCACGTTTGTCGTACTCGTCTTCCTATTCTAAGTTCAAAGACCGGAAACGAGCCCTCATTTGTCGTACTCGTCTTCCTATTCTAAGTTCAAAGACCGGAAACGAGCCCTCATTTGTCGTACTCGTCTTCCTATTCTAAGTTCAAAGACCGGAAACGAGCCCTCATTTGTCGTCGATTTCCGATAGGAGAATTAAGACTAGGTTTGGTCCCTTCTGAATAGGTTTGAATAGGTGATAGACTCAGTGAGAGTTAGTGAAAGGTAATAGAATTTCCACACACGTGAGATGATAGATTTGATATAGTGGCTGTCTCTGAAAGCGAAAAGAATTCTTCTCTCTCTCACCTATCTTCTACAACAGTTGTTACAGCGTCAGACAGACTACACCAATATACATATTACGTATATTTCTATCACTCACAGGCACGCACATACACGTGACGACAGGTAAACACACAGACGTGGGAAAACTATAACCATGATATATATATTATCTAGAACGAGCTGACCAAACACGATTATTAAGTTCAAGAGCGATTTTATTATCAGGAAAAATCGGCTCACAACATCAAAGAAAGTACATCAAGGAAAATACATATACACATAGTCATAAAAATCAAGGAAATGTTGCAAGGATGATAGCCCCGTTATAGTGTTAACTCTAGGTTTAGCCCGGCCCCGTTAAGAGAACAGATGATGGCGCCAGAGTCACAGATACATAGGGTTTGAGTCTAAGAGTTTTTCTTTGTTTTATCTCGTAATTATATGCACAGAGTTTGAAAAAATCTGATTTAACCTAAGACAAAAACACAAGAACTCTAGCCTTAGCAACAAATTATGCAGATTGGAAAAAAAATTAGGACAGCAACAGGGTGTCAAAGATATAATAGTGAAAATATCACTCAGACCAGCGTACACTCATTCATTCCGCCATGGCTTTTCACACTTGTACTCACGACTTTGCTTGCTGCCTCTTGGAACACATTGATTTTAGATTTTTCACACAGACTCAAAAAAATGCAGTCTTCTGCCAAGAAGTCCCCAGTTCCAAAAGACGTATTTAACTCGGAGTCTAAGGGAACGACTACTTGGGTATGCAAATTTGTTCAAATGTCTGATTAAGTCACCTAACAATTATTCCAGGCGCGGGAGTTAGCAGAGCACAGTGTCAATAGCGTAGGTTTCTAAAAAATGATGAATGTCAGGTCGGTGCCTTCCCTCAGTATAGGATTCACTTTAGTCACACCACAGATTTGTCCACAAGATATAATCTAGTCGGGAAATGATTGTTAATATTCACGCCACCAGGCAGCAAATTATATAGAGTTTCTAGAAGAAATTAAGTGCTGGCTCCAAGGTCCAGTATTTATCATTACAGTCTTTGAAAACCCGTTATAGGGATATTAGTATTTCTGTCTAACTTGCACCGTCAGATCAGTGTTACTTGAGAAAACCCACGTGGTTCAAAATAAGGACTGTCTATTTCTTCACAAGTATGGAAACTACTACTAGGTGCTGGTAAAGTTAGGGTCACCCCAAAACTTTCACTGTGTGGAGGAAAAATAACACATATAATATAATAAACAGAATCTGTACTGGTTAAAACTTACATTTAAACTTGCAAGCAGAGAGCTTTGCTTAACATTTAAACTTCCCGTGACGTAAGTTATATTTAAAAATCAGCATTCCTCATAAATTAGGAACACGTGCGTATCCCGTCATCATTCATGAGGCTGGATTCTAGAGTTTATACGTTAGTTTAGAAAAATACACTCGACTGAGTATTAGCAGTTAAATTAAATTCATAAATAGCTACAATTGCCGTTATAAGCTAGAAATTAAATTTTTAGTCTGCTTTCCACTGAATGCTTCCCTAGAAAATATAATAGCCTACCACTTTATTTCTCTTCTGCGCTAAAGAAATAGATTTAAATGAATTAAGCGATTTAACACTTTAACACTCACAAAATCTATATATCTATCATATTAATTACCTCAACCACAGAATTACAGGTAGTCGCACAACTTAAGAATAAAAATGCTGAAAATATTTCTGGAAGTCTAGAAGTTCGACAAATTGCCGAAACAAACTGAGATCTTCTCTAACAGCTATTCTGTTTTCGAGCGACCTATCTACTGTGGAGTCTATGAGCGAGAATGAAATTAAAGTTTCAAACTTGGCCAATATCTTAAAATCAGACAAAGGGCCCAAACTATTTCGCCACGCGAAATTATCTCCCCTACTCCCAACATTTACGTCCGCTTAACGCGTGTCGTAACTGTCACCTACTGACCACGATGTACGCGTGTCAGTTTCAAATCCCAGACAGCCTGACTCCATTTCAGGGCAGTTTTCACACTACAGCTGACCATGGCCCAAGTGAGCGCCGTGTCAGTTTGGGATTTTCGAGACAAATGTCTGGATACTGACCGGTGCAGATGTAAAGTATCACACCTCACCGGGACTAATGCCGAGAAGAAGCTCGCGCGCTCGGTGAGAATGTAGACGATTTGCTACGTCCTATGTTCAGCGAACCGACTTATCACGCCTTATGACGCCCTGCAGCCCTGACATCTACGTAATATCGTCCTAGCGCGATTCTCAGTTTATGAGAAGGGAAAACAGGTAAAGTTTGCGAATTATATGAAAATAATATTCGCAAAACGAATGGGTGAAAAAATATACAGGAAAAAAAATTACAGAGATAATAAAAGAGAGAATTTATGTGAAAGAATAGGAAGAAGATGTAGGAAATTAAATGACTATAAACCCTACGTGACAATCGCAAAAGCAATTTTATTCTGCTTCCGAGTTTTAGCAAGAAGCAAATTAATAAGACACATTTTCCTTTTCCGACTGGCACACCAAGAAAGAATAGTCAAACTCATCCTTTTTTAACGTTCTTACAACTGTTTTTCGTAGTACGTTCTTTTCAAACATATATACATTATTGCGTGTTAAAAAAACATGATTATTATTGTCTGTCATACATACTTCAAATATGAAAGGCATAGTGATTATGTTGAGCTGTATTTTTAAAATAAAAGTTTCTCTTTTCGGTGAGACACGACCTATTCAACCTAGACATACGGATGACGCGTGTTATATTATGACACATGGCTATATAAAGAAGATCTTTCGTTCTGGTGTATTGTTTAGCTTTGGGCTAGTTTTTTTTTTTTTTTTATAATGACAAAAAAAAAAAAAAACCAAAAACTTAAATGTTGCCTTATTTTGCCTCGTTTAAGATTGGCAAATGTCCATAGAATACCCTTCGGTCCAGCAATGTGATAAAGACCTCTTTCTTAATAAACGATAATGCGGTCTGATTCAGTTATGAAGATTTTTTTTTGTTTAAATAAAATTTTGCCTCGTTTTGGCGAGGACGGGACGTCCAACCTAGCCGGTTATATTAGACCGCATGTCCAAATATGAAAGACTTATTTTTTCTTTTTTTTAAAATACCCCTTTTGGGGCGCAAAGTGAGGCCTATTGACTTTATTGTGTAAAATATGTGGCCCTGGCCAAGACACTTTGATCTTAGCCAAAAGGCCGAGCAAAAGGCACCTCTGTCTTCTTTATTTTTATTAAAAAAATTTTTTTTTTTAAATACCCCTTCTGGGGCTCAAAGTGAGGTCTATTGACTTTATTAATAGAATGTGTGAATTGTGTGTGATCCGGCCCTGGCTAAGTTGTGTTAATGAGGCTTTTTTATGTAAAACTTTTGCCTCGTTTCGGCGAGGCGCGTCCCGTTCAACATAGTCGGTTATATTAGGGCGCATGTCCAAATGAGGCTTTCAATCTCTGATAAACTATGTAATATTTGCTAAATAAACAAAAACTGCTTGATAAAATGTAACTAAATTTGATATAAACAGTAATAATAACTTAAATACTATAAAAAATAATATTTTTTTAAATTTTTGCATAAAGTGTTAGTGTTTGTTAAAATAATTTAAATTGCGATGTAAAATAAAGAAATGTGACATTGTAAATAACGACGTTTAATAATAATAATTTTATTGTTTAGATTGTTTCCCTTGATTCATAATTTTGATTGTTTCCCATGATCAGATAAGTACGGCCCTGTATTACGCATAGAAAAATAAAGCACACCACGTAGTGAGTCTTACTTTTATTCGGATACGGATCCACATTGTATAGTCATTGTTTTTTATTTTTAAATTTTCCTTTAGATTAAAAGTGTATGGATAATAGTTTTGAACTATGTTGTAAAATATGGAAAAGTATGACAATTGTCACAGAAACAAAACAATAGTTTTTACATTTGTATTACTTCCCTTGATTACTCATGAATTTTTATTTAATGATTATAGCCCCTGATCTGTTTACATTTGTTACGAAATACTGTAATTACTGATAATGTCATAAGTACAATACTAAATTATAAAATAACTGCATGGCGTACTCCGGCGGTACCTAAAGATAGTCTCTGCCAAAATTCATCAAGAAATAATAAGGCATGCGGATTTGTATTGAGAACATAGAAACATACTTTGCCTTTTATTTATATAGATAAAGATGCATAATCGTGTTGAATCCCGTAGTAGACAGAAAGGCCGAAAGCACGTGCACAGAGGCACGATGTTTCGAGAGGTGGACAGAAAATAGCCTATCAAAGTTTGGTATCAAGGCTAACAAAATATATGGCTTTTTATCATTACATCCAACGTTTCCGTCAGGAAGCGGCCTGTGATCTGTTGTGATGATTATTATTATTATTTATTATTATTATTGACTTAACAAACATTTGAAGAAGAAGAAGGAGAAAGTCAGTTTTTTTTATTCCATGTGGCTTTTCAAATATGCCAAGGGCCAACAATGGGGGTCAGTTGTGCCTACAGGTAGATCCCAAAAGATGATTTGTAGATCTCTGATGACCGAAGGGGAAAGAAAGAAAGAGTGTTTAAGCTAGAGAAATTTAGGAATAACGTTTTCCTACTAACATTTAAAAGCTCCACACCAAAGGTACTTTTCCTTGTCCCCAGTGAAGACCTGTGGCCTAGCGTACTAACATTCACTTTGTTCGTGTCTTGCATAAGATGGGAACGCGATTTTTTTCGATGACGTGAAGGTAACATTCGGTCAAATGTCATACAGATTAAATTTCCCACTGCTCTGTTGATGAAATTTCAGGAAGAGATAGTTGGTCTGAGATAAAAGTTACATGTCTGAACGTTAACCAAATACAATGGAATCTGAAAACAGCTATGATTTCATCCAGGTAGATCTTTGCGAGCTCAGTATTTCTAAAGTTTATCCCTACAACTCCTGGGTTGCCTACCATGATACATGCCGTCTCTCTCGCAGATTTATATTTATATAGATATGTTTTACATACAAGTTTACTTCCTTATATTGTGAAGATAATATCATGCTGCTGGGGCATACAGACTATATGTCTTCTTTGCATTATGGCATGATGCCAGGCCAGAAATTGTCATACCAGATTTCAGGAGCACATACCTGTCTTAATGCCATGAGATTCCCCCAACATGCTAATGATCCAATCCAAGAAGTATCCACGCAGCTTCTTCTCTGTGTCATGGAGCTGTTCACACACTAGACACTTTCATATTGGCAACTGTATTTGTTTGTGTAAGTGCGTTATTTACATGTTCAAACTTGCTCGATCGGGACAGCTAATGGGGATTTGGTTACTACATATCCCATGGTACCCTAGAGCGCCTATGCCTGTAACGCTGTGACGACGTTGGATCATTTTGGCGTAAATCCCAACTTTCGTTTTTGTATTTTTTTTTCATTTTTTTTTTCTTTATTTCGCAGTGTTCTACTTCGGTTCTCTCTATCTCCCCAACTTTTTTTTTCTCTTCTCGTGTAATCTTTCAATGCCCTCTGTGTATTAGGCCAGAGTAAGTGTATATTGTTGGCAACGTTCGCCAGCTCATTTTAGCGTCAGGTCCCAGGGGTGGCGGAGGGCGTCACCCGTAGTGCTGTCTCTTAATTATATCGTTGGTTTTTCTTTTTAATGCCATAACGATAAACTGTCATGTATTCTCTCTCTTTGCTGTCCTCATCGTGTTTACATCACTTTTGCCCGATCTTATTGGTTTTTAGCTGTCTCCTTTTCATAACATGCTATATACAGTCGATTTATTCTTTTTGATGTCCGTAATCAGCGTTGCCATCAAACTTTCCTATTTTAGAACTTCCTCTTTGGTCTTTTAGCAGTCTGCGACAGTCATGTCGTTCTCTGTTTTAAACCAAAAAAAATAATGTTTATGCTTTATCCTGTGATCTTCTTGTTCGTTTGTTGATTGTTTACGTAACAGAATCAACTCTTGTTTAAGCCTGAAGAACTTTGTTTACAAAATACTTAACAATCACAACAAGGATTTGGGAAGTCGAAGGAATAAGACAGATGATCATTACTTATATCTTCATTATTTTCACTTTGTGTCACAATCATTTTGTTTTCACAATGACCATTGGATAAAACATGCAGGGCGTGATGCTCCCAACCTAACGAGGTGGTTCCTTAGAAGTCTTCATGAACATGTTCTTTTCTATGTAGACGTTTATTTGGGCCGTGGCTATAGGGAGAATACTGGGACTGTGATATCACCGTGTCTATGCACGGTTTGTATGCTGTAAGCTTTGATATCCTTTTACTAAAAAGTATAAATTAGGACTAAATAGTCCAGCATTCACAGAAAAAAGGACGGGGCGGGGGGAGAGAATAAAGAATAATGCAACTCAACAACACCGGCTCTCTTATCATTAAAATTCGGCCCAGTATCGTATAAAATGCAGTGGGCCAGTGTTTATATTTGCATTGCACTTTTCCAG
Source organism: Oreohelix idahoensis (assembly GCA_024509875.1). Classification (NCBI taxonomy): domain Eukaryota; kingdom Metazoa; phylum Mollusca; class Gastropoda; order Stylommatophora; family Oreohelicidae; genus Oreohelix; species Oreohelix idahoensis. Next base: position 245,254 of record JAMPIV010000563.1, on the reverse strand, counting down.
TGTCTTTGTCACAAGGCTGTGATTAGTGTTTTACCTGTTTCAGCATGTGGTTTATTTTATGAGGTAGTGACTACGTGACGGTATTGTCTCCCCTGCTCTACATTAGTGGTCTGATAATGGCCGAACTTAAAGTATAAAAATGATGGTTTTCAAGGGTTCCAACCTTCGCTCAAGATTACTCATGGCAGAGTCCTAACTAGAAGAATGGTACTTTTGCTTAAGGGAGTCTCAGAGGATTTTAAAGGAAAGGAAGCATAACAACCGAGATCACATCTAAACTGTCATGAACTTATTATTCTCTCGCCCCTTCTGTGAGGAAAGATATTTTCGTATTTTCTGAGCCCCCAGCTGAAGGTGATTCAGCAACTATTCATTGACTAGCCCTGTATGGTATGTATTTTGTTTTTAAAAAACCTGAGTGTCAAGTGCTAAGCTGTGTTAGCACAATGACATACATTGTGACATTACAATTTGAGCAACAAACATGGCTCGTTCTTCACATTTAATAGTAACTCAATAGACTCGAACACCTAAGTACGATATCCGATGTCTTTATATCACAAATATTCAGCGCAACAGAAATAACATCAGCAGACTGCCACTTTGGCCGTGAATCACAAGAATACTACAATGCATCATGTACACCATCGAAACAATGTTCGCATAGAAAAATCTCACTATGTCTTGCTATATCTCAACCTGCACTATCTGCTTTCCATAATACAATTCGCCTTCTCACTCAGCATAACCTTCACTCGCTCGAATCTCTCTCGTCTCTCCGCTACAACACATGACCTTTTTTATACCACTTCGCTCATTCACACTAGTTTTAACAACACTACTCGACTGTTACTAATACCATTCATGAACACAATCAAGCTTAACATTAACTCACTTCAGCTCACAACTTACATAAACACATCTAGCTCCAGACAAAGCATAAGTACTGACATACATTCTACAACAGTTCATGACACTGAGTCATACGGGTGCAAATTCGCTCAATAATGATTAAATGGACTATAGATTTATATTAACATATAACAAGTTTAGTAATCAGTTATGAGTTAACAAGATTAAAATAAATAAAGTTGTTTATAAAAATGAAGCAGTGATGTTTGTCTTCATCGGATGATAGTAAATTTTGATGGCTAAGAGGAACAAATTTGAAATGTCCATTGGCTTGAATGCTACTTAGCTGACGATGTGGGGTCAGTTGGCGTCTACTTCAGTCGCTGTTGGTTCTCACAGGGGCTTTGGGCTGGTCTTTTTCTTCAGGCATCAAATATGGTGACAGAAGCACGTCCGTTGCCGCAAGGCCGGGGTAACTCCTAAGGTTGCAAGCATCTTCAAGACCCGTCTGATGTAAGCGTCTAGCCTCGACTGCTGGCAACTTGTTCCACATACTAAGAGGAAACAAATGCTTCTTTTTTTAAGTATTAGGTCTCTTGATATGAACATCACGCGACCTCTGCTTCGATCCACCACTTCATCTTCCTCAAAATTTTTACCCCTCACTGAGCATTAATTTTAGACCCAGTGTCGCGGACGGAAGTGCTTTTGGACGCGGAAGACGACAATATATATATATATATATATATATATATATATATATATATATATATATATATATATATATATATATATATATATATATATATATATATGGTACCGTCTTTCAGGTGGTTGGAGTTACTGAGTATACTCGCAACTATTCACGCTGTAGGCAGGTTCCGAGGACTCATGATTTCCAGTAATATAGTTGAGGTTTTATCCTTTCTAATTTTAGAAGATCCTCTAGTACTCTGTCCGGTCCTATACTGGAATCCTGATTCTGTTGGTTATCATGGCTGTCCGAGGTTTCTCCACGACAAGATAGAAATGCAGTGAAGTAGTCTTACAATGCTGTAAGTTTTAAACGAAATTTCGCTTCCACTCATATATTTCTCCGATGAGGGAAGCTCCAATCAACAGTAGTTTATTTTAGCATTTAAATGCCAACCAACTACAGAAAAGCATGTGATTTTGGTAGGGGTTTCCCCCACCCTCAAGTAGAACATTATTGCATAACACATAAAATATCCCTCTTACAGGCCATTTTCAAACTCATCTGGCCGTCCTTCATGTCCGTATAAGGTCTTGCCACATCCATTGTTACTTATCATGTTTACCAGGGAGCCAAGCTGGTGTAATGGTTACCACACTGCGATCGGGTGATCCAGGTTGGAGCCCTGGCGAGGACATTTGAAGCAGTGTCGTCGCCCGGGACTTGGACTGGAATAATTCGAGCCCTGGCGAAGACATTTGAAGGAGTTTCGTCGACCAGGGACTGGAATAACTTAAACGGCTCCTGAGCCGACCCAGCTCTAATCGGTACCTCCAAAATCGGAGAGTATCTGCCTGAATGGCGAGAGGACACCTGTCATTATACAGGGGGAAAAAAAGGGACACTCACGTAAAATCAGTCTCTGGTTAGACATATTAACCGGAGATTTCGCCTCGAGTAATAGCGGGCGTACGATAAAAAACAAATGTATACCAACTCACTGCGTTACAGATCTATCACTGATAATCTCTTTCGAGGTGTTAATTTGTAATAGGTGTTTATTACAACGAAGTCAATCTGCCAAGAAGCCTTATTTCATTCCCCCGTCTTTAACAAGATTGTTATCTTCGAAGATCCCATTTTCTCCAAGCTTTCCCAGCTGGCCATGTCTGCAAAATTAGCATTTTATCTAAAATTTCCATCTGAGATCCAGATTGGACAGCTGAGACAGCATTGTTTCGTTGCAATTTTTGCCGACCATGTTCACGAATCAAACGTTCGTTAAGTGCCTTCCCCGACAAAAATATGGGGTTAACAATAAGAATGTCGCTAACTGTAGACTCTTAATTGTCTGATTAGCGATTAAACAAACAAACAAACACGTCAAGCGGTCAGGAACCGTATGGTGCATGACGAAGTAGGACACGATGACCTCGGTCGATGAAAGCGAAAAAGTACTTTGAGGAGCGGTTGAGAAGGAAGAGAAAGAATGGCACAGGAGAGGTTACAGGAAAATGTAACGTTCAAATATCAGCCATTATGATTCAGTAGTGAAAGAACAACATAATGAAGTTGGTATTTTACTCATTTTTATTTCTCTGACTTGCCAATTCATTTCATAGGCACAATTCAGTTTGCTGCAAAAGTCTGAGAACAATGTGTGATCGTACAAAACATTGTCAGCTGGTTTGAGGTTCGTCATCTAACATGAAGACAAAAGGTAGCCACTTCCCTTGAGGTTCACATCCATTGTACTACGACTGTTCAGCTCGCTTGCACAGCATATAAGAGGCAGAAAACAGGCGTGCGGTAGCAATCTAGGCGAACCGTCAATAAAAAGAACAGGTTATAATCTTAACTGGTTTTTACCTTACGGTTCGTTCAACACACAGCAATAATAAGTAACTTTTGTACGTTTTGAATATCTCTCACTCATAAATCTTCTGCACTCATCCGGGGGCTGTCTCACACAAGAATTCTCTTGAAATCTCCACACAAATTGGTCTCTGTCGCCGCAGTCTGTCTTCCAACTTCCACTATGAACCAGTCGGTGGGTCATATTGTCATCACCTGATCTGTTATGCTATATGTTCACGATGATTATGAAAATGATGAACTGTTGGCAGTTTTATACAGGTTTGGACCTACACTAGTTGTCTGCAGCTATCAGCACATGAGGAAAACCTGGCAATCACTGCTTGTCACCAAAACCTCAGTGTGAGCTTGTCAACTTTTTCATTATATATTATTAAAGAAAGAACAGAGCTACTTGTTTCTGAGGCATGTCGTAAGAGGCGATTAATGTGAAGTTGCGCATGATGCTGGCCAGAGGTGTCCCTAAAGTACATCGCACCCGGGGCGGATGTTACCTGTGACACCTCCTTCCCTAGTAAAGAAACACACATGTAACATTTTAACAGATGTAAGTACTATATTAATAGTGTCCGATCGCACCCCCTACCCGTTACCCGAGGCGGACCCCCCCCCCCCCCCCCCGCACCTCTGTTAGTACGCCACTGTTGCTGGCAACCTCTTCATGGAAAATAAACTGCTATAGCACGTGTCACTCATTAGCTTTGCCCTCAAACAAATGTCATTATCTGATTAACCGTCCAACGTATTAATGCCATACGATGTTATATTGGGTTAGACCCAACAAATATATACTTTATATCTGTGCATCTTGTCTAGCTCCCATAAACGAATGAAATCCTTTGATCTTTGTCGGCATACTAATTATTGTGTATCGAGAAAAGAAATTTTACCACTTCAGTCACAGATTCTGTGAATTGATTAGGCATAGGCGTGTCTACTATTACAATAATGTGGTCATCACGTTTGCATATGAATACCTGTTGAAGATGATTTCTTAAATGATCTGCATGCGAGATACTCGTGACATTGTTTGTCATTGACATTTAGTGCGCTACCAAACTGGACCTTCATTGATCTAATTATTTCAATAGGTATCACCACTTTGCGGTTCATAAATATCATAATGGAACGTTGCTCCTCTACTGTGCTTGTAAATAACGGTAAGGTCATCTTTAAAGAAATTAAACTTCATCCGAATCATAATCAGATGTCTCTGAGAAATTGATAATCAATCTCGGCTGAATGAAGGACAAACCATCATTCGTCCAATATTCCTCTTCCTCTTGTAACACATGGTTCTCACATTTCTTCCAATAATCCCTGGCTATATTGGAGATGGCGGCTTTTGTTAGTATTTCAACATCTTTTAACTTTGAACGTTCTATTTTCTGTTGCTACATGTTCCTTAATTTTAGCACAGACTAATTCTATTGCGTTTAAGTGAGAATGGTAAGGAGGCAATCTTAAACATCTCTGACAATGTTCATGGATTGCCTTGTCTATGTGAAATATCTTTGTATGCTGTGTCTTTTTTACAATTCCAAGTAATTCTGGCTTCAGGGACATTTCGTTGAATGGAATGTTGTTTTTGGTCAGCCAAGTCTTTATTACATCTTTAGTACTTGATGAATTAGGAACTTTATCTTCTGGTGCCACAAAGTTGTGATATGAAGCATTGTCCATTATCAAACACGACGGTCCATCCAATGAATTGGCCTAAATTTTGTGTGTAAAACACTGGAATTAGAAATTTCAGATGTCTCTATCCAGCGGTACAATGATCGTTTGCTTATCCCCAAGGCTTGAATAGAGGACTCTCTTTTGTGGGTTTGAAATAGAATGATATAGTTTTCCTCGAGTAGCTTCATGGCAGAAATACTTAAAAATCCTATTTGTGATTTGTTGTAATGTCATAAAATGTACTCGCAGACTCATTTTTCCTACTTAACCACACAATACTTTTTGTAGACACACCTTTGATTGACAATGTGTGCGTAACACCGGATATAAACTGTTTTATGTTCAAGAAGTGCAATTTCACGCAATTTCACACTAAAATCATACCAATTGTTTGATAAACCAGTGATGTGCAAATGAGGTCGTATAATTAATTTACTGTAGACATTTCAATATGTGTGTGTGTGATGTGTGTTGGCAAGTAGGATTTTGATATTATAGCGCAAAGAAACGAAAATTGAAACCAATGGCCGCATTTTAATGAAAAATTTAATTCATAGGGTCTATACCATTTCAAATTCACACACAAAATTTTACTTATATGCGTTATATGTTCGCTGAGATATAGCATTTTGAAGTTGGGCAAAGCTAGTGAAACGTGCTATAGGGAAATGTTCCACTGCAAGAGCACATTAATGCTTTGACACAGGTTTCTTGCAAGGGAGTTAACTGTAGTGGTAACTGTATGCTCCTTGACGCAGGTTTCTTGTAAGGGAGCTAGATGTAGTGGTGACTGCATGCTCCTACAGGAGCATAGGTAAGTAGAAATGTGTGATGTTTGGACACACTGCCAGAACTTGGCGGAAGATGTCATATGCTACCACTTGAGACATTCGTGGATGGCGACCTGTCAGTTCTAACGTCTGGTGAAATCCAAGTCCAAAGAATGCTAGGATGCCTGGGTGAACTGCTTAGCTGCTGACGAATGAACAAGCCTAATAAGTCAGTGAAGCCTATCAGTTAGGAAAGGGAACATATCTGCAGTAGATCATGGTGTCAGACCAGAGAATTTCATGGCCGTTGAAGAACTTGTGAAATGTCTTGGCAGGGCGAACGATGCCGCCAAAGAACCGCTGTAAAATATTCAAAGAATAAATGCATACCCATTCGCTGCCTAAGGGAAGGAGGGGTGGTTTAACCTGTATGAAATGTCGGACTGTTAAACTGACTTTTCTTGTGAGCTTTGTGAGCAGAAAATTCCGAACTGAAAACTACGCACAAAATAAGAAATGAGTGAAGGTCAGTAAATAATAACACATTTCGTCACGCGCATATCCCTACGGCCCTAGTATGGACACTTTATAAAGGAACAGCCATTAGTCGAGGAAATTAACTGGTATATAGAGTATGTTCAGTGTATGGAATTTCTCTGTACATTGTACTGTAAGGAAAACGTTGAATGAGCAGGAATTTAGAAGGGACACTTCCTATTCTAGAATATTGCTTGTGTGTAAGGGCAATTGAGAGAGTGGGTTGGCGGGTGAGTAGATGGGTGGGTGAGTGAGTAAACATCGAGTTGTATAAGGATCTCCAGTCGGCAAGTTGGGATGGATAGCGTGGTTGCGAGGGACTTTCGATTTCTCCCTTTTACGAAATACAGGACCAGTAATATATTTTCCCAACGGGCTGATCACCCGTTTGCCAGTCACTTTGATTACGGAAACAACAGCAAACGGATTGATTTGTCGTTGCCCTAAAGACGCCACTAGGCGTAATGGCCACTGACTGCTTTGCCGGTCTGTTACGTACATTTATTACCTAAGGGGGTAGTCTTCGGTCCTGCCAAATGTACGCACCAGTCTTGATATAGTTATATTATTTGTGCGGTCGAATGATTCGCGCACTGACGTGCACAAAGCAGTGAGTGTTGCTTTGGAACGCACGGGTAACCTAGTTGAGTAGTTGGTGACGTCATGATTTGCAGGGGCAACATGGAACTTGTTTATGTCCATGATTGTTATATTATATTTGTATTCAATGGCATGTTTATGGAAAGCCATTTATTCTAGTGATCTGTATTGGTCTTCAGGTCGAAACCAATAGCAGCAATGTCACGTAAGTTATCGCCCCACTTCTTATTTAAAGCTGTATTATAAGGCCGCTCTAATACTAGTCTAGCGGGAATACGATATTCCTAGAATGGATCTACAGAGTCGTTTGCCTTTAGGATTTGTATCGTAGAAGAAGGATTCCTACGAGTGGAAGAAGTTATTGATTACTTTATGCACATGTTTTAATATGCTGTTACAACAGTGCCAGAATCGTGGCATAGAATGGGAGAGGTTAGCCAACTGGAATCTCTAACCTGTTCGTACTATCGTGTATGACTTTGTGTGAAACTATATGCTATATAACGCTATGTATGAAGAACGTCTGGGAATTTAATAAATGTAATATGGAAGATTTTATCCTGGAGTATGAATACGTTACCATGATTGACGTCCTTGAAAGAAGGTCAATGGACTTGAATGAGAAGAATATTATACGGTAACAGTTTGTGATCCTTAGTCACTGGAATATAAGAGAACTTGACTGTTAGAGAATCTGCAACAACTGTTAACAGTAGTATTAACATTTCGACGTGTGATCTTCGCATCTGTAACTATGATTGTCTCGTTGCACTCCGTTGGTGTCATGTTAATAAAATATATATGTACTGTCATCGCCGACTTGTGTGCAGCCAATTGTTAACCCACCAACGGGCTGATCACCCGTTTGCCAGTCACTTCGATTACGGAAACAACAGCAAATGGATTGATTTGCCGTTGCCCTAAAGACGCCAATAGGCGTGATGGGAAACAATGACAAAGAAAACCTATCTGCTGTTGCCCTAAGACGCCACTAGGCGTAATGGCCACTGACTGCTTTGACGGTCGGTGGCTAAGGACGGAAGAAGAAGAAGAAGAAGAATTGTTAACCCGTTGAACTATACTTGTTGGAGTTCATTTTAAGGAACATTTTCTGACGTTTGTTGTTTACTACCATTCGCGTATTTGAGCTGAACCGGTGACGCCTTCCACTGGCTTACGGCTACCATTTTTACAACTAAAACTGAACTCAACAGTAATTGGTGCTCCAGTGTGTTTATGAAATCTAGAATTTCACAGGAAACGTACCCTATACAAGTATCAGCAATGGAAGATCTGAACTTTCAAGGCGACAACATCTTAGGATCATCTGAAGATCTGAACTTTCAAGGCGACAACATCTTAGGATCATCTGAAGATCTGAACTTTCAAGGCGACAACATCTTGGGATTATCTCTTATTCACTATTACGTGCGAGCTGTGGTCTGGTACTCAGAACGAAGTATTTTATCCTGAAACGTACATACACTGAGACGAGGCACATTGTTTTTTTACCTGCACGCGAGTTAAGTATAACGTGTTCTCCTTATACGCTTTATTACTTTTAGCTGTGCCTTCCGTGATATGTTCATATCTATATTTTCCATGTTATATGTTATATGTTGTTCATTCTTCGTGGGAGGTAGGGTTTGGAGACTCACGGAGGATACATCCCAGTTTCACACCAGGGCCTTCGTGACTGTTCTTTAGGATTTGTTTTGCAGACTTCCCTCAGTGGAATGTTCCTACGCGTGAGCGTAGAAGGATTCTAGGTCCACTGTGTCTGGTGGTCTGTGACACCTGACTGTTTAGCTGTAGTGTCAAGTTTTAATTGTTGTTTTCGTATTTATTTTTATTCGTAATTTAGTTTTATGATGAATTTTGTTTGTATTTTGCGTCCATCTCACCTTTCCTGTCGTTCAGTTTTTTACAAAACCTATGTTTTTACACTGTGTTGTCAATTGTACTGTTAATTATCTGATCGTAGTTATCGTCGTATATTTTTACGATATTCTATTTTAGTTATACATTTTTATTTTTTTGATTTCTACGATTGTGTTCACCCGTCCAGTTTATCATGTCTTGTCTTTTATGTTTCTATTGTCTTTCTCGTTGTTCATTTCATGACATTTGATTACATAAATTTATTGATTAATAACATATTTCATAATTATATGATAACAAAATATACCGTTCTTGGACAGGAACGTGTACCTTTGATTAGAGTGTAAATTAATTGGATATTAACTGAGTAACACTTATTAGAGTGAGAAAAAAATTATTAGACATAATGGATATTTTGGATCATTTTCTCCGGAAGGGAGATAGAATAGGTAAATGGGGTTCAAGTTGTGAGGAATATGCCATTGAACATTTCTTACTTCAAATTACCCAGGATCTCAAGAATTTTGCTTTTCTTAGGTGCAAATATGGCTTTTCACAAGAGAAAGCAGTGAGACTTGCTAAATTATTATCCACCATTTTTTATGATGAAGGAAAAATAACTACTCAAGACAGTAGTGTTATTGAGGTGGATGAGTTGAAGAAAACCATAACGAAGCACAAGGGTAGGGAGATTGCCCTTACGAATGAGCTGCTACAGCAAAAAGGGGAATTTGAGAAGAAGTTGGTGGCTATGGATTTTGAAAATGCTGAGTTGAAGAATAAAGTGACAGTGTTGATAGAGGATAATAAGAAATTTCATGACTCTTCTTTTAACCAGAAAAGAGAGTTAGATAATGAGGTGACCTCCTTAATGAACATATTTTTCGAAGAAGATAGTGACGATGAAAAAATACCTACTGCTATTAATACTACTCTGCAGATAGATTGCAATACACACGTGGCTCAAATTCAGAGCCTGACATCTGAGGTAACTCTTTTAAGAGAAAAGTGTAATATGGAAAAAACGATGGAACAAAACATGAAAGTTTTGGATAAGAAAGTAGCAGATCTTACCTTGGCAAATCAAGAACTTAGGAATCTTCTATGTCAACAGGAGAAAGTGTCTCAGGAAAAACAGATAAATATTGAAAAATTACTCATGGAGAAAAATGAGTTAGAGAATGAAGTACGCTCAGTTAAAAATATTACTTGACAAGCAGAATAAGGTCATTGGAGAATTTGATAAGTTAAATGTGACTATGAAGACAGACTGTCATGCTCATTTGGCTCAGATTCAAGAACTGACATCTGAGATTCCTCTTTTGAAATTAAGGGTTGAGGAACTTACGAATAGCCATCAAAATGCCATTGAGGCACTTGAAAAAGAAAAGGCCATTAATAAAGAACATGTCAGGAAACACACTATCGATGTTGAACATCTAACTCAAACTGCTGCTGCAGAACTCGAAGTTAAAGATTTAAATATTATGAATGGGATTGCTAGAGAGCTAGAACAAGTCAAAAGGAATTATGAGAAGTTGATGTCAGATTATGTAGATTTGAAACTAGAATCTGAAGATAATAAAATTCAGCAGAAAATAGAAGCGGAAAAACAAAAAAATTGATAATGAATCTTAGAGATAGAAAAGTCAGAAAGGGAAATAACAAGAATTGCCATTCTTTTAAAGGGAAACAATTTTGTCAAACTTCTCTGTATAATGTATCTTCTAGCCAATCTCACAGATCACGAGATTTTCATCAGAATAATTTTGGAAATAATCAAAGCAATAATTATTATCATAATGGGAAATTTAAATCACAATCTTTCAAAAACAGACAAGGTTATCAAAATAGACAGTATGGTCAATGGCACAATGGTAATGGTCATACTAATTGTGATTTTAACGTAAACAAAAATGCAAATACTAGCAATTTTGGGGATAATAACCAAAATCGATCGCTACGAAGATATATATCTTCGAACCAGCCACGACAACACTCTAATGTTGCTTTGAGTGATACACATTCAAACAAGGAACAGGATAATAATGTTAACGCACATAGTGCTATGTCATGTTCTCTGGATTTCAAACAGGTCAAGTCTTGTGATGAGAGTAATACCCCATTCCAGCCCAAGGCGATCACAACGCTGCGATGCGGGCAAAGTATACCAAGCCTACCAGCGGCTTGTACGGCCACGTCAGCTACTGACTATGGAACAGGAAGCCTTAAATTAAATAAGGGTTTTATAAATGGCATTCCATGCTCTCTTTTATTCGATTCAGGCTCCAGTACTGTGGGCGTCCGGACTTCGCTGATCAACCCAAGTTGTGCCACGGGCAGGGTTGTCAAGTGTGTGACTTTTGGTGGCACCGTGGAAACATTTCCCACGGCTGTTATTGAGTTAAATACACAATTTTTTTCAGGAAAGATCCACGCCTGTCTTCTTCCGAATCCAATTTCTGATGTCATCCTGGGTCGCATACATGGTATAAAAGAGTGTACCCCTCAGCAAATTGATGAATGGGAAAAGCAGCATATACAGGATGCCTATGCATTTAAGTCTATACCTAGAGTTGTGTCACATGCACATGCTATTAACATGTTGGGTAATGCTAATGTATCGGAATCTAGTAGTGAAAATGATTCCATGGTTCATTACGCCACTGTGGCTAATGCATTACAACCTTTACGACATGCTTCCATTCTTAAGAATGATATTAAGGTTTCAACACAACCTGTGAAGACTAGTAAGTCATTCCGGGGGATATATACCTTCCCTCGACCTGATCAGCAGGCAACTGATCGTAAGAAAGGGGTTAAGTTTGAAAAAAAGGGAAAGGATGTTCCTAATAAAAATAAGAGTTGTAACTCTTATGGGAAAATTAATACCAATAAGGTTGCCTGTAAGATTTTAACTCTGCCCAGCAAGCAGGTGTCTACGACATGCCGTACACCTACACCTTTGTCTGGCATAAGTAATAATAATCAAGTACAAAAGTATGGTACATTTAAGAATAATCCTACAGGTATAAATAAGAAATATTATAATATACCTAAGAGGACTAATGTTACCCATCAACCTTGTTCACATTCTTGTGACTATGGTACCACTTATATTGGTAGAGGTGCATCTTCTCGCACCATCCTTGTGCAAAATCTGCCACAGCGAACTAGTTGGCAGGCACTAGGAGATTTTCTCAACCACACGGCGGACGTTAGGTTCGTGCGTCTGTTACCTCATACCAATAACAGGTATGGTGACGCCGTGGTAACTTTTAGGACCAATAGAGATGCTCGCATGGCTATCGAGCGGGACAATGGTGTGTATTTTCACCACCATTCCCTCAGGTTACGATTAGTACCTGATTCTGTGTCACGCAGATAGTAGCCTACTGATATTGAATTTTGATATCACATTCTTTGATGACTCAGCCTATGCAGTCATCATTTCTTTCTTGTAATAGTCATTTGTTCTTTTTCTAGTTCTCATGAATTTTTTCAATGGAATTTTATGCCATTCGGATTAATGAATGCGCCAGCTACCTTTGTACGCATGATGCGCCGCATATTGTCTCATCGTCCCGATGTCATTACTTATATAGATGACATCTGTCTTTTCAGTGACTCTTGGGATGAACATATTCAGGGTTTAAAATCTTTACTTTCTACCTTACGGGATTATAACTTAACAGCGAAACCTTCAAAGGCTTTTGTCGGTTTTCATGACATCTCATTTCTTGGTCACCGTATAGGTTGCGGTTTAATGTATACAGAAGACAGTAACGTCTCTAAAATTTTAAACATCTCAGCACCTAAGACAAAAAAACAAGTGAGGTCGCTCTTAGGACTAATACAGTTCTATTCTAAATTCATCCCTCATTTGTCTACTATAACTGCACCTCTTTCTTCGTTACTAAAAAAAGGCACATCTAATGTAATAAAGTGGTCGCAGGATCACCAAACGGCTTTAGACTATATAAAACAATTTTTTTCAAATAAGCCTTTTTTAAGGTTGCCTAACAAAGATCTCACCTTTGTTCTTCGCAGTGATGCTTCTTCCTACGCTATTGCGGCAGTTTTGATGCAGGAATACGGAGGCACCTTATTTCCGGTTATGTACGTATCCAGAAAGCTTACGACGAGTGAGATGAAATATTCCGTTCTGGATAAAGAGCTCCTCGCTCTTGTCTGGTCAATCACTAAACTGGATCGTTACCTCCTCGGCTCACACTTTGTGGTGGAGTCTGACCAGAAAGCTCTTACAGCACTGAACACAGGGAACGTTAAGTCATCAAAGTCAGCGCGTTACGCTATAGCTCTTCAACCGTTCCATTTTGAGATACGAGCTATCCCTGGAGTGCAGAATGTGTTCGCAGACTGTCTGTCAAGATGCCCTAGTGAACGTGTTGAAACTAAACCACTTCCAGATGGAGAAACATCTTCACCGAAACATGAATAACTTTGTACATGGTCACTGATTGTACATCTGTAAAGACTATGTATAGTTCTGCAGTATTCGTATAAATATAACTTCCAGGATATACTTACGTATGGGTTATAACATTACTTCTTGTGTCGTAACGTTTTGTTAGAACGGGAACATTGATATTGGAGTAACATTTCTTTTAGTATGGAAACATTGTTAAAAGCGACAAATAGACATTCGTTATTGTTATGGAACATATTACACTACATATCGTGTTCGTAAACGTATTTCGGGCATGGAACAATGAGAACATATTTTTGACGATTCTAAATAGTTTTAACGAATATTCACAATGATTGAAATTAGAATTACTTAAAATAAATTAGTACAGTAGAACTCCATTTATCCGAACCCCATGGGACCGAGCATCGTTCGGATAATCAAATGTTCGGATAATTGGATTACATAATGTATCGAGTTACATGTACACATATTTCTAAAAATAATTAACCATCACAAGGAAATTCCCAACGGGCTGATCACCCGTTTGCCAGTCACTTTGATTACGGAAACAACAGCAAACGGATTGATTTGTCATTGCCCTAAAGACGCCATTAGGCGTGATGGGAACAACGGCAAAGAAAATCTATTCGCTGTTGCCCTTAAGACGCCACTAGGCGTAATGGCCACTGACTGCTTTGCCGGTCGTTGGCTAAGGACGGAAGAAGAAGAAGAAAAGACAAGGAAAATACACTATAAAACATATTTACTTGTACTGTAATAATAATACCCACACTGTATTAGATCACTGTATCACCAAAATCTTTTATTACACTGCAGTGCATGTACTACTTGTATTAATTATTTTTTTTAAGAAAGAGAAATGTTTTCAAAATAACATTACAAATGATTCAAAACCAGGCGCAACTTACGTATACATGTACTTGTACAGATGTAACCCACTATTTAAAATAATGAGATCCTCTTTTGCACCAAACTGGATAGTCTCCTTTTGGCTGCTAAGTCCCGCATTCTCTTCAACAGCAGAAGCTGTGTAGCACAGCTGTCATCTTCTCGCTCGTACCAAGCCATCGCTGTTTCTAGTGCTATAAAGGCATCTTCAGGACTTGGTCGACGTTTTGGGTTGTCTTCATAATCTACAAGTACATCATGTACTTCTGAGGTGTCTTCATCATCGGTCACTACATGTATTTGGTTTTCTTCTTGCACAAAAGACAAAATTTCTTCGTCATTCAAAAACTGAAAACCAGAATCATTATCATCTTCTAGCCACATGTGTGCATCATCTTTGTCACAGTCCGAAAATCCGGGCATTGAAACAGTTCCACAACTTCATTTATACAATCATCATTTGTGTCCACCACAGTAGTTTCATTTCCTCCTTTTTCCCAAGCAATCTATTCCAAGCCTTGTTGAGATTATCTTGTGACAGGGTGGTCCAAGCATCAGCTAACATATAGCAGCAGTCTTTGAGATTAAGCTTTTTGGAAAACGCCACCACACTTTCTTCATCTTCAGCCAACAATAAACGACGCAGGACTTCCTTCTTGTACATCTTTTTAAGCTTTGCTATAACACCCTGATCCATTGGTTAAATCAGTGCTGTTACATTGGGAGGCAGAACAATTACTTTAAAATTTGTATCAACTGCATTCAATGTATCCGTCTCTGGATGAGATGGTGCATTGTCCAGTAGAAGAATTACTTTTCCAGTTTTCTTTTCTTGTTCTCTCAACCTCTTCACATTTGGGATGAACTGATTTGTATACCAATCAAGAAATATTTCACTATTCATCCAAGCACTCTTCTGTGCTTTGTAGCACAATAGGAGACATGTCACATTCTTTAAACAACGTGGTTTTTTGGCTTTACCGATCATTAGCACTGGTAAACGATGACTTCCACTGGCATTCGCGGCTACCACAATTGTTACTCTCTCTTTGCACTTTTTAAACACAGGGGAAGCTGCTTCGCGCTGAGATGCAAGTGATTTTTGAGGCAATGATTTCCAGTATAAGCATCGGCATTATACACATCATCGAGTGAATAACCTTCTTCTTCCAAAAAAGCCAAGAATGTTTCTTTAAAATTTTCAGCGGCAGTTGCATCGCTAGATAAAGATTCCCCTTGAATCTCCAATTCTCGTATGCCATGACGAGATTTAAAGTTTCTTAACCATCATCCCTGGCTAGCCTTAAAGTCAGGAGGACAGTCAAGTTGATTGTTGAACTAAAGTGCCTTTTCACACAATAGAGAGCCAGAGATAGTTTCCCCTTTGCTTCTTCTTTGCACAAATCATATATACAAAGCCTCTTCCAATTTCAAATCTTTCGCATTTCTCATGGTTTACGTTTCTTCGACCCATTTTCACTATCCAATTTCGATGCAAAACTCATAATTTTATCCTTGTTACTTTTGATGTCAGAGACGGTAGCTTTCCCAACATTGAAAATCCTCGCAAGTGAAGACACAGTTTCACCTTTTCCTAGTCTCTTGATAATTTCTGTTTTCGTTTCAATTGACAAAACATTGCGGTTCCTTTTATATGTTTTAGGCCTTCTGGAAGATGCCATATCGCACAGAGAAATACTTGCACACCAAAATTATTCTGCTGTAGTAGCAGACACAATTATTTTAAGTTGAACTGTCTGTTTAGCCAGTGTACTGCGTAGAACGCACACGTACACTAGATTGGTAAACCAGATATTAACTGACTTTATGATCTAATTGACTTCCTGTACGTAAGCGACCGACCATTAGCCCATTCCATCCTCTAAAAATTGTTCGCACACATTTGAAGCTTGCAGCATCAAAAGATTCAAAAATATAGTCTAACATGACTGGTGGCACCTGATTTTTTTTTTCTCGAAAAAGTGTTCGGATAATTGGATGTTCGGATAATTGGGGTTCGGATAAATGGAGTTCTACTGTAGTTATTTATTTGTGTGTAATTAGGTACTATTAATTAGAATAATTCAATTTAATCGATTTGATTGATTATAAATCACACATCTACTAACTTTATTAGTATCTCGCAATACGTGTATTCACGTATCCCACTACATGATATCTCACTTTTAGATAACTAGTCAAACTTACTAGTGTTAGATAACAGTAAGTGTGTTGCTTCTTAAAGTGTTTAATTATGCTTTGTTTCATTTTGCATGTTGTATTTTAAAATTTTCTGTTCTATTTATTCTCTTATCATTGATTATCATCAGTGTTGCTGTTCATTTTCATTTTGAAATCATATGTTTCAAATTTTTTTTGAAAACTTAGTTGAATTTTATTATCATCTTTTTTTTATGGTTTCTTCATTTTCATTTTTCAACTTGTTTTACTTCGTATATTACCACATCGTTCCAAAGTAGGTCGATAGTGGATGTGTGCTTTAATGCATACTGTCATTTAGTTATATTGATTTCAATTTAATATTCTTTTCTTAATATGATATAATTTTATACATTTCATATCTTGTTGTAGTTTTTTGACTCACCTCTCTCGAGTAATTAGTTCGAAAAAAATTAATAGAATTAATTTTTTTAAGGGGAGGTAATAAGGGAGCTGTTACGTACATTTATTACCTAAGGGGGTAGTCTTCGGTCCTGCCAAATGTACGCACCAGTCTTGATATAGTTATATTATTTGTGCGGTCGAATGATTCGCGCACTGACGTGCACAAAGGAGTGAGTGTTGCTTTGGAACGCACGGGTAACCTAGTTGAGTAGTTGGTGACGTCATGATTTGCAGGGGCAACATGGAACTTGTTTATGTCCATGATTGTTATATTATATTTGTATTCAATGGCATGTTTATGGAAAGCCATTTATTCTAGTGATCTGTATTGGTCTTCAGGTCGAAACCAATAGCAGCAATGTCACGTAAGTTATCGCCCCACTTCTTATTTAAAGCTGTATTATAAGGCCGCTCTAATACTAGTCTAGCGGGAATACGATATTCCTAGAATGGATCTACAGAGTCGTTTGCCTTTAGGATTTGTATCGTAGAAGAAGGATTCCTACGAGTGGAAGAAGTTATTGATTACTTTGTGCACATGTTTTAATATGCTGTTACAACAGTGCCAGAATCGTGGCATAGAATGGGAGAGGTTAGCCAACTGGAATCTCTAACCTGTTCGTATTATCGTGTATGACTTTGTGTGAAACTATATGCTATATAACGCTATGTATGAAGAACGTCTGGGAATTTAATAAATGTAATATGGAAGATTTTATCCTGGAGTATGAATACGTTACCATGATAGACGTCCTTGAAAGAAGGTCAATGGACTTGAATGAGAAGAATATTATACGGTAACAGTTTGTGATCCTTAGTCACTGGAATATAAGAGAACTTGACTGTTAGAGAATCTGCAACAACTGTTAACAGTAGTATTAACATTTCGACGTGTGATCTTCGCATCTGTAACTATGATTGTCTCGTTGCACTCCGTTGGTGTCATGTTAATAAAATATATATGTACTGTCATCGCCGACTTGTGTGCAGCCAATTGTTAACCCGTTGAACTATACTTGTTGGAGTTCATTTTAAGGAACATTTTCTGACGTTTGTTGTTTACTACCATTCGCGTATTTGAGCTGAACCGGTGACGCCTTCCACTGGCTTACGGCTACCATCTTTACAACTAAAACTGAACTCAACACGGTCGTTGGCTAAGGACGGAAGAAGAAGAAGAAGTAATATATTTTAAAAAAAATAAAGTTTTGCCTCGTTTTGGCAATATTAGTCGGTTATGTTAGGGCGCATGTCCAAATATACAAGACCCTTAGGTCTGAACGACTATAGGACCAGTAATATAACTTTAGGTGCTGTGTCCCGCGAAGTAGCAGATGTGATCATAAAAAATAAAAAAAAAATTTTGAAAACCCCTGGATTATGTACGAGTGGCGTTCAGAAAGTAATGCACCACATCGTTTTTCTCAGCTAATTATGAAGATAGAAACATGAAATTTTGCATACTTCAAATATGGCATGTGCCAATTGTGTGCACCAAATTGCACCGCAACCGGCCAAATAATACGGCTGCCCTAAACCGTTGAAATGGAGCGTGTTAGCAACTTGCGTTATAAGCAGCGAATTGTGATAAAATTTCTCGTTGCAGAGAAGGAAACTGTTGTGAACATTCACAAGCGTCTATGTGATGTGTATGGAAGTTTTGCAGTCGACAGGAGTACAGTCAGTCGCTGGGTTCAGAGAATCAAAGAATCAGGAAGTGGAGATACGGAGCTGCTTGATCGGCCGCGCTGTGGACGTCCTGCCACAGCCACCAACGCAGAAATGTTGAAATGCGCTGAGGGCATTATTCTTACTGATAGGCGGAATCACTACTCAACAATTGGCCTTACAGCTGTCAGTCAGCATTGGTAGTGCAAATGCAGTTATAAAAACTCTCGGATTTTCTAAGGTTTGCGCAAGATGGGTTCCTCGAAGTCTCACAAATGACCACCGATTGCAAAGGAAAGCAATTTCTTCTGAATTGTTGGAGCGTTTCATTGCTGATGGAGAGAACTTTTTGGCTAAGCTCGTTACAGGTGACGAAACCTGGGCACATCATTTTGAACCTGAGACAAAAAGACAGTCAATGGAGTGGCATCATCCGCAATCACCACGAAGAAAGAAATTCAAGACAATTCCTTCAGCTGGAAAGGTCATGATTACTGTCTTTTGGAACATTGAAGGTGTGATTCTTGTGGATGTTATGCCAAGAGGAGAGACAATCAATTCGCATCTTACATTAAGACATTGAAAAAACTCAGTCAACGTTTTCGCAGAGTTCGGCAGCACAAGAATCCAGCAGACCTGCTTCTCCTTCACGACGATGCGCGACCTCACACAAGTCTGGCAACACGGGAAGCAATCACCAAATTGGGTTGGACTGTACTACCCCATCCACCCTATAGTCCCGATTTGGCACCCTCTGATTTTCATCTATTTGGTCCACTTAAAGATGCACTCCGTGGGACAAGGTTTGAAGATGATGAAGGAGTGATTCATGCAGCGAAGAAATGGCTACATGATCAAGACAAAATCTAGTACGGGCAAGGAATACATGCAATTTTTTCGCGCTGGCATAAAGCCGTACAAGTTGATGGGGATTATGTTGAATAATGCCGATGTTTACATGACATATCCATGTATATTGTTTATAAATTTCATGATTTTTGAATAAACAGCTCCTGAGAAAAACGATGTGGTGCATTACTTTCTGAACGCCCCTCGTAGTATCAAGGTTACTGTGTCCCGGGTCTTGAATATCACATTTCTGTATTATTTCTGCTGACGCATAAAACACTGATGAAGGAATCACACTACTTCTTGACTTGATTACGTGTCTCTGAAGTTCTACGCCAGGGATATATTCCAGGCTGGGAATTTTTGTTATTTGACAAGATAGAAATAAAAGTCAGGCACCTGGTCTCGGTTTGGTGTTTCCACCCCTCACCCTCCACTCGCGGAAAATTGCAGCTCACCGTTTTTACTTTTGTTTAACGAAAGAGCGAGCGAAGGTCTATTCTTAGATCGTGGTAGGTCAAGTGTAGGTCTGATAATGATGGGTAATGTTGAAGCAGGCCAGGTGATGGAATAGTTAAACAGAGGCCTGGCAGAGCCGCTCAACATGATTTACGATAAGTGTGTAAGCGGGGAAATTATAATCTCCACCGTAATAATAACAATTATTTCTAATCGTTTTTTATCAAGAAAAAATAGTGGGGTGGAGGGGGGTGAGATCAGCTCCACACACAGCAAGTCACTGCAGTGAAGAAGTGTGTGACGTATGTGTGCTGGCTGTTAACACGTGCTGCCTTGGGAATATACGAACACGCCGTGCACTTGGCCGAGACACTGTCAGGTGAAATAGGAATCTGGTTTATCTTGAGGGGGGGGGGGGGGCGGGGGGGGGGGGGGGGGAGTTGCAAGATGTACCACGCACACGCAACAGATGCAATTTTCGTGTTCGCCTCTCTCTTGTCTAATTTATTATATGGTTTCATCCGAGTTTTCGTAAAAGAGTCTGATTGTACACTTTGTCAGAGACGGTATATTTACAAGCACTTGCCGGGGGGGGGGGGGAGGGGGGGGGGGGGGGGGGGGGGGGGGGGGGGGGGGGGGGGGGGGGGGGGGGGGGGGGGGGGGATAGGAGTCGAAAGGGAAGGGAGGGAAAAGTGTTTGCCCAAGCATCTTTCTTATATCATTATTCAGCGTTTTCTTTGGTTATCATCATCATCCATCAGTACAGCCTTCTACAAGTTTACTCTTAGTCTTCTTGTCCTGTTCCATCAACTCAAGGTCTTCCTTGTCTCTTTCATTCTCTCTCCCCCCCCCCCCCGTTATCTTCTCCCTGTATTTTCGACCTCCCTCTCTATTACCTGGTGAATCCAGAACAAGGATTACCTTGTAATACTATCAGCAGGTTCTCTCTCAGTGTGTGTCCTTGTTGTGGTTGAGTTAAGTGTTAGAGTATTTGTCGAGTTAGACAATTGTAGTGAAATCGACAATGAGAGTGAACTGACAAAATTATAGATTACACGGAGATATTGTGTAAATAGGGTGAACTTGAGACCAACCTGGAAGAGGATTCATTAAAGTTACCTCTCTCTCCAAGCCTCAACACACTTATATAGTCTAAGCACCAACCGCTCCACCAACATAAAACCCAGCTGTGGAACAACTGAGGAATAAATAAACAAAGTTCTCAATCCTTCCGCTTTTGGGGAACTACGATCAATAACTCCCGTTAGTGTCTTTATGTGTAGATATCCTCCATAGGTGATGGAATAACATAAATAAATCCACTGTAGGCGCTATCGTTGGTTACACCCTAATGACAAGATAGGCTGTAGATGACTCTGTCTATATTTCTTCTTCTTCTTCTTCCGTCCTTAGCCACTGACCGTCAAAGCAGTCAGTGGCCATTACGCCTAGTGGCGTCTTAGGGCAACAGCAGATAGGTTTTCTTTGCCATTGTTTCCCATCACACCTATTGGCGTCTTTAGGGCAACGGCAAATCAATCCATCTGCTGTTGTTTCCGTAATCGAAGTGACTGGCAAACGGGTGATCAGCCCGTTGGTTGTCTATATTTGGCTGACTGCTAATGCGTGCAGGGTTTTGGGGAACTACGATCAATAACTCCCGTTAGTGTCTTTATGTGTAGATATCCTCCATAGGTGATGGAATAACATAAATAAATCCACTGTAGGCGCTATCGTTGGTTACACCCTAATGACAAGATAGGCTGTAGATGACTCTGTCTATATTTGGCTGACTGCTAATGCGTGCAGGGTTTTGAATGACCAGAAACACACACAAGATGAGGTCGATTTGGGACCAACGGTCCACAGCGCTATTATCCAGCGCGTGAAAAATTAGGCCTGCGTACTTGATGTTAAATCCAGTTTGGCTGGCTTGACTTTAATTATGACTGAGTGCTCCGTTTAAGCACAAAGTCGTGTTTTCAATTCTGCTGAAGACGCTGCGCTGATAGGTATGCTGGAAGCCACTATGCTCTGACTGGTGATCAAGAGGCGAGTAGGAAACCACTACTGCCAAATATGACTTCAGAATTTATGTGGCTCGTTGTACACTGCATTATCTAATTTCCCTTTAGAGGGACGGGCGTTGGAAAGGGTTGTACTTCAGGTATAGATGACAACTCATGGTGCTAATTGTTTTCAGGAACCGTGAGATCGAAGAGAATATAACGTTCCTCGCCTGACTGGAATCCGGCTGTAGCAATGGGTGCCCTGAAACTGAGACCCAAAAGAAACGACTTTTACATCAAGCAAACAATACAATTACGATAACATTATAATAAACAGTTATGCTCCCCTATGGGATTTGTAATTATGTTAATCATTGCTATGATAATCTCGGGCTGTCTGTATCCAGGTGAGCCGCCCTCCTGTTACTTCCACTCTATCAATTAATTATCAACATGCGCCCGCATAGGCTAATATATATCTTGTACACACATGTACCTGTCAGCAAAAGCTGCTCCGTCTTCTTCCAACTCAACATACAGGAAACCTAACCCTGTAGTTCCAGCTGAGTGGATATGTGATTCATCTTACAACATTAAGTGAATTTACATAAAAATATAGCATTTGACATTACATAATAAATGGTATGCGACCCTTGGGGTCGATACACAAAAGGGAAAAAGTAATAACCTCCCAAAATTGAACACATGGAAAATGCAATGTTATTGCTATAATAATACAGTTGTGACTGAAACCTAAGGCTGCTCTCTGGACTGCCGTGAAAGTTATAAACTGGTGTCTAACTTCTCAAGTAGGCATATAATTCCACACAACCACTAGAAGTTTCTATCTGAAAGTAATAAGTGACTATCTCTTATAATTCAGTATTATAGTGCCTGCACATCACTATTCAGTTTTAAGTGAATAACCTACACCGCAGACATTTCCTTACAGTAATGACAGTTATTTTAGCCTACTCTTAACCCATGGTAAGCACTGAACGGACTACTCTGATTCTTCGCCTAGTAAGCATCTGTTATCGTAAGTTTACCATTAACCCATTGTAAACAGTAACACAGGTAGACACGTACTGCTTAAGCACCCGTTAACTAAGGCGGTAGACGGCACTATATTATCACTGAATTAATTACCGGGAGAAATCACCTAAAATAATTCAAGTCACACTCCTACCAGGTATATATAAAAGCTAACATGAATATATATATTATAAAAGATATCTACTTACCCCGAGATGACGAGAATAGGCAACACAATCTAGTTTTTGTGCCTACATCTGCCTATGTCTCATTTGGTCTTCTACGGGCAGGACAATTTTACGAGTGTGCTTGACTGAGTACACCTATCTAAATTTATAGTCTACCAGAGTCGCCAAACCCCATCGTGTGATCCCACGGACGTCTAACGTAATCCTGAGTAAGACAAACATTATTTCTAGAGACTACATCAGAAGACAACAACCACGAGAAAGTTTCGTACATATGACCTAATGTTATACTGTGAGTGATCAAGGGCCACAACAAATCTCTCAGAACTAACGTGAGTTTTGTTCTCCCCTTTGTTCCCGCTATGCACTTCAGCAGTAATAGCGGTTCGCTTCAGAGAAACTATTTCTCGCTCGAGATCAAACCTGTTGCAAGCCACACGCGTTTCCCCGCGTCAGACAACACCAGGTGCAGCTTAGGTAATATTATCGTAAGCTGAACCACTACTGACCAAATGTTGAATTTATAATGAAGGCCAGAACGAAATAAAACCGTGGGGGTGGGGTCTGAGAGGGAATAATGGGCTGCGTAGGTAAAATCAGGAAGAAAAGAAAACTGAAAGTGCAAAAAAAATCGAGGAAACCAGAACATTAAAAGATAAGAAAAATGGGACGTGTTGGTAAAATAAAATTAACAGTCAAATCCGTGACAGTCCTTATCCATCGTCTTCTTCTTCTGTTATAACTTTGGGCTTTAAAAAAAAAAAAAATTAAAACTTGACAAGCTTTCCTTAGTTAGTCCATACATAATAAACCAGGAAGTGAATACACGAATTGGCTAATTTGTGAGGATTGCTAGTTTACTTTTAATATTTTACTGAAATGCGTTTTCATTCTTTCATCTCTGGCTCTTGTTCTCTCTCCCCCCGCCCCCCAACCTCCGATCGTACAATCACGAGTAGAGTATGCATGTGAGAATTTATGTAAGGTCTTCGGGATTCGTTGATCTGCTGCACTGATGTCATGAATGAAGTGACAGCATAACGATTCCCCGCGTTTTAATCTTTATTGACTGAAGATTTTGTAAACTGTAACGCTGTTATACAAGAACAGCCAGACATCTGTTGCCACTTTTCTACGCAGTCATTACAACATTATTACTACCACCACACTACTACTGCTGCTGCTACTACTACTACTACTACTCCTACTACTACTTCTACTAAACTATACTCAAAAAGACCCGTGTAGCTCTCGGGGGTTTCTGAGAAGAGGGCTGCATCCGCAGGCAATCTCTGGGGTAATTGATACAAGGTTATGTATGGGGCAGGCAACTTCAACTTGTGAAGCAGATTGCTACAGAAACCACTGCCGCTAGAGCACAAAAGCTTTGATGCAATCTTCCCGCAAGGGCGCTAGCTGCAGTGGGATGATGATGCACAAAAATGTTAAACACAGACCTGGAATGAGAGATCAACCAGAACAGCTGACAGGATTAAAGAGAGAATGTGGAGACTCCTCGGAGGCAACCAACTGATATAGCTCGATATGCCTTTCGCTGGGGCCTACAGGGCAAGAGAATAGTGATAAGTCCAATGAAAACTGAAGAATGGTCGAAGAGTTAGCCAAGACAGCAGAGGTCTCATGGGCTGAGCTAAAGAAGATGGTCCAATATGGAAATCGGTGATGATCAATAATTGCAGTATAGTCGTATGTTCATCATCATTCATTTCCTTTTTGCTCCTTACAAAGTATGGGCACACCCCTGGGGCAGGCACTGTTGTAGTAAGACAGTATCAAATACAATCTTACCGCGGTAGTTTTTGTGGCAATGTGTTTTATGTAGTGAGGTTGCCAGCATCATGCCCTACTTCATATTAGTATATTAGTCACCTCTTACGACATACCTGTTATTTTTACCTGTTATTGTTGAACAGAATCGACATCATTGCACTATAGGCAAATCCATAGGTGCTCAGTCTCCCTCAGTATATGTGGAAGAGAGTGAATGCTAACTGTTCCTGTAGCTCGCTGGTTGTATATACGACGGGTGCATCCTCTCATACGCCCATCTCTGCTAGCCTTACGTTTGATGCCAGATTCTAACAGTCTTAACCTTGATGATTCATCTATTGCAGTGTCATTCTCTAACAGGCAATCGTTAATTGTTCTCAGTATCTCTCCCTTATCCAAATCCAGTGTCCCCACTGTGGGTGCTCTTGATGCTAGTCTGTCAGCTCTTTCATTTCATTACCATGTACCCCTTCATGACCAGGACAGTAGATCCACACCAGCTCCTGCATATTTGAAGATTCTATGAATGTTTTCCATTCCTGCTGTAGTCAACCATTTTGAACCTTTCGAAGCATGGACTGAGAGTCTGACACAATGACTGCCTTTGTTACTGAAGTTTCAGTTAGCCACCTTAAGGCTGCAGTAGATGCCTCTACCTCCATTCTCATGCTGGAAGTTGTTATCATGCACACTCTGCTATCTACGGTGACGATTCTGCCCTTTACTCTAGCAGAAAAGCCCCAACCTGATTTCTCACCATGGATCACAGACCCATCTGTATACACGATGGCATCATTATCCCCTGCATGATCATGTATTAGCCGATTAATTTCCAGTTCTGCTTTTGCATTTGCCAAGTTCTACACTCTGCCAAGGCTATAATGATGACTTGCTAGTACTTAATCCAGTTTTCATCTGACTTAACTCCACTCTTCCACCTTGAATATATTTTCAACTATGTCACCTGCTAGATTGTTCTCTCTACCTGTGCTATCCATGACATCT
Source organism: Oreohelix idahoensis (assembly GCA_024509875.1). Classification (NCBI taxonomy): domain Eukaryota; kingdom Metazoa; phylum Mollusca; class Gastropoda; order Stylommatophora; family Oreohelicidae; genus Oreohelix; species Oreohelix idahoensis. Next base: position 219,395 of record JAMPIV010000563.1, on the reverse strand, counting down.
CCCTCTTTATTCTTGCTCCCTTAATTTCAGCTATGTTTCCATTTGTCTGTGGTTACTCGCATATAGGCTTTTGCTTAGGTCACATATCTTAAAATGTGTCTGACAATACTGAATTTGTGTGTTTTCAGGGGTCCCCTTTTCTCTCCTTAATTGAGCAAGGGGCCAGCACTGCAGTTAGCCTATATATTAAAAGCCTAAGCACCAACTGCTCTTGCAGTGATGGTTTCTGTAACATCTCTTTTATATTAAGATTGCTGGCCCTACGTACAACTTTATGAGACGTCACCTTTTATATTAAGATTGCTGGCCCTACGTACAACTTTATGAGACGTCACCTTTTATATTAAGATTGCTGGCCCTACGTACAACTTTATGAGACGTCACCTTTTATATTAAGATTGCTGGCCCTACGTACAACTTTATGAGACGTCACCTTTTATATTAAGATTGCTGGCCCTACGTACAACTTTATGAGACGTCACCTTTTATATTAAGATTGCTGGCCCTACGTACAACTTTATGAGACGTCACCTTTTATATTAAGATTGCTGGCCCTACGTACAACTTTATGAGACGTCACCTTTTATATTAAGATTGCTGGCCCTACGTACAACTTTATGAGACGTCACCTTTTATATTAAGATTGCTGGCCCTACGTACAACTTTATGAGACGTCACCTTTTATATAAGATTGCTGGCCCTACGTACAACTTTATGAGACGTCACCTTTTATATTAAGATTGCTGGCCCTACGTACAACTTTATGAGACGTCATCTTTTATATTAAGATTGCTGGCCCTACGTAGAACTTTATGAGAGTCACCTTTTAAGACGCAGGTTACCTTTTTTTTTTTTTCTTCTCAAAGATCCCTAGGAAGCAGTGTTGGGTAGTGTCCACAACTCTGGTATTGTAGCTACATTATTATAGGGGGGAACACCCTTTCACATGACGTCGCTAATTAGTCTACAACCCGACATGTATCGGGGACCATAGTAACATCAGTATAATCCAGGGACCATAGTAACATCAGTATAATCTGGGGACCATAGTAATGTCAGTATAATCTGGGGACCATAGTAACATCAGTATAATCTGGGGACCATAGTAATGTCAGTATAATCTGGGGGACCAAAGTAACATCAGTATAATCTGGGGACCATAGTAATGTCAGTATAATCTGGGGGACCAAAGTAATGTCATTATAATCCATGGACATATTTGATCTTGGTATCATGACAAAGGAATGATGGCCTGTTCTCAGAAGTTGAGAATAACTGGCATCTGTATTATCTAACATCTAGATCGTTTTCAGCCTCAGGAACATTCAATTGTGTCTCTGGTGGTTCTTTGTTCAGAGTTTCTCTGAAATGCTCTGCCCATCTTGTTTCCTGTCCCTCTGCTGTCGTGATGAGATTTCCTTGCTTATCTCTTACTAATGTAATATTGTTTGCACCTCGTTTTCCACTGATGATTTTAGTTATATTTGTTCATTTCTCAGTGCTGCCTCTTCTGCCTGTCTTGCAAGATCGTCTAGGAAATTCCTTTTGTTTGCTCGGGTTTGGCGTTTGACTTCCTTGTCCAGCTGACTGTACTGTTCGCTATATAGTTGCTTTAACCTGGGGGACTTCGCTTCTGTTTTCTTTCTTTTCATTTCCTTTTTCATCATTATGGTGATCTAGATGTTAATACAGACATTCCACGAAAAGAAGAAATCATCACAGCAATCAAAGGGTTAAAGAATGGAAAAGCTCCTGGCCATGATAACTTAAATGCAGAGCTATTTAAGACAGACCCTGAGCTAGCAGCAGAACTATTAGAGCCACTGTTTGCACAAGTCTGGAAAACAGGGACAACACCAACAGAGTGGAACAAAGGAATAATTGTCAAATTGCCCAAGAAGGGAGATCTTGCAGACAGCAATAATTGGAGAGGAATCACTCTTCTCTCAGTTCCCAGCAAAATACTAGGCAGGATAATTATACAGAGAATTTCAAAAGCAGTAGACCACAAACTGAGGAAAGAACAAGCAGGATTTAGAAAGAACAGAAGATGTGTAGATCATATATTTACCCTCAGGAACATTATAGAGCAGTGCTCAGAATGGCACAGACAGCTGTACATTAATTTCGTCGATTTTGAAAAGGCTTTTGACAGTATACATAGGGACAGTTTATGGAAAATACTGAGGGCTTATGGAATTCCAAGCTGCATAGTGTCAATCATAAAAAGCCTCTATTGCCAACTTTACGTGTAGCGTTGGGCAGGGCAACCTAACCTTTGAGGTGAAGACAGGAGTATGACAGGGATGCCCCTTATCAACCACTCTATTTTTAACAGTCATAGACTGGGTGATGCGCCAGACAACAGAGGGCAGTCCAAGAGGAATAAGATGGACTACATTTTCTACATTAGAAGATCTGGAAAATGCAGATGACATTGCACTACCAGCACATTCTCATTAACATATCCAGGAAAAAATGGATAGACTTAATAAGTATAGCCAGCAGGTGGGCTTGAACATCAGTCTAAAGAAGTCAGAGGTCATGACGCTCAATGTGAGCAACCCTGAGCCCATATCAGTAAGGAATCAGCAACTGGAACAGACACCTTCACATACCTAGGATGCATAGTAACACCAGACGGCGGAGCAAGCAAAGACATCAACAACAGAATGAACAAAGCAAGAACAGCCTTTTTTTAGTCTAAACAACATCTGGAAGTCCTCTCAGTACAGCACAAGCACAAAATTAAGATTATATCAGAGCTGTGTGCTTTCTGTGCTTCTCTATGGTGCGGAGTGCTGAAGAGTTACAGAGAAGGAAATGTTGAAATTGTCATCTGTTCACACAACATGCCTAAGAAAAATTCACCGAATCTTTTGGCCGAATACCATCACCAACCAAGATCTGCTTACTCGGAGCAAGCAAGAGGACATGCACACCATCATAGTTGGCAGACGCTGGAGCTGGGTTGGCCATGTCCTCAGAAGAGACCCAGATGCCATCACAAGAACAGCTATGCTATGGACCCCTGAAGGAAAACGAAAGAGAGGCAGACCAAAAACAACTTGGCGGAGGACTGTGGAGGCTGAGATGCAAAGAATGAACCAGAGTTGGGGCACTGTACGAAGGATGGCCACCGACCGAGCAAAGTGGAATCAATTTGTTGTTGCCCTACAAGACGCCACCAGGCGTGATGACCACTGACTGCTTTGACGGTCGGCGGCTAAGGATCAAAGAAGAAGAAGAAGTATTATTTAATGGCTGACATCATCATTGTCCCTTGACACTCCTTATGAAGCCTGGAGCCACCACTTGTTCCCTTGCAGCATTCATTTTTGTGTTGCAGTGGTAGTATTTTGTTGTAGTTTGTTTTACATCATGATGTTGCCAGTTCCATAGACAGCCTGAGGTTAGTCACCTTTTCTGAGATGCCTGCATTAGCTGTAGGCCCACTCTGTCTTTGTCTACTCAGAGATTTCCAGGAACTACGTTAGGGTTTCAATGACTATATACACTTTTTATTCACATGTGCATCTGTGCATGCTTTTGTTAAATCTTTCGTCTGCTAGGCTGTCAAAGATTACATTTGCAGCCTTTGATGGAATGCTTTTTCAGTCTCTCCTTCACCAGAAAGACAAAGATAATATGTACGTGGGCCTCACTGACATTGTTGTTTAGTCTTATTGTTTTAAAAAACAAGGCTAACATACGTTGTTGTACCATTTATTATTGACATGCCTGTTAAGCTTCCCTTCTGCCAAAGTAACAAACATATTATGTTGCTGACTTTACTAACATTCATGTTAATCCTCTCTTCAACCAGGCTGACAGGGAAAATAAAGTGTTACACATCACAGACACGGGTATTGGTATGACAAAGGATGATCTCATCAAACACCTAGGGACCATTGCTAAGTCTGGGACTAGCGACTTCCTGGCCAAAATTGGTGAAGCCAACACACTTACAGAAACTAGTGACCTTATTGGACAGTTTGGCGTTGGATTTTATTCTTCATTCCTTGGTAAGTCTGGTTTCTTTTCCATTGGAATGGATTGACAAGGCAGGTGTTAAATGTTGTTGCAGTTCTGCCAGATATATTGGAATAAAAGTTATATCCAGGTATATCCTGAGCTGTTTACTGGAAGGAGACTTTTTATATTTATTTCGCAGTTTATTTGTAAAATATAAATGTATCATACATTTTTAGTTTAAATGACTAGAGCAAACTCTGAGAAGAATTCTGACACTATGTTCCTAAGACACTTAATGTCTCCTGTGACATTTTTATGGCAGCATATATAACCATTTATGTTTTAAAAAATAGTCTTGCATTTGCATTAGACAGAATGGCTGATGGGGCAGAGGTGGGCCCACGTGTGCAATATGGACAGTTTCCTGTGTGATTAGTCATCTAGTCACAACCAGGATTAGGGTTAAGTTAAGTGGGTACTGAAATAAATTAAGAGTGCCGTTACTAGTTTTTTTTAATGAAAAGAATACGGTAGGCATTTAGCATTAGGTAATAGGTTAGGGTTAAACAGAAACATAGCCACTAATGCTAATCTTAATCTTCCTAACCCTGTTTGTGACAAGAGGGCTGGTAAAGTCCTTGACCACTGTCTTTAAAAGACAGCATATGTCCTTCCAAGACAGACAGATGCTAAAGAGACAATATAAACACTATTTCACTGTAATATTATTGTGTTTTTGCAGTTGCCGATAGAGTGGTTGTCACATCCAAACACAACTCTGATGACCAGTATGTGTGGGAGTCTGATGCCGAGAGCTTTAGTGTAGCTAAAGATCCACGTGGAAATACCCTTGGACGTGGAACTACAGTCAGGTAAACATCATCATTTTTGTCTTATTGATCCCTGAAACTGACATCTTCGCCACTATTATCATCTTCACCACCACCATCATTATCAGCATTACTGTAATCATCATCATCAAATTCATCATTATCACCAACACTAATATCATCATCATCTTAACAACCATCACCACCACCATCAACACCATCATTACATTCAACCATGACAATCATATCCATCATCATCATTATTACTACTGTCATCATCATAACAGCTGTCATGATCATCACCATCATCTTCACCACGACCATCATTATCATCATAATAATTAAACTCATCATCATTATCACCACCACTTCATCACTATTATTACTACAACCACAATCATAAGTCTCATCAGGATCACAATCATCACCATCATAATGATCATCGCCATCATCGTCGTCATCATCTTTATCACCACCATTATCATCACTATCCTCATTATAACAGTATTGTAGTCATCATAAGACACCATCGGGCGTGATGGCCACTGACTGCTTTGACAGTTGGCAGCTAAGGATCAAAGAAGAAGAAGTAGTCATCATAATCATCACCATTCTTTTTCTTGCCTCTGGGACGCAGCAAGGCAAAGACAAAAACTCTCCACCTAGTCTGTCCCAGACCAGCTCACTTTATTTTTGTCTGTCTTTTATGTTGGAGTAGTGCATCAAATATTTCTGCACATATCTCTGCTAGAATTTCAAATTAGGACAAAGACGAGTTTAATTTTCAGTGTCATAGTGACATTTTATAATAGCTGACTTGTTTATAATTTGTTTTAGCTTTAAGATAATTTTTGGCACATGACCAATATCCTGTGATAACAGAGAAGCTGAACTTTCATAAAAAATTTATAAATATTCTGTAGTCCATTATTTGTTTTAGCCAAGTTAAAAGTTGTTCACATTTGTTTCTCAGAGATATGTTGTTGATACATTGATTTTATAATGTTGTACTACACCAACAAAATGTTGGTCCATCATCATTTTCTTTTGTGCTGTGTACAGAGCATGGAGCCACCACTGTAGGCTGGTCCCCCTGTAAGATGCTTACAACAAGCAGTCACATGCTCTTGCAGCAGTTGTTTCTGTGGACATTTGTTGTACGTGATAAGGTTGCCAGCCCCATACATAATCTCATATTAGTCACCTTGTATGACATGCCTGACAGTCTAGTAGTTCTATTCTTTCATTGTCTCTTCACAGACCCCTCCAGGAACTACACTGAGCATTTTTGTTGTTGGGCCCACTTCTGGCACCATTTTCTTGAGATACGTGGAATTTTATATTATTTTGTTTCTGGTTCATTTTTCTCTTTTTTCCTCTTGAACTCCTTGATTGTTACATAATGAAACACTTTGTCATAATTTGTACTGTGGAGTATATTGAATCACTTTGTCGTGATGTGTACTGTGGAGTATGATGAATCACTTTGTCGTGACTTGTACTGTGGAGTATGATGAATCACTTTGTCGTGATTTGTACAGTGGAGTATGATGAATCACTTTGTTGTGATTTGTTCTGTGGAGTATGATGAATCACTTTGTTGTGATTTGTTCTGTGGAGTATGATGAATCACTTTGTCATTATTTGTTCTGTGGAGTATGATGAATCACTTTGTCGTGATTTGTACTGTGGAGTATGATGAATCACTTTGTTGTGATTTGTACAGTGGAGTATGATGAATCACTTTGTTGTGATTTGTTCTGTGGAGTATGATGAATCACTTTGTCGTGACTTGTACTGTGGAGTATGATGAATCACTTTGTCATGATTTGTACAGTGGAGTATGATGAATCACTTTGTCGTGATTTGTACAGTGGAGTATGATGAATCACTTTGTCGTGATTTGTACAGTGGAGTATGATGAATCACTTTGTCGTGATTTGTACTGTGGAGTCTCTCCACATGTAAGCCTACCTTGCCGTGGTTGGAGAGCTTGAGCGCCTCAATGATCCCGGGAGCTATGCCGGCGGGAGTTTTACTCCTGGCAGGGTCACCCAAGCCGGACAGGTCCTGGGTGAGGGGCCAGACTAAATGGGCTGAGGAGTGGGTGGAACCCTATAGGTGTAGATGCAGAACCCACCGGCGAGTGGTACATGCTCTGGTCTGCACCAATCCACCCCCACTTCATGGGTTAAATGCTTTCTTGCCTCATTCTTCACTGTTTGTCGTCTATCACGCCCATGGCGACCGTTGCCTCAATTGGCTGTGTGTGGTGTACCCGGAAACGGGGCCTCCCAGTACTGAGGCAAAGTTAAGTCCCCGATGTCACTTATCGGTGCAGAATTGAGAGAGATGGCTGAGCATCACAATCCCTCCTGTGTTGCAGCATGATGAGAACCCAGCATTGCACACTGAGCTTGGGGGGATCACTTGGGCACCAGACTTAATACTGGCTCTTGACTGGATGGCCGCATGCAGGAGATTTCTACAATGGAGGGTTGGCAGGTGGTGGGTATCGGGAAGTGGCTCTGTGCAGGACGTGAGGATTCCTTGGGAGAGCCCAGAACCAGAGCACAGCATTGTGCAAGCTCTGCATAGTTGGAGAGCCCCCTGGATGACGGGGAATGCACAGTGTGCTACCCCACCTATCCCCAACTGCTAACTTAGAACCAGAAGTGGGGTCCTCTGTATGCGTGCCAGGCCAGGATAAAATGCCTGGGAAAGAGACTGGAGCTCAGAACTCCCTAACTCAAAGTTGCAGGATGGCAGAAAAGCCACGGGAAAGACAGGGCTATTTTGAAGATAACGCAACCATATTTTCACCATACGAGCTCGGACGCCGCCTCGGTAAACAAGGTCCGCGCAGAGCAGTGACACCCCCAGGCTGCTTGCGAATAGTCTACTACTGGGAACATAAACAGATTAGGGATGAGCCCACTCTCCCGTTGAACAGGTGCTAAAGTCGTAGATACTGGGCCAGAAGGCGCACCGGAAACCACAGTATCATGCAACTCCCTTTTTTTTTTTTTTTTTCTATGGAGAGTACTGTGGAGTATGATGAATCACTTTGTCGTGATTTGTACAGTGGAGTATGATGAATCACTTTGCTATGAGCTGGTGGTAGAACGCTTCAATGGCAAATATCTTTTGATGCAGTATCAGGGGGGTTAAGTATCTTTGTGCCACCAACTACAGTTATCTTCCTTGCAGGAATTGATTCACATACTCTACAGTGTTGGATTCTGTAGCAGTTTATTTTTTATTCAAACTTTGCTAGCCCCATTGACAACTCTCCTGAGGTGTTCATATGACCTAGCTTGTATGACGCACCGATTTTGTTGTTTCTTCCCCAGGAGGCCTGTGTGAGAAGAGATGCCATTTTCTGACGACTGTTATTTCTTACATTGATCCCAAAATGTCTATTACTTTTCATAGCTCAATCATTTGATCTCATTGTTACTTTGTAAAATAATATTTACTGACGCTGTGCTGTTATTTTTATATTGTTTTCCAGCTTACAGTTGAAAGAAGAAGCCCTTGATTATCTAGAAGACAGCACCCTCAGGAACTTAGTCAAGAAATACAGCCAGTTCATCAACTTCAGCATCTACCTCTGGACAAGCCAGGTAGGCTTTGGAAGAAGTCTTGGACAACTGAACACATTTTTGATAGTTGAAGCTGCTAATCCAATGCATCTTCGTCAACACCATCCCCATCATTATTTCCATCAAATTCATCACCACCACCACCACCAGTGCCCATCATTATTTTTGTCATCAAATTCATTATCAACACCAGTTCCCGTAATTATTGTCATCAAATGTATCCTCATCACCACCACCACCATCCCCATCATTATTGTCATCAGATTCATCATCATTGTCATCACTCATCATCATCACCACCAGTCTCATTATTATGTTGTTAAATTCATCATCATCATTACCACCATCTCTATATTAATGTCATCATCATCACCACCATCTCCATCATTATTGTCATTAAATTCATCATCATCGCCACCATCATCTCTGTCATTATTGCATCAGACTCGTTACACCACCACCATCATTAATATCATCAGATTCATCACCACCACCACCATCTCTGTCATTATTGCATCCAACTCATTACCACCACCACCATCTCCATCATTAATGTCATCAGATTCATCATCACTACCACCATCTCCATCATTAATGTCATCAGATTCATCATCACTAACACCATCTCCATCATTATTGTCATCATATGTAAGACTGGAGAATTCTCTACTTGTTTCCCCTCCACTAATTCTTGTCCATTGTCATAAAGTTTTGTTTATGTTTGTTTAGCGTCCGACTGACAGAGTGGTTAGAGCGCTGGTCTCTCACAGCTAAAGTGCCGGGTTCAAATCACGGTATCATCATGCTCCAGTCTACCTGGCTGTAAATAGGAACCTGACTTTGCTCTTGAGTTAGGGAAGGAAAAAGCAGTGAGGAAGGGAACTGGTCAACCCCACCTCTCGATGCTGGACCTAGTATAGTTAAGTCTCTAACACTTCACTCCCCTACGACAGTATCTGCTATGGGACTACCTTGACCTTTCTATGTTTGTTAATCTGCTTGTTCACACATTTTGTTAACAGGAGCAGGAAGTGGAAGAACCCATTGATGAAGATGAAGCTGAAAAGGCAGCTGAATCAAAGACAGATGAAGCAACTGATGAAGATGATGAGGATGGTACAGTTGAGGAGGAGGAAGATAGTGACAAGCCAAAGACGAAGAAAGTGAGGAAGACTGTGTGGGACTGGGAACTGATGAACAGTGTCAAGCCTATTTGGACACGCAAGTGAGTTTGAAACTGTTGTGTTATTTATAAACTGGGTTATACCAGCTAGGTCTCTACTCACCGCAAGTCTCTCTCTCTCTCAGAGGGGTTGATCAAAGCCATGCTAGCAATCTCTTCATCACATGGAGCCAGAATTTTTGGAGGACATGTTCTAGACCAGTGGTTCTCAATGTGAGCCATATTTCTATGGGGCCATGGTAAGATGGTTAAGTACCTTTTTACAGCTAACAGCAACTATGGGGGGGGGGGGGGGGGGGCACAGGGGTAAATGAGACGCAGAATGGGGTCATGACCAAAAAAAAAAAAGGTAGAGAACCCCTATTCTACACTAATCCATCATTGTATTTGAGGTGACTATCCCAGCAGAGCTGAAGTCATGGTACAGGAACAACATGGCATCAGAGCTGAAGTCATGGTACAGGAACAACATGGCATCAGAGCTGAAGTCATGGTACAGGAACAACATGGCATCAGAGCTGAAGTCATGGTACAGGAACAACGGCATCAGAGCTGGAGTCATGGTACAGGAACAACATGGCATCAGAGCTGAAGTCATGGTACAGGAACAACAGGGCATCAGAGCTGGTCATGGTACAGGAACAACATGGCATCAGAGCTGAAGTCATGGTACAGGAACAACATGGCATCAGAGCTGAAGTCATGGTACAGGAACAACAGGGCATCAGAGCTGAAGTCATGGTACAGGAACAACATGGCATCAGAGCTGAAGTCATGGTACAGGAACAACATGGCATCAGAGCTGAAGTCATGGTACAGGAACAACATGGCATCAGAGCTGAAGTCATGGTACAGGAACAACAGGGCATCAGAGCTGAAGTCATGGTACAGGAACAACATGGCATCAGAGCTGAAGTCATGGTACAGGAACAACAGGGCATCAGAGCTGAAGTCATGGTACAGGAACAACATGGCATCAGAGCTGAAGTCATGGTACAGGAACAACATGGCATCAGAGCTGAAGTCATGGTACAGGAACAACATGGCATCAGAGCTGAAGTCATGGTACAGGAACAACATGGCATCAGAGCTGAAGTCATGGTACAGGAACAACATGGCATCAGAGCTGAAGTCATGGTACAGGAACAACATGGCATCAGAGCTGAAGTCATGGTACAGGAACAACATGGCATCAGAGCTGAAGTCATGGTACAGGAACAACATGGCATCAGAGCATGTCATGTGCTTTTGCAGTGTTGGTTTCTTTAGCAAATTATTTTAACATGATGAGACTGCTAGCCAAGTGCACAACCATTTTTATTGACATATTACAACATCCTTTAAGGCTGTGTGGACCTGTGCTGGCCCCTTCCCCTGATCCACATAGGTAATGCTGGAGGTCAAATTGCTTAATCTGTATATCTAGTCCCTCCCCATTGGTATTGTCTTGTCTTTAGTTTCCTTGATTGATACAGTTTTTTTTTTCTTATTGACATGTTTACGAATGCAAAACTCTGTCATGATCACATGGAAAGATAATATTTTTTCTGCTGCTGCATTAATTTTAGTGTTTTAATAAAGAATATCTCAGGCATGCTGTAAATAGTGACTAATGTTAGGTTGTGTGTGGAGCTGGCAGACTCCTTGTCAGGAACCACTTTACTATGGTTGCACCACTGCAGTGTGGATTTATAATAACAATCATAAGCTCGTTTTTCTAGAAGTATGACCACACAACAATGGCTGACATAAGTAATCAACACCTTCTACAGGTACTTCCCTTTAATACTATGTACAATACAATAAGGCCTCACACGGCCAACAAACGCATCAAATACAATAATGAAATGCCAATGTAACTTGCCTTAACAACTTAATCTATCAGTATCATACACGACAGTACGACTTACACTGAAAATACTGCAATGAATATCGCTCACATTGAGCGGCAAAACTGACAAAGACCTACTCAAATCATTGTCAACTTATAAATCTATGGCCTGAAAGTAATACAATCTAGACACTACACTGTACTAGAATAACCACGTAATAATCCACCAGGACTGAAATATGGCAAGCACTCGGAACAAATAGTCCATAACATGAACTTCACAGCTAACTTGCAGGCAAAGGGAAATATGTGCGTCCTACCAGGACGACGGCTAGATTCTCACAGATGAAATTTGCGCCTGATTTTCCGGCTTCCGGTAGTCACATGACTCACCGGTTCAGCTGGCCCCGGCATTGCCCGGCTGCCTTTTCGTACAAAAGATGCACTGCGAAATAGTGCCATGACACTCCTCATGTAAAACATATTGCTACAGTAAGCACTGCTGCTAGAGCACATGAATGTTTTGGTACAGCTTCCTGTAAAGGACCAGATGTAGGTTATGGCTTCACACATCAAGCAAACAGTAACATAATGATAATAATAAAGCATAGAAACACCAACATGTTCACATGTAGGCTATCCTTAAACATAAGGAAATAATCATGAACATAAAACTAACACTTTTTAACAGTTTTTTTTTCTTCTAATTAATGGCGTACATTCAAAATAACTATGCCACAAGTGAAATTACTGCAGCTCAGCTTTTGTTATGGGGCTTCTTTCATATGCTCATAACAGACTATTCCTTTATGAATGTCCATGAAAAACTTTAAAATATTATTGATGAGTGTGTTTTTGTATTTCATAATCATTTCAAAATTAAAATATATTATTACTGCCTTCATGAACAAGAAAACACATGCTGTGACCTTGCTTCTTTTGAAGTAAAAAAATTTACATTCTTTATTTACTTTTGAAGAATCATTGTATTGATTATTGATGTCCAGAGCTGATTTTGTGTTTACAATAAGAGTTTGTATGATTGAGTTCAAGCTTTTGGTTGTTTACATTCTGCACTCTTTTTTTTTTCTTCACAGGGCATCAGAAGTTTCGGATGATGAATACAATGCCTTCTACAAGTCAATTTCCAGGGAGAGCTCAGACCCCTTGGCAAAGATCCACTTTACTGCAGAAGGAGAAGTGACCTTTAAGGCTATACTTTTTGTGCCCCAGACAGCCCCCTATGACACATTCAACAACTATGGCAAGAAAGTTGATCATATCAAGGTTAGTTCTCCAGGCTACCTTTCTCTGAATTCTCTTGCAACCCTTTATAACAAGTCAGGCAAGTTGATGTGTCTGGACAGCTGTTACAGTTCTGATTAATTAACTACTTGTACTTTTAAACAGACATAACTCCTTACTAGAAACTATAATGGAAGGCAGAGTTTGCTAGAAACAATAATGGAAGGCAGAGTTTACTAGAAACTATAATGGAAGGCAGAGTTTGCTAGAAACTATAATGGAAGGCAGAGTTTGCTAGAAACTATAATGGAAGGCAAAGTTTGCTAGAAACTATAATGCAAGGAAGAGTTGAAGGCAAACATACAAAAGGAAGACAGCACTATAAGTGAGAAGATGACATCAAGAAATGGACCAGAAAGAATCTATCACAGTGTACCATCAGGACAAGAGATAGACATTGGAGATTCATTACAGCCTACATCCAGTGTAAAGATAGCAACTGCTCTGAGTTTTTTTGAGTCTTCAGCTTAAGAATTTTGTTTGTTTGTTGTGACTCTTCATGTTAAGACTTGATCATATTCATCAAACATAAAATTTAGACGACAGGTTGTGAGAAATCTGATGAAATATTTCTGCCATTTTTTGTTCTGTAATTTGTAATTGATTCTTATCGACATATTTTTGGTAACATTTCTTATTGAGAATTATGCCTAGAGTGTTATTAAAAAAACTGTTGGTATTGGATAAGGCACATATTAAGACAACCAGTTAATAGCATTACAAGGCAGGCCCGCCATGATCTGGACTCCCCAGAAAAATATAGAGAGATAAAAAAAACACACATAGAAGGGAACTGGAGATGGAAATGAAAGGGTGTAAAGAAGACATAGACCTTGAGTGGATGGCATAGGACACTAGGGCTTACCATGAACGTGTTGAAGACCTGAACTCCACAAGGAGCTCAAAGATGTTGAGGATGATGGTGGTGATGATGATTTTTCAAAAACGGGAGTAGGCTTATTAACAGAAAGTCCGTAGCACTAAAAAAAAAACAGGAGTAGGCTTATTAACAGAAAGTTCATAGCACTAAAAAAAAAACAAGAGTAGGCTTATTAACAGAAAGTCAATGGCACTCTCAAACAGGACTTATAAAAAAAGCAGTCTGGTCTCCAGACTGAAATGGTCTGCAGGTCAGAAGTCATGATGGAGGTCTCTTGTCTCGCCATGTGTGCCCTCTTATCAAGATGAAAGACCATGTTAGGTCTTCCTTGCTCCATTAACTTTATCAACATAGTCCATGTTATAGGGTGAATGAAAATAGATAATGCATCTTACTAAGTCAAAAGGCAAAGAAAATAGCCTTCATCAGTGGTGGCAACATAGGAGCTGTGAGGTCCTACTTTAGAATTACTGAGCTCTCTAAAGATCTACTTTGATAAAATCATATTTGCTTTCAGGTTTCAGAGTGTTTAGAATTTTAAATACAAGGGGCTTGACATAAGTCTTGGGCCTGACTATGAAGGAGTCACAGGAGGAAGATGGAACTTGGCACATTTAAAGTTCATCATATTTGCACTGAATGTGTGAAGTACGCGTTTGTTTCTTCAATGGGTTTTCCCGCTACGGTGTACGGCGCAATGTACCCTATTGACCGGATCTGCTGCTCCAAAGACTTGACAAAACAATGGAAAAGAAGGAGGCCAGAGCTGTGATAAAACTTCTGATGTTTCAAGGAAAAACACCTACAGAAATACACAGGGAGATGGAACCAGTGTTTCGTGATTCTTGTCCTTCATATACTTCGGTAAAAAACTGATGTCAACAGTTTAAGTGCGGCCGCTCAAATGTTGCTGATCTGCCAAGATCTGGTAGACCAGCCTCAGAGTGCAACAATGAAAATGCAACAAGAGTGAAGAAAATCATTGACCAGGATCGAAAAATGACAATTGTGGAGATAGCTAGTAGAGTAAAACTGAATGAAAGAACAGTTTATAGAATTTTACACAACAGACTGAACATGAGAAAAGTGTGTGCACGCTGGGTTCCGCGACTATTGACACGTGAACAGAAGCAAACGAGGGTAAATTGCTGTCAACAGTTGCTCAAAAAGTGTCAGTCAAAACACTTTTTGGAGACCATGGTGACAGTGGATGAGACTTGGGTACACCATTATGACCCCGAATCCAAAATTGCCAGCATGCAATGGAAAACCCCAGGCTCCCCAACACCTGTCAAGCCGAGAGCGCAGAAATCTGCAGGAAAAGTGATGCTGGCTGTTTTTGGGGACGCTAAAGGTGTCCTGTTGAAAGATTATCTGCCTCGTGGCAACACAGTTAATGGACAGTGCTATGCAGATCTTCTCACCAAACTAAGAAAGGTTGTGACCAGGAAACGAGGGATAACACGCACTCAAAATCTTCCTTTGCTTCAAGACAACGCGCCCTCTCACACTGCACGGCTTGTCAGCTAGCAGCCAACGATTTGAATATTGAAATTTTTCCACACCCACCATATTCTCCAGATTTGGCTCCATCAGACTTTTTTCTATTCCCAAATCTTAAAAAAACAGCTAAAAGGAAATCATTTTGACAGCGATGAAGAAGTTATACTGGCATGTGATGACTGGTTTAGTTTGAAAAATAGGGTGTTTTACTCCCAAGGTCTTTTCAAGGTCAAGCAGAGATGGCAGAAGTGTGTCAATTCAGACGGTGGCTATATTGAAAAGGAATAAACACTATACAAAATTTCAGCTCTCTGTGACATGTCCTTCATGCTCAGGCCCAAGACTTATGTCAAGCCCCTTGTATGTGCAACCCTGTATGTAACTTTTATCTCTGTCGGATGATCTGCTTCCTCCAATTCCATCGACAAAGCAGTGAACAATTCAAATAAATGATATTTTATCGAATGTTAACGTCACTTCAAACAAAAATCACTTCCTGTCTTATACGGATCATGAAATAAGGTGGAATTTTAGTAAGCTAGCTAGTGGGTTTTCACTGGAAATGTTGTGAAAGTAACTTTAAACAAGGGGACACCACAGTTTTAAGTGCCGGAAGGAAAAGCCTAGTCCACAATTTACCTAGGTAAAAAAAATTTTTTTCCTCCTCAGCCACATATAGGTCTATCACATAATCCTCTGAGATCTACCGCTAACTTAAGATTGACCTGTTGCTTACCCTTGGCCTACATTATGGCCACAAGGTCTTTGTCAGGGACAAACGAAAAAGAGATGAGAAAAGAAAATGTGGACTAAGTTAAATACATTTTTAAAAATAACACATCATAATAAAAGAAATCGATGGAGAAATGTAAATAAATAAACAAATAGGTTAATAAATAAATTAATATATAAAATTCAACCTACAATAAAAAAAAAAAAAAAAAGAGAGAGAGAGAGAAGTAGTAATGGAATGATGGAAAAAGAAAATAAAATAAAAAGAATGTGCAGTCAGAAAATGGGTAGGGCAGAATAAAATGTGGAGTAAGCCAGTAAGACAGTGATAAACAGGGTCAGTGAAAACTATAACATAGACAATCTTCTATGTCTTAGTAAGATGTCCATGTAATGAGGTCAGCATTGTGCTCATTACCTTTTAGACAAACCATAGTCAACCTTAGTTCTGTTTTTCATTGAGCATATGACACCCCCCCCCCTCCCCCCCCCCCCCCCCCCCCCCCATATGTGTAGGCACATGTTATGAAGCTTTCATGAAATGCGTTTTCTCAGATGTATGTGCGCAGAGTGTTCATCACTGATGATTTTGAAGACATGATGCCCAAATACCTTGGCTTCATCCGGGGAGTTGTGGACTCTGATGACCTTCCTCTCAATGTGTCTCGTGAGACCCTTCAGCAGCACAAGCTGCTCAAGGTCATCAAGAAAAAACTAGTCCGCAAAGCCTTGGACATGATCAAAAAGATTGACAAAGAGACTTATGAAAAGTTGTGGAAAGAGTATAGTACAAAGTAAGTTTTGTTGTTGTTGATGTCCATCTGAGATTGAAATATTTGTATTTATTATTTCATCATCCTTCAGTTCCCCTCGGAGGATAGGCCTTGATGGCAAATCTTCCTGTACTGTGGCCATTAGCTCAAAGTTTTTCAATGTCTTCCTATTGCCTTACATGTCAGTCTCCAGATCTCTTTTCAACGTTTTCTTCAGTCTTCCTCTTACCCTGGGGATTCCAGAATAAGGACTACCTTGTAATTCTATCAACAGGTGTGTCTTATCCATCGCCATTGTCTAATTTTTTGTTAGGTGCTATATAATGCTGTGGCCCATGTAGTTCCAGGGGGTCTCTGAAGACACAAGGAAAGAATAGGACTACTGAACCCTAAAGCATGTCATGTAAGTGGACTACCTCATCATATAATACATATTGCCTGAGAAACCACTGCTGCAAGAGCATGTGAATGCTTGGTGCAGGCTTCCTGTAAGGAGATCAGCTACAGTGGTGGCTCCATGTTGCATACATAGCACAAAGCAAAATGGTGATGATAATGCTATATAAGAGCCTATAATACTTGATGTGAATGAGGCCTGGACAGTAAACAAAATAGGCAAAGAAATCAGAAGCATTGGGTGATGTAAGTCTTAAGAAGGAGCATTCAATACCATTAGACAGAAAAGGAAGTCCATTGTGAAAGTGAAAGTCACCTACTGGGGCCCACTTTGGAAGTAAAGAATAGTAACACTATAACCAACCAAGCAGTCATAAAGGGCCACTTAGGAGGGTTGGATATGGGGCTGGCTACTCCACCCTGTATGAGCTTTAAGGTACAAAAACTTCAACAAAAACATGGACTAATCAACTTAAAACACATGGAGAGGAGAACTGGAGACAGAAGTGATAGCATTGAGGAAGACATGGACATACTTTGAGCTGATGGCACAAGGCATGAGTTTGTTGAAGGCCTATTCACCTTGGGGAGTGGAAGTGTTATGAATGGCAGAAATGAAGCTGAAGAAAACCATGAAATAATTAACTAGATAAGACAGACAGTCAAAAAGTTCTTTGGATATTTTGTGAGAAGAGAAATTAAAGAGCATATAACAACTGGTAAATTCATCTCAGAAAGAAGTGGACGACTGATGGACAGAAAATAAACTGCTTAAATAGCATGGAAAGAAAATGAAAATATCTCTGGGTTAAGATGCTAGAGACACTAGGAAATGGAGAGACAAGATTGGTCAACTAAAAACACAATTGCTACAGAGACCACTGCTGGAGGAGCATGTGCTTGGATACAGGATACTAATAAAGGGGCTAGCTGCAGTGGCGGTTCAACAACTATGTCAGGAGTACACAAGAGATGAATGAATGAAATACTGTGGCTGACCACCAGCAACCAAAGTTTATATAGTAATTATATACTTTAAATATGTGTAATACCTTAAATTTCTGGTTATTTCCTTTATCTGCAGTATCAAGCTGGGTGTTATCGAAGACACCTCTAACAGGACACGCTTGGCCAAACTGTTGAGGTTCTACTCCTCCAATTCTGACACCGACCAGACCTTTTTGGCTGATTATGTGGAGAGAATGAAGGACAAACAAGACGCCATCTATTTCATTGCTGGAACAAGCAGGGAAGAGGTCAGTACTTGAAGCATGCTAGCACTTTCAAGTGCCTGAAGAGAATACAAAAAGAAAAAAGATGTTATATGAAGATTTCTAGGACTAACATTTTAAAAATAATCGAGATGCTCACGTTGACTGGTTGTAAAGGTAATATACATAACAGTTTGGGTAGCACCAATTGACTTTCAAGTGAATTGAGTTTTAGTGGGTATTGATTGTTGTGTGTATTATTCAACTTTTAAATGCGTACATTTTAAAAAATGTGTTTTATATATTTTTTTCAAAATTTTAGTTTGTGTTAAAAGCCACAATAAGTTTTTATCCAAGATGAAAACTGAAAAAATAGCTTTTTAAATGATATGCTAGAGAACTTGCTTAATTTTGTTTTAAAAATTTATAAGCTAAAGTTCATATTAAATGCTTACTTCGTTATTTATGGTTCTATTTTGAAGTTCTTTTCCATTTAAAAAATCATCGTGCACGTCTACATAATGGCCACTACATGCCAACAAACAGACATATATCATTCAAACTTTAATGAAAAGGAAATATAAAACAGGGCCTCGACATGATGTACAGGTATACCTCGCTTTATTGCGCTTCGCAGATATTGCGCTTTTTTCAAATTATTCACGTTTATTTATTAGAACGTGCCTTCTTCTTCCGGTAGATTTTGGCTCTCCATCACCAAAAAGATTACGATTCGCTGAAAGCTCAGATGATGAAGATTAGCATTTGTTTTAGCAATAAAGTATTTTTTATTTTACAGTACATTGCTTTTTTAGACCTAGCGCTATTGTGCACTTAATACATAGCGTAAACATGATTTTAGGCTTTTATATGCACTGGGAAGCCAAAAAATGGGTGTGACCAGCTTTATTGCGGTGGTCTGGAACCAAACCCGCAATATCTCCGAGGTATACCTGTAACAGTTTTTTTTTCTTACGTTTGATATGAAAGATGTTTTGTAACTGCGGGCAAGTTTCTTATGTTTTCTTATTTCTTATGTTTGTATGGTTTCTTTGTGTGTCTGTGCATGTGTGAGAACAAGTGTTATGAGTTAACAGTTTAAACTAATTTATTCATCTTAATGTCTTCATAGCTTGAAAACTCACCTTTTGTGGAGCGTCTGCTGAAGAAAGGCTATGAAGTCCTTTTCCTTGTTGAGCCTGTTGATGAATACTGCATCCAGTCATTGCCAGAATTTGAAGGGAAGAAGTTTCAAAACATCGCCAAGGAGGGTTTGAATATTGACACTTCTGAGAAAGCCAAAGAACGAAAGGAGGCATTAGAGAAAGAATTTAAGCCTCTAACAGACTGGCTTAAGGATAATGCTCTGAAAGACTTGGTTAGTTTTGCATAATTTAACTGTAGTTTTTATTAACTGAAGGAAGTGAACATTTTGACAAGCATTGAACTTACTCTTTATAAAAAAACTATAAATTATACAAGTAAGTCAAATTTCCTCTTGTAAAACCTGTGCCAAATTGCGAATAATCTCTCATGGTTGTGTAGATAGTCTCTAAAGGTTCATGTGGATATTCTATCAAAGTCCATTTGGATAGTCTTTCAGGGTCCACTTAGACAGTCTCTCCAGGTCTAAGTGGATAGTCTCTAGAGGTTCACATGAATGGTCTCTCAAGGTCTAAGTGAATAGTCTCTACTAGTCCAGATGAATGGTCTACCAAGGTCCAACTCGATAGTCTCTTATGGTCCACACTAATAAGTCATTTAATGTCCACGTGGATAGTCCATCAAAAACGTTGTGGATAGGCAAGGTATTTTGAATAGTTTCTCAAAGTCCACATAGATTGTCTCTAAAGCTAATCTACAGAAGTACTTTTTAATCAGAAATGAATGCTTTAAATAACATATTGTGTACAACCTTCTGACAGAAGTATTTGTACTTTTACAATTCCAGATTGAGAAAGCTGCAATTTCTGAGCGTTTGACCAGCTCCCCCTGTGCATTAGTTGCAAGCCAGTATGGCTGGTCAGGAAATATGGAGAGGATCATGAAGTCTCAAGCTTATGCTAAACAAGGAGATGTTTCTAACCAGTAAGTTGCATCGGCATTTGAAGTTCAAGGATACCCATTCATCTTCATGTATCTTAAGTTCCCTTTGTGTCCTCTGATGTGCCCAACCATTAGATTTGAGCTATATTTTCAGGACTATTTGTGCATCTTATACATGTTCATGGGCCCTGTGACATTGTTCTGATGAGCTATTTATAGATAATCATATATGGTGACAGGGAGGAAAATAGGCATAAAGTGTAGGGCAAGTTCACAGTGACTGAAAATGTTGGTATTGTCTGTAATATTCTGGGAACAACCACCCACTGACGAGCTTCTCATCCATTTTTTTTTTCCCGTACGCCCGCTATTACTCGAGGCGAAATCTCGAGGTTAGTATGTGTAACCTGAGACTGATTTTACGTATCCCTTTTTTCTTGCACAGAGACAGGTGTCCCTCGCCATTCAGGCAGATACTCGCCGATTTCGGAGATACCCATTAGAGCTGGGTCGGCTCAGGAGCCGCCAGTCCGTGGTCGATGACATCCCTTCAAATGTCCTCGCCAGGGCTCGAGTTAATCCAGTCCAAATCCCGGTCGATGAAAATCTTCAAATGCCCTCGCCCGGGTTTGATCCTCAGTCACCCGGTCGCCAGCGCAGTGTGGTAACCACTACGCTAGCGCGGCTCCCTCATCCATAATAATAAAGGGGTTAAACAGCTTTGTTTTTTTATCTTATTTTCCAAATCCAGAAATGTTATCCTTTACAGGTTTATGTATTTTGCTCTCAGAATAATGTGTTAAGCTTTATTTGTTTAATTGTTAATGTGTGCAATGTTAATCGGTGCTTAGTTTATAAACTTAATTTTGTTGTTTCTTAGCTTGTGTTTTGTATTAACTTTTGTTTTTTTGTCTTGTGGTAACTTGTGTTTATTGTTTAGCTTGTGCTTTATTGTGTTAACTTGTGTTTTATTTCATGTAGATATTATGCCAGCCAGAAAAAGACTCTTGAGATTAATGCCAAACATCCTTTGATCAAGAAGCTGAAAGCTAAAGTTGAGGTAATGGAAAACATTGTGTAGATTGCTGTATTGTTTATTCTGTTCTTCTCATACTGGATTTTGAATGTGTCACCAGGCAACATATTCACTACCTGTATGCTAAATAACTGTTGTGTACTAAGATATGAGACTTTTAGCAAAATTAAAGTACAAGGTGTGTGTGTTAAAATGTGTGCCAATAATAGAATTATATGTGTGACACATATTTACAGAATTTGTGACATGATGGCATATATGAGTTAGTAAAAATGCAACAAACTTTTATTTTGGCTAAAAATGTCAGTGTTTTAGATTTGTAAAATGTTAACATTTTTGTTACCAGATGGTTTAGGTTCTTCATCATTGAAGCATTGGTTTTCATCAAGTTCAAGCTAAGCCTTTCTTGCCTGCACCACCTGATCAAGGTCTTTCCATTTCCAAATATCTTTTCTGTATTTTTTTGGTCTCCGTCTGTTTCTTTTGTGCCATCGTTTCACAAGGTACTCCTGGTTCTGGAATCTTATAATGCTGTCAACAGGTTTCCTCAATATGTGTCCAACCCAACACCATTTTTTATTTGCCTCATCTTTTGTACCACTGGTATTTGTTTGGATCTTTCCATCAGTTCCAGATTTGTGGCTTTTTTAATTTCTCAAGGTTGATCCTGTTTAGTATTTTCACTGGCACTGTTAGTACCATTATTCCTCTGTAATTTGTGCATTCCTGCACATCTACCTTTTTTGGCAACTTGACTCAATATATACTTCATTCCAAAACTAATATTTCTTCTCTCTCCCTGATTTACTTAAATGTATGTATCAGTAAAGTTTCTGGTGTCTGCTTTCATGGCTTCTGCTGGAATCCTATCTGGGTGCACAGCTTTCCCGTATCTTAGAAGCTTTGTGGCTTTTAAAATTCTTCCATATTGGTTTTTCACAGTTTTTAAAGTACCACTTCTTATTACTTAGTTACACGATTTCTGTTCAGATTTTGGATTGTCACCAGACTATTACTAAATGGTTCTCTGATTTTTCTGATGATAATGTGTATATAGTCTCCATGGCCTAATTGTTTGAGCATACTGAACTGACTTATGTTACACACACAACTTAAATAATGTCCCTGAATTATCTAAAAAGAAAGGTTTTAATGTTTTACTTGTATGTTATGTCTTGGATGTAAATTAAGCTATTTAAACTTGCATAGTACTATCACCAGTGCCTTGCTGTTGGCTGAGACAAAGATACTACCACCAATTATGGTGGCTGAATGACGGAGCTGGGGCTGGCTAGGACATGTTTTACAAATGGCAGGAGAAGTTGGTCAGAATAATTATAAGATGAACTCCACAGAGAAAATTAAGTAGATGAGAGCCCATAGAGATAAGGAAATGAACGATAGAATAATTTGAGAATCTGAGGCTTTTTCTGGGGAAATAGTTTGAAGAAAAGCAGCAGACTAGCATCTTTGTAGTTTCATTGCGGAAAGCACCATTTGCCGCTGGCATGCATTGTCTTATTAAGAGTGAATTAAGGAAGAAATTAAGCTTGCATTTATCTTTTTTCAGGCTAATGCAGACGATGAAACAGCCAAAGACTTAGCTAAAGTGTTGTTTGATACAGCCACACTGAGGTCAGGTTTTCAGGTCAAGGACACATATGACTTTGCACAGCGCATTGAGAAGATTTTGAGAAAGAGTGTGCATGTAGACTTGAATGAAACGGTAAGAAACTGAGTAAACTTCAAACACACATTTTCTTAGTTGTCCTCTGCAGTGTCTTTGTTCTTCATAAATACTTATGGGCCCTGTCAGTCCCTGTCCTTAAAAACAGTAATTTTCTATGTCAACTGTGGTTATTATTGAGTGAAAGCATAGAAAAATGTCTTACTCCCTCCCATGTACATCTCTGCTTACTGTCACATTTCATGTGGTATTGAAATGTTAGTTTATTAGCAGTCACTCACAAATGTACCAGATTATAATCACCTTCTTTCAGCTCCCTGTGGAGCATAGACCTTCAACAAACGCACACCAAGTCCACTTGTTCCATACCATCAGCTCAAAGTTTTTCATGTTCTCATCCCTTTCATTTATGTCTTCAGTTCTCTTCTGCATGTGTTTTTTTGTACCTTTACCTTGTTTTAACCTGGGCATTCCAGTTAAATACTTCAACATTCAAGTATCAATTGCTTATCTTGTGTTTTATACTTTGAATCACCAATTAAACAATCAAGTTACCAATGTTAAATACTCAAAACTCACCAAATATAAACAAGTTTTCTGATGTTAAAAGACACCAGCATAAACGTAGACAAGTAATCATATGTTTATAACTGCCATATTCAGGTTGAAGATGAACCAGAAGAGGAGGAAGAGGAAGTGACAGACAGCACTGCTGGCAATGCTGAAGAAGAGGAGGAGGTTCAGGCTGATGAGGAGGAGGTGAGTCTTTAGCAGTAATGTTGTCACAGTATGGATGTGTCCAAGTGGTGTTAGCTTATCACCACAGAATCTTGTCTGAGCTGCATGTGTCCAGCAGACAACATGATGAAATGTCAAGTGTTGATATGTAATACACTTATAACAGGTTGTAAAGGGTAGAGGTTGAAACTGGGGAGCGTGAGTCTAATGCCCTGCTTATTTCTTTACCGTAATACTCTGAGTTTTTATATTGGCTGTTGTCACAGAACATAATTTGATATACATGTGCTATAACTATATTTTTTTTTCTCCACATAAAAAAAAAAAAAAAAGTAAGGCGGTTTTGGAAATGTAAATATGGAGATTCAGTACTGCAGATCAAGTTTTACAACATCAAGGAGTTAACACCCTTAGGTTCACCCATGCCCGTGTCATTGTTTCATAACATTTCAAATGTCCTTGACCTTACAACCAGTCTTTAAAAGTACGATTTGTTTATTTATGATTACATTTATTTTGATCATTTTTGAAACTTATTTCCTCTACTGCTGAACTTAACACGTATTCTGGAAAAAATACTTTATTGTTTTAGGACGGTACAGAGCAGGGTTAAAAGGTTTAATATTTGATCGTTTTATTTTTATTTATTTAGTTTGAATTAACCTAGTGACTCCACCAGGGCCTGATGAAATTTATAACTGAGCTCACCATGGAAAAAAAAAAATTTTAAGCAGCATTATTTCACACAGGAAACGGGTTACTTACATTAAATATGTCCTTTTTTCCATCTTACAATCATTTGTGAACAAAGTTACTCCAGAACATCTAGAAAACAATGAGTATACTCAGAAGTATTGAAAATCAACAAACGATTCTTACAGTGCATACATTACCCTGACAGTCACAACAAAGGCCAGGTTATGTAATCAGTTGTTTCATCAAACCAACTTTAATCCCTCTGCTGGGACATTGTCACTTCCTACTCCATAACTGTGTATTCCTCACTGAAGTGGCTAGTACAGTTACGGATTATTATTGCTGCAAAAGTCACCAGCTGGGAGGGAAGATGATGAATTCTTGACCATGTGCATCACCTTTTCCCCAGCCATAAATACAGTAATATGACAGTGTGTCATAAAGCATTCAGTAGGTTAAAAGAAATTCAGATTTGGAAAACTGCTGAAAAACCCATCAACAAGGTGTCAAGAAAAATGCCGAAGAAATAAAATTGAGCCACATGGCATTCTGACAATATGGTGGAGAGTTCCATGCAGATAAAAATATATTGTTAGAGCACATGTTAACAGAACTGTAATGCCAAGTAATGTGCTGATAAAAATATTGTGCCCAGTGAGATTTTGACAGAATTGTAATGCCAGATCCCTTGCTGAAGGCAATTACAGTGCCCTGTGACATGCCGAAGTAAAATAGTGCTAAGCGGCATCCAGACTTTTGAAAAAAAAAAAAAAGTTTCAAGTGACATGCTGGCACAAATAGTGTCAAAGGACATGCTGACAGTAGTTGTATTGGTTTATATCTTCAACTTCTTCTTCGCTCTGTATGAAGCATGGGGTGACAACTGCAGATAGCTGCACCCTCAGGAAGCCAACATCAAAGCACACTCTTGCTGCAGTGGTTTCCATAACACATTGTTTGACATGATGATGTTGCCAGCCTCTCCATGTACAGTATCACCTCTTATGATATGACTAAGGGAGCAGTTGTTCTTCTCTTCCTTTAGAGTCCCCCAGAAACTACATGGGGCAATTGGGTTATATGCTGACAACAATAAAGTGTTAAATAACTTGTTGATAAAAGAAGTGTCATTTACATGTGGACAGAAAGTGTTAAATTACATCCTGACAAGAAAAGTGGTGCCAGAGAAACTGCTGACAGTATGTCCTAGTGTTGAGTGGCATGCTGATAAAAAGTTCTGTTACATGTTGATAAAAGCCAACAAAAATGTTTAAATAACGCACTGTCAGGAAGATATGGTTGGTGTGCTGTGTTCTAATGCCAGAGTGTTCACAAGTAACAGCCTGACCAGATTGCTGCTTGCCTAATCTAAATGGTTTCAGTGTTGTGTTTTTTCCTGCCTCTAAATGTGTGTGCTCTGTAATTGTGCTGCACGCCTTGTAGTGAGTGTCATTCTAGACTG
The DNA here is from genome assembly GCA_024509875.1 of Oreohelix idahoensis. Lineage (NCBI taxonomy): Eukaryota > Metazoa > Mollusca > Gastropoda > Stylommatophora > Oreohelicidae > Oreohelix > Oreohelix idahoensis. The sequence goes on along the minus strand of JAMPIV010000563.1, from coordinate 193,506 downwards.
TTACCTGCCTCCATATCTAGTAGTTCTTATTGCCAACTTGTTTGCGTGTAACCTTTGTATTCACATAGAAACACTTTCAGGCTTTAGATTTAAAAACATAAATAAACAGTGGCAGAGATAGTTGAAAATAAATATATATTTGTTGGTAGAACAAACATAATGTTAAAGGATTTAAGCAGCGGAATGCTTTTATCCATTAATAGGGAGGAATTTATAATTCAGTAAGTGGATCAAGTCACGCAGTCTTAGTTATTGCCATGATCAAGTCACGCAGTCTTAGTTATTGCCTTGATCAAGTCACGCAGTCTTAGTTATTTCCTTGATCAAGTCACACAGTCTTAGTTATTGCCTTGATCAAGTCACGCAGTCTTAGTTATTGCCTTGATCAAGTCACGCAGTCTTAGTTATTGCCTTGATCAAGTCACACAGTCTTAGTTATTTCCTTGATCAAGTCACACAGTCTTAGTTATTGCCTTGATCAAGTCACGCAGTCTTAGTTATTGCCTTGATCAAGTCATGCAGTCTTAGTTATTGCCTTGATCAAGTTACGCAGTCTTAGTTATTGCCTTGACGCAGGCAGTCTGCAAGGGACCAGCTGCATTTGTGGCTGCATGCCATGTAAGGAGTAAACAAAAAGAAAGAAATGAAATTACACTGCCACTTGCCATGTCTGTTGCAGTTAGGATCTTTATATGTGGGTGGGGGTGGTAAAACTCAGGTCTCCCAAGTAAGGAAGCAGACATGTTAACCTCTTCACTGCTGCGGTACCTAAAACATTTCATGATATGAATACATTATAACTCATATAAATTACACACATTTAGTAAATGTAAATTACTAATGCCTTTATTATATTGAGGTTAGAGCTAAATGTTACACCATAAAAGAAATGTCAGGATAATAACCTTGAAGCTAGTGCTAGCTGTGTCATCTTGACACTGTGCATGTTGTTTTTTAAAGCACTCATTCTTGTGACATTTTTCAGTTATTGTCCTGTTGGTGTAGTGTATTATTACGTCATTCCTATCTTTTCACATTTTTCACTACAAATTCCATGGCCATGGAATTCTGTCCCCACCACAAAGACAGTACCATTGTGGCAAATAGTTATAAAGTGCAGTTTTCATCACTTTCAACTCAAATCTCCAACACCATCTGCTGTGGTAACACAGTATACAGATGTTAATGAAAGAAAAAGGAGGCACATTGTTTCAGTAACCCTATATTAACATATAGTATGCAGTATAACTTTCTGAATTTCAGTCATAACTTTACACTCATCTCTCCTATTAAAAGCTGGTGTTTTTTCAAGGCTTTTGAGGTATACTGAATTCATTGCTTCTGGTTACCTTTGTTTTTTTCTTTCTTCTTTTTTTTCCCACTCCTTGAGAAGTATAGGGGTCTTCTCTACAGTTGATCTCCCCTGTTGGAAGTCAGTTTTCCCTATAGAACTTTATTTACTCCTGTAGTGGTGGTTTTTGTAGCAGTTTATTACATGGTGAAGGTGTTTAAGTGCCACTGTCAACCCTCTGGTCATTTTTCTGTCATCATCTTCAGCTCTCTGTGGAGATTAGGCTTTCAGCAAGTTGACACAAAACCTTCCCGGCCTGTGCCATCCGTTCAAGATCTGTCTGTCTTCTTTATGCCTTAAGTCTGTCTCATATCCCTTCTCTATCAGTTTCTACATTTCCCTCTATTTCTCAAATCCTGAGGATTCCAGAACAAGGACTGTCTTGTGATGCTGTCAGCTGGTCTCTTCAGTGTTGTTTTATCCAATGCCCGCATCTTTATCTTTTCTCTTATCTCAATTATATAAGTGCGCTTTTTTTCCACCAGTTCTACATTAGTAATATAGTTGTACCATTTGAATCTGTTTATTCTGCTCAACACCCATTTACTTTGTTGTTTCATTTATATACATACATACATACATACATACACACACACACACACACACACGTGGACGGACGGACGGACGGCAGACAGACAGACAGACAAACAGACTCTTGTATTGATGTTTCTGCAAGTGCAGTCTAGCTATCATTTACCACATATTCTCATAATCTTTATCTGTATTTGTATTATCAGACCTAATTACTGTGACCGATCAAGCATTCTCAATTTTTCTTGCTTGCGTTATGTTATGGTTATGGAACAGAATAGCCAGGTCATGAGCAGAATCTAGGTTGTCAGGCTATTTTGTCAGTGTTCAGTGAAGTCTATTTCTGCAGTTTGATTTTGTTGTCATTATCCAATCTATAGCCAATGAGATGAGGAATGGAGACAAGAGACATTGTGCTGCTTTCCAGTTCTACTTCATGAAGAATTCTACATTTCATGCCTTCATATGTTTTCTCTACTACGTTAATAAACTTAAGGGAAATCCAAAATGCCTTTGCAGTGTCTAAGTGATTCTCTGTTTTAAACTGTCAAATGCCTGTTCATAGTCTCTAAATCCAGTGTAAGTTTTGAATTTGATTCCAAGCTTTTCGCAACTATTATGAGTACTGTGGCTATCTGATGTATACAGGATCTGTGTTGTCTGTTCCTGTCTTTGTATGTAGATCTACCATACAAATTTTACAGTTTTTACTTCTCTTTTTATCCATGATATTTTGAAGTCTTGTGTCAAATTTTTCTTTCATGGATTCTTCTTTATCATTAGTTGGTGCATAACACTGATGACCATTTTTCTTTTTCTTTTAGCTGTTTTCAGTGTTGCTGATATTAGTCTGAATCTCATTGCTTCACATTATATGAGTGCATTTTGCATTTCCATTGAAAGCATAAGAGCCTCACTTTCACTGTGATGTGGACTTTCTGTCCAGTGTCCTGAAAACTGCACCATTTCTAAAATGTTCAGCATCTTCCTTTCTATTCCCTTCAGTATTGTTTCATGCCATCCCAGGATGTCTTTTTAATAATTTCACATCTGCTACCACATGTGCTAAAGTTTCCTTTGTTCATTTAATGTTTTAACATTTTAGGTGCCCAGTTTGAAGATTTTCCTAGAAAAAAAGAAACAAAACAGGCGAGTCAGCCATCCAGGCTTCTTTCAGGTTTCTTTGTAATGTGTCTCAAACCTCCCTAATATGTGAGCGTTTTTTTTTGTCATGGATGACTCAGTTGAATTATCTTTTGATGACTTGTTCATGTTGTTTAAGTTTTGTTAGGCTTTAGTTTCTACAAGATGGGATAATTGGCCCTCGTGTCCAGCCTTTCTTGGCCACCCTCTGCTACATGCCTGGTAGGATACTGTGTTAATATTCATTTGGTACCCTTGCAGGTGTTAGTAACGCACGAGCGAGTCTTATTCTTTCAATTCCACCACTACAGTCCACCTTATTGTATCTCTGATTACTGCCAAAATAAACTGACGCCCAACAAAATAAATGTTGTATTCTTCTGTTTCTATATCGATAATCTCCTTGGCAGTTTCTCAGCTCCTGAAAACAGTTGTATATTCTAGGAGTGAATTGGATGAGGTTCAAGTCTTGTAGCGTCTTCAATAAAAACAGTGCAGGAATTTTGTTATCTATGTGTTATTGTAAGGCAAGCAGCAATGGTGAAACAAGATCATACCATCAAGCATCTGGCTTTCATTTTCAATGCTAAATAATGTGGTCTCTAAAAACTGTAGGCTTTTCAAATTCAGGAGAGCTTAAAATTATGTTTGGTTTAAGTAAGCAGTGATATTTGAGAAGAGTGGGGAGAGACATTATGGGATGTCTGCATGTTGAGCTCAGTTTTATATAAATAGGTTTTAAGAAGAAAGTTATGGGTCATTAAAAATTGTTCACAGAAGTTTAATTCTAATAATCATAATCGTTTCTAATAGTCATAATCTTAATTCAGTCATAGTATGTGGCTTACACACAGATTAATTCTGTGTGACTGAAGCCAAGGTACACTGGCACCTGTGAACAATGTTTATATTGTGAAGTGCTCAAACATTAAAAAAACGATTATTTATAACATCCACTGCTCGCGGAACAATTAAAAAAAAATAATGAGTGTTGGAAGAAATGTACAAGTAGCTTCAAGCATTGTAAAAGATAAAGGTAGTCCCATAGCAGATAGTGCCGTAAGGGAGTGAAGTGTTAGAGACTTCACCATACTAGGTCCAGCATTGACAGGTGGGGTGATCAGTTCCCTTCCTCGCTGCCTTTTCCTTCCCTGGAACATAATTTCTTTGAAGAGGAAGAAATATGCATGTTCAGATTAGTTGGACATATGGAAAGAGAAATATGTAATTAACCAACATAGCCAGAGAAGTGAATCCTGAATTAATATAGCCACATGGTTTAAAAAATGAAGCATAGATTCCTTTTTTTGTGTGTGAATGAAAGCCAGGGAGTAATAAAAATGTGTAGAGAATAGTCAAAGGGTACAAAAAAGTAATGAGAATACTTGGCTGACAGAGTTGGAAGTAAATAGAGTTGACATGACCACTTTACAGAGGGGTACAAATATGACTAATTTGACACAGCCAGTGATCTTGTTTTGTTCTGCCTTTGCTCTCTTGCAGGAGCCACAGGAGAGTGTCAAGGAGGAATTGTAACACATACATCTTCGTAGTAGCATTCAGTAATTTATGTCAACTGGAGCTCCATCTTTTCCATCACCAGCATCGATTTCACCATTATCTTTATCAGCCGACCATAATTTGATTGTTGTGTGTACGTGCATGTTCTGATTTTTTTCATATTATGGTATTCCATATTTTTTTTTTAAATTCTCGCTACAGTCGTTGATTTGTTTTACATATATAAGTGGTCTGCCTTTTAATAAACTAACATTCCAACATGTGCTTTCATTATAAAAAATTATTTTTAAAAATAGTTAATAGATTGCATTGCATATTTTTAAAAATAAATAAACTGTTATATCATGAAGCTTTAATCTGTTAGATGTTGCTATGCTTAATTTTTAAGAAAATAATTCTGCCCCCTAAGTCTGTGATAACATTCTGTGTTTATGTATGCTGCACATTGTCATTTTTCTCACTTGAAACAAAATATAAAATATCTGCTTTTTGTGCACCAGTTTGCCTGAATAGAGATATTGAATAAATAAGTGGTTGTGAGATTGTTTAAAAGAGCAAAACACAAAAATGCGCAGTTATATATATACATGTGTGCTGTAACCAGGGAGGAGAGAGGGATATCATAAAATGTAAGAAGTCTCAACATTGTTTATATTTTTATGAGAGAATCTGAAATAAAAGTAGTTTAAAACAAAGAACAAATTGAGTGACATTTTCCTTCATTTATCCACCAAGTTAACATTTAAGAAAAAGAAAAGAAAAAGTGAAAAAATAAAAATTTTTCAACAGTAACTGACTTAGCAAGCAAAAAAAAAAAAATTGTAATAACTTCAGAGAAGTTGTATTTTTCAAACAATTAATTGTTCTTTTAAGAATGTTTATGATGAATTCATTTCATATGTTATATTTACAGTAAATTAAAAGTCAGACGCTCACTAACTTCTGCTACACACATTAGAGTTCAAAACTCGGAAAGTTAGGCTAATTTGAATGTCAAATAATTGTAAGTCTAAGACTGTCTATCGCCATCATCTTCTGCTTTGTTCCTTCTTATGGAGCATGGAACCACCATTATGGATGGCTCCTATAAGGTAGCATACTTCAAAGCACAAGGTCCTACAACTGTGGATTATGCAGCAGTTTATGTTATATGTTGAGTCCCTTGCACAACCTCATATTAATAGCCTCTTACAATATGCCTGAAACAGCAATAGCCACATTCTTGTCACTGTCTCAGAGGAATGGTTAAAGGCTGTCCATAATTAAAACAAATACTTCAAAGGTATAAGCAAAATATTTCTGATTTTTTAATAATCAATCAAAATTTTGTTAATCTTGACAAATTTTACATGTATGTTTTCAGTCACATAATCAAAATGGCAGACATTATTTTGACATTGAGTCTTGTACAATAAAACCACATTGAGTGTAGGATTGAATGAATATTGATGATGTTTTAGAAAATACCCAATCAGATGTCGCAAATGATTGGCCGCAAGTGCTGTGAATAGGAATTACACTGCTGTAGTTCCAGTATGTTGTGATGCCCGTAGGCTGTGTGACCAGATGCTTTTAGCTGCATCTAGTTTGCATGAAAACGTGATAGACACCAGTGACATAAACTGTGTTTATTTCATTATGAAGGCTGTACAGATCTTGTATCTCAGCAGTTAGAAAATAATTTTGAAAGAATTCTTTTGCTTACTACCCATGGTTCAAAAATGTTTTTCTTTGTTCATTTGCCACATTCTGGTCTTTTTGTTTTTTGAGAGCGTGGCTAGAAGCAAAAATATATATGGAGTAAATTTGGAGAATGCATAATTATGCTTTGTGCCTTCATGAAGGCTTGTGTTTGCTAGCTTTATTAATTGAGTTTTTTTTTTGCCCGTGTTGTATTCAATTTGATAAATATGCGCAAATTGGAAAGCATGCTTTAAGAGAATTCTGACAGTTATCTTGTTAACATTAGAGAATGCATAATTATGCTTTGTATCTTCATGATGGCATGTATTTGTTAGTTTTGTGAACCGGTTTTTTTCTTTGTATTGTATTTACTTTGATAAACAGGCTTAACATTGAAAGCTTTAAACTTCTGACCAAAGTGGTGTATCATGGAGAATGTAATATTAGAAAATGTAACATTTAGAGAATGTAATATTTAGAGAATGTAACATTAGAGAGTGTAACATTAGAGAATGTAGCATTTAGAGAATGTAGAATTTAGAGAATACATAATAATGTTTTGCCTTCATGATGGCATGTCTTTGTTAGTTTTGTGACTGAGTTTTCTCACAGTGTCATTTTTACCTTACTAAATGTGCATTAACCTTAACTCTTTCTGTCCCAGGCACTTAAGTTTTAATGAGGCACCAAAATGGATGCTACATTTTTTTCTTCATTGCAGACATTTAACAACCAACAGTAAATACTTATGTTTCTGAGACAGTATCTTGGAATATGTATATAAATAACATCATTGTAAATTCACTGAAGATTATTTTTAAATGTTTTAAGTCTTGAATACAACAGTTAAGTGAGTCTGTTTTGTTTTAAGAAAAGTGAAGACATGAGGAAACCTGCGGTATAGCCAAATGGGCACACTAAATGGCTCTTGGGGTAGAAAGAATTAACTCTTGAAAGAACAGAACGCAGGTGGTTCTGGGTATACAATTAGAAGTGAATAGTTTTTCTCTGTGGCATAATGAAGTCGTATGCTTGTTAGGTTTGTGAGTGAGTTTATAAGATTGTGACTACTTTGCTCAATGTGTATAAACCTTCAGGCTTAAAGAAAAATATATTGGCTGTTATGGAGTTTTAGTTTGAGTTTTTGTTTCAGTTTGTGCTATCAAGTGTTGTGGGGACATGCACTTGTAAACTACTATGCAAGGTCTTTTACCTTGTCTGGCATCAGACCATGTTTCTTTGTGAGTTCATTAATACAGTCTGTCAGTCTCAGGGATATTTCCTGGCCCTGAAGCCAGATCTTCTGCAGTTGAAGACTTGTGATGGTAGTTATTTAGGGTGCTTTCTAATGAGATGACATAGCCATTCAATTTTCTGTCTCTCTATAAAGTTGTTGCTGTTACAAGAATACAATTCAGAGTAAGATACTTGTGTGTTGCTGTTACAAGAATACAATTCAGAGTAAGATACTTGTGTGTTGCTGTTACAAGAATACAATTCAGAGTAAGATACTTGTGTGTTGCTGTTACAAGAATACAATTCAGAGTAAGATACTTGTGTGTTGCTGTTACAAGAATACAATTCAGAGTAAGATACTTGTGTGTTGCTGTTACAAGAATACAATTCAGAGTAAGATACTTGTGTGTTGCTGTTACAAGAATACAATTCAGAGTAAGATACTTGTGTGTTGCAAACTAGTCATTGTATTTTGTCTATCATTTAATGATAAAATTTATTTACTAGTATTGTAGAAATTAGACATTTTTTTAAATTTGATTTTTTATTTTACAAATATGACAAGTGCTAGCTAGGTTTGATGTTCTTACAGACTGAGTTGTCTGCATCATATTCTATTTGACATGATGTTTTAAACATCATCTTCACACTTGCATGCAAGGATCCAGTTACAGTTGTTTGTGGGAGTGAGGTTTGCATCATCAAATGTTACGATGGGCAGCATATACAAGATTTTAGAAGTCAGGTTTATACATTGAAAGATAGTCTGCCAGCACAGAGGAGGAAGATAGTCACGGTTATGAATTTTAATAAGGATTTTACTGAAATACATTTACAACATTTTTCAAGTCATGTTTATTTGAATCCAGCAAAACTAATTATAACCAAAGCCTATGTGTAAATCTATCATGAATGTGCTATTGCTATGGTTTGGTAGTTATATTTTATGATTAATAAATGTGTATTTAAAAGTTTATGCTTGTACATGACTTAAGATCGTTTCACCATTTCTCCCGATACTACAAGTGTTCACCTTATTTTGTGCATAAACAACTTTTGTTGTTAAGTACTTGCTTTCATAAAAAATTACCTAAAAAGGAGTTTTAAGAAAAATCAACTTTGGATGACAGATGAAATTTTGAATAAAATGTAGGAAAAAAAAGCTAAAAACATTCCAGAGTATAAAACATTAAACGAAGAAATTTGTACTATGTAAAGACAAGCAAAAGAAAAGTGGATGTGGATAGAAATAGTTGTTGTCCTCGAATAATTCTTTAACATTTTCTGCCCATCTGTTTGATATGTCTTTCTCATCAGGTAAAATTATACCATTCTTATTCTTGATATGGCCTTCTCCTTGGGCAAGCCTTGACATATTTGACAAATTTTTTTTTTGTCCATGTATCTCCCTTGACACGTGCTTAACTTCCATGTCTTTTATTTCCTTGCATTTTATTTTTATCAACTTTCATTTGCTTGTCTACACATAGTACATATTTCTTTGTTTATTTTTTTTTTTTATATTCTGAAGTGTTTTTTTTTTTTTTTTGTTCTCTTTCTTTCTGCCATTTTATTCAAGATGTCATCTGTTAACATAGCATTTATATATATATATATATATATATATATATATATATATCGGCAGCTAAATAGGGAGTGGGGGGTTGGGGGGGAATAGACAGTGATATAGAGACAAGAGGAGCTTTCATTACATAAGGAAATCTATTGAGATAAAAATAAATCAAGTCCAACACAAAAATCTTCTTCTCAAATGTCAAGTTTTAAATATATATAAATGTGTGTGTGTCTATATATATATATATATATATATATATATATATATATATATATATATATATATATATATATATATATATATATATAATAAATCAAGTATAATATAATATATATATTCAATATATATAATTGTATAGTTTATATATATATATATATATAATATGTGTGTATATTATATATATATATATATATATATATATATATATATATATATATATATATATATATATATATATATATATATATATATATATATATATATATATATATATATATATATATAAGCTGACCAATATGGAGCTGATGGGCTGATGACAAGAACCCTTGGAACAAGGGATGAGACCTTGTGTATTTACTGAATGCCTGTGATCTATAGTGGAGCTGAACAAATCAGAAAATGATGAGTAGTAATCACTCAGATCCAATTCATGATATTTTTAACACCAGTGAAAATCCAGACATCAGCACATACTAAACAGATAACTTAACAAGTTTTCAACAAAAAACATAGAGAAAGCTCACTGCATAAACTAAATGGAATAACATTTAAAATATTACAGCTTATGAATCCCTGGAACATAAATCGTACGTGTAGAGATCTGACGGCTGATGGTATACACTATAGGCACTGTATTCTTCTTCAAGACTCATTCCAGCTGGTGTAGTCGATCATGTCTCTCCACAACTTCCTGTCTCCGGTACTGTTTGATCAATTGTGTTGTTGACTTGATGTCAGACTGTCCATTATCTTCTCTTTTTGTCATCCTCTATCTCTTATTCCTTCAATCTTTCCTATTGTCAAGTAGATTCCAGCTTTCTTGTTCTCATAACCTGCTAGAAGACAGTCAATGGCTTCCTTCTAACCTGAGGAATAAGCTTCATTTGTGCATTGGTCTCTTTTAGGACATCCTCATTACTACTGACTTTAGCTGTCCATGGTATTTGTTAACATTCTTCTGTAAAACTGCATCTCTATGGCCTCTAGTGCTTTTCCTACTTGTAGTTCAAATAAGCACAGTAAAATATCATATCAAATGCCACAATTTTTTAGTATGAATTAAATAGCAAAAAAAAATAATGCAATGTCTGACTATATACCCAAATTATTACCTCACGCAGCTTCAGTAAATGCAGGCTAAGACTTCCCATCCCATGCCATCTGGCAAAGGTGTTTCCATGACTTGTTTAGTCCTGTCATCTATGTTTCTAGTTTTAGTCCTGTCATGTATGTTTCTCACCCGTGTGTTACCGGGGCCCGAAAGGGGAGCAAAGAATAGTAACACTGTACCCTACCAGGCATGTCGTAAAAAGCGACTAAGGAGGGTTGTGCATGGGGCTGTTACCCTATCCCGTAAAAAACTTTTTACCACAAAAACTTCAACAAATATGGACAAGTCAAATAAAGAATATAAATCAACTCAGCCGCCCAAGACAGAAGAAGGTCCTCTGGAAAGGAGGCGCATGAAGCAACCCAGAGAAAGCAGAAAGGAGTATGGGTTGCAGACTAACCTTTTTTCATCTAGGAAAATCTCCAGGATTGGCACCTGGAATGTTCGCACTCTGTGTGAACAAGGGAAAACTGCACAGGTAGCAGCAGAAATGGGAAATTACAGGATTAATATCCTGGGTCTCTGCGAGACACGGTGGAAAGGCATAGAGAAGAGGAGATTGATCACAGGAGAAATGGTGTTGTCCTCAGGACATGAGGAGGAAAGAGCCCACCACAGTGATGGGGTGGCTCTAATGCTGTCCAAGGAAGCACAGAAGGCACTTATAGAATGGGAAGCAATGGGACCCCGAATTATAACAGCAAGGTTTAAATCAGCCAAAAAGAAAGTAAATATAAACATCATTCAGTGTTATGCACCAAAAAACGATAAAGAAGAATCTGTGAAAGAAGACTTTTACACCAGACTACAAAGTGTCTTCATTCATTCATAACCCTCCACTCCCAAAGGAGCATAGGCCTTCAACAAACACATGCCAAGTCCTCCTGTCACGTGCCATCATCTCAAGTTCTTTCCATGTTCTCCTCATCATTTTCACCTCAGTTTCCAACTCTCTTCTCCATGTACTTCTTGGTCTTCCTCTGCCTCTCTTGCCCTGGGGGTTCCAGAACAAGGACTGCCTTGTAATGCTATCAACAGGCTTCCTCAGTGTGTGTCCTATCCATCGCCATCGTCTTCTTCTCATCTCTTGTTCCACTGGCACTTGTCCAGTTCTTGTCATCAGTTCCACATTGGTAACCTTGTCATACCATTTTAATCCCTCTATTCTACGCAAGCACCCATTTATGAAAGTCTGTAGCTTTTTGGTTGTTGTCTTTGTTGTTCTCCATGTCTCTGAGCCATACAATAGGACTGACTTCACATTTGAGTTGAAGATTCTTATTTTCGTGTTGGATCCTATTTCTCTTGATCTCCATATATTTCCCAATGCAATGAAAGCTCCTCTTGCCTTTTGTATTCTTATTTTGATATCGCTGTCTGTCCCTCCAACTTTATCTATATTACTGCCAAGATATGTGTATGATTCTACATCTTGTATTGGTGTTTCTTCAAGTTCAACCCTGTTTTCATTACCTGCATTTATTCGCATTATTTTTGTCTTTTCCCTGTGTATTTTCAGACCCAATTGCTGTGACCTCTCATCGAGTGTTTCCAATTTGTCCTGCATCTGATTACGGTTATGGGACAGGAGAGCCAAATCATCAGCAAAATCCAGATCATCCAACTGCTTAGTCAGAGTCCACTGGATTCCATTTCTGTTGTGTGTTGTCGATGATCTCATAACCCAATCTATTGCCAGCAAGAAAAGAAATGGAGACAAGAGGCATCCCTGTCGCACTCCTGTTCTGATCCCAAATGGTTCTGTAAGCTGTCCTTCATGAAGAACTCTGCACGTCATGTCTTCATAGGTTTTCTTTATTAAATTAATGATCTTCAGGGGAACTCCATAATGCCTCATCAATTTCCAAAGTGATTCTCTGTCCACACTGTCAAATGCTTTTTCGTAGTCCACAAATCCGATGTATAGTGGTGAATTCCATTCCAGACTTTGTTCAACTATTATTCTCAAAGTGGCTATCTGGTCTGTACATGATCTGTTTTGTCGAAAACCTGCTTGTTCATCTCTCAATTTCTTGTCTATGGACTCCTTTAATCTCTCAAGGATAATCCTGTTCAATACCTTTCCTGGCACTGATAGTAACATTATTCCTCTATAATTTGTGCACTCTTGTAGATTTCCCTTCTTAGGCAACTTAACCAGATATCCTTCCTTCCATTCTGCTGGTATCTCTTCTTTTTCCCAGACTTTACCAAGTAATTTATATAACATCTCTGTAGCCGTGTCGATATCTGCTTTGATGGCTTCTGCTGGAATGCCATCAGGTCCAGACGCTTTTCCATCTCTTAGAAGCTTTATGGCTTTCTTTTATTTCTTCCTTCGTTGGTCTTTCACCGTTAATTTGTAGCTCTTCTTCTGCTGGCTGGATGTCCGGCGGGTTTTGTGGAGCTGGTCTATTGAGAAGGTCCCCAAAATATTCTGTCCACCTCTTCATTTGCTCTTGTATATTGCTGAGCAGTTTCCCATTCTTATCTTTTATGAGGCAACTTGTTTGCTTGTATTTCCCTGTTAGCTTCTTTGTGCTGCTATACAGTTCTCTCATATTTCCTTTGGCTGCAGCATCTTCTGCCTCTCTTGCCAACTCCTCAATATACTTCCTCTTGTCTCTTTTGATACTTCTTTTTACTTCTTTGTTTGCTTCTGTGTACACTTCTTGAGCCTTGGCTTTGGAACTTCTGGTTTTGCTTGTGTTTAACTCTGCTTTCTTGTTTTTTCTATCTTTTATCTTATTGATGGTTTCTGTTGTTATCCATGCTTTTTGTTGTCTTTCCCTTTTCCCCAGTATTTCTTCACATGTCTCCTTCCATACCGTTTTGACCTGCTGCCAATAGTCTTCTGTATTCTCTACATCTTCCAACTGTTGGAGCACTTGGAATTTGTTGGATACTGTGACCGCAAATTTGTCTCTTGTTTCTTGATTTCTTAGCTGTCCTACATTAAACTGTTGTCTATAATTTTGCATTGTTGCATATCTCTTGAGTTTCATTTTTACTTTGGCTATCAGAAGATGGTGATCTGATGCCACATCTGCTCCTCTATATACCTTTACATCCTGCAATGATGATCTAAACTTCTTCTTTATGCATATATGATCGATCTGATTTTCTGTTCTATGGTCTGGTGATATCCATGTTGCCTTGTGTATTCTCTTATGTGGAAACATGCTTCCTCCTATAGCCAGTTGATTTGAAGCACAGAAGTTTGCGAATAGTTCTCCATTTTCATTCATTACTCCTAGCCCATGTTTTCCCATGACTTCTTCAAATCCGGTATTGACTGTACCTATCTTTGCATTCATGTCACCCATCAAAATTGTGATGTCTCTTCTTTTTACTTTATCCATAATTTCCTGTAGTTTAGTATAAAATGCTTCTTTCACAGACTCTTCTTTGTCATTAGTTGGTGCATAACATTGGATGACATTGACATGAATTTTCTTTTTAGCTGTTTTGAAAATAGCTGTTATTATTCTGGGTCCCACAGCTTCCCATTCAATGAGTGCTTTCTGTGCTTCTTTAGATAACATAAGAGCTACCCCTTCACTGTGGTGTGAACTTTCGTCTTCGTGTCCTGAGGACAGCACCAATTCACCTGTGATGAGTTTCTTCCTGTCTACCCCCTTCCACTTTGTTTCACACATTCCCAGAACCTCGATTTTGTATTCCCTCATTTCTGCTGCTACTTGTGCCACTTTCCCTTGTTCGTTCAATGTCCGAACATTCCAGGTGCCAAATCTGGAAGTTCTCCTAGAAGAAAGAAGGTTAGTCAGCAACACAGACTCCTTTCGGCTTTCTCTGTGTTGCATCATACGCCTCCCCGCGAGAGGACCTTCCCCTGTCTTGGATGGCTGTGTTTTATTTTCTTTATTTGACTTGTCCATATTTGTTGAAGTTTTTTGTGGTTTAAATTTTTTTTACAGGATGGGGTAACCGGCCCCATGCCCAACCCTCCTTAGTCGCCTTCTACGACATGCTTGGCAGGGGACAGTGTTACTATTCTTTGCTCCCCTTTCGGGCCCCGGTAACACACGGGTGACAAAGTGTCTTGGACAATAAGAAAAGAAAGGACATCACAATTTTGATGGGGGACCTAAATGCAAAAATAGGAACAGACAACACTGGCTTTGAAGAAATCATGGGAAAGCAGGGGCTTCACATCAACTAGCTATAGGAGGAAGCATATTTCCACATAAAAGAATTCATAAAGCAACATGGATATCACCAGACCACAGAACTGAGAATCAGATTGATCACATATGCATCAGCAAGAAGTTTAGGTCATCATTGCATGATGTGAAAGTATGTAGAGGAGCAGATGTTGTATCAGACCACCATCTTCTGTTGGCTAAAACAAAATTAAAACTCAAGAAATTTACAACAGCATATAGCTATAGACAACAGTATAATGTGGGATATCTAAGAAATCAGGAAATAAGAGAAAAATTTTCAATCACAGTATCCAACAAATACCAAGTACTTGAACAGCTGGAAGATGAAACAGATACGGAAGACCACTGGCAACAAGTAAAAATTATATGGAACGAGACATGTGAAGAAGTACTGAGAAAAAGAGAACATCAGCACAAAGCATGGATAACAACAGAAACCATTAGTAAGATAGAAGACAGGAAAAACAAGAAAGCAGATTTAAACAAGTAAAACCAGAAGCTCCAAAGCCAAGGCTCATGAAGTGTACATAGAAGCAAACAAAAAAGTAAGAAGAAACATCAAAAGAGACAAGATGAAATATATTGATGATTTGGCAAGGGAAGCAGAGGAAGCTGCAGCAAAAGGAAATATTAGGGACCTGTACAACAACACAAAGAAGCTAACAGGGAAATATAAGCAAGCAAATGGCCTAATAAAAGATAAGAATGGAAAATTGCTTAGTAATATACAAGAACAAATGAAGAGATGGACAGAACATTTTGAAGAACTTCTCAATAGACCATCTCCAACTAATCCCCCAGACATCCAGCCAGCAGAAGAGGAGCTACAAATCAGCTGTGAACGACCAAGTAGAGAAGAAATAAAGAAAGCCATAAAGCTTCTGAAAGATGGAAAAGCAGCTGGTCCGGATTGCATTCCAGCAGAGGCCATCAAAACTAATATTGATACCTCTACAGAGATATTATACAAACTACTTGGCAAAGTCTGGGAGAGAGAGGAAATACCAGCAGAATGGAAGGAAGGTTATCTGGTCAAGTTGCCTAAGAAGGGAAACTTAAAAGAGTGCACAAATTATAGAGGAATATCAGTGCCAGGAAAAGTATTAAACAGAATCATCCTTGAGAGATTAAAAGAGTCCATAGACAAGCAACTGAGAGATGAACAAGCAGGTTTTCAACAAAATAGACCCTGTGAAGACCAAACAGCCACATTGAGAATAATAGTTGAACAAAGTCTGGAATGGAATTCACCGCTATACATCGGATTCGTGGACTATGAAAAGGCATTTGACAGTGTAGACAAGAGAATCGCTTTGGAAATTGATGAGGCATTATGGAGTTCCCATGAAGATCATTAACTTAATAAAGAAGACCTATGAAGATATGACATGTAGAGTTCTTCATGAAGGACAACTTACAGAACCGTTTAGGATTAGAACGGGAGTGAGACAGGGCTGCCTCTTGTCTCCATTTCTTTTCTTACTAGCAATAGACTGGGTTATGAAAACATCAACATCGCACAACAGAAATGGAATCCAGTGGAATCTGACTAAACAGCTTGATGATCTGGATTTTGCAGATGACTTGGCTCTTCTGTCCCATAACCATAATCAGATGCAAGAGAAAATGAAAATTCTCGATGAGAGGTCACAACAAGTGGGCCTGAAAATACACAGGGAAAAGACAAAGATTATGAGAATAAATGCAAGAAATGATAACAAGGTTGAACTTGAAGAAACACCACTAAAAGATGTAGAATCTTACACATATCTTGGAAGTAATATAGACAAAGTTGGAGGGACAGACAGTGATATCAAAATAAGAATACAAAAAGCAAGAGGAGCTTTCATTGCATTGGGAAACATATGGAGAACAAGGGAAATCAAGTCCAACACGAAAATAAGAATCTTCAACTCAAATGTGAAGTCAGTCCTATTGTATGGCTCTGAGACATGGAGAACAACAAAAACAACAACCAAAAAGCTACAGACTTTTATAAACGGGTGCTTGCGTAGAATAGGACTGAAATGGTATGACAAAGTCACAAATGTGGAATTGATGACGAACGAGACAAGTGCCAGTGGAACAAGAGTTGAGAAGAAGACGCTGGCGATGGATAGGACACACATTGAGGAAACCTGTTGATAGCATTACAAGGCAGTCCTTGTTCTGGAATCCACAGGGAAAGAGAGGCAGAGGTAGACCAAAAAACACATGGAGAAGAGAACTGGAAACGGGTGAAAATGATGAGGAAAACATGGAAAGAACTTGAGCAGATGGCACAGGACAGGAAGACTTGGCAAGTGTTTGTTGAATGCCTATGCTCCTTGGGGAGCTAAAGGGTATTGATTGATGTATGTTTCTAGTTTTAGTCCTGTCATGTATGTGTCTATAGCACGTTTCACTAGCTTTGCCCTCAAACAAATGTAATTATCTGATTAACCGTCTAACGTATTAATGCCATTTTTTGCATACGATGTTATATTGGGTTAGACCCAACAAATATATACTTTATATCTGTGCATCTTGTCCAGTTCCCATAAACGGATGAAATCCTTTGATCTTTGTCGGCATACTAATTATTGTGTATCGGGAAAAGAAATTTTACCACTTCATGCACAGATTCTGTGAATTGATTAGGCATAGGCGTGTCTACTATTACAATAATGTGGCCATCACGTTTGCAATTGAATACGTGTTGAAGATGATTTCTTAAATGATCTGCATGCGAGATACTCGTGACATTGTTTGTCATTGACATTTAATGCGCTACCATACTGGACCTTCCTTGATCTAATTATTTCAATGGGTATCATCTCTTTGCGGTTCATAAATATCATAATGGAACGTTGCTCCTCTAATGTGCTTGTAAATAGCGGTAAGGTCATCTTTAAAGAAATTAAACTTCATCCGAATCATAATCAGATGTCTCTGAGAAATTGAAAATCAATCTCGGCTGAATGAAGGACAAACCATCATTCTTCCAATATTCCTCTTCCTCTTGTAACACATGGTTCTCACTTTTCTTCCAATAATCCCTGGCTATATTGGAGATGGCGGCTTTTATAAGTATTTCAACATCTTTTAATTTGAACGTTCTATTTTCTGTTGCTACCTGTTCCTTAATTTTAGCCCATACTAATTCTATTGGGTTTAAGTGAGAATGGTAAGGAGGTAATCTTAAACATCTGTGACCATGTTCATGGATTGCCTTGTCTATGTGAAATATCTTTGTATGCTGTGTCTTTTTTTACAATTCCAAGTAATTCAGGTTCATGGTCATTTCGTTGAATGGAATGTTGTTTATGGTAAGCCAAATCTTTATTACATCTTTAATACCTGGTGAATTAGACACTTTATCTTCTGGTGCCACAACGTTGTAATATGAGGCATTGTCCATTATCAAACACCACGGTCTATCCAAGGAAGGAAGTACATGATTCACAATCCAATCTTGAAATATCTTGCCATTTATCTCTGCATGGTAATCCCTATTATCTGTGGATTTTGAAACAAATATGAGTTCAGTATTATTAAGAAGCCCATGATGGCTGCTTCCTGGATGTGCAATTATTAGGCGCTGTCCTTTGCTGCTTGGTACTAGTCTCTTAGTTGTCCCATCAGATGATTGCCATTCTCGTTCATTACTGTGGTGCACATTGATCCAAGTTTCATCTAAATACACAGAATCATAACAATCTCTTCTCATTTCTCTGACCTCGCGTAAATATTTGCTTCTCATTGCAACTATATGAGGCTTCTCACAAATAAGGTTTCTACCACCAACATATTTTCTAAAAGTGAATCCCAAACTCCTAATAGTCCTCCATAGCGTAGATTTGGAAATATCAATGTCATTATTCTTTCTTAACCAAATTTTCAATTTCCTTAAAGTCACTGCCTCATTATTGTGAAACATATTGCAAATTTCTCTGCGGATCAATTCTCTGTCAAAATTATCCACCACTCTTGGCCTAATTTTTGTGTGTAAAACACTGGAATTAGACATTTCAGATGTCGCTATCCAGCGGTGCAATGATCGTTTGCTTATCCCCAAGGCGTGAATAGTCCTCTTTTGTGGGTTTGAAATAGAATGATATAGTTTTCCTCGAGTAGCTTCATTGCAGAAATACTTAAAAATCCTATTTGTGATTTGCTGTAATGTCATAAAATGTACTCGCAGACTCATTTTTCCTTCTTAACCACACAATAATTTTTGTAGACACACCTCTGATTGACAATGTGTGCGTTGCACCGGATATAAACTGTTTTATGTTCAAGAAGTGCGATTTCACGCAATTTCACTCAAAAATCATGCCAATTGCTTGATAAACCAAAAATGTGCAAATGAGGTCGTATAATTTACTGTAGATATTTCAATATGTGTGCGTGTGATGTGTGTTGGCAAGTAGGATTTTATATTATATCGCAAAGAGACGAAAATTGAAACCAATGGCCGCATTTTAATGAAAAATTTAATTCATAGGGTCTATACCATTTCAAATTCACACACAAAATTTCACTTATATGCGTTATATATTCGCTGAGATATAGCATTTTGAAGTTGGGCAAAGCTAGTGAAACGTGCTATAGTTCCATTCTCAGTGTTTATCGGTCTCCTTCTACCTATGTTACCTTGGTGATCTAGAACAGAGATTGTCTTGCAATGCTATCAGCAGGTTTCTTCAGTGTATGTCCTATCCAAAGCCACAGTTTTGTCACCTCATGTACTACTTACTAACCCGTTCGTCTTCTACCCTGGGGTGTCGCGAGAGGTTTGAGATGTTATAAAGAATACAATATCCTGGACATAAAGGTGTATCATGATACCAGGATAGTGCCAGATAAGAGTCTGGTCTTATCAGTAATACCTCTTCTCTGAAGAGAGTAAGGGTGTATAGACACAAAGGTAGGGTCAAGCTATGTAAGTTCCCAGAGAAGATGGTGATGTAGTACTCTGAGTCCCTAACTGCTACCTCTCCTGATCCGCCTCTGTGATTATGGTATTTAATATGGTTCTGACTCTGCTAGGGGTAATTTATATAAATATATTCACCAACAAGAACTATAATTCAACTTAAAGAATCTAAGAAAGTCTTCTGGTGAATATGTACAATTTAATTAAACAGTTTCTCTTTTCTGTTTGAAAAGTGTTAAACTCAAATATTTTACAACATTAAATAAATAATAATAGTTAACAAATGTTTTTCTCTTGGGTCAAAATGTCCATCATCTTGTAGACAACTTTCACTTGCTTGATCATTCACTTGTAGGATTGTTTATTATTATAAGTTTATAGAAACACTATAACAGTTTAGTCATCACAAACTGAAGCGTTTTTAGTTTTTGTTGAATATGGATAAGCTGCACAGTTGCTCTATGCAACTTAACTGAGTCACTGGAGATGGCTCCCTTAGATGCTGGATATAAGATTCATCTGAACTCGTTCCAGTAGCCACACACGTAATGATGGGCCTGCTATCACCAACTGGCACTGCATATGTTGCAACTTTTGTAAGAGCATCCTCTTCTGATTTTGAGACTTGTGTTAAAGGATTAAACCTGCAATGAATTCAAACGCAATCCCTGTATTTTCTATCCTTCTTCTTCTTCTTCCGTCCTTAGCCACCGACCGTCAAAGCAGTCAGTGGCCATTACGCCTAGTGGCGTCTTAGGGCAACAGCAGATAGGTTTTCTTTGCCATTGTTTCCCATCACGCCTATTGGCGTCTTTAGGGAAACGGCAAATCAATCCATTTGCTGTTGTTTCCGTAATCGAAGTGACTGGCAAACGGGTGATCAGCCCGTTGGTTATTTTCTATCCATACCCCTCTTATGACACAGATGGGGACGATAGACAGTTTCAGATAAGCGTGCTAGCAGATGCACCAGGTATAGTGTAGTTATCAACAATCATTTCAATTCAAAGTGATCACAATTTACTTCTACCTTCTGAATTATAAGTATTTTCCCATGATTCGCCTCCATACAATAATTTGGTTGTGAGTAAAACTATTAAATAATATGTCAAACGATACTGTGAATCAATCCCTTTCATCCTTCTTTATGTTCCTGTCAGGTGTCTCATTCCATTCAAGAAATACTTCTTTAAATACCTTTCCCAACTTACAGACACAATTAGCCATCTTTCTCAATATTTAAATATTTCCGAAGGCGGGCTTTGCCTCTAGAAGTACACATGAGCCTGTAAGTTTCATCAGAAGACACAGTCCATTCCTAACACATTTTATACACATCGTATGGCACAGTTGGATTAATCAATATAATTACACACAATTATATACATTTATATATAAATAGATTCGTTCTTACCCTCAGGTACACACACAGACTAGCCCTCAATGGGTGATTAAGGTCTGCTAACAACTGCAGAAGGCAAACGCTGGCATTAATATATGCTCTGCTTTCCCTGCTATCTCTGTGTTTTTTCAAAGCGTGACTGACCGGAGTTTGTTAGGCAAGTCTATTTATAGTCTGACCTCGGCCGTACGAGATGGAATACCCCTAAGAATGCAATAACTATCCTAAAATGTGGGTACCGTTTGGCCTTTTGTACAATGTAGGAAAACTACTTTTTTAATTATCTCCGTTATTCCTGATGCGATTTTAGTCAATTAAAGTTTATCTTATACTTCAAATTAAGCTTTACATATCTATATAATAATCTTTTTGGTTACTACTTGCATTTTCTGTTATGCATAGTTTAAACAGCTAAACCTAGGCCAACCTGAAGCTTCGAATGCCTTTAACCTAAGATTTCTCCCATCCTATAATATTATCAGTAAAAGTATCACTACTTACGGGTAGAGTAACATCCCTAATATTGTTTTGTTAACCTCTGCCAAGTGGTACTTCTTCTATACTGCTGTAGCAAAATTACGAAGTTAATCATGTTACACAAAATAGGGTCTGGCCATCTTTATTCTTCCAGCAGTTGTAAACACAGGACCAAAAAAGTGTTTTCATTGGTCGGTGTATCATATCTTTTTACAATGTATGGCGCGCCGCTAGGACCAGAGTTATTAGAATTCGTGATGTGAAACAGACGTCATTTCACGACAGATGTAGAGGTTTGCTAGAGAGAGCGTCATACTATCTTATCGGCTGTCTTCCTCCTGGCCTGGTTCCAATCTAATCCTCGGTCCTTCAGAGATTATCTAATGCTGTCCTCATAGTGGACGCTGGGTCATCCAGGAGGTCTGGCTCTTAGTTTCCCATACTTGTCGGGGTAGCCGATCTTCTCCCATTCTGCAGACATGGCCAAACCGTCGCAGTTGGGACTGTTCTACTTGGGTCTGCAGGGGCTGGGTTTTGAGGCTTTTCTGCATCGTCTGGTTGTGGACCATGTATGGTATGGTTGACCTGCTCCAGGACTTGATTTCGCAGCACAATCTGGTGCCTTCTTCCCTCTCGTGATATTACCATGTTTTTGTTTTGGAGTTGCTTGTCACGGATTGCCTCCCCTGCTTTGCAGTAGTTGTCCAACAGTGGCCAAGACTCAAGAGTATCTACTATGGGCCTTCAAATTTGTCTACCTTTGCACAAGATTACTCTTGGCAGAGTGGTAGATAGAAGGATAGTGATGCTTCTATCTCAAGGGGGTGTTCACAGGATATTCATAAAAAAGCGAGAACAATGCTGCATTGGCTGAGCACGTTAACTCTATGATCTGCCGACAACTTTTGTGAAGGATTAAGAAATTATTAATTTTAGCTCATCAAGCCCCCACCCTGATTTACTCAGTGGAATTCTTCTTATTATGTTTAGAGTGTATTTAGTAAATTGACTGAGACAAACATGCAGCACATTTAAAATGATTAAATCGAAGTTAAATTTGTATAATTAAAAATAACAAATTTAATAATCATTTAGTTTTAACAAGGGTTTAAAAGAATGAATAATGTTTTTTGCAGAAAGGATCATCACTGTTGTGATGGGATAATAGTTTATAAAGGAGTTCACGTGGCAGCTTATAGGTTTCACTTATCTACCACTGGTAGGTTCTCGGTAGATTGATCACTTATAACGCTCGTCGCTGGTCAAGGATGTAGCACGTTCCCAGATGTGTCAAGGAGTGTCTACAAAGTTGGTCCCTCGTCTTAAAGCTCAGGCCACTGTACCCTTCTTGTTCCAGAGATAGTACCCTCAAATGGTACCACCACCAACAACTATTGTAAAAGAATAGAAACAAAACGCTCTCCTGAGTATTGCGTTTCCCGACACATACTTATGTGTCCCCCTTTCTCTTATTCCACCATCCCATCTACTCAGAATTTACCCTCGATGAGAATTAAACTTAATCCTTCGAGAGAAAACTTTCTTTTCATTTAAATTGAATAGCTTTAATAGTACAGATAGAATATGTTTACATTTACATCTCCACTGTCTGAAAAGTGTTCACAATATAAATTGAATATGTTTTTATTTATATCTACACTTGTTGAAAAGTTTGAAACTTTCATTAATTTTAAAGTGAACATGTTTACATAGACATTTACACTGGTTTTAAAATGTAAATATTATACTTAGAATGTACATCATTTTTTTCATTTTTCCCTCCCTGCTCCATATGGGACTACCTATGCTTTTAGTTCTCTGTAAGAAACTAGCAATAAAGAAGTCACCAGCCCTTGCAGTGGTGGTTCATGAAATCATCATTCTATATGCTGAGGTTGCCAGCCTCAAATGACTTGGACATGCACTAGCGATTTTCACACAATAATAATATTCACATGGTAATATATACATATTAGTTCACATATTAGTAATGAAAAATATAGAATGTAAAATGACAACTTACGCCAATCCTAGCTCACAGACTTTTTGCTCAGATGAATGAAGTTAAGGCACTTGATTAAGCCTCTTACACGTGTTCTTGGGGGTCGTTACTTTTATAAGATAATTCCCTCTATGACTCAGTGTTTTTTCAGTTTCCTCAGTCCGGTTTCTTTGTTAAAATGATAGAGATTTCCTGGGCTGTTTTGTTAGTCCGTCAAGATTCTCCAAGAAAAGGTCAGGCCTGATAAAATGGAATTCTGAATTCTACTTCTGGCAAGGTCTGGTTGTGTCGTCTTTGGCAAGCGATTTCTCACAGTGAATTAAAACTGCAAAAATGTTTGGTTATATTGCCTGTACTCCCCCGCATCTGTTTGTTATGAAGCTACTCAGGGCTCCAATCATTTCAAACATGCTTGTTGGGTGGGGTAATTTTAAAATATTCCGACATGGAATAATTTTGTGCGTGATGCAAAGGTCACGTCTCCCATATATGGCAATAAAACATCTGATACCTGGTGTACAAACTCACCAACACATCTGTAAACTCATACGACAATGTGTTTCAGACGTAACAAGATATTACTTTCAGATAAAGTAATGTCTACGTGAAAGTCGGACAGGAAACGATTATGTGATTCGTGTCTGTCCAAAATGTGCTGCATATGCCTGAGTGAAAGAGAGACCGAGAAGGGGTCGCCCCAAATCTATCTTGTCACACTGCTGATGACCATTCTTCTCTTCTCCAGCTCTTCCTTCCAGACTTGCAGTTTGGATTGAAGATGTGATTCTGATTTAGCAATCAGAAGCTCTGTATAGTATGGATCAGAGGTACTGGAATGTTTTTCTTTGCCAAGCAGTCCCAAAGTTTGCTCCACGGGACCTTGTCAAACACTATCTCCAGATCCAAGAAACAAAGATGCATCTCACCTTTTACGCAAGGGCCTTTTCACTCAGCTGTCTGAGTGTGAAGAAAAGATCTTGAGTACTTCTGTTGCTCAGAAGCCACATTGGACCTATCCGTTTGTGGCTCAGTTTGGCGTCTGAGTCTCTGCTCCAGGATTTTAGAGTAAATTTTACCATGGGCACTGAGAAGTGATATGCCTCTATGATTTCCAAATTGTCGGCTGTCACACTTTTTTGTAAATGGGTGTTATTATGGCAATCTCCCAATCTTTTGGTATGGCCTTGTGGCACCAGGCTGCCTGTAGGACCCTCAAGAGTAATATGTCGCCTGTTGCTCCCATGTACTTTGGCTTTCTTACCACTGGACACACTAGGTCACAGCAGATTTTACGGGTAGTACCCATTTTTATTTATTTTTCTCGTGTGTTCTTCTTAGCTCTCACTTTCTTTCCTTTCCCTGACGAATGCCGTGTTGCCGCAACGTTGGCTATTTTCCTTATCTTTTGTCCCAGTAAGACGAATCACATCTTTTCATTTTTTTTTCTCCATATCCATCTACCCCATGTACTTAACCGTTTCTGGTGTTATACCATCGTGTCCTAATGCTTTGCCTGTCTTTATTTTCTCCAGTGCTGCCTTCAGTTCTTCCATCTTGATGCCATCTTCACCACCATTGGTTTTTTTCTTCTATGATAGCCACCTCATGTTCCGCTAGTAATTGTCTGGTTTTTGTCATGAGTTCCATATTCGTGATATTGTCATACCATTTCAACCCTTCTATTCTACGTAAGCACCTATTTATGAAAGTCTGTTTCTTCTTACTTATAAATGGCTTTATTTCTATTATAAGGACAATGGTGGTGTGTATGTATACGTGTGTGTGAAAGCCAGGCTTCTGTTCAGTTTGTTGCAACTCAACACAAAAACGTACTTTATATTTCCTATCTGAAACGTGCATGCAAGCACACTGACATGCCAGACACAGTTCACGTGCTTAGCTTATTTGTAATTTGCAGCGTTTTATAGCTTTTCCTTTTCACAATTGTGTGTCATACAGGCGAGTGTTTATGTTACACTGCCTTTTGTTGAGTTCTCTCTGCACATTTTTACACTGTCAACTTTCTTTCCTTGTGCATGTAGATACTAACTACTGGGGCGGCATTGCGCCATTTTCCCATTCCTTTTCTTTTTTTCACTTGTATTATTTAAACTACAAACTTACCTGTTTCCCAGTTCGTTCAGCTAAACGGCAGTTGTGTTCTTGAATGTCTTTCCTACACCTATTAACCTGGCAACTGTAAAACCTTCGCAAGAAATATGTGTTGTTAAGTTTAATCGGTCTTCATGTACATCTGCTATTTCTCAGTGCGTGAGAGTGCCGTCCCATGGCACTTCCCGGCTAACAACTGATAATATTACCCATAACGAAGCTACTTGGTAATCGTCAATTTTTTTTGGGTCATTTTCCAGAAATATCTAACACGTACATAATTATAACTTTGCCTTCAAATTCCGGAATCTCTGAGAAGACAGAGTAGATAACAGAACCACCGGTATCCATCAAGTGTGGCTTAAAAGGCGACTCAAGACGCTTTTGTGTGATTGTAGCAACCTCATCATGTTAAAAAAATGTCTTTAGAAACTACAGCTGCAAGAGGGCGTTAAGTGCTTTTGGCTCGGGCTTCCTGCATGAAGACCTATTGCAGTGGTGGTTCCCATGCTCCAAAAGAAGCGAAAAAAGAACAAGTAAAGCAGCGTTAAATTCATATAACATTGGTAATGATTATTTTTATTTATTCTTTATTGTACAAGGGATAATACGACGGTAGTTTCCCGTTGCTTGCCGTCGGTTTGTGTACGGTTGTCTCCGCTAGTCTTTGACTAAAAAATAAAACCCACAAAGCAGTGGGGGAGGGAAGAGGTTAAAGCGCCTCAATCTCGCTGGTTGTCATATCACAAAGCTTCAGAGTGTTGTAGATTTTTGATAGGGGAATTAAGACATAGATTGGTCCCTTCTGAATAGGACTATATAAGTATATGAGGAGAACTGCCGTAAGACGGGGTAAAACAGTTGAAAAAAAAACACACACACACCCACACAAATAGTAATACGTCTTACAAGGAGAAGGACAAGAAAAACCTACGTTGCGGCCACAAGGCCTTCGTCAGGGACAGACAAACAAGAGACAGGAGGGAAAGAAAATGAGAATTAAGTAGAGAACATGAAACTATAAAAATAAGAGAAAAAAACTCCCTTAATATTAAGTCCAGTCACATGTGAAGCAAAGCAAGATGGCTGCCACTAAACTGGAAGGAGGAAGTTGATAGTATATAAAAATAAGAAATAATGAAAACAAGGACTGGAAAAGAGTGAGAAAAAAGTAATCAATAAATAAAATAAAAAATAAATAAATAAAATATAAATAAATAAATAATAATAATAAATAAATTTAAAACAAATAAATAAATAGATAAAAATAAAAACGAAATAAAGAAATAAATAAAATAATAAAGGAAAAAAATAATTATAAAAAAAAATTTTTTTAAATAAAATAAAATAAATAAACAAATTTAAAAAAAAATAATAATAAAAAAAAATAAATAAATAAAAAAAAAAAAATTATTAAATTAAAAAAATGGTAATTAAAAAAAAAAAAAAGGGTGATCGCATCAAAGTAGAAAGTCATAATACAACAGGGACTCGATAGAGAAAGGAAATAGGACTAGAACAGGTGATAGCTCAGTGGGAGATAAGGCAAAGAAATAGATTTTCACGAGTCAGATGGTGGAAAATAGGTAAGAGTCTGTCCCTGAAATCGAGAAACTTCTCTCATTCAGCCTTGGAAAATAGGTAGAGTCTGTCCCTGAAATCGAGAAACTTCTCTCATTCAGCGTATCTCTACAACAAAACTTTGTTAGTCAGACAGTCTACCACACTATATATTAATATATACGAGGGACGGTCAAAAAGTAATGCCTCGTAATTTTTAATTTCATTCAGTAGGCAAGAAAACAGATAAAATTCACATTGAAATGTAGCCCCAAGTCTGAACTTCAAAAGTTTATTTCTCAATGTAGTCTCCATTATTTGTTACAGTTTTTGTCCATCTTCTCACAAGGGCATGTATTCCCGCATGGTAAAAATTTGTGTCCTTTTGCCTAAACCACTGGCGTACGGCGCGTTTAAGGGTCTCGGTGTCCTCAAAGTGATGTCCGCGAAGATCTTCTTTCAGTGGTCCAAACAGATGGAAGTCAGAAGGTGCAAGATCGGGACTGTAAGGGGGATGTGGTAATAATGTCCAGCCAAATTCTGCAATAGCATCAGTGGTGCGTTTAGCAGCGTGTGGCATGGCATTATCGTGCAACAGTGGTGCAGTTCTCTGATCTTTTAATGGGTACAGTCGCCGAAGACGACTTCTAAGCTTCAAAGTTTCAATGTAACGGTCTGCATTCACCTTGTTTCCCTGTTCCAAGAAGTCGAGAAGAATCACACCCTTCTCATCCCAAAACACGGAGGCCATAACTTTCCCTACAGATGGTGAACTTTTGAACTTCTTTCTTGTCGGCGATGTTGTGTGATGCCATTTCATTGACTGCCTCTTGGATTCTGGTTCAAAAAAATGAACCCAAGTCTCATCACCTGTCACAGTATTCGATAAAAACTCTTCGCCTTTAGTTTCGTAACGGTGCAGGAGGTTGATGGCTATGGTTTTCCTTGTTTCTTTATGTCTGTCTGTCAACATTCTGAGTACCCACCGTGCACAAGCTTTTGAATAACCCAGGTCTTTAATGATGTTCTGGACACTGCCTTTACTAATGGACAACATGGAAGAAAGTTCATCCAGTGTTACCCGACGGTCACCACGAATGATGCCATCAACTCGATGAATGTTGTGTGGAGTCACTGCGGTAGACCGGCCAGTCCGCTTTGCGTCAGCCATTGAGGATTGACCTACTTCATCTTCGTAACAACGATGTACCCAACATCGGACAGTGCTAACATCCACTGTTGAATCTCCATAAACATTCTTCAAACGTTGGTGGATGCGAAATGGGGTCTCGCCTTCAGCATTGAGGAATTCTATGACATAACGTTGTTTTAACCGCACGTCTTTGGCAGCCATTTTTAAACTGTTACAGTGATGCCACCTGTTACTGAAACCGGTTGGTAATGCTATACAGTGCAGAAGAGTGTTTGAGGAATCCTGCTAAATTTACAAATTGCACACCGATGCAGTATTTACATACATAAAAAATAGGAGACGTTACTTTTTGACCTTCCCTCGTATATATATCACCACTCACATACACCCACACATAAGTAATGACAATTAGACGCACAGACGTGGAAAAAACTATATCAATGGAATAGGGATCTTTTGGAACGAGCTGACCAACACACGTAAATAAAGTTTATGTAAATTTTATTTGTCAGAGGAACAGGCTGGCTTTAGACCAAAAAGAAGTACCTCAGAACAAATCTTCAATATTAGATTACTGATCGAAAAACATCTCCAGCATCAACATGATTTATACCATAACTTCATCGATTTCACAAAAGCCTTCGATCGAGTCTGGCATGAAGGCTTATGGAAAATAATGAGAAAATTCAATTTTGATACCAACATCATAGATATCATTGAAGCACTATACAAGGACGCAAGCAGTGCTGTTTTTGCAAGCAACGACATTGGAGAATTTTTCAAAACAACTGTAGGAGTTCGCCAGGGATGTATCCTGTCACCAGTGCTCTTTAATATATATCTAGAACATATTATGCAGGAGGCTCTCTACGATTATAAATCAACCATATCGATTGGAGGCCGACCTCTGTGTAATCTACGTTTTGCTGATGATATTGATCTGATAGCTGGAACAGAATCAGAACTTCAAGACCTTACCTCTAGACTGGAGAAAGTAACAAGAACGTACGGGATGGAAATTAATATAGAAAAAAGCAAGATATTGGTGAATAGCCACAAGAAACATGTTCCGACCAACATTACGTTAAATGGGCAAACGTTAGAAGAAGTTAACACCTTTAAATATCTCGGGTCCACTATATGTAGTGATGGAAGATCAAGTAAGGAAATCAAGACAAGACTTGAGATGGCCTCAGCTGCCATGACAAGGTTGAATGTGATTTGGAAAAGTAATATCAGTTTTCCTGTGAAGATTAAATTATACAAATCACTTATATTATCTATTCTCTTGTATGGGTGTGAGGGCTGGACACTCACTGCAGATACGGAGCGAAGGATTCAGGCTTTCGAGCATAAATGTTATAGAAGAATTTTGCGCTTTTGCTATAAAGAGCACAAAACAAATGTCTATGTTAGAGAGAAGATAAACACCTATGCAGGCCACCAAGAACCACTTTTGTCAATAGTGAAACGTCGAAAGCTTGCCTGGTTTGGGCATGTAACTCGTCATGACTCCCTTTCGAAAACGATCCTCCAGGGAACAGTCGAAGGTAAACGGAGAAGAGGAAGGCAAAGAAAATCCTGGGCTGATAACATCAAAGAATGGGGAAGACATGGTTTTTCCACACTTGTACGCATTGCTGAGAATAGAGAGCAGTGGAGGACCCTGTCTGCTGATGCTTCCACCATGGCACCCCTATGACCCATGACGGGTTATGGGTTGAGATGATGATGATGATTTATATCATAAAGAACTTCACAACAATAATATATTTTGAACATCAAATCACATACAATTAAACATAGGTTAATGAATTAATTAAAGAGTTAGACACATAGGTTATACAATGAAAGAATTATTCATCCCTGCATTCTCTCGCTCTGACAAACTTGTGATCACAACCAGTCTCTCTTACCTAATAGGTGCTTTCACAACATCTGGAACAATCGTTAGAGTACACACAGCCCATCCAAGGTTGGTTTTTTTTGGCGAATCAAGCCCCAGTTTCTCCAAAGACTAATTAATCCAAATGTTGGGAAACGCTTGATTCGCTACTGTTAGTAGGATGCTGATTATGTCACTTCAATTTTTGTCCAGGTAGTAAAATAATTAAGAGATCTAATGTTCACAGTGTACAGTAGCTTGGAATCTTCAATCGTTAAATCGAGTGTCAGGTAAATAAATCTGTTCAGGATCGATCTTCTTCACAACACAGTGGTCGTTATTCAGGTAATGTCAATGTTTGATTATGTCACTTCAACTGGCTGAATGTATATGAACTTGGGAAAAGAAATCTGGATATCTATGAATCCAGTTACAATTTATTCTTAATATTCTTTGGGTTGGTACTCTGTCTCTTTCTGGGTGTAAACCACGAGGCCAGACAAGTCACCTTGAAAAAACCCGATATTTATATCAGAATGTTCTTTTGTAAAGTTATTCTCAGATTCATATGGAAGCCGCTGGTAAGGTTTAGGGTTTGACCCAAATACTGTGTAAAGAGAAAAGATACAAATACGTAACATAGTATACACAATCCTATCCTTAACTCGCGTAAAATATAATATTTTTATCCACTTCGGTTATTTAACTTTAAATTATAAACTACAAGCTTAGAGCTAGTCTTGTCGTTTAAAACTCCCGTGAAATAAATTCTAGTCAGTTAATAAAATCAATCATCATGAATTAGAAATAAATACCTATTTCGTCAATACTCATGATGAACAGTGCCTTACTAGTCGGTTAAAATATTCTCTGACTGGTTACTAACAGTTAATTACATTTATTTTATAGCTGGAATAGTTTAGCTAGAAATTATTATTTATTCTGCTAGCCAATGCAACACAGTAAAATCTAGAGAAATATTAATGACGGACCTATCTAGTAAATCACTGCATAAAATCTAGTGAAATATAATCGACGATTTTACCACTAAATCACTCAAAACTATTAGTAAATATATTACCTTCACCCAAACTTCTAAGACTATTCTCCAACGAAAAACTAAGAACTTCACATAATACAAAGGATTCTAGAAATCGAGCTAGACGTCTTTACAGTCTGATGAGTACTGGATAAATTTTAGTTAGAAGGCTGGGGGGTATATATATCTGAAATCAAAGGGCATGGTTCACTATTACCGAAAACCAGACTCTCTGCCAGATCTTAGCACCTTCGGAGAATTCTTCCACTTTCACGTAAATCAAAGCCATTCTCCACGCTAGAGTCGAAAACCAGAACTCACACTCTTTCTTAGATCAGGGATAACGTATTTGACCAGACCGTGCGACATTTCTTCGATCGAGAAAAATCACACTATGTACCGCCCGCAGACGTGGTCATCGAGCGAAGTCCGTCTTTGATCTGGCAATTCGCCGTGTTAATTACTTTTCTAGCAAACGGATCACAAGGGAGGTAAATAGAAATTGCCTGCCCCTTTGTTCCAAACTGATCTGCTCTTGATCGCTATCTGATCCTATCCAACGATTTTCAATCGCTGGCGTTAAAAATTACAAATATCCCGCTCAGCGTTAGCTAATAGGTCTGTTCGTAAGCATACATCAAAGAAAATAGCGAACAGCAATAAAATGCGTGCTAAATAGAAAAAGAAACAGATCTCTGAGTATTAGAATGGTTTTATGTTAACCAACAGGCGTAGGTGACAGCTAGGTAAAAGAAAAGTGTAGATAGAGAAATAGATAGATGAAAGCTATTTTCATAATATGTCACACAGAGGTGATTTGATACAGACAGCTGTCCCTCACAACTATTCCACCTCGCTCTCAGTGACAACCACCTGTTTTGGTTCATGGCTGATTATTCAGTATCCACAGCTAACCTCTATATCTAGAGGCCATTTAACCATTCACCACCCGGTTGACGCGCCTGGTAGGAGGACAGGTTCCTTCCCCCGGATGGAAGATGCACCTCAGAAGTGAAGAGCAGAATAGCTCAGGCAAAAGCAGCATTCTATAAAATGAAGAATATTTTATGCAACAATTCTTTGTCCTTGGAAGTAAGAAAGTAAAAAACATTTACCAGTGAAAATAAGAGGGTTCTTCATTGTTATATAGAGCCGATCTTGATACATGGAACTGAATCTTGGACAGTAAGTAAGCGCACAAGGAAATTATTGGTGGCGACAGAGGTGTGGCCAGGGCCGGATTTAACCATACGCTAAACAAGCTACAGCTTAGGGTCTCACAGTCTGAAGTGGTATAGCGATGTGGTTGGGGGGGGGGGGGGGGGGGGGGGAGGAGGGGGGTGGTTGGGGGGGGGGGGGGGAGAAGGAGGAGGGGGCGGGGGGGTGGGGGGGGGGGGGGGGGGGGGGGGGGGGGGGGGGGGGGGGGGGCTTAGAGGTACAAACTTTTTTAGAAATAGTTATAGTAGGAGTAAGTCTACTTATAATAACAGTATCGCTGTACATCATACATGATATGCATAAATGTATTTGTTGTGCATCTTGACGGCATTCTTGCAATGTTCAGTTGTTACATGGATTTATTCTCTTACCAATTGCCAGATAGGGCCTCACCGTGTCCCAATCCGGCCCTGGGTGTGGTGATACAGAAGAATTTTAAGAATACCACTTACATCTAACAAGAGTAATAAGGAAGTTCGGAATTAAGCCAATGCGCGAAGGAAGCTTATGGCCCGTATTAGAAGGAAGCTTATGACCCATATTAGAAGGAAGCTTATGACCCATGTTAGAAGGAAGCTTATGACCCATATTAGAAGGAAGCTTATGACCCATGTTAGAAGGAAGCTTATGACCCATGTTAGAAGGAAGCTTATGACCCATATTAGAAGGAAGCTTATGACCCATGTTAGAACGAAGCTTATGGCCCATGTTAGAAGGAAGCTTATGACCCATGTTAGAAGGAAGCTTATGGCCCATATTAGAAGGAAGCTTATGGCCCATATTAGAAGGAAGCTTATGACCCATATTAGAAGGGAGCTTATGGCTGTCGTGATTAAATAGGTTATAAAGTTATGTAAGGTCTCGCCTGAGTATAGGAGATTGTGATAATACGTGAGAAGTAAAGGTGTAAGAAATAGATTTTCACGAGTGAATAGTTTAAGTAGAAGATCTGTCTCTGGACTGAAAAGTTCCTCTAGTCCAGCCTATCTATACGACTGTATTTTAGTATAAGACAATCTTGCACCCCCTTATATTGAGAAATATAAGTTTACTAAACACCTACACACACACACAGCTATGTGACAACAAGACACACAAACGTGAAAACTATGGTTAAATGGGTATGGGTCTGACCAACACACACAAAGTTAGTTCTTTTGTTGTTTATTATCACTAAACTTTACAACATCGAATATCTAAAAGATAAAGATCAAATACATCATAATTACATGCATAGAAAAATACAGAATACCTATGCCCTCCCCTCCTTGAGAAGATAAGAACACACCAAGTCAATAACCCCAAAGGTTAACGGTTAGCAATAGGTTACAGTATAGACAGTAAAGAAACAAAGTTCAAAATACGTGCTACTCTGTAAAGTAAACAATTGTTAAAGCAAAATAACTAGTTTGGTACAAGCTACCGTAACAAGAAAATATTCTCTCTCTCTCTCTCTCTCTCTCTCTCTCTCTGACATACGTGGCCACGCTCTCTCTCTCCTTACCTAATCTTGGTGATATTTCCTGGAATGTACAGTTATCCTGAATATATTTATCGATATTGATAATGTCAGGGTTCCGTGCCAAATTTGGCCCCAGTCCAGCCTTGACAATAACTTTATAAGGTGGACGCCAAGTTTGGTGAGGTAATCCTGGATCGATAGTGTCACCTCGAATAGTTAATGGTAGAAAAAAAAACGAGGTCTAGTGTTCACAGCAAAGAATAGAAAAACAAATACTTCTGGTATTTGGACACAGCTAGTTGCTAAAAATTGTTACTGATGATGGTACGTGATTGATTGGTAAATCCTATCGGCTGGCTCTGTGGTGAGTGCCGATTCTGAAATAGCGTAACTCTTCTGGATAAATATCCACTTGGAAACGACTATCAGAAGTCGTGAGACTGTTATATCTCACACCCCAGTGGGCTGATAAAAATGCAAAAATATATAACTGTGTAGTTGTAAGTCCAATTAAAATTTACTGTTAAAATGTTCGTTAGTCTCTTTGGCCGGTCCTGTTCACAACTGAACTTGGAGCCGCGTAAGCCAATAAAAGACAACTTTAATCCAATCAGTAAAATGAAGACAAGGCTCAAGATAAAGCCAAAGAAAAAAAACCGCTGGTCGCCGTTTGATCAGGTCATGCCTAAAGGATATAGGAACATTATAAAAAAATTACTGCTAATATTATCTACATATAAGCACACGGAAGGGGACGAGACAATCTCTCATCCTCTCCGTCAGTCCTGATTAAAGTTAAAAGGCGCACGTTATGTCTAGCCTATCCTATCGCGCGTCGCTTAGCAGGTGCAAGTTTGGTTGAGGCATGCAGCCTTTTCCCCCTCCTGCTCCGGTCAACGATCAGCGCATAATGTCAATTATGATTAAATTATCCATGGCGCACTCAACAAATATCGCCTGTCATTAATAACTATTAGATTTTCGGCGTCTGTTTGTTTAGTCGCATGAGATAGTCAAACACAGTCACTTACTAAGTTACACACAATGAAATAAAAGTGAATTGTATTCCGTCAATTATCAGTCGCCTAGTGTATTTATTAGTCAACTAAACCGTCTCTTTCTGTGTGATAGTGGGTGATTAAATTTACATTATAACTGAAACATCTGGAATAAAAATAGCTACACGTTATTTAATTCGCTAGTCTTAACACCTAGAAAATCACAGTGAATTTAAGATGCTAAAACTTTTAACACTTTAATGCGCTTAAGCACAAATTTATATATTACCAGAAATCCAGAAAGAAAACACCACGAACTATTAACACATCTATTCCCAATGGTTCTAGATAACGTGTTTAGACTCTCTGAAAAATCTCTGAGCAACAACTGATAATGATTTGGGAAAGACGCAGTTTATATACGATCATGTTGTTATGATCTCTAGAAGATGTGAATTCTCACACTCTGCTTCCCAGCAGAGAAATATGAAACTACGTTTCCCAGATAAAGGTTAACGGTCGCTTCTGTCGGCCGCTGCTAATCGACAACAGAAGCTTAACTTTGTATAGTCAAGTAAAAAGAAGGCGTGGATTAAAAGGTGAGTCAGACAGGCAGAGAAATGCGTGACTTTGTTAGCGAATCTTAAAATTACGCCGAGGTCACGAAAGGCTGTCAAATACAGGAGGCTTCATTTCCATTGTACGTCACAATGGCCCATATTAGAAGGAAGCTTATGACCCATATTAGAAGGAAGCTTATGACCCATATTAGAAGGAAGCAACCCACTTTATTTAGGTACGTTATGAGAACAGAAACATTGGAATATATCGTTACAACAGGAAAGATTAAAGGGAACAAGAGATTATGGTTAACACCATAATGTGACTTGTCAACTTATCTTCTGATAATTCATATTTGATGCATGCTATAGAAACACTTCAACAGCATCCATTTTCTACAACGTGTCCAAGTTGAACATATCTGCCCAGGGCTATTGGTGTTACTGCGTAAGAAATAATGGCATATTAAAACATGAAAAACATTACTTTTATTTTTAACACTATTTCAGACTTTCATATCTTCTGATGTAATTATAGCACAATGTTCGTTTTGGCACTGAATCTTAAAGTAACATTCCATCTACAACCACTGGCGGATCTAGGAATTGTCCAAGGGAGGGGCTCTGAATCTTAAAGCAATATTCCCTCTATAACCACTGGCGGATTTAGGAATTGTCTAAGGGAGGGGAGATACACTAGAATAATAAGCCCCCCCCCCCTCCTTATTTACACATACGTTTACACAATTAAAAAACAAAATAACAAATTTTGAAAAAATGTGAAAACTTGATAGTTTTATTATACAGTAACTCTAAAATATTTATTTTTATTAAAAAATAACTATTTATAACATAATTACAAAAAAGTAAGGTACAACTACAAAGAGACACAATTTTATAAAATTCATAAATATTTTATATTATAGCGTAACGTTTTTTTATTTGGGATAGGCCGCCCTATATAGAGATTATCTGCCTCTTGTCACAAAGTACTGTTTTTGCAGCGCGAGTGAAGTCCCCTCGTGTTGCCTACCTGGCGCGGTCTTTCGTCTCATTGTTGTATGGCGGTTCCCTTTATTGTCTTTCATTGTCCCGCCATGTAGAATTACGTGCAAACTACATTCGTAAGCTTTAGGGTACTTACCATTGTCCAGTACCAGGCATGTTTTAATTCGTCCGACCTAACGAATACTTACATTTAAGTCCCAAGTGGGGGGGAGAGATACTGGAGCGGTTGATATGAAATAAAGGTGTTCAAAGTTCCAAGTGAGGGGCGATCGCTCCGTCGCCACCCCCTTGAATCCGCCAATGTCTACAACTTAACACCACATGAAAACTGGAATTTCCAACAATAAATGTGCCTGTAGTTTTTTTTTTTTTTTAATTGCCCCATATCGAATGTCTATAGGCGTAGCATTGTGACTTGAAAGCCCGATCTCCGGTAAGAATTTGTCCCTGTGACCGAAAGGTTGTTATGTCCAACGGGGGCTTAACTAACAGCGCGCAGTCAAACTGCAACGTGGTATAATACTTTTTATTAGCATTCATACTCTTCCACATTTGCTGAGGCAGACTGAAAAAGTGTGCCCTGAGTGCAGTGAGGTCTATTCTGATTAACAATAACAATAACACTACTTTATAACTGTTCTTTCTCTTCTCTTAATTTTGGTCGTCTGTGTTACATTGTATTTTTCACTAATTGTAAAATGCACAACAAAACATAGCTTTTCCCTTAGTAGCTTGTGAAATGCTCGCAATTTAAAAATAAATAAAAACATCAAACATGTGTATTAAATAGGCTACGTTTAAAGGTGAAGGTAGTCCCATATCAGATACTGCCGTAGGGGTGCGAAGCGTTATAGACGGCAAACACTAGTTCTAACTTCGAGAGGCGGGGTGACAGTTCCCTTCCTAGCTGCCTTTGCCTTCCGTAACTCAAGAGCAAAGTCGGGTATCCATTTACAGCTGGGTAGACAGGAGCGTGACGCCACCGTGTTTCAAACCGGTAACTTTGCCCCGAAAGGCCAGCGCTCTAACCATTTAACCATAACTAAGTTTATTTACATAGAAATATAAGGATCAGTGATGGTATGACGGGAAAGTGAGACTCTGGAGGTGGGTCTAATAATGTTGGCAGATGATGGCAGATGATTGGTGGATTGGATGTCGTCCCGGACACCCCGTCTTTCCTGCCTTTCTCTCTCTCTCGTTAACAACAAGGCTTACAGGAGTTAAAGGCGAGAGCACAAACACATACATTCACACAATGTTACATTTTTTTTTGAGTTACTCTATTTGGACTGAGGGAAATGAGGAGATGATGCCATATTCAGATATCAGAAATCAAAATTATTATCTTGAATTAACTACGCTATACATCCCAATTCTAAAGCATCAAGGGTTGAACGGTGATATTTTTTCTTTAAAAAAGAATAATTCTTGCGTAAATTGAATGATGGCATTAATCAATCACGGTTCTTTCGTAAAATAAAACAAGGAAGGGTAATTGCTTCAAGAATGATCGATTATTGTTTCGTATAGTTCCCGGGGGTCTTTCGGCAGACAGAGAAGGAATAGGCCTGCTGTACCACAGGCATGTCTATGAGGCCACTAATATGAGCTTGTGCACGCGACTACCATCTCATCATGTCAAACAAATTGCTACATACATCACAGTTGAATGAGCGCATGCAGGCAACACATGAGCTGCGGGGAGCTACTTTAGACACAATCTCACTTGATAAGATCCTATCTGTTTTGTTTCAGAGTATCTGGAATAGGAATAAATACAGTCTGTACCTAACTTTTATCTCTGCCAGGTGTTCTGCTTCCGTAGACATGGCGTTGAAAAATTCTAACTAAATGACATTTTGAAAAGATCGCGTTCTATCTTATGTAGTTTACGACAAAAGTGAGCTTTGAAAGCCAGCTGTAGGGTTTTTCACTGGTAACAAGGGCGTGGTACTTTTAATCGTAAGGACTGCAACAGAGGGCTAGTCCAAAGTTTTTCAATGTTAAACATTCTCTCCCCTCCCCCCCCCCCCATTTACAGGCTTTTCTTTAACTTGCAACGTATGTCACTCTCTTGTCACCTTCAAATCTTGCAATCGATTTTTCAATCACTTCCAGATAAGCAATAGCTCTGAAACTTGGCATAGTTGTGTATTCCCCCATGACAATACAATAAAACTAGTCAACAAATTTTCAAAAGTTATTTGTACCAGAAATTAAATATACCATTTCTTATTGATTCTGACATGCTGATTTCAAATATCATAATGAAATTCACCAATTGGCTCTGGTTTTTTTTTTAAATGATGAATTTACATTACAGTAATACAAATAATGTATGCTTGTTTAATTCTCTGGGGTGAACAGCTAGTCTTTCTACTTTAGCATTATAAAAATTGTGGTTTCATACTCAATTAATTGATATTTCAACATAAAATGATAGAAAAAATAAAAACATTATTTAAAGTTCACATATCATGTTTTAAAAAGGCACATTTGAACCCATTCCGTCATTATTCAGTCGCTGTTCGAGCTCTCTTTGCTTGCTTCTTGTAGTCAATCGATGAGGTGTCTCTTGTCACAGTCCAACAGTAATCAGCAAGCATTGAAGGGCTCCAATTGCCTTGATACCTTGTCTCCATAGCAGCAATGTCCTGGTGAAATCGTTCACCATGCTCATCACTGACCGCTCAACAGTTTGACGTAAAGAAATCCAGATGAGAATCCAGAAAATGAATTTTCAAAGACATGTTGCAGCCAAGACTCTTATACTTCAGAAGGAGATTTTCTACAATTTCATTGTAATTATCAGATCTGTTGTTTCCAAGAAAATTGTCCACCACTGACTTAAATGCTAGCCATGCTGCTTTTTCCTTGCCATGCAACAAGCAAAGAAACTCGTCATCATGAAGAAGTTTTTGAATTTGCGGACCAACAAATACTCCCTCTCTTATTTTAGCTTCACTCAGTCTTGGAAATTTTCTGATGAGGTATTTGAAAGCCTCAACTGTTTTCTCCATTGCCTTGACAAAGTTTTTCATGAGACCCAGCTTAATGTGCAAGGGTGGTAACAAAATCTTGCTGGTGTCGACAAGTGCTGGGTTCTCAACGTTCTTACTGCCAGGCTGCAATGACTGCCTGATTGGCCAATGTCTTCTGATGTAATGGTCACTTCGTGCACGGCTATCCCACTCACAGAGAAAGCAACAGTACTTGGTGTATCCACCCTGCAGTCCAAGCAAAAGAGCGACCACTTTTAAGTCGCCGCAAAGTGACCAATGATGATGATCGTAGTTTATACACTTCAAAAGCTGCTTAATGTTTTCATAAGTTTCTTTCATATGAACTGCGTGACCAACTGGAATTGACGGTAACACGTTACCATTATTCAACAAAACAGCTTTAAGACTCGTCTTGGATGAATCAATGAAAAGCCTCCACTCTTCCGGTATGTAATTGATTTTGAGGGCTGTCATTAAACCATAAATGTTGTGGCACGCAGAAAGGTCACCCTCTTTGAAAAAGAATGTAATAAGCGGCTTCTGGCGGTTCCTATACACGGAAATTGCAACATCTTCTGCCAGGAGATTCCACTGTTGCAATCTGGAACCCAAAAGCTCCGCCTTGTTCTTCGGTAAATTCAGATCTCTTACAAGATCATTCACTTCACCTTGGGTTATTAAGTGTGGTTTAGTGGATGTAGTTTGCTCAAAATCTGGGTCGCTTGAGGTTGATGGTTCAGGACCACCAATGTCCTCTTCTTCATCAGTGAAAGCAGCTGAAAATGATTCTGGCACTTTAGGAACTGGTAAGTCATCGCCATGTGATACCGGACGTATTGCAGAGGGGATGTTTGGATATTCCAGAGTCCATTTTCTCTTCTTTGATATGCCTTTCCCAATTGGAGGGACCATGCAAAAGTAACAGTTGTTGAGATGATCAGTGGGCTCTCTCCAAATCATTGGGACTGCAAAAGGCATAGCTTGCCTTTTGCCAGTCAACCACAGTTTAAGATATGCTGCACATGTATTGCAGCATATGTGTGGCGCCCAGCTCTTATCTTGATCTCCTATTCTGCAGCCAAAATACAAACTGTACGCCTTCTTAATCACTTTAGTTATATTTTGTTTTTGTGATAGAAATGTCACCTCACCACATATATAATAGAAATTATTAGCACTGTTCACACATGTCCTAGGAATTTCTAACTACGATACTTTTGATAAGGACAAATGCACTAACTAATGGCAAAATTTTATCAGAGATAAGATACAAGGGGATTGACATAAGTCTTGGGCCTGACCATGAAGGACATGTCACAGAGAGCTGAAATTTTGTATATTGTTTATTCCTTTTCAATATAGCCACCGTCTGAATTGACACACTTCTGCCATCTCTGCTTGACCTTGAAAAGACCTTGGGAGTAGAACATCCTATTTTTCAAACTAAACCAGTCATCACATGCCAGTATAACCTCTTCATCGCTGTCAAAATGATTTCCTTTTAGCTGGTTTTTAAGATTTGGGAATAGAAAAAAGTCTGATGGAACCAAATCTGGAGAATATGGTGGGTGTGGAAGAATTTCAATATTCAAATCGTTGGCTGCTAGCTGCATAAGCCGTGCTTTGTGAGAGGGCGCGTTGTCTTGAAGCAAAGGAAGATTTTGAGTGCGCGTCATCCCTCGTTTCCTGGTCACAACCTTTCTTAGTTTGGTGAGAAGATCTGCATAGTACTGTCCATTAACTGTGTTGCCACGAGGCAGATAATCTTTCAAAAGGACAACTTTACCGTCCCAAAAAACAGTCAGCATCACTTTTCCTGCAGATTTCTGCGCTCTCGGCTTGACAGGTGTTGGGGAGCCCGGGGTTTTCCATTGCATGCTGGCAATTTTGGATTCGGGGTCATAATGGTGTACCCAAGTCTCATCTACTGTCACCATGGTCTCCAAAAAATTTGTTGACTGACACTTTTTGAGCAACTGTTGACAGCAATTTACCCTCGTTTGCTTCTGTCCACGTGTCAACAGTCGCGGAACCCAGCGTGCACACACTTTTCTCATGTTCAGTCTGTTGTGTAAAATTCTATAAACTGTTCTTTCATTTAGTTTTACTCTACTAGCTATCTCCACAATTGTCATTTTTCGATCCTAGTCAATGATTTTCTTCACTCTTGTTGCATTTTCATCGTTGCACTCTGAGGCTGGTCTACCAGATCTTGGCAGATCAGCAACATTTGAGCGGCCGCAATT
This sequence comes from Oreohelix idahoensis, assembly GCA_024509875.1. Classification (NCBI taxonomy): domain Eukaryota; kingdom Metazoa; phylum Mollusca; class Gastropoda; order Stylommatophora; family Oreohelicidae; genus Oreohelix; species Oreohelix idahoensis. The sequence goes on along the minus strand of JAMPIV010000563.1, from coordinate 151,903 downwards.
AAACTGTTGACACCAGGTTTTTACCGAAGTATATGAAGGACAAGAATCACGAAACACTGGTTCCATCTCCCTGTGTATTTCTGTAGGTGTTTTTCCCTGAAACATCAGAAATGTTATCACAGCTCTGGCCTCCTTCTTTTCCATTGTTTTGTCAAATCTTTGGAGCAGCAGATCCTGTCAATAGGGTACATTGCGCCGTGCACCGTAGCGGGAAAACCAATTGAAGAAACAAACGCGTACCTCACACATTCAGTTCAAATATGATGAACTTTAAATGTGCCAAGTTTCATCTTCCTCCTGTGACTCCTTCATGGTCAGGCCCAAGACTTATGTCAATCCCCTTGTATTTATACACAAAGGTGATGTAATCATAGGTAGGATTGCATCATCAACTTCTAGTTACATTTTTATTGGTCATTAGAAAAAATTATGCAATCGCCCACAACAGTTGTGTCATATATATAAATTGACCGTAATTAAATAAACTAGTAGCATATATCTTGAAAACTAGAGCCAATCAACATTTTTTAATGTCATTTTCGTTTTCAGCACACCAAAATTAGTTAAGATCAGCTATTTTCATTTCTGGTACATTTTGGTTGTTGACGTGTAATCAGTCGTAAAAATAATAAAATTAAAATTAATTTTGTTTGTCTGTATTGTATCATGAGTGAAATAGGCGATAACTGCAAATAATCTAGGTGTAGGCTATTCTTTCCAACAAGATTGTTTTTTTTTTAAGAGAAATATTGAAACTTCTCTCCCTCCACACGCACACACTATCGCATGCGCGTGCACAGACATACACACAACTGACAACTACATTTAAAAAAAAATGTAATTTACAACTCTTATCAAAATTTAAAAAAAAAATATTAACTTTCCGTGTAATACTGTATACTGGATAATGAAATCCGCCTCTTGTGCTCTGGACTCGTTTATCGCAAACTGATAATGTCATTGGCGGATCGATTACATTTGACTTACATTTTTTTTTTTTTAAATAACACTGAAAAGAAGAAAATAAAAATAAAATATTTAAAAAACAGGCCACTAAAAAGCCACAAATAATTTTTCAAGAAGTTTATAGCTTGCAGTCAAAAAATGTAACATCAAATTGACAAAAAGCCTGGGGAGCTGATTCTACATGAAATTAACCTCTGCTATATACTTCATTAGACACTTTATGGATAAAATATATGATAAGCGCTTCAGCGCCCCACACTTTTTGTCAATTTGATGTTATATTTTTTTCTGCAAGCTATAAACTCCTTGAAACATTATGTGTGGCTTTTTAGTGCATTAAAAGACAGTTTTTAAAAATATTTTTAAAATATTTTTATTACAGGCTTTTCTTTAACTTGCAACATATGTCACTCTCTTGTCACCTTCAAATCTTGCAATCGATTTTTCAATCACTTCCAGATGAGCAATAGCTCTGAAACTTGGCATAGCTGTGTATTCCCCATGACAATACAATAATCAGTCATAACAATAATAAGATGAATAAAATTAAAATTAATATTAATTTTGTTTGTCTGTATTGTATCATCAGTGAAAAGGGCGATAACTGCAAATAATCCAGATGTATTCTTTCTAACAAGATTGTCTCTCTTGAGAGAAATATTGAAACCCCCCCCCCTTCCCACACACGCACTATCGCACGCGCGCGCACAGACATACACACAACTGACATCTACATTTAAAACAAATGTAATCTACAACTTTTATCAAAATTTAAAAAAATATTAACTTTCCGTGTAATATATACTGTTCAAAAAAAGAAACGCACCTTTTTTGGTGTTACTTTTATAAAAGATATTCGCTGATTGGACATCAGTCAACCTATCGACTGTATCTACCTGGTCATTAACTTCTCGTGGTTACCTGAATTGGACTCACCTCATGATTCGTGAGGTCATGAAAGAGGTCAAGGTCAAAACAACATTTTTGACAATAACTAGTGACAGGTTCATGAGAATCCCGTGAAACTTACTGAACACAAAACTCTCTGACCATATTATTGAATGCTTATGAAAGATTGACGCTCCTCGAATAAATTCAGTTGAAAATTCAATGCGCAAGTATGGCTCATCTCACTACAGAACAACGACTCATCATCATTGGACGTTTACAGACTGGACAGTCACAAAGTTAGTGGCCAGACAATTTAATGTGGTTAGAAGCACCATTAGTCGCCTTTGGAGGCGATTTCAAGAAACTGGCTCAGTGGCAGACCGGCCGCGCAGTGGAAGACCCAGAGTCACAACTCCTGCCGAAGACCGCTTCATACGGCTGCGTCACCTCAGGAATCGACTTGCATCTGCGTCCTCCACAGTCCAGTCAATGTCAGCAGCTCGTCGAATTTCAGATCAAACGGTCAGGAACCGGCTGCAGGACTCTGGTCTTTGGGCTAGAAGACCCTACAGAGGTCCTGTTCTTACGGACCGGCATCGCCAGAACCGACCAGCATCGTCAATGGACCGTTGGGAATGACTGGAGACGGGTTTGGTTTAGTGATGAATCATTTTTTGTGCTCCAGCGACACGATAGACGGAGAAGAGTTTACCGCAGAGTCCATGAGCGCTACGCCCAGAACAGCGTTGATGAGGCTCCTCCACATGGTGGTGGAGGTGTACTGATGTGGGGGGCGATCAACTTCATGGGAAGAAGTCACCTGGTGCAAATTGAAGGACGCCTGAATGCCCAACGATACGTCGCTGAAATTCTTCGTCCTCACGTCCTTCCACTTCTGGCTGCACGAGGGTCGATTTTTCAGCAGAATAACGCTCGACCTCATGTGGCACAACTCACCACCCAGTTCCTCGCTGACAACAACGTCCAGACCATTCCGTGGCCAGCCATGTCATCAGACATGAACCCCATAGAACACTTATGGGATGAACTCGACAGACGACTCCGCCAGCGAGACGTGGCTCCAGCCAATCTCCGACAGTTGTCTCTTGCACTGCGGGAAGAGTGGGCAGCCATCCCACAACAACAGATCCAACGGCTAATCGGATCCATGTCAAGGAGATGTCGTTCTCTGATAGAGGCCAGAGGAGGCCATACACCTTACTGAAACGGAGGCCTCAGTCGCAAAAAATAAAAGTCCAAACCAAATTTAATGAACATCATTTCATTGTTAAAGTCCGAAAGTTTCTTCATGCCAAGATTGAAACATTAATTCCGTAAAATAAAATTTTGGTACAAGTTTGAAATTTGGTGTCCATTACCACTGCAATAATGTTGCGTTTCTTTTTTTGAACAGTATATATACTAAATAATGAAATCCGCCTACAGTGCTTTTGACTCGTTTATCGCAAACTGATAATGTCATTAGCGGATAATGGCATCGAGAATGCTTGAAAATTTGTTGAACTAAGAAACCAAATAAATGTGGGGATGAGTAAAACAGAGATCAACAGATTATTAATAGAATAATAACTGAGGAATTGACAGTAGAGTGGGATGGAAGTCTGAAGGGCAGACATGCATATAAATTGTTCAAGACTCCGACAAGAACGGGTCAGGTATCTAGAGAATAAAAAATTCCTAGCAATAAGAAACTTCTTAGACTGCAACTAGGAATGGGCTCTTTTAGAATAGAAGAACCTTACTGTGCAGAGTGCCTAGAAAAACATAACATAGAGCATTTCCTGTTAATATGTAGGAGGTATGAACAACAGATAACCCCCCCCCCCCCCACCCGTTAGGGTTTGGTGAAAAGCATTTGTGGGGAAATTATACTGTACCAAAATAGTGCATTAAAATGTTTTTAAATTAAACCCCCTCCGTTTATTAAGTCCTATCTACGGCCCTGAGTGCTTGTATAGCTGATGGCAGATAATTGGTTGATTTGATGTAATCTCTGACAGCCACCGGGCTTTCTCACCCCTTTTCACATTGTTAACAACAAAGTAGTTATGAAAGACTTCAATTAAGTTTGTTTGTTGTTGTTTTTTCCTTCGTTTGTTTGTTTATTTTTATTGTTTGTTTGTTTGTTTCTTGGAAAGGGGAGGTCACACACAAAAACATTCATACAAATTTAGTTTGGATTTGCTCTATTTGGACTGCGTGGAGGGGGGAGGAAGGTACTATATTTGGGTATTGGAAACCTGACTATATTTACTCGAATTAGTACACCGTGTGTCCTAATTATAACTCATCAAGGGTTGAACGGGATACTTTAAAAAAAAAAATTGAACTAAGATGGAGGTAAAAACATTTGTTTTCCCTAATCGTTTAACTTATAAGAAAATGAAACATTTATGAGTCATAGAGAAGTGTGAGATAATTATTTCTCTTCTCATATAAAACATGAAACATGTTTACATAAAGGGGGAAAAGACGCTGAGACGAACTGAGAAATACATCTTCGGATAAAATGTCTTTGCTTTCAGTTCATATTTACAGTAGGGCCGGCTCGTTGACGATGCGGCCGAACCGGTGTAGGAGGTAGGAAGGACTGTACGATAGGGAACACTGTACAGTGCCTCCTACCTGACGGCAGCGGACACTGTACAGTGCGTGTTCCCGGGTACGTCCTTTCTGCCTCCTACACCGGTGTCATCTTGGGAGGAGGCGCTGAAATGTATTGAAAAAAAATATTAACATTTTAAAAGAGTAATTGAAACTAGATTGCTTTGGAGTTTGTAGTAGGAACTGATGGAGTTGCCGTGTGCAATGAAGATGTCCTTAAATCTAAACTAAACCAGTACCAACTATTTTTATGTTTATACTGATCTCATTTCTTAAATACACTTGTTTCGATTATTCCATGCCAATATTATTCTCCCCTCACCGAAAAAAAAAAAAAAAAAAAAGCGTACTGAGCGCCCATCTGTAATTCAACATGATTAAAAAAAATTACGTAGGCTACAATATAATTTTTAAAACATAAGCATGTCATTTATTTTGTTGTTGTTGTTGTGTAATGCTACAGTGAACATCACTTGTGGAAATTACTGTGTGATCCAACTCACTAGCATAAAACTGAGCCTCGAAAAAAGAAATTAGTACAGCAGCGGCAGTTCAGCCATCGCGACACCTCACTCACCCTGAAAAATAGCTGAAGCCAACACTGTTTACAAATTATATCTATGTGTGTGTGTGTGTGTTTATGGTTTACCATTTTCTTTACAGCTATAACAAAGGTAATTTTTTGTTTGTTTCTAACAGGTATCATGCAAGTTCTGCAACCGAAAACTAATGGCCATCCCTCAGTCAAGCAGACAACATGCAAGTAACTCAGAAAGATCACAGGCCTCCACTGACAATTTTAAGTTAGACACAGATGGCGATGGAACACCAGACTATCTCGATAGCGATGATGATAATGATGGTATCCCTGACATTAATGACAAAGATGATGATGGAGATGGAATACCCGATGAAAAGGAAATAGACTCTGATGGGGACGGTGTTCCCGATTATTTGGATGAGGATGCTGATAACAATGGCATCCCAGACAGTGATGAAACTGACACCGATGGTGATGGCATTCCAAATCATCTAGATGAAGATGATGATAATGATAGAATTCTTGATAAAGACGACAATGATGCTGATGGGGATGGTGTTCCGGATGACCAAGAAGATGATGAGGATGGTGATGGCATTCCAGATTACCTAGATAAGGATGATGATGGTAATGGCATTCCAGATAGTTTAGATAATGATGATAATGGTAATGGTATATCTGATGACCTAGAGGTTGATAAGGATGAAGATGGCATTGCAGATTATCTAGACAGCAAAAATGATGACGAAGTTGCTTTAGATTATTTAGATGATGTTGACGCAGATGGTGTTCCTGATTTGTTGCAGAAAGATACGGACGGTGATGGAATTGCAGATCATCTAGATGATGATGATGATGGAGATGGCATACCCGATGATGAAGAGGACTCAGATGGAGATGGTATTCCAGACCACTTAGATGAAGATGATGACAATGATGGCATACCTGATACTGAAGACAGCGATGCTGATGGAGATGGTGTTCCAGATGAACAGGAAAAAGACACTGATGGAGATGGTATTCCAGATGATGAAGATGAAGATGATGATAATGATGGAATACCTGATACTGAAGACAGCGATGCTGATGGAGATGGTATTCCAGATGAACAAGAAAAAGATACTGATGGAGATGGTATTCCAGACCACATAGATGAAGATGATGATAATGATGGAATTCCTGATGATGAGGACAATGATGATGATGGAGATGGTATTCCAGATGAACAGGAAAAAGACACTGATGGAGATGGTATTCCAGATGATGAAGATGAAGATGATGATAATGATGGAATACCTGATACTGAAGACAACGATGCTGATGGAGATGGTATTCCAGATGAACAAGAAAAAGACACTGATGGAGATGGTATTCCAGACCACATAGATGAAGATGATGATAATGATGGAATTCCTGATGATGAGGACAATGATGATGATGGAGATGGTGTTCCAGATGAACAGGAAAAAGACACTGATGGAGATGGTATTCCAGATGATGAAGATGAAGATGATGATAATGATGGAATACCTGATACTGAAGACAGCGATGCTGATGGAGATGGTATTCCAGATGAACAGGAAAAAGATACTGATGGAGATGGTATTCCAGACCACATAGATGAAGATGATGATAATGATGGAATACCTGATGATGAGGACAATGATGATGATGGAGATGGCGTTCCAGATGAACAGGAAAAAGACACTGATGGAGATGGTATTCCAGATGATGAAGATGAAGATGATGATAATGATGGAATACCTGATACTGAAAACAGTGATGCTGATGGAGATGGTATTCCAGATGAACAGGAAAAAGACACTGATGGAGATGGTATTCCAGACCACTTAGATGAAGATGATGACAATGATGGAATACCTGATACTGAGGACATTGATGATGATGGAGATGGTATTCCAGATGAGAAAGAAAAAGATACTGATGGAGATGGTATTCCAGATGAACAAGAAAAAGACACTGATGGAGATGGTATTCCAGATGATGAAGATGAAGATGATGATAATGATGGAATACCTGATGATGAGGACACTGATGATAATGGAGATGGTATTCCAGATGAAAAAGATACAGATGGAGATGGTATTCCAGACCACTTAGATGAAGATGATGACAATGATGGAATACCTGATACTGAGGACACTGATGATGATGGAGATGGTATTCCAGATGAGCAAGAAAAAGATACTGATGGAGATGGTATTCCAGATGAACAAGAAAAAGACACTGATGGAGATGGTATTCCAGATGAGCAAGAAATAGATACTGATGGAGATGGTATTCCAGACCACCTTGATGAAGATGATGACGATGATGGAATACCTGATACTGAGGACACTGATGATGATGGAGATGGCGTTCCAGATGAACAAGAAAGAGACACTGATGGAGATGGTATTCCAGATGATGAAGATGAAGATGATGACAATGATGGAATACCTGATGATGAGGACACTGACGATGATGGAGATGGTATTCCAGATGAACAAGAAAAAGATACTGATGGAGATGGTATTCCAGACCACTTAGATGAAGATGATGACAATGATGGAATACCTGATACTGAAGATAATGATAATGATAGTATTCCAGATGAGCAAGAAAAAGATACTGATGGAGATGGTATTCCAGATAATGAAGATGAAGATGATGACAATGATGGAATACCTGATGATGAGGACACTGATGCTGATGGAGATGGTATTCCAGATGAAAATGAAAAAGATACTGATGGAGATGGTATTCCAGATAATAAAGATGAAGATGATGACAATGATGGAATACCCGATGATGAGGACACTGATGCTGATGGAGATGGTATTGCAGATAAGCAAGAAAAAGACACTGATGGAGATGGTATTCCAGACCACTTAGATGAAGATGATGACAATGATGGAATACCTGATGACGATGACAATGATGATGATGGAGATGGTGTCCCAGATGAGCAAGAAAAAGACACAGATGGAGATGGTATTCCAGATAATGAAGATAAAGATGATGACAATGATGGAATACCTGATGATGAGGACAATGATAATGATGGAGATGGTATTCCAGATGAGAAAGAAAAAGATACTGATGGAGATGGTATTCCAGACCACTTAGATGAAGATGATGACAATGATGGAATACCTGATACTGAGGACACTGATGTTGATGGAGATGGTATTCCAGATGAACAAGAAAAAGACACTGATGGAGATGGTATTCCAGACCACTTAGATGAAGATGATGACAATGATGGAATACCTGATACTGAGGACACTGATGTTGATGGAGATGGTATTCCAGATGAACAAGAAAAAGACGCTGATGGAGATGGTATTCCAGATGATGAAGATGATGATGATGATGGAATACCTGATGATGAGGACAATGATGATGATGGAGATGGTATTCCAGATGAAAAAGAAAAAGACACTGATGGAGATGGTATTCCAGATGATGAAGATGTTGACAATGATGGAGTACCTGATGATGAGGACAATGATGATGATGGAGATGGTATTCTAGACCACCTGGATAAGAATGATGGAGCATCTGATATTTTAGAAGATGGTGATGATAATGATGAATTTCCAGACTACTTAGAGAAAGACACAGATGGTGATGGAATTCCTGACTCTCTAGATGATGATATTGATGGTGATGGAATTCCTAACTTTCAGGATGATGATGATGATGGAGATGGTATACCTGATAAGGAGGAGGATTCTGATGGAGATGGTATTCCAGATTATCTTGATGGTGATGATGATGGAAATGGAATTCCTGATCATTTAGAATATGATACAGATGGTGATGGAACACCAGATTATTTGGATGATGATATTGATGGGGATGGCATTCCAAATGACAAAGATGATGATGATGATGGTGATGGAGTTCCTGACCACTTAGATGAAGATGATAATGGTAATGGTATTCCTGATTATCTTGAGGTTGACAGTGATAATGATGGTATATTAGATTATTTAGAAGATACTGATGGCGATGGTGTTCCCAATTATTTGGATGAGGATGATGATAATGATGGCATTCCTGATCACTTGGACAATGATGATGATGGTGATGGAATACCTGATGAATTGGAGGGAGATTCAGATGGTGATGGTGTCCCAGATTATCTAGAGGACACTGATGGAGATGGTGTACCTGATTATTTGGATGAGGATGATGACAATGATGGCATCCCTGATTACTTGGACAATGATGATGATGGTGATGGAATACCTGATGAGTTGGAGGGAGATTCAGATGGTGATGGTGTCCCGGATTATCTAGAGGACACTGATGGAGATGGTGTACCTGATTACTTAGATGATGATATTGATGGTGATGGTGTACCTAATGATAAAGATGATGATGATGATGGAGATGGTATCCCAGATCATCTTGAGAAGGACACAGATGGTGATGGTGTTCCTGATTATTTGGATGATGATGATGATGGTGATGGAATACCTGATCATCTTGAAGTTGATAGTGATGGAGATGGAGTTCCAGATTATTTGGATGAGGATGATGATAATGATGGCATACCTGATCACTTGGACAATGATGATGATGGTGATGGAATACCTGATGAGTTGGAAGGAGATTCAGATGGTGATGGTGTCCCAGATTATCTAGAGGACACTGATGGAGACGGTGTACCTGATTATTTGGATGAGGATGATGACAATGATGGCATTCCTGATCACTTGGACAATGATGATGATGGTGATGGGATACCTGATGAGTGGGAAGGCGATTCAGACGGTGATGGTGTCCCAGATTATCTAGAGGACACTGATGGAGATGGTGTACCTGATTACTTAGATGATGATATTGATGGTGATGGAGTACCTAATGATAAAGATGATGATGATGATGGAGATGGCATCCCAGATCATCTTGAGAAGGACACAGATGGTGATGGTGTTCCTGATTATTTGGATGATGATGATGATGGTGATGGAATACCTGATCATCTTGAAGTTGATAGTGATGGCGATGGAGTTCCTGATTATTTGGATGAGGATGATGATAATGATGGTATCCCTGATCACTTGGACAATGATGATGATGGTGATGGAATACCTGATGAGTTGGAGGGAGATTCAGACGGTGATGGTGTCCCAGATTATCTAGAGGACACTGATGGAGATGGTGTACCTGACTACTTAGATGATGATATTGATGGTGATGGAGTACCTAATGATAAAGATGATGATGATGATGGAGATGGTATCCCAGATCATCTTGAGAAAGACACAGATGGTGATGGTGTTCCAGATTATTTAGATGATGATGATGATGGTGATGGAATACCTGATCATCTTGAAGTTGATAGTGATGGTGATGGAGTTCCAGATTATTTGGATGAGGATGATGATAATGATGGCATTCCTGATCACTTGGATGACGATGATGATGGAGATGGCATTCCAGACCACCTAGAGATTGACACAGATGGAGATGGTGTGCCAGATTATGAAGATGATGATGATGACAACGATGGTATTCCAGATCATCTTGATGAAGACAGGGATGGAGATGGCATTGCAGATAAATTTCAGGCTGATACTGATGGAGATGGTATACCTGATTACCTGGATGATGATGACGACAATGATGGTATTCCAGATTCCTTAGATGAAGATGACAATAACAATGGGATTCCTGATGACCAAGAAGTAGATACAGATGGTGATGGAATTCCAGATTATCTGGATGAAGATGATGACAATGATGGTATTCCAGATCATCTTGATGATGACAGTGATGGAGATGGAATTCCAGACTATCAAGAAATTGATACAGATGGTGATGGAGTTCCTGATTATATTGATGATGATGATGACAATGATGGAATTCCAGATGAGCTGGATGATGATGATGATGGTGATGGCATTCCAGACAGTCATGAACTGGATTCAGATGGTGATGGAGTACCGGATTACATTGACGATGATGATGACAACAATGGCATACCTGATCATCTGGAGAAAGATACTGATGGAGATGGTGTGCCGGATTACCTTGATGATGATGATGACAATGATGGAATACCTGATGACCTAGATGATGATGATGATGGAGATGGCATACCGGATAAGTTGAAAACATTGGATATAAACAAAAATGGCATCCCCGACTATCAGGAAATTGACACGGATGGCGATGGTGTTCCAGATTTCTTGGATAATGATGATGATAATGATGGTATCCCTGATGAGTTGGATGATGATGATGATGGTGATGGAATTCCTGATGATCAAGAAATTGATACTGACGGCGATGGAATTCCAGATTTTCTTGATAATGATGATGACAACGATGGAATTCCTGATGAGGAGGATGCCGATTCAGATGGAGATGGCATCCCAGATGATGAAGAAAATGACACAGATGGAGACGGAGTGCCAGATTATCTTGATGATGATGATGATAATGACGGAGTACCAGACTCCAATGACACTGATAAAGATGGAAATGGAATTCCTGATTTCTTAGAAAAGGATACAGATGGTGATGGAATTCCTGATTACTTGGACAATGATGATGACAATGATGGAATACCAGATTTCTTGGATAATGATGATGATGGAGATGGTATTCCAGATGACAAGGAAGATTTTGATGGTGATGGTATTCCTGACCACCTTGATGATGATGCTGATGGAGATGGAATTCCAGATAAGCTGCCGGATTCTGATGGTGATGGTATTCCAGACATAAGAGATAATGATGATGACAATGATGGTATTCCTGATAATGAAGAAGACACAGATGGAGATGGGATACCAGACTATTTGGATGATGATGCCAATGGAGATGGAATACCTGACAAAAATCAGGATTCTGATGGAGATGGTATTCCTGATCATCTTGATGATGATGATGACAATGATGGTATTCCCGATGTTGATGACGAAGATGACGAAAGTAAATGTGACAAAGAAACATGTCCTGGTCAGACAGGTAAGAAGCCTCTAAAGAAAAGAAACCTGGCCAAAGAACAGGCCTCATTCTGGATACGGATAAAAAATGCATTGAAGAAACTGCTTTCTGCGGCTGTGGATCAAGGGGGAGATAGCCAGAAAGAGAAAGCAATACCACCTCCTCCTGCTAAACAGAAACCTCATCAACAGAAATATGACCTTATAGACATTGTGAAGAAATTTATATGGGGTAAAGGAAAAGGTGATGATGCTGATGATGATGATGATGACAGTCATGATGATGACCACCATAATCATAATAAGGGTGGGGATAAAGGTGACAATAAGGATGATGACCTTCCTGATACTCCTATCAGAATAGTACATGCTAAGCCAAAACAATCACAGCCAATACTGGGTAAACAAAACAATCCAAAGCCAAGCAATCAAGGACAAGATGTGAAGAAAGTACCCATTAAGTTCTTGAACAAAGAAGCAACAAAGGAAGCTGTGGGAAGAGCTGCAGCAGCAAAAATTGTAAACAAGTCACCACAGTCTGGTAATGCAAAACAGGCAAATACACCACAGAGAAAACAGGCTGCTCAAAAGCTAACACCAGCACAGGCACAAAATCAGCAGCTGCGGAATCAACAGCAAGGACAACAGAAACAGCCCAATGTTAAACAGCCACAGCCAAATATGAAATCACCATCTGAGAAACAGCCCCCACCTCAAAAACAGCCACCTCCTCAGAAACAGGCACCTCCTCAAAAACAATCATCATCTCAAAAACAACCAACTCCTCAAAAACAAGCAACTCCTCAAAAACAACCAACACCTCAAAAACAGCCAACACCTCAAAAAAAGCCAACACCTCAAAAACAGCCAACACCTCAAAAACAGCCAACACCTCAGAAACAGCCTCCATCTTCAAAACAACCACCATCTAAAAAACAACCACCCTCTGCAAAACAGCCACAATCTCAGAAGCAACCACCACCTCAGAAGCATTCACCACCTAAACAAACTACCACTAAAGTGAAACAAACAAATAAAGCAGAGTTATAACATAGATATTCAATTTTTGTGGGTATAGCCAGATAGTTTTGTAAGCCCTAAATTTGTGCTGCAAACATTCCCAGAAATTTTTGAATTCATTGCAGGTTAAAAACTTGGGAATAAAGCTATAACTATGGCTGTAATATTTCATGGAGTCATTACTTAAAAAGTTGTTTTGAATCATGTCTGTAATCCATGGTAAACAATATAATTTCAAAATTACTCTAATTCTTCGGGAATGCAGTAATGGTGTGCTGCAAATTAATTCTGTGGTGTTGTGTCTTCTCTCTTGCATAAAAACGAATTTATGACACATGATATGTCCTATAAAGTGAAAAAAGCTGTTGGCTGACGCAAAAGTATGTTTAATTTGGAAAGAATGATTTGTACAAAATCGTATTTTCTCTTTTAAGGGACAAATGTAAAATTTCTTGCAAATGGTCATGTTAAAGTACATATAACCAGACCACAGAGTCCTTGATATCTGGACATGTGCTCTAATATATCCAATGGGTCTTGTATCTAGGTTGAATGGGGTGCACCTCACCAACATGAGGCAAAATTAGAGAAAAAAAAAACTTAGCCTGTGATGTCACATATGTACTAAATTATGTTGTATCCACTTTTTATCCACCAATTACTGGTGCTAATTTTGATGATATTAAATCTTCTATTGCACTTTTCCTTTAGTAACTTTAAGATGTTTAGTCAGTCTGAGATATTTGTATCCGTCCATCCAGTTTGCTGTAAATCTACTTGTGTAAAAGTCATCTTTTCTAAACATTCACTTTTATACCTGTGCATTTTACAGCTCAAATTTCTTAATTCATGTATTTTAACTGTAAAAATGTTAAGAATGCAAAATGTCCTTTAAGAAAAAATGTTAAGAGTGTAAAATGTCTTTTAAGAAAAAAATACACATGTATCCCCTTAGTTTTCATGTTTACATTACTAACACAACACGTAAATTTGCTAAAGTTATAGAGATAAAGTTTTAATTTATTTCTTCTTTATGTACTATGTAAAAATTTGAATTCTGCATATCCTTATGCTATATTGCCATACGTAGTTCCTAGGGAGTGGTCTCTGAGGAAACAAAAAAAGAAAAGGACTACTGTTGCCTAAGGCATGTGGAACAATGTAACTAATATGAGTTTGTGCAGGAGGTAGGCTACCTCATCAGGTAAAACAAATTAATACAGAAAACATCACTGCAGGAGAACATACTTTGGTGCAAGGAGACAAGCAGCAGCCATGCCTCCATGCTGCATAAGAAAAAGAAAAGGAGATGATGATTGGTCAATATTTATTATTCAAAAATATACTTGCTATACTAACATTGAATGATTGTTACTCCTTCACAAATGAAGGTTAGAAATAATTACCTAGTAACATTATAGTGAACTTTATGACGGTGCTGAAACTTATTTGATGAGCCTACCATGAGGTATAATTTCCATACTGTACTAAATTTACTATCTGCATCTACTGTGAAACATATTTGACGTCTGCACCTTGAAATATACTTTACTTCATGTCATTCATTGATTTATTTCCCTTTGTGCTCTGTATGCAGCATGGAACCACCGCTATAGCTGATCCCCCTTGCAGGAAGTCTGCACCAAAAAGTCACATATTCTTGCAGTGGAGGTTTATGTGGCCATTTGGTTTACATGATGATGTTGCCAGCCTCAAGCACTGTCTCAAATTAGTTGCCTTGTACAACATTCCCGAGGGAGCAGGAGTGCTGTTCTGTCTGTCTCTTCAGAGATCCCTGGGAACTACACAGGGCTTTTACTTAATGCACTCTACATTTACTTTCCACATCTATTGTAAATCTTATTAGACATCTCTACAAGAAGAAATACTGTACGTCCTTTCCACATCTACCGTCAATCCTCATGAGGATAAGCAGTTTTTACTCTTATACAACATATAGCCTACTATACAACATGTATGTTTTTTCTTTTTGTCTGTTTTTTTTTAAATTTAATGTATAAAAATTACCTTTTCAACCCCTGGTATAGCTATGGCCAGCATCATAATTTCATTAACACTGTTTATCCGTCTTCTTCTTGGGTGACCCTTTCCTAGGATCTTCTATAGTTGACTCACCTGACTGTTGATTTTTTTATATTCTAATGGTGCCCAAAGTCATAACATGTAGTGGATGCCAGGTATTTGATCCCACCAACTTCCTAATTTCTTCATTTATTATGCTTTCTTGTATACTAACCTTGTTGTTTTTTCATCCTACCAGGTAATTGAAAAGTCCCTGTGCACACACCAATACCAATTCAAATACACATACTTATTGACTACTTTGTGCCTATTATAATCATTAAGAGCCTTCTGTGACCTCCCCTAATGTATTTCCTTATTTTTTCACCCAGATCAGGGTTTCTTAACATTTTTGTTTGCCATGAATTCCTTTGATTATCCAATGAAGGTTGTGGACCTCTTCTTGAAACAAAAGCATAATAAAAAACTTTAAATTTTAGTTTATGTACACGAACCCTCTAGAATCCATTCATGGACCACTTGAGAGGTTAGAAACACTGCCTTAGATACTTTCTCGGGCAGTATTACTGTTTCACTGAATATACTTGATTAGGTATTGGTAGGTGTATTGCAGCTGTTAATCAACCTTTACATCAATACGATGTCAGTTTTTAAAACATGTTAATTCAAATTAAATATTGTTTACAAAATGCATGGAATATGTTTTATGGGTTGCATTTCAAATGAAAGAAATTGGATTCTGAATGTCCACTGTAGCTGAGAGTTATTTGCATAATATAAGACATTTTTTCTATATATTATATTGCAAGTAATTAACTCTGTAATGGAGACTCAAATGTTAACTCCAGTTTAAATATTCATATACCCATTATATGTGAGCATAATATGCTTATTTTTCTTCTTTCACCTTTCAACTTCCCATGGAGCACAGGCGTTCAACAAATTTATATTTAGATCATCATTGCATGATGTATAATATTCTTGCAATGTCATATTGCAACCTTAGCATGTCAAACAAATTGCTGCAGAAGCATGTACTTCTTGCAAGAAGGCCAGCAGCAGTGTTGGCTCCAGTCTCCATAAGGAGCAGAAAAAAAGAAATGAAAAAAATAACGTATAAACATGAAACTGATGGGCCAATCAGCCATGAGCAATATCTTAGTGATCGCACTGCTGGGATTAGTTTTTGTTCCACATATATGACTGTGCACTTCTTCAGCACTTTTATCTCATTGTTTATCTAGTGCTAACTATGATTCTTCATTTTACTACAAGTTTTTTTTTTTAATGTGACTTTTGTAAGTTGGACATTCAGTACTGTATTTAAAAGGCTAAAAAAATGACAGTTGTTCATATTAGTGTATAATTTTGTATTTTTAAGTACTTATATTAATATTAAGATCTGCTTACTTGTAGCAAGCAAGAGGACATGCACACCATCATAGCTGGCAGACGCTGGAGCTGGATTGGTCATGTCCTCAGAAGAGACCCCGATGCCATCACAAGAACAGCTATGCTTTGGACCCCTGAAGGAAAACGAAAGAGAGGCCGACCAAAAACAACCTGGCGGAGGACTGTGGAGGCTGAGATGCAAAGAATGAACCAGAGTTGGGGCACTGTACGAAGGATGGCCACCGACCGAGCAAAGTGAAATCAATTTGTTGTTGCCCTACAAGACGCCAATAGGCGTGATGGCCACTGACTGCTTTGACGGTCGGCAGCTAAGGATCAAAGAAGAAGAAGATATTAATATTATACAGTACATTCATATTTTAAGAACTTGTGTAATTTCAAGTCTGCCTCTAACATTTTGTTTTAACTGGGGGATTAATTTAGGAAGTGTATTCTGAGGAAATAATTTTACATGCAAAGATAGAAAGATACTCAATAGTCAGGAGGGCAGCACTGTCATCAATTGCCACAAATGGCGAATTGGCCAAGAAAATGTGGGGAATTTTAGATTGCCATGTTTTAGCTCCTAATATGAGGTTGTGTGTGGGGCTCCAGACTCATTATGCAAAATAAATGGCCACAGAAATTGTTGCTGCAAGAGCATGCAACTGCTTGGTGTAGGCTTCCTACAAGGGGGACCAGCTATAGTTGTGTCTCCATGCTTGGTCAGGAGCACAAAGGATAATAATGATGATGATGTTTTGGCTCAAATATTCTACCAACATTTCTACCAACATTTCTGCAGTTTGACAGTTTTCATTAATTTAATTGTATACAATAATGGGATATTTGTTTGATTCTTATCAAGAAGAGCTACTGAAAAATAATAATTTTATTTGTGGTAACATAATCTCCATATATTCAGACAAACCTAGCAGCGTAATATGAGCAAGTGTTATTTTAACATTTGTTTCTGAACATACTGCACACAAGTGTTAGTGATATATATGACTTGGATACTGGATGATGTATGACACAGCATAAATATGTTGACGTATGACATACTGTTCAAGAATGCCAGGGGATGGGTGACCAAGATCAAGTCAGAATATGAGAGTAATAAAATCAACATTAAAAAAAATAAGTCAGATTTAGAATTTAAAAAAAAACAAACAAAACACATACAGGCATACCTACCGAAATGTCTTCTCAGTGAACAAGCCTATAGGAACAACTAATTTAAACTAATTTAAAATGTTTAAAACAATTTAGATGAACATTAGGGAAAAAATAATGACGTAGCAATGAAAAGTTACTGTTGTTGTGCTGCTTTTTATTAGCCATTTTCTTGTTAATGTTTTTCTTGTTTTTTCTTTTTGTCTGTTTAAAAAAAAAATTTAATGTATAAAAATTACCTTTTCAACCCCTGATAGGTTATAATTAAGATTAATGGATTCTATAACTGTAGACAATAGTCTATTGTTTTTTCGCTGATAAAGACATATTTGCCAATACATCAGAATGTTATGTTACCTTCAAGCTAATGTGTATTATGATTTTAATACTCTTGGAAAGCCGCAGCGTCAGATTTATTTAAATGATAGAAGTTAATAATGAAGAAAGAAAAAAGTGAGCAAATAGGAAAGTGAGATGACCTATATACTGGAAAACATTTATGTATGATATACTAGTGTTTTGAATGGTTGTTTCATACAAGAAAAAAAGGAGATTCAAGAATGCCTTATGTGTATGTCCAGCTTTGTGTTTTGTATGATGATGCTGAATTAACATTTAGCGTGCTAAATTTATTGTTGTTTTAAAGTCATTCTTAAATATTTTACTCACAGCACTATATGTGAACGGCACGTAAGCTTCTGTGAGAGATTAGCTTGTCACCAAAGGTCAAAGGTAATCCCATAGTAGATACTGCTGAAGGGGAGTGAAGTATTCCTGATGTGGGAAAGGCAAGAGGGCCTGAGGGGCTGCATCCTTGGGCCCAAGACTACGTGGAGGGGCTTGGTTGAGATGGAAATAGTATAAGAGATTAGTTCAGTGGCCCAGCTAAACCACTAGCCCAAAGGACCATTCTGTCTCTTTACAGCCAGTAGTGTAATTACCACCTGGGTGAACCAGGCACATCTCAAGGGCCCCAGCACCAAGTAGGCCACAGAAAGTAGTGGTTGGAAGGAAACTTTCAAATTTATATGTATATTTACAAACATTTTGTGATGACACTGGTGCTAGTGATGCTGCATCATTGTCAGCTGTTCTCTTGTCACTTTTGCCCTTGCCGAGATGAGTACGTTCTCAGAAGGTTCATTAAAAAATTTGAGCAGATGATGTCACAAACTATTATTTTCTTTGCTTTGTTGTAAGTAAAAAATTAAGTTTTAATATCGTTTTTTAGCTAAAAGTAATTAAGTACGTAGTATAATTTTTTATACAAATTAGCAGTATATTGATTGTGGTTACCCATTATATAAGGAATGCCCCATTTAATTTGTGCCCGGGGGCCTCTTAAATTGTAGTTACACCACTGTTGACATCCCTGAGGATAACTCTTGTGACTGTCAGCAGCGTGTGACTGTTTAAAATGCCTTCTCACTGTTGTAATTGTTTTTTGTGTTATTCCCAAAGACGGACTTTGCGTTGAAATGTTGGTGTATACCTCCGTGGTGCATTAAAAAGTTTTGTGATGTAATACTTATTTTATGTACTGTTGTGGAATTCACTTTGTGATATAAAAATTATGCAATAAATTTGGCATTTTATTTTAACAAAATGTCAGAATTATGCAATCGGCACTTAAAAAAATGGAGGTAACTTATTAATATACCTGTGAATGAATAATTCAGATTGCTGTGTTATAAACTTTATACTCTGTCTTTTTACAATTACATTTTCTTTATCAACATGCAGGCTATTCCAGTCTGCATAAAATATATCTATTTCTAGATCTACTTGGATTTATTTATACCATTCAAGAGGTTTGAACTGAAATTTGATGAAAAACAAAATGTCAAAAGTATGGTATTGAAGTCTGCATCTTTTCCCACCATAATCTTGTTAACTCTTAAAGGGTGTGGCAGTTTTCCCCTGTTTGATGCAATGAATTTTCTATCACTTTTGAGTTTTCATGTAGTCTTAACGTTTAACAGTTGGTTTTTTTTCAACGTTTTTTTAAAAGTATCGTAATATTATCATGATCACTGTCCATTTTGTTTACTATAGAGCCACCAATGTAGCTGGCCCTCCCTTACAGAAAGTTTGCACAGATAATTCATATGTTCTTGCAGTGGTGTTTTCTGTAGAAATTTGTTTGACATGATGAGGTTGCCAGCCCCATACACAACCACATATTAGTTGCCTTGTATGACATGCATGAGGAAGCAGTAGTCATATTCTTTACTCAATCTCTTAACAGACCCCCAGAAACTACACGGGGCCTGGTAATGTTATACAAACTTGTAACAGAAAATGAATGAGGATTAATAAAATAAATAATTGAGACAAAAGGAAACAAAAACTTAATTAAAATATACCCATCTCAAAAACTGGCCTCGCACCATGAGCGCCTGGGAAAGTCGGCCCAAAAAGTTCTTCTCTCATCCTTTAAGTGTTAACAGTTATACATCAGACAGAAAATACACATTTTTTGACCATATTAATGATCTGTATTGCATTCTAAGATTTGTCCAAACCAGGTTTAACTCTTTAACAACTAGTGTACATTATATTGGCTCCAATGATTATTCTGTCGGGACTGAAAGAGTTAAAGAAAACATCATCTGATTAATTGAAAAATGTAAATATACATGCTGTGTAATAATACAATATTGAATGGTTCTAAGCAGTGATAATTTGTCCATGCAACACTGTCAGAGTTATAAACTATAGGCTGTTTTGTTTATGTGTAAAGACAAAATAATCCAAGAAAAGCAAGTGCAAAATTAAGCTACATTTGAAAGAAATACACAATGAGGTGCAGATTTTAAAACAAAAGTTCAACTTAATATAGCTACAAAGCACACACAGAGACAAATAACAAAACAGTGTCATCACAATTACTTGGATTATTTGTAGTTATGTGTCTGATATTTTTATGAACTAAAATTTATTTCTGTATAAGATTATTAAGACATCCAGTTTACAACACCGACATTCTATATTAATTTTAGTTCTGCCTGTGCAAAAAAGCAAGAAAAAATACTCTATGTGTTAATAATTCACCACTTAGATAGTTCTGTCTTGTATACTATTTGCACAAAAACTGTGTATGGAATATTATGAGAATTTACTCTCTACACATTTCTTAAAGCTAATGATAAGTTTTATGTGTATACAACAATGTGCTATATTTTACATCACTTGGTGTTGCATTTTAGGTTTGCTAAAATCTAAAATTGTGTGGATAAGTGAAGTTTCTTGAGTGAAAAATGTGAACATATATTGCTTGTCAGTATATGTGAGCATATGTTGCTCAGAGTGAATACGTGCGACTTGTTACACATACCACTTGACATGTTACCGACACTACTTGGCATGTTATGCAAACCACTTGACTTATTACATTCATCACTTGACATATTCACACACAACATTTTCTTCTTCTTCTTCCTCGTTCGTCCTGAAAAGGACGGTGGTTGCGTTGTGTCTGTTTACGCCTAAGCTGTGATATCTGCACCTTTCGGTCGACACATCCGACTTCTGCACACACAACATTTGACATTACACACACCACTTGACATATTACATACATCACTAGACATATCACACACACACACCACTTGACATATCACACACACTTGGTATATCACATAACTACTTGGCATTACACACATCACTCAACTTATTACATACACCACTTGACATATTACATACATCAATTGAAACATAACAGTTGACACATTGTGCACAGCTGGTAAAATATGTGTAACTTTACACTTGGCATATTATACATTACACCAATGACACATTGTGCACAGCTGGTAAAATATGTGTAACATCTTACATTACATGTGTAACATTACACTTGGCATATTACACATTACACCGGCACATTACTTACATACAGT
This sequence comes from Oreohelix idahoensis, assembly GCA_024509875.1. Lineage (NCBI taxonomy): Eukaryota > Metazoa > Mollusca > Gastropoda > Stylommatophora > Oreohelicidae > Oreohelix > Oreohelix idahoensis. The sequence goes on along the minus strand of JAMPIV010000563.1, from coordinate 130,382 downwards.
TCATTATATGTTACCCATGACACATTATTAAATTGAGAACATTACAAAATATGCTGGCATAGGACAATTACAACATTATACACTTCACAGTACATTATATTAAACCTCTAGTGCAACAAAAACAGTAATATTACCATTTAGTTTGTAATAGGGCAGGAAAAAATACATATCCAAAATACGACGCCCATGGCAGTTGATGAAATAGCTACTCTCTACAACTTTATATGAATTTTAAAGTGAATAGTTTCCTTTAAAATTATCACAAACTTTTATGTAGAAATCTATTCTGAAGTTTTTGAATTAATTTTACTGTTCATTGTTGGATTTGTGAGGAATTATAGAACATTTTTTTGTATTTCCATTAGAGCATAATTTATCACATGCAGCTTTCTAGCATCTTGCTTTTTCTCCTTCCGTTTAAAAAAAAAATCTGCTTCTGGCACTTGTCTCCTGTTTCATTTACTTTGTCCTTTTAACATAAAGATATACAGCCGTAACATTTTATCTAAAGTCATATGTTTTCTAAAAGCATGTTTTCTTGTCATTAAATGGGCAATGTGAAATCCTCTCATTTCTTAAGATTTCATTAGTTGAAATTTGTGTAAGTCAGTGCAGAAAATGTGTTTCAAATTTTGTGTGCAAATTTATGTAAGTGTAGATGTTTTAGTACAAATTTATTTATACTCAATTAGGAGTGTTTTTTCAATTTTTATAGCACAGATATATATATAAATCGAATTCATGAAATGTCTTTCTGAAATATTACAGTGCAAATTTATCGTAAAAATGCAGGAATGTTTAAATTTCTTAGTGCAAGATTTGACAATTGTTATTGTAAATATTATAGTGCTAAATTATATGCAAGACAGGCAAAATTATAAATTTATTTTTTAGTACAAAATTTAAATATTTAATTCAGGAAATGACCTGTACAGTTTTTCAATGTAAATTGCGTAACTTTATCCTTGTCACTGTTCCAGTTCAAATTTTTATTATCTGTGTTGCCTGATAATCATATACTAGTTTTTTTCATAGCTCATGTTGCTTTTTATTTTTTTTTTTTCAAATCATTGACAAGGCTTTGTTTTATTTTGCGTCTTTGATGATTTTAGTGATGTAGAAGGATTTTAATTTTTAGAATACCTTCCAGTGATAAAATGAGTGACCTGTGCCAAATAATAAATCTCTTTATGACTGACTTGTTTGTGAAAATTAAAACCTTTTTTCCTCCATACAATGAGCTGGTTCCAATATTTATGTCACAAGTTCTTTCATTATTTTCATATGGGAAATGTGAGCATGGTTGGTATTGAATATATCAGCAGTGTGTTGTTACACTTTATTATGCGTCAGGTGCTTCTACATTTCATTAAGTGGGATCTCTGAAGAGACAAGGAAAGAGAAGGATTACTGTACCACCAGGAATGTAGCACAAGGTGACTAATATCATGTAGCACAAGGTGACTAATATCATGTAGCACAAGGTGACTAATATCATGTAGCACAAGGTGACTAATATCATGTTGCACAAGGTGACTAATATCATGTTGCACAAGGTGACTAATATCATGTTGTGCATGGCACTGGCACCTTCATCATGTAAAACCAATTGCCATGGTAACCACCACTGTAAGAGCATGTGGATGCTTGTTGCAGGCTTCCTGTAAGTGTTCCAGCTGCAGTGGTAGCTCCATGTTCTGTAAGGAAGCAAAGGAACATGATGATGATGATGTCTCATATTTGAAAAACTGCCAGTGGTATCACAAAAAGAATATAAAAGGCAAGAGGAGTTTACACTTTACTAGGAAATATGTGACAATCAAATGAAATCAATCAAGTTCAATATGAAAATAAGAATTTGAACTTGACAGTCAAGGCAAAACTATAACATGAATAACTGAAACACAAAAACCCTACAGTAACAAAAGACAACCTAGACATACAGACTTTCTTAAATGGGTACTTGCACTGAATAGGATTTAAATGTTAAAAGATCACCAAAGTGGAGATGATGACAAGAACCAGACAAGTTCCAGTGGAACAAGAGGTGAGGAAAAGAAAATGACATTGCACAGGGGATATACTGAAGAAGCCAGCAGATAGCAATAAATGACAGTCCTTATTCTGGAATCCACTGGGTAAGAGAAATACAGGCTTAAAAATGGACAAAAAAGACGTGGAAAAACTTTAAACTGGTGGCACAGGAAGTGCTTGGTGTGAGATAATTGAAGGCCTATGCCCCACAAGGTTAAGGGTAATGAATGAATGTCCAGTGTGGTTTCTGGCAGTCTCTGAAAAGTCAAAGGAAACTACCGGCCTCTGAAAAGTCAAAGTGGGGATCAGATTGGCTAAGAGAAATGGCGTCCGCCTCTAATTTTAAAGGTACCGGGTTCGCTCCCAGTGCTGGAAATATTTTTTTTTTCACAACTAGTGGTTCCTAATGATGTCATATTACTTACATGCAGTTCATTATATGTTACCCATGACACATTATTAAAATACCTTCCAGTGATAAAATGAGTGACCTGTGCCAAATAATAAATCTCTTTATGACTGACTTGTTTGTGATATATTCAATCACTGATCTCCTGATTGGATGCCTAGCCTTCTCAGATAAGGGAGAAAAAAAAGGGCCTGATATACACGTTGCGCATGTAAAAAATTCCTCGAAGTTGGAAATCATAAAGAATAGGCCAAATAGCCGCTGCCCTGGCAAAATTTAAAAATTTGGAAACCTACCCACCACAAAAATATTTACAGAATGTATGATTCCTGTATATACACATTGGGATCCTCATCCGTGCTGCAAAGTTTGTGCATTGTGCTGAGATCCTTGTGCGATCTAAGGGAGCAGCTTGGCGCACTGATGGAGCAGTCCGCGTGCAATGAATATGGTCCTTAAAACCAAACCCAAACCAAAGGAAAAGTAGAACAAATACTCCCTCAGGCATATTATAAGCAGCAACTGTGAGGTTGTGCATGGTGCTGACATCCTTATTATCAAAAACTGACTGCTGCAGAAAACATCACTGTATCAAACACTTTCACACAGGGTTCCTGCATGGGCGCCAACTGCAGCGGTGAATCCAAGTTCCTGAAGAAGCACTAAAGAAGGATAGTGGTGAATGATCTCTGTTGTGGTAGGGGCCGAACTTGTCTGCCTTCTCATAATGTAGCCCTTCATTGTTTCTCTTTGCTCTATTTATACAACTCTTCATCAGGTTTGACAAAGTCTTTTCTTTACCATCTCCCCTATTAGGACTATGTGAGGGTTTCTGTTTTTTTTTTCTTTATTCCTAATACATGCCTTTGAAGGTCATGTGACTGAATGGTTAGAGCGCATGCTTATCGAGGCAAAGTTATTGGGTTCAAAACCTGGTAGCGTCATGCTCTAGTCTGTCCAGCTGTAAATGGATACCTGACTCTGATTTTGAGTTAAGGAAGTTGCCAGGGAACTGGTCTCCCCATCACCTCATAAACCTGAGACAATGGCATAGTCTCATTCTTAGTTGGTTCACATCTAGTGTATGCATGTAAGCGCTTATGGGGGAACTTTTGTGTTTGTAATGATCAGATTCTGCTCAGTGCAGAATATAAGGAGTCGCTTTCCATTGTCATTGAGAGTATCTTCTCCATATCTTCCGAAAACTCCACCCCATCTAGCATGGTCATTTCCAACTCTGGCATTGAAATCTCCGAGCATGATAATTTCATCTAGGCAGTCATCCACTGTCCTTTGAAGCAGCTCGAAGAATTCCTCCTTGACCTCTGCTCTCTCATCCTCATTTGGCCCATACACTATGACCAGGTTGACTATGGTAACAACCATAATGCGCTCCAAGACAAAGTTCCACCCCTTGATACTATCTTTTTGGTTTCTGGCCACAATGCAACCCACGCCCTCTTTAGCTCTTTCAGATGTGGGTACACCACTGTAGAGCAGCGTGTTGCCATCGAGATCCATGACTCCTTGTCCTTTTTTCTTTGTTTCCGTTATAGCCAGGATTTCTAGTTTTGCTTTCCTCATCTCTTCCACCAGCTCCTCTTTTTTCCCATTTATACTTCTTGTGTTCCAAGTTCCATAAGTCGTAGTCCGTTCCAGTTCGTCACTTTTAGAATCAGTCCGGTTTTCGCTCTTGTAGTTTTCGTAATCAAAAGTTTAAAGCAAACAGGTGATTGGCCTCGTAATCAAAAGTTTAAATAAAAGAACACACACAGTTAATTTCAAATTTAACAGGACATAAAAATGTTCTGCAACATTTATTAATTTTGAATAGTTACCAAAAATATGTGTGCACTAACAATGACACAGGAAAGTCAAGCATTCATAGAAAATTTAATCACATCAAGGTTCAAATTGTTTCATATTATATGTGTACAACAATATATGCATGTAGGAAAATAAATGGCGTACATTACATCATGCTGAATAACTTCTCACACAAGTTCTGACATAGATTTTCCAAACACTGAGGGCTAGAAAAAAAATGCATGTTAATATAGAAAAAAACCAACCATAAAATTTTGTATATCTAATATTTTACCTCGAGTTACTGATAATGAATTACCTTTATGAGACATCTCAAATCTATGAAGGTATGTTTGAAAAATAAAAGTGACGATCTCATATGATAAATATTGCTGATAAAAAGAGCTGGAGTACTAGGTGCTCATGAGTTAGTGCACTGTCTTTCTTATTTCTATTTATCTGGAAAATGTATGTGGCATAAGCAATGTGTTTGTTTGTTTTTTAAATTAAACTAAGAGGTGTTTTTAAAACGTTTTTTGCACCCAAAAAAACAACAACCCAAAAAACAGTAACTGACAAATAATTTATCTCAGTGGTTATGCATGTCTTGCTGTCATTAAACTAGGTATACATAAACATTACTTCACATCTGTTATGCATATTAAACTGTCATTACGCTAAGAACATATAAACACCATATTTTTCAGTGGTTATGCACATATAACTGTCATTAAGCTAAGAACATAAAAATATCATATTTCTTAGTGGTTACGTATGTACTGCTGTCATTAAGCTAAGTATATATAAAGGTGGTTATTTCTCAGTGCTTATGCAAATAAAACTGTCATCAAAGATAAGAACACATGAACACCATTTTTCTCAGTGGTTACGCATGTATAACTGTCATTAAGCTAAGAACATGTCATACCTGTCAACCTTTTAAGATGAGAATCTGTACACTGGATTAATAGAAACCATACAAAGACCCAAAAAAAAAAAACCGTATGCAAAAAAAAAAAAAATGTATTTATAAATTATACAAAAGTTTTAAAATGATAAATGACATATAAAAATTAATTTCACATATAGAGAGGCAATTCTCACATCTCTAAAACTTGATTTTATTCTTCTGATTTAGAGTTGACTGTGTTATATACGAGGGCTATTCCAAAATCAACCTCCGACTGGCTGGTAAAAATTAAAAGAAATTGACAATAACATCTAAATACATACAAAAGTTACATACATCACTGCTTTACTTTTCCACATAGTCACCACCCAAATTCAGGCACTTGTCGTACCGTGGCATGAGTTTTTGTAACCCCTGGTGAAGGAACGGTGCCGCCAGGGTACTTAGCCAGTTGTTGACTCCATCCATGAGCTCCTCGGTGGTGTCGAAGCGTCGGGTAGCCAGCCAGACCTTCATCTTGCCAATGAGATGATGATCCCTTGGTGCTAAGTCCGGGCTGTAAGGGTGGTGGTTGAAAATTTCCCACTTAAACTGCTTGTGCGAGCAGCAGTGTGGGGCCGCGCGTTGTCGTGCAGGATAATGACGCCACTGGTGAGCATTCCGTGCCTTTTGTTTTGGATCAACTTTTGTTGACGGAATTCATGACACCAGGTACCACAATAATGTCAGAAGTTTATTGTGGAACACTGAAGAAGCTTCGTCGGTCGATCCAAAACAAAAGGCACGGAATGCTCACCAGTGGCGTCATTATCCTGCACGACCCCACACTGCTGCTCGCACAAGCAGTTTAAGTGGGAAATTTTCAACCACCCCCCTTACAGCCCAGACTTGGCACCAAGCGATTATCATCTCTTCAGCAAGATGAAGGTCTGGCTGGCTACCCGGCACTTCGACACCGCCGAGGAGCTCATGGATGGAGTCAACAACTGGCTAAGTACCCTGGCGGCACCGTTCCTTGACCAGGGGTTACAAAAACTCGTGCCACGGTAAGAAAAGTGCCTGAATTTGGGTGGTGACTATGTGGAAAAGTAAAGCAGTGATGTATGTAACTTTTGTATGTATTTAGATGTTATTGTCAATTTTTAAAAATTTTTACCAGCCAATCGGAGGTTGATTTTGGAATAGCCCTTGTACAACACATGCACTTCTTACTTTTACAAATGGTGTTTGTCAGCTCAAAGCCTATACAGCAGTTGTCAATGTTTTTTTTAGCACTGAAAAAAGAAGTCAGTGTTTCTGCATCCCTGGATCTCCTACAGTCTTTGGATGTTTTTAATCATGTTGAATGATCTTTCACAGCTAGCACTGCCATAAGGCAATGTCAGTAATTGCCAAATAATTACAATTAGATCTGGGAAACAGATGTCAGTAGTACTTATTCTCTGGCTTATAATTTCCAGCCAGTAGCTACAAAACTTTTTTTGGCCACTGTCTGTCAGTATATGCACACACCTATCAGACCGCGAACAGTTATCATCAAATTCATTCTTCAGAGCTCCAGATTCCTATCCCAATTAGTTTTTTTTCCTGTCAATAATTATTTCTGAAATAGCTCGACAGAGTGTAAGGGTTAGGGTAAAGATTAGCATTAGCCTATATTGTTGTGAGATTTATAGCCACATATTATTAGCAAAACAAACAAGTGTTAGGTTAGCAGTTTAACATTAGAATTTAGAGCTAGGCTTAGGACTTTGCTACAGAAAAATACTTACACTAACCTTAACTCTAACCCTGTTTTTGACAAATAATAATGTGCAGCAAAGATTGAGGCCGTATGTTTAAAAAACAAAACCTATTACTGTGTCTTCGGATCTTTATTTAAGGGCATATTGATTTGTGTGACTTGATTGGCTGACATATCAAAAGCCACTTGGGCCCGAATTCAATGTGTCCTTAAATTATGTTATTCAACAAGTTATTTACTTTTAAAATGTACCCCTTTGGGGCATATAATAAAGTTGAATAGTTTAATGCGTAAACAACTTTGTTTGATTTCAGCCCCTGGCTTTGATCTTCACCAAATGGCACAGAAACAATGTTCAATTGGATATGAGCATGAGTTCACACAAAATAATTGAACACTCAATGAATTACACAGGTGGTCACTGTGAAAGGCCTTAGTTATAAAAATGATTTGACTGGTTGTTTCCGGCAGCCTGATTCTAATGAAATCTCATTTTGAAAAGTATACAGAAGCCGACGTTAAAAAAAATGTGGGTATAAAACAATAAGAATTAAGTGCATAATTCTGGTCAATCCAAAATGACAAAAACCGAACAATGTACAGCTAAACCTTACATGTTGACAAGTATGACATATAAATATATTTCTCAGTGGTTATGCATGTATAACTGCCATTGAGCTAAGAACATGTAAACACCGTATTTCTCAGAATGCATAACTGTCGTGATGCTAAGTATATTTGAACCTCATATTCCTCAGTGGTTATGCAGGTATAACTGTCATTAAGCTATGTATATGTAAACACTGAATTTCTAAGTGATTATGTATTGTTTAAGGATAAAAATAATTTATCTAAATACTTATGTATAACTGCACTATTATCAAAATGGAACTCTAATTAAAAAATAAAACACTATTAGTATATACAAATGCTGCAACATGTCTGTGACATGCGATAGATTTTTCTCTAATTTTTCAACCTACTTTTTAATGATATAAAGGTATGTTCATTAAATCTTCTTTACACACACATTCCAGTTGGTTGTCGCCCGAAAATTGGACGATAGTATCATTTTCACTCAACTGTGCAACTTGTTTGCCCAGAACAGGTTGCCGGTATCTCGCCATCCTTAATGGGAGTAACTGATATGGTGACTTTATTCGCGGTAATAGCAAATGTAATGAGTTTTCAAACTTCATGGGAAAGTAATGTATCTTCCTGATACAGAATTCAGATGACAAGAGTGCCCACGGTTAATTAATTTAAGATGAGAAATGGTCTAGGAACATGGGTGTGGTCACCCATAAACCAGTTTCTAGTAAAATTGGATTTCACTGCTTTTTAGTATATAAGATTTTAACTAACAATTCACCAGCACTGCAATCCAAAACTTTGGTCACGAAAGAACCTTTCTCGTAACAAAAGCAGCCTAGCGCATAAGACTTCCTTTTTGAAAAAAAGCTTTGTAAGTACAAAGTACAACCGAGTGGGTGAGTGAGATGTATATATATTTATATTGATTACATTCTGTTACATGTCATTTTAGATGGTTATTATTCCCTAGTATAACTGATCTTTTTGACATTGTATATGCATTTTATGACAGCTAGTAAAACTAAGTTTATATATCGAATTGGGTGGATTATCTCCCCTTTTTTTGCCATTGAATAAAGCTTTTTTATTTGCTAAATTTTGGGCGTGCTGAGATAATATTTTAATGCTCTAATTTTTTTTTAAAAGGAATAATTCACGTCCAAAGTGTATTGAGATAAAGAATTAAATGCAGCTGATGCATTTTAATAATAATATTACAGAAGTATGAATGACTTTGTAAGAGTGTACATTTCATTTCTTGATAATGAGTAGAACCAGAAACATTGAATACTGATTGTAACAAGAGATTTGATTTACTGCAATACTTTGGTGAACATGGTTGATATTAAACAGACACCATGTGTTATGAAGGACTAGTAGTGATGGTGGCTAACTCTACATGTAGAAGATGTCTTTATAATATATCTGATTTACTGACTCAAGCAATAGTGTCATTAAACTTATGGCGTTCGTTATGCTTACATAGTATTTGTCTCACTGGCATAAACTGTAGGGCCAGCAGTACAAAAGACATATTGGTCTATACTGTGAATTCTGATGGACGGGCGACACAAAGACTTGTTAATTAATCTCTCCCAAATGGAGGATTACCGAAGTCGTATTGTATCTTCCCTGGTTCTTTAGGGTAGTCTACACCAGGAGCTTCTGTCTTCATCGATGACGAGAAACCTGGATCAGGGGAAGAGAACTTCAAACCCCTGAGATAGATCTGCACCTAACCCACAACCATTTTCTTATACCTGGAGAAATCAGGGAGTGACCGGAATTGCAGTCAACGATCCAGATAAGTCACATCAGCAAGAACCAACCACTTAACTAAACACAACTTCACCAATGTCCTTAATGATGAGATATAAAAAGTGTTTGTTTACTAAACTCAAGAACTAAAATTCTAGAAGACTGTGACGAATTGTCAGTAACTTTATAGAAATGATTGCATTTTTGATTATCTTAAATTCTATACATATGACAATTATTTTACTTTCATCAGTAAAGTTTCATTGTAATTTTAAAAAATCAATATTAGTTTACTGACTTTTCTTTGGTGTTTCAGTGATGTATCATACTCTAAGATTATGTCATATTTGTATTTAATCAGTGGGGGGGCTCTTTCTAATAATTCAGTACCTTAGGGAATAGTTGCCTGGATACCAACTAGCTCTTAGTCTACTCAGAGGATTCTCAACCTGCTAAGAGACAGTTAATTTCCAGTATCCCTATAAATAGATCTGCCACTGATTCTCACTCTATTTTCTCCCTGCGGAACTTACACTTACATTTTTTGCAGATTTTCCTCAAGCCAAATTTCAGCGACATTATCTTGGACAGTCTTGGTACTTATTCATACTTTCACCTTTTCCATCTATCACCACACGAACATCAATATAACCAGCCACAATGTCAATAAAGCATGACCTTTACCCAAGGCATTAAGCCAAGAAGGGCCTCTAGGCTTTTTGGTGTTTAGGCGCACCTTGAACTAATAAGCAATAATTGTAATATTTTGTTCAAACCCCTTAACATAATTCTTTTAACTTATGCATGGGTCCCCAAGACATCCGGGTCCCTAGGCTTCAGCCTACTTAACATAATGGATAATCCGGCCCTGCATTTGCCATGAAAATGGAGGCATACCTGAAAACACATGAAGAAGGGAACTGGAAGCAGACATGAAAGGGATAAAGAAGACATGGAATTGTCATGAACAGACAGGACAGGACAGGACAGGACAGAACAGGACAGCACAGGACAGGACAGGACAAGACAGGACAGGACAGGACAGGACAGGAAGACTTGCAGTCTATTTCTTGAAGGCCTATTCTTCACAGTGAGCAACAAGGTAATGAATAAATCATACAAATTATTAAAGAAATGAAATATTACACTTTGATGTCTTCGTCACAGACAAACCTGTAAGCTCGGGTTTAAAAGATAAATGTTGCAACATAAGTTTGCCAAGGCAAACAACATTCTGCACTCAGAAGACAGACCTAGGGAACTGCATTATATAGTTAAACAGTATTTAACAAGAACAAAAGTTAATATATAGTAATTTGGAAGGTGAAGGTCTGATGATATTCTTACAATACATTTGATTTATGGCAAGTGAAAGTCAATTAAATATCTAACTGGAAACACCAGGCCTTTATACCCCTCCCCCTGAATATTATTTTTGTTTGGTGTTTTTGTTTTGTTTTATCTCGTTTTTGTTTGTTTGATTTTTTTTTTTAAACATACAAGCAAGATTTGTAATTTTGATTTGCCCTATTTACAATGATTTGACAGATGTGATGCCACTTTCCCATATCAGCAGTTATTCATATTATTTGGAATTGAAAACAATATATACCAATTATAACCCATCAGAGGTTGAACAGGATATTTTTCATCATTAAATTAAAAAATAAAAAGCACCAAGAAGTCACACAAGACATGTCAAGTTCTGCAACATATTATCCATCCTCATAATCGTCACCCTTCAGCTCCCAATGGAGCATAAGCACTAAATAAATGCCTTCAAAGCCCTCTTTTCCTGTGCCATCTTCTCAAAATCTTGTATTCTTTGGTTTACCTGTTCATACTTGCTGAAGTTTTTGTGGCTTAAAGTTTCTAAAGAATGGGGTAGCTGACCCTATGCCCAATCACCCTTAGTTGCCTTTTATGACATGCTTGGTAGGTAACAGTATTACAGTTCTTTGCTCCCATCTTGCGCTCCAGGAACACGTAGGCATCATATTATCTATAAAGTAGATAGTGCAAGAAATTACAAAACATATCTATTAATCAGAAAAGAGACATTTGTGCAATTATTTTCACACCTTCAGCTCATTATGTAAACTGCAGCACTTAGAAATCAGTACCAACAACTGAAACCTTTATAGACAGATGATTATATTGGGAGAAAGCAAGAAAGGTTAAAGAGCCATCAGGACAAAGGAAGGAACATAGTAATCATAGACACAAAGCTCTAAGTTCAACTAATGGATTTTATGTGCTGCAATTACAGTAGAGTTTCCATATCAGAACACTTAACAAGTCATTTCTGATGAGTGTTAACTAATGGCATGCCATTTTTGAAGACTGTCAAATTTCAAAGTGGCCAATATAAACTGAGCTTTACTTACAAATCAACACAGACATTCTATATTTCTTAACAAAAATATAATCAGCCAAAATAGTTTTGCCTATGATATGATGATTTACAGCCATCAGAATTGTTTCCTCCTGTCAAAATTTAACATGTAAGTGTTAAGGAGGACCAACAAAGAATGAGAAGTCAGTGATCCACTATGCCATTGTTAGGAAGAGCTCATTCAAATATGTCCGTGATGCTAGAGTCTGGAGGAGGCCAGAGATTGGAAGTGATCACTACCTGCTTACAATCAAAAGAACAACTGAAAGAGTTGCTCAGCCTAGGAACTGCCCAACATAACGCAAGAAACCAAGTAAACAAACAGGAGAAATGAGCATTAAGACCTACAAGCTGAGAGAGCCAGAAATTAAGACCAGATATCAGGGGCTTATTGCTACAGCAGTGAGAAACACAGAAGAACAACCTGATGACTTGAAAACCTTCTGGCTTAAATTCAAGGACATCATAAAGACAGCTGCTGCAGAAGCATGTGGTGAAGTCCGACTTGGGAACAAGAGAAAGAGGACACCTTGGTGGACAGAGAACGTCAAAGAGAAAATAAGAGAGAAGAAAATGGAGTGGAAACAATACTTAGGAGCTAAAAACACAACAGGACAAATGAAGAAATATAGAGAACATGTGACACTCAGAACAGAAGCAAAGAACAAGGTGCTAGCAGCAAAACAGAAGTCCTGAGAAGAATTTGGAGAAAAGCTAGAAAAAGATGCGCAAGAAAACCAGAAATTGCTCTATAAGACCCTAAAGAACATGAGGAAGGAAAAACAATGCCCTCTCAAATTTATAAAGGACAAGCAAGGCAAATTGCTTACTGCCCCAAAGGAAGTAATGGAAAGATAGAAAGAATATTTCTCAGAACTCCTTGATGGTGAGCAAGGTCAAGCATCAGAAATGATAACCACTAGCACAGAAGAGGAAACCAATGGTAATGAAGATGACATAAAGATGGAAGAACTGAAGGCAGCACTGGAGAAAATCAAGATGGGCAAAGCAGCAGGGCATGATGGTATAACACCAGAAATGGTTAAGTACATGGGAGCATCAGATGACCTATTACTCTTAAGGGTCCTACAGGCAGCGTGGTGCAACAAGACAATTCCAAAGGATTGGGAGATTGCCATCATAACACCAATTTTCAAAAAAGGTGTCAATCGATAATGTGGAAACCACAGAGGCATATCCCTTCTCAGTGTCCCTGGTAAAATCTACTCTAGAATCCTAGAGCAGAGACTCTGACGCCTAGCTGAGCCACAATTGGATGAGATCCAGTGCGGATTCCGAGCAAACCGAAGTACTCAAGACCTAATCTTCACACTCAGACAGCTGAGTGAAAAGGCCCTTGAGTATAAGAGTGAGATCCATCTTTGTTTCATAGATCTGGAAAAGGTGTTTGACAGGGTCCCCTGGAGTAAACTTTGGGACTGTTTGGCAAGGAAGAACATTCCAGCACCTCTGATTCATGCTATACAGAGCTTCTACAAGTCTTGCAGAAATTATGTGAGGACAGCAAACCATAAGTCAGAAGAGTTCAGGACCACCACTGGTGTAAGACAAGGTGATATCCTGTCACCTTATCTTTTCATACTCCTCATGGACGATGTCATCAAGGCATGTAAGGAGAGAACAAGAAAGTATTCAGTGGGGTACTGGAAGATGAGACAGGTCTGTATTTCAGAGCTGGCATTTGCTGATGATGTTGCCCTGATTGCTAAATCAGAGGCACATCTCCAATCCAACCTGCAAGTCTGGAAGGAAGAGCTGGAGAAGAGAGGGATGGTCATAAGCAGCTCTAAAACAAAATCCATGGTGATATCACGAGAAGAAAGAAGACATCAGATTAAGCTGGGAGAACAGGTCCTGGAGCAGGTCGACCACTTTAAATATCTCGGAGCTATTATAGACCGAAAGGGAGGCATCAAAGAAGAGTTGGCCACTCGAAAAGCAGCAGCTGGGAGACTTTTTCAGGCCATAAATCGAGGATTCCTCAGCTAGAGAGAGGTTGGTAAGAAAACGAAGATGGCTGTATACTGCTCCACCTATGTCCCAGTCTTGACATATGGATGCGAGTCATGGGCAATGACTACAACCCACAAAAGCCAGATCCAAACCTCAGAAATGAGGTATCTGAGGAAGGTGGTTGAAGTAACAAGAAGAGACATGGTCCGCAACCAGACGAAAGGTCAAGGCCTAAAATTCCACCCCCTGCAGACCCAAATAGAACAGTGCCAACTAAGATGGTTTGGCCATGTCTGCAGATTGGGAGAAGACCGGCTACCACGACAAGCATGGGAAACAAAGAGCCAGGGATCCAGACCCCCAGGATGACCCAGAGTCTGCTGGGAGGACAACATTAGACAATCTTTGAGGGACAGAGGACTAGAATGGAACCAGGCCAGGAGGAAGACAGCTGATAGGATAGTCTGGCGCTCTCTCTTCCAAACCTCTACACCTCACGGTAGAAGGGGAACGACTAAGTAAGTGTTAAGGGTGATTCCCCCCCCCCCCCCCCCTTCCCAAAAATGCTGGTTTTTTTTTTTTAAATCCCTTTAGTTATCGTGACAGAATTCAAAATTTAATTCTCACCAATTTGATAATCTTTTGTAGCATTCCTTAGCAAGACATTGCCAATATTTCAGGTACTTTAATGAATGTGATATTTTTTATGATATTTTAAAGAAGCAGCCTCATGCAGATGGCATATGAAAGAGATGGGTGGTACAGACCAAAAACTTGTAGCATTTAATGTGTTAAGTCATGGAAGAACTTGCACACTGTCCTTAACGAGCGAACTAAAGTCGTCCAGGGCAGAAAGTTGTTGTTCTGATCCCCAGGGATGAAAGTTATTCACTCTTTTTACCCTTGCAGCAATTTGGGGGGTGTCGTTTTGGGCTTTCTTGCAACTCCAGAGAACTTCCCAAACTCAGCGGGCGCAGCTGGCAGCGGTCACACCAGATCCACTAATTGGCGTGTGTGCAGCGCCATGAGAAGAATGGTCTCCTATCCTGCAAGGGGGTGATTGTGGAGGGGGACTCTATAATCATCCGAGCCGCCCTGCCCAAAGATGCTGTCTGAACAGACACGTCACTCTGTCCTACTATCTGAACTGGGAGCACCATGCACAGTCTTTGGGAGAAGCTTTCGCCTGCGTCGCTCCTGGCAGAAAGTTGTTAACAATTATGCAAATTAACACAACTGAAATTTTCTACTGAAGGGGAAAGGCGGGGGCAAGGGGGGGGGGGGGGGGGGTGTGTGTGTGTGTTGGTGGTGAGGAGTATAACTAAACAAACCAACAACTAATAATATAAACGGAAGTGGAACTGGATAGGTCATACTCACAGTAAAACTGATCTTAGGGGGAGGCTCCATTCTCCACAAGTAGTAAAAAGGGAATTTATAAAATATTAAAAACATTTCAACAAAAGTATACACATACATGCCACACCTCGGAGATGAAAAACCTGTACAAAAAAATCCAAAACCCTGTACAAAGACCTGCAAAACCTGTACAAAGACTGAAAAAACATATCAAAAGAGTTAATTCGTGTAAAAATATTTTCAATTACAGTGGGCTGCATTATAAATGAGGCACTGGGACTTTGCCTTTTAAAGCAGGTCTTCACTTATTTTAAAACCCAAACAATAAATGTCTGAGTTTATTTTACACTGTAAAAATAATGTGATGGTGTCATCATTTAGTCTATTTCTGTGCTTAATTATCACTAACAGACTGGGAAATCCTGTGTTCAATAGAACCTTATAAATGAACTCTGACACAGTAATAAGGGGAATGGGTTAGAAAACCTGTACAGAAATTATGTACAGGGTGTACACATCTGCAAACACAAACACCTTGTACAGCTTATGGGTAAACCATAGCATGTGGCATGTATGTATACATCAAATACAGTTATGTTCTTAGTTTACGTGAACGATGCATCCTGAGACTCTTGCTTAAATGAGAAACCCAAGCAGGACATGTTTTTCCTATCCAAACACGTATTAAATGGGAAGATGTGCTCCACCACAGAAAATCAACAAAAGATGTTTAAAATAGTGTGTTTTATCTGCTATTATACACATATAACTAAGTAACAATTATACACCAGTGCTACAGAATTTGTGCACTGTGCTGAGATTCTCCTTGTGTGATCTAAGGGAGGAGATCGGAGCACTGATGGAGTAGTCCATGTGCAATGAAGACAGTCCTTAAAACCAAACCACACAACAAAGTTTTAACACAAACATATTTGGTATGGTACACTTAGAAGTCATTTTTAACTTTAATAAATTTACACAATATTAATAAAAATCTACCATTATTCATTCACTTAAGCATCAGTGATAAAAAATTGTACAAGAGATGTTATCATTAGCACAGCTTGCTTTTATATTAATATAAAATATTTTGTGTATGTATTAATATGTTTATATTAATTTACGTTAACAAATTGCAGTATAAATATTACACATAATAGTAATTGACAGTTAAATGTATGTATTTAATGCTTATATTAATAACAGTTATAGGAAATGCTATCAGTCAGAAATTAGTAGAGGAAACACACTGTAGTCCTGCACTAACACTTTGATTCAATATGCACTCACTGGATGAGCATGGCATAGGCGGAGTCCGTGGGCAAACCAAATAACCTTGAGGATATCATCCATATTGTCCAGTGTAGTTCCTTGAAGGTCTCTCAGGAGACGAAGAAAGAATATGACTACCGCTCCCTCAGGCATGTCGTACATGGTGGCTAATGTCAGGCTGTGCATGGGGAAGGTGACCTCATCATGGTCATACATGGTGGCTAATGTCAGGCTGTGCATGGGGAAGGTGACCTCATCATGGTCATACATGGTGGCTAATGTCAGGCTGTGCATGGGGAAGGTGACCTCATCATGGTCGTACATGGTGGCTAATGTCAGGCTGTGGCATGGGGAAGGTGACCTCATCATGTACAAATATATTACTACAGAAACTACCACTACAAAAGTTTGAGCTTTGATATATGCTTCTTCAAGAGGTCCATCTGCTGTGGTGGCTACATACTCCAGAAGGAGAGAAGTGGAGAAGGAGATCATGATATACATACTTTCCATATTATGGATTTTTTTAACATACCTGCCACATAGTGTATGGCTGATGGTTTGGTTGTACTTCAAAATTTTTTAACATACCTGCCACATAGTGTATGGCTGATGGTTTGGTTGTACTTCACAATTTTTTAACATACCTGCCACATAGTGTATGGCTGATGGTTTGGTTGTACTTCAAAATTTTTTAACATACCTGCCACATAGTGTATGGCTGATGGTTTGGTTGTACTTCAAAATTTTTTAACATACCTGCCACATAGTGTATGGCTGATGGTTTGGTTGTACTTCAAAATTTTTTAACATACCTGCCACATAGTGTATGGCTGATGGTTTGGTTGTACTTCACAATTTTTTAAAAACAATTTCCCTAAGTATATAACTCTAAAATCAGCACATAACAGAATCTAAACTGCTAAATAAAATGTCATGTAACTCCAATTCACGTAAACATAACAGACTAAAACAAAAAGCTTACTGCTAACATGTACACAAGATATTCCGTCTGTAAAATACTGTATGAGCTTGGATGCTGCTTCAGTTACAGCAATGTAATAAAATATCACAAACCACTTCTTTTAATGAGTAAAATGTATCACAAACTGCTTGACCAAATCTGTGTAAAGTTTACACAAAAATTATGTCTTCAACTGGCTCTTGCTGTTTTAATGCTTTTACAATTTTGCATTAATGTAAATTAATACTTTAAAGTACAAGTGCGAATGAATGGATCAAAATATAAAAGTTGAGAGAAAGGAACGACAGAATGATTGACAGGCCTGCCTGGCTAATTCTCAACACTTTGATAATAAAGTTCGTTCATTCATTCTTTGAGAAGATAGATGAAATGGTTACAAAATAATCATGCAATGAGATGTAAAAAATTGTCTTAAAAGATGGTATATAATTAAAGTTCCAACAGCCATGACCTGACAATGTATGACATAGAAGGCAACTTTCTATAAATCATCAGACAGGAAATAAAATAAAAATGACACAAATTTTATCTTGGAATGAACTTGATTTTCACTTCTTGATCTGGTATACATAAAAGGCGGAAGTGCTGATGAAGTTTCCCATAATGCCACTCTAATCTGTAGCGAGTCAATATTTTTGACAAAAGGGTTACCAGCTCCTGCTCTGCAAATCGGCGGCCTGCAAAAATAAAAATGCCTCATTTTTTAAAATGTTATCAGTTTGCATATCAGTTTCTCATGTACAGTGTTTCCAGCTTCATTTATTTTTTCAATGCACTGCAATCATTAAACTGAAGTGAACAAATATCTAAAATAGTAGACTAGTATTTTTAATTAAGTGAATAAATATCTTAAAATTGTAGGCTAACAGATATAATTAAATGAACAAATATCTTAAAAGAGTAGGCTAATAGATAGATATAATTTTTTGGACTCTCCACAAAGTTTTCCGTGCCAGCGCTAAAAAACACCAATATCTCGAGCGATAAAAACCAATCCTTAACAAACCCACTCCCCAAAATTGTCCATGTTATTATCACAATTTGTGTGACGATTTGCGTGTTTGCGTTTTTCGTTGTTATTGCTAGAGAAATATGTCACGCTTTATATTTACATTTTCTAAGTCTCCTAAGCAAATAATTGTGTCAAACTACTATGAAACATTGCTGACACTGATGATAATTGTTTGGTAGTCACAGTTTGTTGTCAAAATATGGAATCGGTGCAGAAAAGCTAGACACATTAGATTTAGTTGATGAGTGGGCATAGTCATATTCTGGCCGATCAAAAAGCAACAAAACTAGACCTACCGTAACATCTAATCACTAGTCCTAGGTAGAAGATGAAGCTAGGGATGCTATTAAAACATTAAACAAGTGTTAACAAGTTTTGATTATGACGTTATTCTTCTTTATTTGTTTGAAAATTACGTAATACACGATTGCATAATTCATTTTCTTCTTACAAGGGACCACAGTAAAAACTGGTGTGAATAACACTAAATGTACTAACTGTTTTTTTTTTTCTACTGTGTGAAAGATTAACTAATCTAATGTGAAATGAAAACTGAAAACAACTTCTAAATCTCCTCTGAATGAATAAAATACATTTTTTAAAAATGCACATAACTGTCATTGAAGATTTTCCCTGCCAAAAAATTATTCTTCAAGACTGTGAAGGGGTGAAAGAAATGAAAATGAAGAAAAAAATCCAAAGCATGAAAATATGTTGAAAATGAAGAAAATAAAGAGGTGGAAGACAAGGGAGAGAAGGATCTGTAATTGTCAGATGTTTAGTACCTGGGGGTGGGGGTCTCTGAGGAGACAGAAAAAAATTGGACTACTTCTCCCTCAGTCACGTCATACGAGCTGATTAATATGTGGCTGTTTATGGAGCTGGTAACCTCATCACGTACAAGAAATTATTACAGAAACTACTGCTGCAGGACACATGAATGCTGTGGTGCAGATTACAATCAGGGGAACCAGCTGCAGTATTGACTCCATGCTCCACAGGGAGAACAAAGACAATTAAAAGGAATGAACTGTTAGATGGTATGTTTCTATCACTCCCTACCTGCACACATTCTTCTCCCAAGGCTGAAAGGGGTCAACATATACGGGTGTACTTTTTCCTTGGCTGCATCCTCTCTGAGCCACCTCTCCGGGGAGTACACTTCAGGATCCGGAATAACATTAGGATCCAAGGCGTAACAGTAGTTGTTCAAACAAAGGAAAGTCTGTGGGTAGGAAATGGTACAAGTAATTACATGAGGTATACAAATAATTCATTCATCACCCTTCAGCTCCCAAGGAGCATAGGCCTTCAATACATTTATGACAGGTCCACCTGTTCTGTGCCATCTGCTAATGATTTTTCCATGTCTTTTTATCACTTTAATTTCTGCCATCAGTTCTCTTCTCCATGACTTTTTTCAGTCTCCCTTTAACTCTCTTACACAACAGGTTCAAAATGGTCATGCAGGGGTATGTGGTAATGAGAGAGCTGAAAGGCTAGCATCAATAGTACCCATAGCAGGGACACTGGGTATGGATAAGGGAGAGATACTAAGAACAATTAGTGATCGCCTGCTAGAGAATGACACTGCAATAGATAAATCATCAAGGTTAACATTGTTGGAATTTGGCATTAAATGTAAGGCTAGCAGAGGTGGACGCATGAGAGGATGCATCCGTTGTGTATATAACCAGCGAGCTACAGGAACAGCTAGCATTAACACTCTTCAACATCTAAGTAAATATATATATTACCAAATAAAACGGTATTGAATAAGTTTTACAAATTAAAGGTACAAAGAAAACACAGGACGTTTTGGGTTTCACCCTTCGTCAGCCACAGTTACAAATAGGCAACAAGGACAATAAATATAGACAGGTTACAGAAAAATACTATAGTCACTACAAACAGGTAATATATATATATGTGTACGAAATATATGAAATAAAACAATACAGTGAAGAGCAATAATAAAGCAAGGAAATTAAAAAACTGAAAAAAATTATCTTACTTACTTACTTAGAAGTTCCCCTTCTACCGTGAGGTGTAGAGGTTTGGAAGAGAGAGCACCAGACTATCCTATCAGTAGTCTTCCTCCTGGCCTGGTTCCATTCTAGTCCTCGGTCCTTCAAAGATTGTCTAATGTTGTCCTCCCAGTGGACTCTGGGGCGTCATGGATCCCTGGCTCTTTGTTTCTCATGCTTGTCGTGGTAGCCGATCTTCTCCCATTCTGCAGACATGGCCAAACCATCTTAACCATCTTAGTTGGGACTGTTCTACTTGGGTCTGCAGGGGGTGGGATTTTAGGCCTTGACCTTTCGTCTGGTTGCGGACCATGTCTCTTCTTGTTACTTCAACCACCTTCTCAGATACCTCATTTCTGAGGTTTGGACCTGGCTTTTGTGTGTTGTGGTCACTGCCCATGACTCGCATCCATATGTCAAGACTGGGACATAGGTGGAGCGGTATACAGCCATCTTCGTTTTCTTACCAACCTCTCTCTTGCTGAGGAATCCTCGGTTTATGGCCTGAAAAAGTCTCCCAGCTGATGCATTTCAAGTGGCCAACTCTTCTTTGATGCCTCCCTTTCGGTCTATAATAGCTCCGAGGTATTTAAAGTGGTCGATCTGCTCCAGGACCTGTTCTCCCAGCTTAATCTGATGTCTTCTTTCCTCTCGTGATATCACCATGGATTTTGTTTTAGAGCTGCTTATGACCATCCCTCTCTTCTCCAGCTCTTCCTTCCAGACTTGCAGGTTGGATTGGAGATGTGCCTCTGATTTAGCAATCAGGGCAACATCATCAGCAAATGCCAGCTCTGAAATACCCCCCTGAATACTTTCTTGTTCTCTCCTTACATGCCTTGATGACATCGTCCATGAGGGGTATGAAAAGATAAGGTGACAGGATATCACCTTGTCTTACACCAGTGGTGGTCCTGAACTCTTCTGACTTATGGTTTGCTGTCCTCACATAATTTCTGCAAGACTTGTAGAAGCTCTGTATAGCATGAATCAGAGGTGCTGGAATGTTCTTCCTTGCCAAACAGTCCCAAAGTTTGCTCCAGGGGACCCTGTCAAACATTAATAACACATAAGGAAGGGAAACCCGAGGCCTGTAAACAGTAAATTAATATTAGACAAACATAAAGGTATGTTTTCAGGCACTCGTAAGAAATAAAGAAGTAGAACACTTAGACAACAGAAAAACAACAGACGTGAGTGGCTTACCCAGAGTTCGAACCCCGTACCTTCCGTACGACAACACCGCCTAGCTATACAAGCGAATCACACTAGCTTCACGGCCAGCTAGGCATCCCCAAAAAAGGATGCTTTACTGACCGGTCATCAGTGCGAAACACAAGACAACACCGGAAGTTTATAATGGGCACCTCAGCCTATTAATGACGCAATCACTTCTGTTGTTCCTCTATTCTGCGGTATATGTCAGTCCAAACAAGACAAAGACCTTGATACTGTGTCCAGTAAATGATAGAAGACTTAAGGACAGTAGTATAGAACAGAGGGTAGGTTTCTGGTATTGTATGAACATTAATAACACATAAGGAAGGGGATGTCTGTTGTTTTTCTGTTGTCTAAGTGTTCTACTACTTTATTTCTTACGAGTGCCTGAAAACATACCTTTATGTTTGTCTAATATTAATTTACTGTTTACAGGCCTCAGGTTTCCCTTCCTTATGTGTTATTAACTCTTAGTATCCGGCAAGCCCCGTGAAGTGGCGCGGGTTTAGTACCAATTTTACGGCTCGCCAGTTCAAGTGGCGCGCGACGGTAACGATAGCTAAACTAGCGCGTAAAAACGCGGTTTTAGCTCCCGTATAGTAAGAGTTAATGTTCATACAATACCAGAAACCTACCCTCTGTTCTATACTACTGTCCTTAAGTCTTCTATCATTTACTGGACACAGTATCAAGGTCTTTGTCTTGTTTGGACTGACATATACTGCAGAATAGAGGAACAACAGAAGTGATTGCGTCATTAATAGGCTGAGGTGCCCATTGTAAACTTCCGGTGTTGTCTTGTGTTTCGCACTGATGACCAGTCAGTAAAGCATCCTTTTTTGGGGATGCCTAGCTGGCCGTGAGGTTAGTGTGATTCGCTTGTATAGCTAGGAGGTGTTGTCGTACGGAAGGTACGGGGTTCGAACCCTGGGTAAGCCACTTACGTCTGTTGTTTTTCTGTTGTCTAAGTGTTCTACTTCTTTATTTCTTACGAGTGCCTGAAAACATACCTTTATGTTTGTCTAATATTAATGACCCTGTCAAATGCCTTTTCCAGATCTATGAAACAAAGATGGATCTCACTCTTATATTCAAGGGCCTTTTCACTCAGCTGTCTGAGTGTGAAGATTAGGTCTTGAGTACTTCGGTTTGCTCGGAATCCGCACTGGACCTCATCCAATTGTGGCTCAGCTAGGCGTTGGAGTCTCTGCTCTAGGATTCTAGAGTAGATTTTACCAGGGACACTGAGAAGGGATATGCCTCTATGGTTTCCACATTGTTGATTGTCACCCTTTTTGAAAATTGGTGTTATGATGACAATCTCCCAATCCTTTGGTATGGTCTTATTGCGCCATGCTGCCTGTAGGACCCTTAAGAGTAATAGGTCCCCTGATGCTCCCATGTACTTAACCATTTCTGGTGTTATACCATCATCTTCTTTTTCTTCCGTCCTTAGCCAAAGACCGACTAAGCAGTCAGAGGCCATCACGCCTTGTGGCGTCTTAAGGGCAACAGCAGATTGATTTTCTCTGTTGTAGTTTCCCATCACGCCTAGCGGCGTCTTTAGGGCAACAACAAATAGATCCATCTGCCGTTGTTTCCGTAATCGGTGTGACAAGCCAACGGGTGATCAGCCCATTGGGCTTATACCATCATGCCCTGCTGCTTTGCCCATCTTGATTTTCTCCAGTGCTGCAGAAAAATACTATAGTCACTACAAACACGTAATATATATATATATATATATATATATATATATATATATATATATATATATATATATATATATATATATATATATAATATATCTGAAACACTCTCTGATCTGGTTCGAGATTTTAAGTTGCCACCGGAAAACAAATTCCCAAAGCATGGTTGTTGTAGAACACTGAAAAATTGATATTATGTTCATATTTTTCAGCGTTTTGGGTTAGTTACCAAATCGTGTAAAACTGTTTACCGTGGCAACTAGTGCTAGGACTACAAAAAATGCGTGTACATCTCGTCTAACGGCTGAATAGGATAGAAACATGTTTCAACAATTGACTGAAAGATTTAGCGACGAGGACAAGAGTGAAAACGGTGTGCACATTGATTGAAATTGTGATTTTGATAGAGATGGGGCGCAAGCAGTTATAATTGTGAAAATATTGCAAGTCCTCGGCCATCGGAGGGCAGTTAAATAGCAACAACCTCTATTAGAGTTGCAACTAATGTTTATTGTAAAAGTACATTCATTTATCTTTAAAATGATGTGTAATTCATAAAAATCTGTAAACAATTACGAAAACTACAGCTTACTTTGTGCAAACACCTACAGGATGAAAATGGGAAAAAAATTTAATTCGGCCACAGTGTGTTTTTTAATTCGGTAGTTAATGTGTTAATGTGTGTCCTATCCATTGCCAGCTCTTCTTCTCATCTTCTTTACCACTATGCCTGTCTGGTTCTTGACATCAGTTCCACACGGGTGATCTTGTCATACCATTTCAATCCTTCTATTCTGCACAATTTATGAAAGTCTGTAATTTCCTGGTTGTTGTTTTTGTTGGTCTCTGTTGCGTGATAAATTCTCGCAACATCATTTTATTACAATATCTATTTTATAACGCAAGGGCAACAACTGCTTGAAATTTATAGTCACTTTTCTCGGTAAGCATTTGTCTTCTCACGTTGGTATCGAATGCAGTTAAGTTTGAGCTGTGGTCATTTTGCGCTGGACTGCGCATGACTTGTCTTGCTTCTTGGTCGATCGGTTTCCGCCCACCACTAGTGGAGTGAGCGATTTGGAATGGCGAAAGAGATGCCTCGTTGAAGAGGGGATCTCCGCTATTTTTTGTTCTGTCAGGGATGTGTAGTCCTCTTAATGGATATTTCGTTTATTCGAGATAATACCTCTAGTGTTTCCCACATGTCGGGAGGCGTGATATTTCTGTGTATTTCATGAAAGCAAGGTAAATTAACATTTTCATTAACTCTATCGATTTTTGGTCGTGAACGATTTCTGGCTCATAGCCTGTCTTCGAAAGTCGTCGTCACGAGATGTTTTCCTAGCTCACATGTCGCTGTATTGTGCTGCATCGGTTGATGCAGGTCCCAAGGACTATTACTTGCTACTTGGTTACCTGAACTAGGTTTGAAAAACCTTTGTTATCTAGAGGATATTTTTGAGGACATTATTTATACTTCGGCAGACGTGTCTGTCTTGCTGAAGTCAGATTAAGGAGAGTGAACTGATCTCATACATCTGGTTATCTCCTGGCTGTTATAGAAAAGGATGGAGTTTTTCACCTGACTACATTTACAGCACTATGAAATATAACATGCATCTGACTCATCATTGTAATGCTGTCTACCGTCTATTGCTGTATTGAATGTTGCTGTGATAATGACTGTTTGATGTGTCTACATATTCGCATAACCATTTTGTCACTGTGGCGTCCACAATAAATAATGAAGAAAAACGTCAACGGCTGTTTCAAGAATCATTGACTTTATACGTCGTGAGTTTACTGACGTCCTATGTGGATTGCCCTGTTATTTTTGTATGAACATTGTTTTGACTGAACACATCTGCACACCACACAAAACCAGACATGCGGATACCATCCATCATCATATGGCATCACGCATCATTTGGTGGCCATAAGCTGGTTTGATTCTGGTACCAGCAAACACGGGGTCCCTTACCCACTTCATTTTCAACAAGAATTCATCAACATCCTTCAAGAAATTAACATTCTTCAATACAGTCAACATCTTCACCATTTTCAAAGTACTCGGCGTTGCCCGGTAAAAGTCAAAATTTCAATTTTTTTGACGGAAACAAGAATTTGACAGTACCCGGCGTTGTTACATGTTGCCGGATAACTCGGACTGCTGTTATCTTTTACGCAAGTCAAGCAAGTTGCTGCTGTCAAGGTTCCAGTGCTGTCGTTTGTTGAGAAGGTCAAGTGCCGGTTGAAACGGGTTGTTTTCTGAAGAAGGCCAAGTACCGATTTCCATCAACTTACTTTTGGATTAGAAGGTCAAGTGCCGAAACAACTCAACATACAGTATTTCAGAAGCTCAAGTACCATCGTGTTAGCAGTGGAAGCAGTTCAGATGTGCCATCATCGTTGGAGCTTCGCTCTCTAGGACGTTGATTGACATCTGTTTTTTGCTGCTGTTCTACGATTGGAAGCCTATAAGTTAAGTGGCCTGTTTGTATGTAAACTGTGCCCTTATACTTCTGCTGAGTCTTCTGTGTATCATCTCATTCTATATGTTATATGTCTATATGTTATTTGTATATTTATATGTTTATATTTCAGCGGGTTCTCGGTTGGGTGGTGTCTCCGTTAGATTATGCCACGTCATAGAGGTCGTCTATTGTGAGCGTTTTCTGTAGGGTTTGCAAATTTCCAATACTGGAATTTGCTAAGCGACTTCACTGTTACTACTACACTGATGATAAATGAATGATGAATAGTGTCGTGCACTATTGAATGAGAAGTGCACTTATGATCAAGAATTGATTGGTGATATTTCATATACAAGTTCTTTGATTGGAGACTTGTTTCCCACAGAGACTGGGATAATATAAGGTGATGTGAATATACAAGTGCTTAATTAAGACTTGTTACACTTAGGTTTGAAATAAATTAGTTAATTATTTCAGGTTTTGGACTCATATGTTAGACAACATGTCTACATTTGAGCACTTTATTGAGCAGGGTAAATTGCTTGGGAAGACTGGTGATAAGTTAGAAGAATTTGCAACTGCTCGATATGATAAAGCAATGGAAGCTGAACAAAAGAAACTGCATATGGAAGCTGAACAAAAGAAACTGCAGATGCAGGTGGATGAAAAAAGATTCCAAATGGAAATGGAAAAACAAAAAAGGGAATCAGAAGCTGAGGAAAGAAAACTCCAGCTAGAGGCTGAAAATAAAAGACTTGAAAAAGAGGCTGAAAATAAAAGACTTGAAAAAGAGGCTGAAAATAAAAGACTTGAAAAAGAAGCTGAAAGACTTCAAATAGAGGCTCAGGCTGAGGAGAGAAGATTACAGAGAGAATCTGATGAGAGGAAAGAGAAAGCAAAAATGGAACATGAAGAAAAGGTCTTAGCTTTAGAGTTGGAAAAATTGAAATTGATGAACATGAGTAATGGTAATGATTCAAACAAGGGTTCATCTTCTGGTAAGGCTAATAATGATACTTTTAAGATTAAGTTACCAACATTTAGTCCTTCCAGTGATGACATAATGTTCTATCTGGACAGATTTGAACAAGCATGTACAGCTCATAACATAGACAAAGCAAAATATGTTTATCAGTTATCAGGGATACTGACAGGTAAAGCTCTAAGTATATTAAATATGGTGGATGAACCTGACAAGAACAATTATGAGGTTGTCAGGGCCGCTCTGTTAAAGAAATATCAGCTTAACGAAGACGGCTATCGTCTACAATTTAAAAACATGTTACCTGAAAATGGAGTTGAATTCTCCGAGTTTATTGCAAGAATACGCATTACTTTCTCACGATGGGTTGAACTATCTAAGACGGAAAAAACTTATGAAGGACTTATGGACTTAATACTTAGAGACAAAGTCATGTCGTCTGTCAATGAGTCTTTCCTTGCTTTCCTTCATGAACGTAAACCTAAAACAATAAAAGAAATGGAAGATTTCTGTTGCCAATACGTAACTGCACACCCACACATAACCATGGGTAACTCTAAGGTGAAAGAAGGTTTACCAGTTGCTTCGGCAGCTCCGTATGGTCAAAACTTTGCTCGTAGATTCCAACAAAATTTTGATAGAAAGAGTAGCGGTAATTTCTGTCAAAATCATGGAAACCAATTTCATGGTGATTCTTCTTCGAAGAATTGGAGACAACCTGATAGTGGTCGTTACTATCACCCTAATAATTATAGGCATTTCAAAAGAGGATATGGTAATAGAGGTTATTCCTGCCGAAGACCTCAGAACCAAACAAATAGATGTTCGCATCAATGTGAACATGATAGTAATCGTGGAAACTGGAATTCGAACCAGGATAACAATTACAATAGAGACAATAATAACTGCAGAGATAATAATAACTCTGATAACTTCAGAGGTAATAATAGTCGGGGTAGATCTCAACACAAAAAAAAGAGATATCAGCAGGCTAATGCTGTACAACAGGAAACTGAGGGAGCCTGTAATCATGTTGTTGATAATAAAAACTTTGACGCTGTCACTGGTTCTGCTTTTGACTTTGAGAGAGCAAACAAATGCCCCCAATGCAGTACTTTATTCGAACCGGGTACCATAACTACTTTGAGTTGTGGTCACCCACTTCCCGCTCTTCCTGCTGCTGTTGCGCATGACGGGAGGGGTTCTTTAATTCTACATAAGGGTCTTGTTAATGATACTCCGGTCTCACTACTTTTCGATTCCGGATGCACCACTATTGGTGTTAGACAATCGCTTGTAGATCCATCTTGTGCTACAGGAAGGGTTATTAAATGTGTCACATTTGGCGGCACTCTAGAAAAATATCCTACTGCTGTAATTCGCATTGCCACTCCTTTCTTTACTGGAGATGTGCATGCTTGTCTCTTACCTAATCCTTTTGCGGACCTTATTATTGGTCGTATTCACGGAGTTAGGGAGTGTACCCCACAGCAGATTGCTGCTTGGGAAGATAATAACATGCAAGCTACAAATGCAGTAGTTACAAGAGCACAAGCTCTACAAACACCCGAAACATCACTGAATAGTGATAATGAAGTTGATAGCCAAGATAGTCACTTAGTAATCACTCGTGACTCTTTCATAAAATTGCAAGAAGAAGATCCTTCTTTAAAAAAATTCTTCGTTCTTGCGAAGAAAGGTGATCCGAATCAAGATACAAATAGAAAATCTTGGATTGCAATGAGAAACGGCGTACTTGTACGTATGGTACAAGATTCGACTACGTCGGCACATTCGCAAATTCTTGTTCCCAAGAGCATGAGAGTGCAAATATTGCAACATGCTCATGACTCGCAATGTGCTGGACATATGGGTTTTGCCCGTACGAAGTCGAGAGTCCTTGCGGCTTTCTTTTGGCCTTTTGTCAATAAGGACATTCGTATTTACTGCCGATCATGCAAGGTATGTCAGGAGGTCAAATCTAGAGGACCACGACATGCTGCGCCTATCCAGGCTGCTGACATTCCTATTCGGCCGTTTCAGAAAATGGCCATAGATATTATTGGCCCTTTTAAGGTCAAGTCGGCCAGAGGACATCAGTTTATCCTTACATGTGTCGATATGTGCACACGTTGGCCAGAGGCTATTCCTCTTAAGAGCATATCTACTACAGATATCGCAGATGCTCTTTGGTTGATATTTTCTCGCTTGGGGTTCCCCAGAGAAATATTGTCAGACCATGGCACTCAACTCATATCTGACACTATGTCACAGGTAATGTCTACCTTACATATTGAACGATCTCTCAGTAGTATCTACCATCCTATGTCTAATGGGTTAGTTGAGCGTCTGAATAGAACGCTCAAGACTTTGCTTGGTAAGATAACTGAAGATCATCCTCAAGATTGGGACAGGGTTTTACCCGCGGCTCTCTTTGCCTATAGAGAAGTCCCTAATGAACACACAGGATTTTCTCCCTTCGAACTTGTCTTTGGCGCGCGTCCGCGTGGCCCTATGTCTTTATTACATGATCTCATCACTGCCGATGATATTAGCGATGAAACTCAATCCTCATATGAGTATGTCATTGCTCTTAGACAAAAGATCATTGAGGCATGTAAGCTAGCAACTGCTTCATCAGAAATTGCTAAAGAGAAGGCAAGACAGTTTGCTAACAAGAATAGATGTCTACGACAACTTTGTCCAGGTGACAAAGCATTCGTCCTACTCCCCAGTAGGGAAAATAGACTTCTTATTGCATGGAAAGGTCCGTATGCAATAGTCTCTCGGATTTCCGATGTTGACTATGTGGTCGATATTGATGGAAAGCATAAAACTTTCCACATAAACATGCTTTCGGAATTTCACGAACGTCCGGACTATTTGCTGCCTATTTTCCAGGCAACGGATGATGCTCCTGCACCTCACGGTCATTATTCATCCCTGTCTGTCATACAGGATGAGGAAGCTACCTTCTCTGATGTCAACCTTCCCCTTCCAGTGGTTCCATTACATTCTACGGAATCTTGGAAAAACGTTTCGGTTTCTCCTAATCTTTCTGGTGACGAACATCGACAAGTCTCGTCGATGTTACAAACATTTCAGGATGTTCTCACTGACATTCCTGGACACACAGATGTCATAGAACATGACATAATTCTTACCGACAATAATCCAATTAGGGTTAGGCCGTATCCTATTCCTATACACTTTCAGTCGCAGGTGGAAAAGGAATTGGATGAAATGATTCAATTAAATATAATTGAACCATCGACTTCACCATATTCTTCTTCCATGGTTATTGTCCGGAAGAAGGATAAGAACATACGAATTTGTGTTGATTATCGCAAATTGAATCAGGTCACAAAGTTCGATGCTGAACCGATGCCTTTGTTAGAAGATCTACTGATTAGACTTTCTAATTCTAGATTCTTCACTAAACTTGACTTGTCTAAAGGTTATTGGCAAGTGCCTTTAGCAGAGCATGCCAAACCTCTTACTGCTTTTTCTACACCTAGGGGTCTATTTCAATGGAATGTTATGCCTTTTGGTCTCATGAACGCCCCTGCCACTTTCGTTCGCATGATGCGTCGAATTCTGTCACATCGTTCGGATGTCATCGCATACTTAGATGACATCTGTCTCTTCAGTGATACCTGGGAAGATCACTATTTAGGGTTATATGACTTACTGTCCACTCTACGTGAGAATAATTTGACAGCGAAACCTTCTAAAGCTTTTGTTGGTTTTGGTGAAATCTCTTTCCTGGGTCATCGTGTTGGTCATGGTCTCTTGAAGACAGAAGACCACAATACTTCCAAAATACTGAACATCTCTGTTCCTAAAACGAAGAAACAAGTTAGGAGTCTCTTAGGTTTAATTCAATTTTATGGGAGATTTATTCCAAATTTATCTTCGATCATGGCACCTCTCTCAACATTGTTGAAGAAAGGTTCGCCTAATCTGGTCCGTTGGTCTGAAGAATGCCAATCTTCATTAGACCAAATCAAGAATATATTTTCTTCTCCTCCCATCTTAAGATTACCTACTCTTGATAGGACTTTTGTTCTTCGGAGTGATGCTTCATCCACTGGGATTGGAGCAGCACTGATGCAAGAATATGCAAATACTCTGCATCCTGTTATGTACATTTCTAGAAAACTAAATGCGGCAGAGAGGAACTACTCGGTTTTAGACCGTGAGTTGTTAGCGATGGTTTGGTCAATTCTAAAGCTACAAAGATTCCTCCTGGGCGCACATTTCATTCTAGAGACTGATCAGAAAGCTCTTACAGCTATTCAGACTAAGAATTTGAAGAGTTCGAGATCCACTCGATATGCTATAGCTCTTCAACCTTTTCACTTCACGGTACGAGCTATCCGTGGTGCGGATAATGTGATGGCTGACATTTTGTCTAGATGCCCACATGACTCTAACTAATACTTCTGTCCTATATTCCTATATATTACAGAGTCATAACACACCTATATTACTACAATAGATTAGCACATCTGTACTCACTTTATATGTACACACTATCGTGCTTTGTTGTCATCTTCTTCTGTTCGTTTTTTAAGATGATAGAGGAGGACTGAGTAGTTAATATAAGGGCCGTTAGTTTACTAAACAGCCACAATTATTAATAATGTATTGTACCTTATGAAGCATATTAGTTATTAATTAGCATTATATTGCTTGTACTTTCTCAGAATGTCATTGTTGAGCTGAGGACTTACCTTACTAGTATCAAGCATGACGAGTTCTAGATTGTGTACTTACCCTCGGAATACCAGAGCATATGTCCTGGATCGTCATGTAGTTTAACTTTACTATGTACTTATGTCATTACATGTCAAAGAATGTACTATTTAAATTTTCCTATCAGATTTGTACATCCATTTTTAAAGACAATATTAGAGTATGCTGTTTAATGATGATTATGGTAACTTGCATACGTATATTGTGTTTACATGCTAACGTGATGTGTGTTGGTGACACCTCCCCGATGTGAATATTTTTTGAGACATATTTATTTTTCTGTTGAGGTATATCCTCACCAGACACTCTATATTTAGCCTCATGTTAGGCAATTTAATTAATTATCAGCGCATAATTCGTGCGTTTTGAGCCGCTTATCGCATGCTCTTTGATATTTAAAAAAAAAAATATGTTCCACATTTTTTTTTTATCGGGAGGAGGTGGTGATATGTTGCGTGATAAATTCTCGCAACATCATTTTATTACAATATCTATTTTATAACGCAAGGGCAACAACTGCTTGAAATTTATAGTCACTTTTCTCGGTAAGCATTTGTCTTCTCGCGTTGGTATCGAATGCAGTTAAGTTTGAGCTGTGGTCATTTTGCGCTGGACTGCGCATGACTTGTCTTGCTTCTTGGTCGATCGGTTTCCGCCCACCACTAGTGGAGTGAGCGATTTGGAATGGCGAAAGAGATGCCTCGTTGAAGAGGGGATCTCCGCTATTTTTTGTTCTGTCAGGGATGTGTAGTCCTCTTAATGGATATTTCGTTTATTCGAGATAATACCTCTAGTGTTTCCCACATGTCGGGAGGCGTGATATTTCTGTGTATTTCATGAAAGCAAGGTAAATTAACATTTTCATTAACTCTATCGATTTTTGGTCGTGAACGATTTCTGGCTCATAGCCTGTCTTCGAAAGTCGTCGTCACGAGATGTTTTTCCTAGCTCACATGTCGCTGTATTGTGCTGCATCGGTTGATGCAGGTCCCAAGGACAATTACTTGCTACTTGGTTACCTGAACTAGGTTTGAAAAACCTTTGTTATCTAGAGGATATTTTTGAGGACATTATTTATACTTCGGCAGACGTGTCTGTCTTGCTGAAGTCAGATTAAGGAGAGTGAACTGATCTCATACATCTGGTTATCTCCTGGCTGTTATAGAAAAGGATGGAGTTTTTCACCTGACTACATTTACAGCACTATGAAATATAACATGCATCTGACTCATCATTGTAATGCTGTCTACCGTCTATTGCTGTATTGAATGTTGCTGTGATAATGACTGTTTGATGTGTCTACATATTCGCGTAACCATTTTGTCACTGTGGCGTCCACAATAAATAATGAAGAAAAACGTCAACGGCTGTTTCAAGAATCATTGACTTTATACGTCGTGAGTTTACTGACGTCCTATGTGGATTGCCCTGTTATTTTTGTATGAACATTGTTTTGACTGAACACATCTGCACACCACACAAAACCAGACATGCGGATACCATCCATCATCATATGGCATCACGCATCAGTCTCCTTATTTCAGAATTTATGTATTCACTACCAAAATAATGAAATTAAAAACAAACAAAAGTGAAAAAAAAAAAACAATCTCAAAGGCACTCAGTTTATCACACTGACATTTCTAAAAGGTCACTCTTGGATAGACTACACACAAGAACAATAATCACTCATTCCCATGACATTTCACTTCATATGTAGAAAGAAATTAATAAGAAAGAAAATGAGATGACTTACTGCACAATAAGGAAGTTTCAGGGGAACTGCTGTCAACTGATCATATTACTTACCCCTTCAGGAATCTGGTAACCACCTAGGACCATTTTGCTTGGACTTAGCCTGAGGATGTCAAGACCAACTGGGAACAACCTGAAAGATTCCTTGAGGCAAGCTTTGATATAGGTACAGTTGTTGAAGCCCTCAGCAGTTAGTTCTCCTGACGGAGATAAAATTTCTTTTGCTTCCTCAAATGCCTTCTCTTGCACATGTGGATGTGAGGCTAATGTGTAGAGGTTGAACAATGCTATCTGTGAAGATTTTGACGCACATTTTACAAAAATCGATATGGCTATTTAATATGGGAAAAATATAGACATGCATTCATTTGTGTATGAAAATGCTGTTTATGGTAAAAGCGAGATAATCCATGTTTGATTCACACTTTTTGATTATAGGAGTAATCGTTCTGGATATTGATCCAGCGCAAGGATATTGCGCTTGCGTTTGTACTTATTTTTTAGGGCCAGAAAATATATTAATTTGCTTATTGTGTTTATGGCCTGAATTCATATGTATTACATATTATTAGTACAAGTAGAATCAGTCCTATATTGTATATTTTGGATGGGTAGGAGGGACTAGATTCTTGCTAGCGGAAGTATGAGTTGTCTTGACAAGTCGTGAGGAGTTCCGATGTACTGCTAAAAATGGCGGGGTACGTTTTTCTAGAGCTGGTCCTTTCGTCAGAAAAAAATGTCTCACGAAGTGGTTTTTCTTCTGAAGGAGATGGTGTCTCTACGATAGTTTGTGTTAGAGACTCTCCTTATGTCAGTATATAGATGATTCGGACTCCAGGTAAACCCAGCTCCTATTTTTGATGATCTCTCGTCGGTTAGGCCTAGCTTGACTTTTGTGCTTCGCTATGCTAGTGTCGTGTTTTGTATCGACGAAGATGACAGATTTTCCTGCAGCGGTTATGGCTACGTGAATTAACCTGATCACCGTAGAGCTGTATGGAAACATTTATGAAATCCTTTATATACCCATTATAAATTAACTCTGGCTTATATTCTCCTTCCTATGAATGAGTGAACGACAACTCAGGGAGACAGCCATGTTGGATTTCGGTCATCATATGTTTTGATCACTGCCAAGAGAACAGATTATTTATCTTATTATCGGACAGTGACAGGGAGATCTCAATCTTGCTAGAAACCCCCTTTCGTGGTTTCATAATATATACTACAAACTATGGACGTCAAGTAACTTTGGTTATTTATCGATCCGCCCTTCACTGACGCGTTTAGTCAGATAGGGGGATGTGGCCATAATGTATCATGACATTGAACTTTTGATGTACTGCCCATTATTTCTGAATGTGTCATGACTTCAGATCTGCTATGTATACCTACAAATTGATATGTCAACGAACCATGATGTACTCGTATGTCCTAGTGTGTACGTCTGAATAAATTGAGTAAACTAAGATTCCAGCAGTCTGCATTGGTGCCTTGTAGACACATGTGTATGAGTGGTTATATTGGTCAGCACACGAACAGTACACCATTCGCGGTAATCACACTCTACACTTCTACTTCATACATACACCATCCTGCGTCGGCTGAAGTGACCAAGTTTAGGGCCTGCTTCCCCTGGAGCCTTTGCCTTTCCTAACTCAGGACTAGGGTGAGTTACCCATTTACAGCTGGGTAGACTGGAGCATGCCTGATCTCAACAACACACCACTCTTCCTTACAGAGCAGACAGACTAAGACTTTACAGTAAAGATTGTCCCATAACAGATGCTGCTGTAGGGGAGCTAACTCATTCTGACCAACGAGATGTATGATGTGCCAGATTGGCTTTTACTTTTACCCACGGGCGCATCCTGCACCAGCGGGATATATGTTGAATTTGAACAGAAAATTAGAAAATGCTTGGCGCTAAGCTGGTTTTGAATCATTTCATTACATCTGGAATACATATGTGAGTGGAAACAAAAAATTCTGAAGCTGAAATTTTGTGCTTTATATCCGTTGCTCTAGATCTACTTGTAGGCCACGTGGTACGCCTGCTTGATGTGATTCTGAATTTGAACAAAAAATTATAAATTAAGTGGCCATAGTGTGTTCATATCATGTAAACACTTCCTGTGGACATGTTTTAAACTGATAGCGAAATAAGTATTCTGGTGCTCAATTCTTGCATACTTTTATCAATTAATGCCGTCATGAGGCTGTTTGTTTACACATAGCATAGTCACATACATTAAGTCATAAACTATCAACGGATCAACTGCAATAGATTATTTCTAAATGAATTTTAGCGACATCGATAGCGATAACAACCTATTTTCGATTCTAATAAGGACGTTTAAGAAATTTTATATTTTTAAGTAATAAATTAATTACATTGCTTGGAACAGGAATGTGTAAGTGAGAATCAAGTTCAGCAATATGTGACTTCACAAATAAAATCATAAAAATTAGAATTTTCATTTCCTTGTAATCAAACTTCTTGGATTAATTTTCAACAGGATATATGTTTTGGTTCCAGGGCCGCTACCACCAAGTTATTAAGTAGAACTGAAATATTAACATGTATGTGTGCAATTTTAAATAACTTTTGTTCCTGATATTTCTTTGTTTCTACACTTTGCAAGGCATAACAAACAATTATTACATCACGAAAGAACTCAACACTTTTTCACAACATTCTTCAGCCAATGGCAAACTACTGAATGTAAAAATTGCCTAGAAAAATCACAAACAGCCAATAAAAGCTGGGGTTGATTGCCACGTCCTGTAAAGGATAAGCAACTAACTTTTTTCTTCAGCCAATTTCCTAAAGTTTGGTGTATAAAACATATATCTGCTAAATTAATATAAATGTCTACTGCTTATTTTTAAAACATCACTTGTAGACAAAAATGCCTTCATTTTAAGGCTGGGTAAAACTAAACTGCCTGGGTTAGAATGAGTAAAGTGTTAGAAACTTTACTACACTGTCTGAGGCTCATGAGGCAGGGTCACTGGTTCAAGTCCTCACTGCTTTGCCTTCTCTAACTAAAGAGCAAAGTTAGGTGTCCATTTACAACAGGATACACTGGAGCATGACATTATCTAGATTCAAACCAGGTAACTTTGCCTTGAGAAGCACATACTCTAAATAATCTACCACTGGATGCTCAAACTGAATCTACAAATGTAGCATGTAATTATAATCCCATGAAAGCATCATCACTCATTATCACTTTCTTTTGTCCTCCTTATGGAGCATGGAGCCACCACTACAGCTGGTCTCTATACAGGAACCATGCACAAAGCAGTCACATGCTGTTGCAGCGGTGGTTTCTGTGGAAATTAGTTTGACATGATGAGGTTGCCAGCCCCAAGTACAATCTCATATTAGTTATCTTGTATGACATGCCAGATGGGGCAGTAGTTCTACTCTTTATGAAATCATCAACCAGTAACACATTACATGTTCAGCAATAAAATTAGCAATTTTAAGCCCTTAAGTCCTGCCTATGTCAGTCCAGTGGCATGATACTGGAAGCAAAGAAAAAACAAGTAAGAGGCGACTAAGGAAAGTTATGCATGGGGATTATCAACCTCATGAAGTAAAACAAATAGCTACAGACACCATCACCACAAAAGCACCTGAAATACTTTGGTACAAGCTTCTTGCAAGGTACCTACCTGAGGTGGCAACCTTTCCTTTTTTCCTTAAGAAGCAGACAAGAAACAAGAAGCAGAAGAGTTCAAAGTTCAACTCCGCTTTAATTTAAGAATATTAAAGTATTCAACATGTGCCATGCCCTCCTGTCTTGTGCCATCTGCTCATGTTTTTTTAACACTCTTCAGACCGGATATATAAAAAATCGTTCCAAACGGAACGATGACTTTTGAAGTAAAAAATCACATTTATTTTTTAATTTTGACTTCAAATCTATGTTTTATATTAAGAATACATGTTAAAAATTATATTTGTGCTAAAAAATATACAGCTTTCACTTATTTTGACTTTGAAATTACACGCAGAAAAACGTAAACACCGAATTTGTCCGTCCGCCATTTTGGATTTTTTTCGATCAACTCGACTTAACAGGTTGTAAACAAAATGCAGTTTGAAAATGACTACAATGCATCTAGTGATGTAGATTCCTGTTTTGATGATTATTCAGAGGACTTGGAAACGTCTGATGAGTTGGATGGCGAAAATACAGCTCAGAACAACTCAGATCACCAGCCATACATGTAAAGGTAATGTTACTTCGTTAACGAAATGACAGCTGATTTTGAAAAGTAGTAAAACAGTCGTTTTAGTGGGCTATTGTAGTCAGTATAGCTGCTTTCTGTTTGTTTTTGAAAAAAAGAAACATATATTTCACGTTTCAAACAGTTAACAAAGAACTCATGGCACCAGGAAATAAATATAAAGTGGATCTGACGTAACTTCTGAATCAGCTGATTTTTCTGACCTCATTCGCCCTGTGTCTCTGTTTTTAAAAATTATTATTTACATCATTTGACTTTATGATTGACAGTATTCCTTTGTACGGAAAATGTAATGTGTGTCAATTTTCCTGTGTACACTAAACTGTAACTTTGAATTCTATTGTTGATCTGTAAAAATTAATTTTAAATTGTTCTTCTTGCCGATGTTTTGGTTATGATGGACTTGATGAAGGCCCACCTTCCAACCCTCCACCTTTTTCGCCTTAGAGGGTTCCAGTCTGCAACTGTCAGAGGTAAGCACCAGAGAAAATACAAAGCAGTTTTTGAGACCCATTGACTTCTTCAAACTGTAATTTTATGAAAGAATATAAGAAAATATATATAAGAAAAGGGTGTTTTCTTTTTGACAGTATATTAGAGACAAGCCAACAAAATGGGGGATGAAATTATGGGTTCTTGCTGATGCTGTTAGTGGATATACTTTGATGTTTATTTAGGTAGGATCACTGCAAATGGACCATTGGTTTAGCTTATACTGTAGTTAGTTATGAAAGTAGTGGACAAGAGTGACCAGCCAATTAACAAGTACAATGTTCTGAGAAAGACCAATAAATATTGGATAACTCTTTTTTTCATTTTCTGGATATTGCTATGGTAGATGCTTACATTTTATTTCAAGACTAGCAGAAAAAACACCCAGATGTGGAAGACCAACTAGATATGGTCAGATAGATTTTACAGAAGAACTAATCCGGAATTGGGGAACATAAGTTTGTATGATGCACTACTAGCTTCAAAGCCACCAGTTTTTTCTCGGCACACCATGGACCCCAAGTTTACAGAGACAAAAAGAAGTTGTAAGTTTTGATATCAGATTGTAAAGATTGAAAGAAAAATAAAAAGTTAAATGTAAAGTTTGTGATATTTTTTAAAAATGTTTTCATGCAGGTAGGAATTGTCTGTCAGAATACCACAAGCCTTAGTAGGAAATATATAAAGATGTGTTGAGTCTTTATTATGTCACCCTCATAACTGATTTTACTTATGTGTTAGTGATCATACAGTGTTACACTAGAAATATGTCTACTGAAGTCATATTTCATTATTTTAGCTAAGATGTTGCAGCTACCTAAAATAACTGTAATGTATTCAGTGGAAGATTTAAAAAAAAAATTTTTTTGGTGAAAAGCATAGTTATGTAACATTTCAAAAATTTGCATAATTTTATTATTTAATGTTGAATTGTTTTGGAAATGTAACATATAATGCAGAAATGGTCAGACTACAATAAAATATGACTGTTGTTAATTGTTCTGATAATACTTTATTTTTTTCTTCTTTGTGAAATATCATGTTTATGTTTATAATTTTTGTGTATTTTTCCTGTTGACGTTCCTTCAATTTTTAAAACTCACATCAATATAAATTTTTAAAATATTAATTTTACACCTAAATATGGTAGTCTGTTCAATTACAAACAATTTGATGTATAACACTCTATGGTAGACTTCAAATTATAATGTATCAAGGAACATTAGAAGTCAGATATGTCAGAGTATGAGAAAATGATACAAAATATCAGGTCTGAAGAGTTAAATCTGTCTCCAGTTCTCTCCTCAGCTGCTTTTGGGTCTCCTTCAGTTCTATTTGCCATGGGGATTCAAGAACAAGGACTGCACTGTAATGCTGTCATTGGTTTTCTTCGTGTGTCCTGTCTAATGCTAGTGTCTGTCCATCACCTTTTGTTCCACTGTTTATTCTCGGGTTCGTTCCATCAGATTTACTTTAGTATGATTAAACTATCATTTCAATCCCCCTCACCCCCCCCTTTTTTTTTGTTGTTTGTTTGCGCAAGCACCCGTTTATGAAAGCCTATAGATTCTAGATCAGTAGTAGGCAACTCAGGAGCTGTGGGATTCTACTTTAGAAACAATGAGCTCTCTAAAGATCTACCTTAATAAAATTAAGTTTGATTTTAGATTTCAAAGTATTTTGAATGTGGAAGAAGTGTAGGCCATATATATATATATATATATATATATATATATATATATATATATATATATATATATATATAGATATATATATATATATATATATATATATATATATATATAAACCACCACCTCAGATTGGGCAAAAAGCTCTTACAGTAAGCAGAAGAGAGGAGAAAACATAGAAAGGAACACCAGGAAGATAAGCAGCTGAGGGCTGTCATCTCAGGGGCGCATTCCCATAGTCAGTTATGACTGAAGGGGCTATTATTATTATTACTGTATATATATATCTATAGCTTTTATGTCTGTCAGACAATCTGCTTCCTACAATTTCATCAAATAACTGTGGAAAATTCTAAATAAATAATATTTTGCCAACAGTCGACATTACTTAAATGAAAAGATCACTATCCTATCTTAATGCAGTAAGTCAGCTCACGGTTTTCAATGGGGCTGCAGAAAAAGTACCTTCGATTCTGTGGGGACCATGCTTTTAAATGCCAGAAGGGGAGGGTTAGTTCACAATTTCCTCAGCTTAAAAAAATCTTTCTTTTTCCTAGAGATCTACAGATCAAATCTCGTGATCAACTGGTAGATCACAATCAACTAGATGACGACCAGCCACCACCAAGATGATGCACCTTGTGGGACAACAGGCTACTTTTTCATTACCATTCCTGACCTTTTCCATCATCAATGCCCTTCAGCTACCCAAGAAGCACAGGCCTTTAACAAACTCGGAATGATCTTAGTGGTCGTGGTGTGAGCTGGGATGGCTTTTCAGTTAACAATTGTCCTACATCTTTGTTTTTTCTGCCTTTTTTTTCCCTCCTGTCACTTGCAGTCAGGTTTAGGTCTTTCCATGTCTTTCTCATCCCCTTTACTTCTGTCTCCAGCGCTCTTCTCCATGATGTGTTATTTTTGGTCTCCTTCCACCTCAATTACTCAGGGTATTCCAGAACAAGGACTACCTTGTAATGCAAACAGGTTTCCTCCATGTGTGTCCTATCCACTGCCAGTGTCTTCTTCTTATCTCTTGTTTGTGTGACCTTTTTACTTACTATAATTTCATTGCACTTGTATGATTCTTTATAAAGTTACTTTTTACTAACATACTCAAAAGAAAATCTATTCCTTAAGAAACCACTATTAAGACTTACTGTGCTGAGTGTATCTGTTAAAACTGACAAGATGACTGGCATCAGATTCCGTTCAGACACTTCCTTACTACTCAGCAGGTATGACAAGAACATGAAGCGATCTTCTGTCAAAGTTTTCTCTTCTAAAGCTTTTCTGTACCGTTTTGTAGCAGTAGCCATTAGTTTTAACCCTAGACTGAAACAACAGCAACAATGAAAAAAATGAAGCAAAACTAGAGTCTCAAAATAAGGCACATCCCATAAAGTGAAATTACACACAGACATAAGGTGAAGGTAGTTACACAGCACATACTGCCATAAAGGGGTGAAGTGTAAGAGAGCTCACATAGTAGGTGCTCCCATAAGGGAGTGAAAGTGTAAAACAGCTCAATTATACTAGGTTTCAGATTATAAGGTGGGATTACCAGTTCCTTTCCTCAAGAGCAGAGTCAAATACCCATTTACAGCTGGGTAGAGTGGAGTATGATGTGGCCTGATTTCAAACCAGGTACCTACCTTTGCCTTGAGAAGCACTCTAACCACTTGGATGTGACCAGTTGGTCCAGCCATGTGATCCTAATCAGGGAGTTTTTTGCTTTTATTTTAATGTTTTCTACTTAATTCTCACTTTCTGTGTCTGTCTGTTTATTCCTGACCAAAGCCTTGCAGCTGCAACGTAGGTTTGTTCTTGTCTTTGGGCTTAGTGAGGCATATTACCTCCCCTACTCAACGGTTAACCACTTGGATGCTCTGATACACACATATATGCATGCAAGATAAAGCAAACATGCACATATGAAAGCATTCACATACATAAAAACACTAAATACACAGTGTAATGACATATGAATGGACAGAACAGAAACAGATATAAAGGACTGAAGGGAGCCGCACTAGCGTAGTGGTTACCACACTGTGCTGGTGACCGGGTGACCCAGGATTAAACCCGGGTGAGGACATTTGAAGATTTTTCGTCGACCGGGATTTGGACTGGATTAACTCGAGCCCTGACGAGCACATTTGAAGGAGTGTCGTTGACCAGGCTCCTGAGCCGACCCAGCTCTAAATGGGTACCTCTGAAATCGGTGAGTATCTGCCTGAATGGCGAGGGACACCTGTCTCTGTGCAAGAAAAAAGGGATACTCACGTAAAATCAGTCTCAGGTTAGACATAATAACCGGAGATTTCACCTCGAGTAATAGCAGGCGAACGAAAAAAAAAAAAAAAAAAAAAAAAAAAGGACTGAAAAGAGAAAACTGGGGATAGAACATTAAAGGTCATCAACTGTTGTAGAAGATGTAATAATAGAGATGTAATAAGCTGTATACAACAATAACAGCTATAGAGCTCTCCATCAATAATCAACAATCCAAGAGGATTAGATAGCCACCATGCTAAAGGATTGAAAGATCTGATAATGGGTGGGTTTGAAAAAAAAATCGAAAAAAGGTGATTCGTCTTACGAGGACAAAAGACAAAGAAAGTAGTCTACGTTACGGCCACAAGGCCTTCGTCAGGAAAAGAAAGAAAGTGAAGGCTAGATAGGAGACATAAGAACTTAAAGAAATATAAAAATAAATAAAAATAATAATAATAATGATAAAAATAAAATCTAGGTACTTCCCTGAAGGCGAAGCATGGCTGAAAAGGAAGCCATGCTTCGCCTTCAGGGAAGTACCTAGATTTTATTTTTATCATTATTATTATTTTTATTTATTTTTATATTTCTTTAAGTTCTTATGTCTCCTATCTAGCCTTCACTTTCTTTCTTTTCCTGACGAAGGCCTTGTGGCCGTAACGTAGACTACTTTCTTTGTCTTTTGTCCTCGTAAGACGAATCACCTTTTTTCGATTTTTTTTCAAACCCACCCATTGTACTCCACGTCTTACCGCAGTTCCCCTCAACTTCCAAAGATCTGATAAACACACTTGACAGCCTGGTCAAATGATTCAACAAGTGCACTTTCCAGTGGATACCAGTCCATTTGCAGAAATGATGAAAGCATAAAAATCAACATGGT
This sequence comes from Oreohelix idahoensis, assembly GCA_024509875.1. Lineage (NCBI taxonomy): Eukaryota > Metazoa > Mollusca > Gastropoda > Stylommatophora > Oreohelicidae > Oreohelix > Oreohelix idahoensis. The sequence continues at coordinate 87,607 of JAMPIV010000563.1, read as the reverse complement.
CAACTGAGAAATTGTCACCATTATTCCATCTCCACTTTTGGCCCAGATTAACCTGAGATCATAAATTGACATGATATAGTTTATTCTATCATCCTACACAATATCTTACAGTTATCTGTTCGGATCATTATGCCAAATTTCACTTTAATGTGATATATCCTTCTTTTCAACTAGTAACCCAAAAACTGTGAACACATTTTTTCTGAAAACAAGCTGCAGTGGAGATGGAATAAAGCAGCACTATGTCAATTTTTTTTTTTTTCGTACACCCGCTAATACTCGAGGCAAAATCTCAGGTTACTATTAATGTTTAACCTGACATTGATTTTACGTGAGTATCCCTGTTTTTCTTGTACAGAGACAGGTGTCCCTCGCCATTCAGGCAGATACTCGCCGATTTCGGAGGTACCCATTAGAGCTGGGTCGGCTCAGGAGCCGCCAATCCCTGGTCAAGGACACTCCTTCAAATGTCCTCGCCAGGTCTCGAGTTAATCCAGTCCAAATCCCGGTCGACGAAAAATCCTCAAATGCCGTCGCCTGGGTTTGATCCTGAATCACCCGGTCGCCAGAGCGGTGTGGTAACCACTATGCTAGCGCGGCTCCTACTATGTCGATGAAATGGATATGAGATAAGTGAAAGGAGAAAACTGCCAAGAGATCAGTGAAGATGGAACAAAGACTTGAATGCTTTGAGAGAAATACGCCTGCTGTATCTGACTTGTATTACACAGTGAAGCAGCAGGAAACGTTGAATGACAGCAAAATAGACCTTTACATCTTACAACACTGCAAGTCACAGGAAGTGAATAAGATGAATCAGCAAAGGACCCTTACATATGTGTCAAGAGCACTATATGCTATGGATTTATAATAGCAACAATACTAATAATAAACAAGGCTCGTCCTTCCAAAGGTACGACCACACAAATAATGCTGACAATAAGGAATAACACCTTTGACAGGAATTCCCTTTAATGATCGAATGCACACAATATCGCCACACAAGGCTACGAATATATGAATTATATATATAGAAACATAAATACATGCCTGAGCAAAGTGCATCGATAGATTTGGCTAATAACTGCATATAACACAATATGGCGGCCTAGTATTAGCAATGAACTGACCACCGCTCACCATAGCGGCCCTAATTTATAACAATGAAAAACCCTCCAAAAACTGGACAACGAATACTCTGCGGTATGTAGAAAAATGACACTAGTTAACATCCCACACTAGAATTACACCCTACACTCCAAATACTCCGCAGGAAGGCAAAACTCAGAATATGAATCTCATGGCACACTCTTCTCAGCAAACTGCTGGGCAGGGCAAAACTCAGTACGTCCGCTCTCGGACAAGACTAGGCGATCACTCCCTGTCTTGGCGCCCAAAAAATCCAGCTTCCGTCACTCACATGTCTAGAGCGATCAAGTTATCTCAGGGTCGCCAAAACTCAGCGTTAACAATGTAGCCATTCTAATTTTTCGTCACCGCAAAATACGCTGTGACAATATGATAACAGAGCAAAGAGAGTGAATGATGTGATGTCAATAAACTCAGTACTTTAAGATGCCAACACACAGAAGATATCTATATTAGAAGACTGCAAAGTGCAGCATGTAAATAAGAAGATATTATTAAAGACCTCAACATGACAAGACAGCAGGAAAACTAAATTTAATGAGAAAACATTTAAAGATCTCTATATAACTAAAATAAGAGGAAGACAATGAGGGAAAAAAAATAACATGACTGGACAACAATCTTCGTCTTCATACATCGCATATAAGGATCCCATTACACGCCTATTGAGGCATATTGGGAATACGGTGTTAGGCCCGTATTTTCTTGACCATTGGCACACTAGGGGTGATGTGGTCAGCATCACGCCGGCCACCTTAACCTTCCCAGAGTTGTTCTGGTACCCAATTCATGAGGCTGGGTTGACCCCGTAGCAGTTTGCGGTCTAAAAAATCCCACCTCATCTGGGGATCGAACCATGGACCACCGAGCTAGAAAGCCAGTGCACTAGTCACTGCACTACCGCGGCTCCCACATCACATATAACCATATCTATTTCTCTCACAAAGTTGGTGATCTATATCAAGGCCTCTCTCAGCACTCTCATGTAACTACATCTATTTATCTCACAAAGTTGGTGATCTATATCAGGGCTTCTCTCATCACTCTCACATAACCACATCTATTTCTCTCACAAAGTTGGTGATCTATATCAGGGTTTTTCTCATCACTCTCATATAACCACATCTATTTCTCCATAAATTGGCAGTCTGTATCAAACTTCTTTCATTGACAAATAGCTTCTAACCCCAAAGAGGTTGATCAAGGCCATACTGTCAATCTGCCCCTCTTGTGGAGCTGGCAGTGTCAGAGGACACGTCCTACTGTTTGCATAACTTCCAAACATGGACAAATGTCTGATAGTTTAGAATCTCCTGAATATAAATTTTATCAATGCTAAAAGAGATGCACATATTTTCACATATTTCAGAACATTCTATTAAAAAAAGAATTCTTCCTTAGTCACTTCTATAGCAGAACAACATAATGGAGTATTTTAAAAAATAAAGACAAATTAAAAAGAAAAAGTATATTTTCATTCCCGTACACATCTTCACACTAAAATAAATGAAGATTTATACTTCTAAATTAGAATGTATTCTGTTACATTCTTACACACACACATATCATGTAGTAATACTGTGTAAAGATAATAAAAATTATGTAGATAGAAAAACAAAAATTTCTAACTTAGAACAAGGGGGAGAGGACAAGAGAAATTGATCTATAAAGGAAATGTGCACAAGGCAAGGCCACTATTATAGGAGTAGATAATCTGTGTCAGGAAGAATGTAACAGTCAACCTGATGCAAAACCTCATTGATTAAACTGTAGACAGACATAACTGCTTTTGCCTCGCAGTACAACAACACACTCATAATGGTAACATTTCCAAATAACTCTCCATTCCTTATAAAGCACAGAGACTAAATAAGTGTTTAGGAGCACTGACTCAACTTACTCGTTAATGTAGTCTTCACATGCAAAAAGCTTCTTTACGCTGGGTGTAGGGAACAGCTTATACAGCGGAAGAGCAAAAAACAGCTTTACGGAGATATCAAATACCATGTTATTGGCATCAATTATTTTGTTGGCAGCTTCAGCACCTTCATCTTCCAGGTAGCCCATTCGCATTTCAAAGCAGTTGTGTGCAGCAGCTGAAAATAAATAGTGATATTTCATAATTATGTTAAGAGGAGTATTTATTTTTTACTAACAAACAAAAAAAAATTCTTGGAAAAAAATAAAAAATATAATTCTTCTTCACCCTCTAGTTCCCTCCTGTGAAACATAGGCTTTCTACATGATCTCGAAAAGCCTTTCTAGTCCTTCTGATTTCTGTCTAGGCCACTCAGATGCAAATAGCGCTCCTGCCTCCCCCCAACTCATGTTTGCAGGTATGCCAGGTCCTTAACCTTGAGTAATTTGTTAGCTTGGCCTGTCACTAAGGTCTCATCATATAAGCTTTGGTCCCAGGGCTGCAACCCCCTTGGCCCTGCTCCATATGCCCCTGTTTCTGTCACACATTCTCTGTTCCATGTGTTTAATATTTTTTTCTTTTTCAAATCATGGGAGTTTACTCCCATCAGGAAGAAAGACTGCTTGTGATCACAGCTGGTTCCAGACTTACCCTGGGCATTCTAAAACAAGAACTGCCTTGTAATGCTAACAACAGGTTTCCTTAATGTATGTATCCTTCATCTCATCTCTTGTTCCACTGGCATTTGTCTAGCTCTTCTCATTAGTTTCACATGGGTGATCTTCTTGTACCATTTCAGTCTTTTTTTTACACAAGTATCCATTTATGAAAGTCTGTACATCTTGGTTGTTTTTATTGTTCTCTATATTTCAGTGACATACCATAGGACTGCTCTGACATTTGAGTTTCCAATTCTGACTGAGTCCTGGCAATTTAGTATCATTAGTACTTTGCTCTGCATCACACACATATAAAAGTATTAGCACAAATGCATATATAATTCAAGGCTGAATGACAACATGTCCTCAGTGTATTCTTTGTAAACAGTCATATTCTCCATATAAAAACAAAATAACCAAATTAGTTTGGTTTGGATTTAAGGACTATCTTTATTGCACATGGACAACTCCATCAGTGCTCCAATCTCCTCTTTTAGATCACATAAGGAGGATCTCAGCACAGTGCATGAACTCCATAGCACCGGAGAGAATCCCAATGTGTATATAGGAATCACACATTCTATAAATATTTTTTGGTGGGTAGGTTTCCAATTTTTTTATTTTGCCAGGGCAGTGGCCTTATGGCCTACTCTTTACGATTTTCAACTGCTGTGGGGTTTTTAAAGTGTGCAACTTGCACACAGGACCTCCTATTTTTTCACCCTTATTTGAGAAGGCTAGGCATCCGGTCTCATTACCCAGAAGACCAGAGGGGAGTATGACATCATTAGGACCACTGGTTCTGAAAAAAATTTCCATAAGTTATATTTCGTCTACTGGGAATACCTTCAGAATTCGAGGCGGAAGCCATACCTCTTAGCCACTCCGACCCCCAACCAAATTAATAATTGTGTAGTGAATCCCACAACAGAAACTGTAAAAAAATAAACAAAGCATGACATAATTTTTGAAGACTTCATAATGTAAACTACAAGACAATAATGGGAACTATAGGTTATACACCCTGTGTATATCCAGAGGGTCTCTGAAGACTTCATAATGTAAACTACAAGACAATAATGGGAACCATAGGTTATACACCCTGTGTATATCCAGAGGGTCTCTGAAGACTTCTTAATGTAAACTACAAGACAATAATGGGAACCATAGGTTATACACCCTGTGTATATCCATAGGGTCTCTGAAGATTTCATAATGTAAACTACAAGACAATAATGGGAACCATAGGTTATACACCCTGTGTATATCCAGAGGGTCTCTGAAGATTTCATAATGTAAACTACAAGACAATAATGGGAACCATAGGTTATACACCCTGTGTATATCCAGAGGGTCTCTGAAGATTTCATAATGTAAACTACAAGACAATAATGGGAACCATAGGTTATACACCCTGTGTATATCCAGAGGGTCTCTGAAGATTTCATAATGTAAACTACAAGACAATAATGGGAACCATAGGTTATACACCCTGTGTATATCCAGAGGGTCTCTGAAGATTTCATAATGTAAACTACAAGACAATAATGGGAACCATAGGTTATACACCCTGTGTATATCCAGAGGGTCTCTGAAGACTTCATAATGTAAACTACAAGACAATAATGGGAACCATAGGTTATACACCCTGTGTATATCCAGAGGGTCTCTGAAGACACAAAGAAAGAATAAACTACTGCACCCTCCGGTATGTCATACAGGGCGACTTATAAGAGGTTATGCATGGCTGGCAACCTCATCGTGAAAAACAAATTGCTACATTAAACAACTGCTGCTACAGCATGAGAATGCCTCATTCAGGTTTCCTGCAAGAGGATCTGCTGCAGTGGTCGCTCTATGCTCTGTAAGGAGTGAACCGGCAAATGACAGGTGATGGATTATATTAAAATACATTAACTACTCATACTGAACACAACAATTACTCACACTGAAATATAATAACAATCTACATGAAAATAAAACATACTAAAGCCTCACAATAGCTGCTCATATTATAGTACACTAACTACTTATATTCAAACACACTTGTTTCTCAAATAAATAACTATAGTTGTTAAGACATCTGAACTTCCGACACACATAGACATTACTACTCACATTCAATACCCCAGCGTGCCATCCACCTGTTAAATTTTGGTATTTCTCCATTCTCCGATATTAAGCTTCCAATTTTAAAAACAAAATCATCTGCCACCTTATTCTGAAGATGAAGATAGTCCAGAGACTTCTGAGGCCTGAGCATAATATGCTGAACGACTTTGCGTAATCTGTACCACTCTTCTCCATTGCTAAAATGAAAATAAGAACAGCTTCTTAATAGCCAGGAATATTAACCTAAAAAAGCTGGGAATTATAAACTGGACAAGCCACGACAGATAATAATATAAAAGGACAATGTCTTCTGGAATTTGAAGAAGTTCTGTTATTAGTGCGGATTCTGATCTGAAGATCTTCCATGAATCCGTTTTGCTGTTTATGAACTGTGTCCAAATTTTTACATGTCTCTCTTAATCATTTATTTATTATACAAATACTAACAATTATACACATTTTAACAAACTGTCTATAAACAAACCAATGATTATATACAATTTAACAATCTGCCTATTAAAAAAAACAAACCAATGATTATACACATTTTAACAATCTGCTATTAAAAAAAACAAAACAATGATTATACACATTTTAACAATCTGTCTTTTAAAAAAACCCACTGATTATACACTCTTTAACAATCTGTCTCTTCAAAAAACAATGATTATACACATTTTAACAATCTGTCTTTTAAAAAACCCACTGATTATACACTCTTTAACAATCTGTCTCTTAAAAAAACAATGATTATATACATTTTAACAACCTGTCTATAAACAAATAGATGATTTTCAAATTTTTACAACCTGTCCATAAATAAAATATATACTGAAGCACATTAAAAACGCACCACCTGTATAATCCAGGAACAGAGTGTGAAATGTAAATATAAGTGTTTACAAGTTTACATATTTGGAATCTTTATTCATTTTCCTATGAATCCATGCTGGTCATTAATTTGTACATTTGATTGTTATGAAAGTCATTGCATTATGTGCAGGCAAGGGAGAAAACCAAAAATGCAACCGATAAAAAAATTCATTCACACTATCCTCAGTATCTGGTATGTCCACCGTGTGCTTGCAAACAAGCTTGGCAGCAGCTCCGCATGGAACGCACAAGTCTCTGAAGGAAATTCCGGGGAATCAAGTCCCATTCACGTGTAAGAGCAGCTTCGAGCTGTTGCAGATTAGCTGGAGAACCTTGCCTGTAGACTCTGCGTCCAAGCTCGTCCCACAGATGTTCTATAGGGGACATGTCTGGTGATAGGGCAGGCCAATCAATCGTCACAATGTTCTGCTGCTGTAGATATTGCTGCGTAATGCATGCGGTGCGTGCACATGCGTTATCCTGCTTGAGAATCTGCAAGTCTGGATAATTTGTGAACTCAGGAGCAACCAATGCATCCAGAACCTCATCTCGATATGTCACAGCATTAACATTTCCATGGAAGACGTGAAGAGGCAAGCGATGGTGAAAACTGAATCCTCCCCAAATGTTAATACTGCCACCTCCAAATCGGTTGTGCTGACAAACACAGCAATCTGCAAAGCGCTCTCCACACCGTCGCCAAATCCGCATACGTCCATCAGCAAAGGATATGTTGAATCTGCTCTCGTCTGTGAATAGGACAGCATTCCACTGCAGTCTAGTACATCTGACATGTTGCCCATTGCAGGCGCTGCTGACGATGTCTGTGAGTCAAGTTTGGCCCAACATAAGGTCGTCTTGCAGTAAGGCCTGTATCTCTGAGTCGTTGTATGACTGTCATTCGAGAGACTTGCCCACGTCTACCCACTATTGCTCTTGCTGTTTGACTTGCCGGGAGAGAACGATTCCTTAGGTGACTCAGCACAATATGACGATCATGCGCAGGGGTAGTAACTCGTGGTTGGCCACTCCGAAGTCTATCCCGGGCACTGCCAGTGGTTCCGTAACGTTCATTGAGACGTACAATAGTGTTGTGGTGGCAATTCATCCTTCTGGCAATGGCCCGCGAGCTCATTCCGGTCTCCAACATACCAATGGCTCATTGGCGGTCGTTTTCAGATAGTCATGGCATTTCAAGCACATGTACTGGGTGTTTTGTCTCAACGGCCTTTTTATACCGAGTATACTGCCACAATGCGTACACATTTTCAGGGTCATAGCTTTTGGGAATCGTGTTGCACGTGTAACTTTCATTGTTTTCATGTAGTCTGTACACAAACCCGTGGGTTGAATCATGCACTTTCCATTCCAGCAGCCATTCGCTCTCTACCTCATGACAAACATGGGGAAAATCCATTCCCACACTTTTTTTTTCCAGTTTCTCGGCATCAGTATATATAATAGTGGTGTGTTTTTAATGTGCTTCATTATATATTATACCCATTTTAACAATCTGTCTTTAAACAAATTGATGATTATACACATTTTAACAAACTGTCTGTGAATAAACCAATAATTAGAAACACTTTACAAAACGTTTGTAAATACCCTAATTGATTATACACTGTAGCCCTGTCTATAAATAAACTACCGATTATGCACATCTTAGCAAGCTGTCCACAAACACAAAATATTGATTATACACATTTTAATAACTAGTCTACAAAAACACTCATGATTATATATATATTTAAATAAATTGTCTGTACATAAACTAACAATTATACCCATCTCAATGAATTAATTCCGTACTCTTCAGCTCCCAAAGAAGCACAAGCCTTCAACAAACTCACTCTTAAGTCCTAAGCCTTTAACAAACTCACTCTAAGTCCTCCTCTCCTGTGCCATCAGCTTTGTCACGAAGTGGATTTAAGTTTATAGTGTTTGCCTGAGTGTAGGCAAGACCCTAGTATGAGAAAGTCTGAGAAGATAGAATTTAGATGAAAATGACAGTGACTGTGGACAGATGAGACTATTGGCTCAAGGGTGAGAACCTGGATTAACTCTCCCTTGCCACTTGTGACTAAAACTTGCTATAGCCTCCCCCCCCCCCCCCCCCTCTGACTACCTTTAAACACAAGGAGATAAGGTGTGAGATAACGACCACAGACACCACTATACAGACAACATATAGGTACAGTATAGTATAGAAGCTGATCCAGTATACAGTATATAGATATTTTATTTACATAAATAAAACATTAAATGTCATCATACAGCAAAGAAATAAATATCATGCTCTGTGGCACAGACCTGAAAAACACCAAGAACCAATTAAATAGATAGCCACATAAACCCACAATCACATTCACTCTTTCAGTCACCCTGCTGGGGAAAAATAGAATGATTAGTGATTGAAACCACAATCTAATTGGTGGGGCATCAGTTTAGCCTCCACTCTCTATCCTCTGAGGATATCATCAGACCCTACCGGCCCTGGCTATCTCCTCTCCCTCTCTCTCTCTTTGCTTCAGTGTCTCTCTGACCATCTCGACATCTGCTGAGGTGGCGTCTCCGTTTACGCCTTCTCTCATTGACTTTATTATCAGAACCAGGTATGTTCACCCTCTCCCCTGGTTTCTGACGATGGCACTGATAACTGGATTGACAAGCACTAGGTACTTGACGAACAGTAGAAGCTTCTCTGCTGCTGACTAGCTTCTCTGACTTTCCCCGATAACCAGCTCAGGGTTTAGAGGAACACAGCATTTATTTCTGGCTTTATAAGCTAGACCAATCTCCCTGACACATGCCGTTGTTGGAGTGGTATAAAGAGCGATGAGCTCTGGATTTTTATGATAGATAACCCCGTTCCCGCTGAAGCAGGGGGATTCACTGCAAGAGACCGTAGGTTAATTCAACTTTGCCGTTGGTAATTTGTATGTGCCAAACTACACTCTGCTACTGTACCGTGACCCGCTGTGGACACAAAGATACAACTTATGTACACCAGCTTCAACATAACTTATCACTAACACATATCTCCCATAAATAAATACAACTCCCCTCACTCAATACATCACCCTTTCACCCGCTATACACAATGATACATAAAATATTTTTATCCACGGGTCACTCTCTCTCACGCTCCTTCTACTCCTCCCTTCCCTTCAACCTTCCAGGTAAGTAAACAAAAACTCAGACACTGTCTGACCTTTATCTTTTGTTACGCATGGCTAACCATGTGTCAAACATTCAAACTAGGAAAATGTCCTGTCCGAAATTCTTTGGTCTCCTTTTTTAACATTACACATGAGGTTTCCCAACTTAAACCCAGAATTTAAATTACTCCTCTCGCTAGGAATACTTTACTCCTCTAAGCAATACAGTTCACGTATACAATACATCTCTTACTGCATTACCAAATATTTAAGGCGCAATAAAATAACATACGCACCATTAGATGTCCAATAAAATTACACTTGCAAATATACAGAAATTAAGGGTGGTTTACCCAACACTCTACATACTACCGAGCGCTCATGTCTTTAACCCTTTGAACCCTGGCCACCCAGCCTGTAAAATCCCATTCCCCTGGGCTCCTGAGCAAAAAATGCACAAAACAGACACATAAGCAAAACTAGTTACTGTGACACAACAATATAGTCAGTTTTAACTATTTTATCTAAAATTGACTGACCTGATCATCTCCAATATTCCTGCTTAGTGTGCCAGTCCTCCCAGCATGTAGACCCTTCCTTTAGGCACAGATAGCTTTCACAATATTTACACCAGAATTTAGTCTTCACTTTTTTGAATGGTCTGTCTTTGTAGGCCATGTCTGGGAAGTCACTAACATGTTTGTTGAATTTGTATGCACACACAACACAAATGTTATTGCCAGTAGATTGTGGAGACACTTGAGGATGATGCAAGCCCACATTTTGTAGCCTCTGATGTGCATCAACACGGTTGTGAAGCTTCATTGCCGCTGTTCTGTAATCGCCAATGAGTGATAAACAGATTTCATTCATGAACATACCAAATGTTCTGTAGCGTCTTCCAGTTACATTGTGGGGATTGTATTTATTCATTAGTATATAGGCATTATTGCATGCCCACATGAAAAATTTCACTATGAGCCGTCGAGGCCAGCGATAATGCCGTCGCGTTTTATTGAGACGACAAACTTGGTCGTTGACATTGCAGCCACCCATGAAAGTATTGTAGCCAATACAAAGTTGTGGAGTTTGAACATCCACAGTTGTTCCATCCTTGTTTCTCCTTCTAACAGTTCCCATTTCTGTTGGGTTATGATAATTAGATATAAAATTGATGGGTCTTTGGTCCATCCATACAAGGCAAACAATGTTATTGAAACAGACAAATTCTGATTGCCCCCTGCACATTTTCTTCTTTCCTGACAGTTCTTTTGGATAATATTTCCTATTTGTCATTGCTGTCCCTACTGCAAGTGTTCCATAATCACTGTATAACTTGTCGAAGAGAGTTACACTGTTATAAAATCTGTCCATGACAAGAATATGGTTTTTGTTTGCCAAATCACCTGAAGTCAAAATCCTGATGACGACACTACCAACAACACCGAGTTCTGGAATAACATCCTCTGTTTTTCCAGTGTAAATTTCCAAATTTAGAATATAGCCCGAGCTCGCTTCACATGCCATGTAAGCCTTTATTCCCCACTTAATGGGCTTTGATTTTATGTATTGTTTGAAGGCAAGTCTGCTTTTAGTGGGGATCATGCCCTCGTCTAAACTCAAGTGTTGTGAGGGTGAATAATAATATTGAAATCTTGGAAGCAACAAATTCAGCATGGGCCTTACTTTGTACAGTTTATCTGCTTTATCCAGAGCAGGGTCCTCTTCATCTACAAGATGAAGAAATGTCCATATAGCAAGAAAGCGATCGCGTTCCATTATAGTGCGAAATCCAGGAGTTTGCGAAATGAAGTTCGAAGACGAGCTGGACCAGTAATCTTCGTAACATGGTTTATTCACACTGTGCTCCATTTGAAGACGCAGTCCAAAGAATGCTTTTACCTCTGGCACTGTTACATCTTTATAATTTTTAGCATAGTAGCTGGTTGGCTTTTTGCTTTTTACTTGCTCAGCACGTCTGTTTGTCTGCTCACACAAATTGTGCCAGAAATTACTGTCGAGGAAAAGTTCCAAAAATTCAATGGCTTTACTCTCAGGAGAAATGGAATCTGGAATATTCTTAGGGCCTATCTGTTCCACAAATGTTGTGTCTACGGTAAACATAGGTCTAAATATATTTGCGGTAGACCAACCTGTATCAAATTTACTTGATACATTGTGTGGGATACGCCCCTTTCCACGCCCCTGCACCATAGCCCGATCCCCTGAGGGGCCAGGAACAGGGTTAGAACTAGCTTGATCATAATGTGATTCACAAGTTTCGTCACTCGATTCATTTTTCGATGTCACTTTCACAATAATCACCATCTAAATCTAATTCATCATCCTCCGAATCATTGAGCACAAGTTCAACAGCTTGTTCCGTTGTTAGCCTTTTAGAATGGCTATTTCCTGGATTTTCAACACGCCTTTTCATTGTAAAAACAGTTAAAAAATTGCAAAATATTATCACGTCGTGGGCGCCGCCATTTTGGTTCAACATTCCACAAGATATGTGTACTTCCTGACCTCACTATTTTTTACACATTTCCATTCCCACCCCATTTTGCTAAGCTAGGTGTGTCAGACCGAGATTACGGTCTCTCAGGGAGAGGATTTTTTACGCACGGACCGAAATTTCGGGACATCGGGTTCAAAAGGTTAATAGTTAAATCTCCACCAAGTGATATCTCACTTTCCACACTCCTATATATACTGTCAATGTCCTAGAAAGAATTAGGCACACTTTACCTTTACATCATTTCTACAAAGATAGTAATGGATGGCACTTACGTTTATAACTTTCAGTTAACCTTCCGAAGAAAACTTAACTAAATCAGGCTATGTCTCTATATTAAAAAAACCCACTAATATTATGGCTCTAATAAAATATTCACATACCAATTCATTGCGTTTCTTCCGCATGGAGCAGACAATGAATGCTGGATTCACGGTAGTAAATTTCATCAGGCATAAGGGTCCGGTAACGGACCGAGCGGGTATATATACAAGAAAATCCCCGCTCAACTTCTGCCTACGTCATAGCTACAGCTATCAACTAAACCAATGGAATTACTGGAAAAATTATAACAGGGTCTAACGCCAATAGATTTGAAAGCACGTCGAGACGTGTTTATGCGCGCATTCCAACTGGCGTCATATAGACTAACGGCGCCTGTTTGGCGTGAGCCAAGCAACGGAAAATTTAACCCCGCCAATTTAAATCCTCACGCGCTGTTAAACAAAGATATGACCTCGATAATTCTTTAACAAAGAAACTGGGACTATGTGGTCGCGATAATTTAACAAAGAAAAACCCTCGTGATCGCAATTAACTTTAAAGAAAAGAAAACTGGTGCGAGTATAAACAAAACCTACCGTCATTGAACCCAATAAAATATCTACAGAAAAAGACCAAACACATAACAATTTAAGAAAGAGAAGAAGACGGCCTGTTGAAAAGACAGAATTACAGTAGAGCATCACATTACTCCCACCTTTGAAAGATTGGGCACCGATTTCATTACTGAAATCTCTGTATTTCACACTGGCCCTTAACTAGGTCTACATCCCAATCTAATCACTGCCATAATTATCATTGTCATACAGGCCCCTCTCAATATCCTTGAAGATCTCTGCGAGCACTGGATCTCGAGGGTCACGCCTGGTGATTTTGCCCTGGCGACTACAACACGACTGGTCGCCCTCCCTCCTCCCTCTCGTGCATTTCCTTTGCCCACGAATTTTCCTGGCGGCGCGCGGTAAATAATGATTACCTAATGTTGCGGCCTCCCAGTGATCCGAAACAGACTGGCTGTCTTGGCCAGACATCACCGTAACCGGGCGTAACTGTTTACTGTTGTCCGAAGAAACATGCACATGTTCCTTCTTCTTTCTCTCATTATCTACTGGGGCGGGGGTGAAACTTCTGCGTTCGGCTGATAGAAAGACAGAAGGCGGGAATCTCCCCTCGTCACCGTTCTGTATAGACTGATCAGAGGCGGAGTTACCAGAAGGGGCCGTTGCTACCCTTTCGGCGCCTACCTGGTCTACTCTCACTCTGGAGAAAAGCATATCGTCTGTATTCTGACCCGTGCCATCCCATGGTGGGTCTAACTCTTCTCTTTCCTTACTTCTCCCCAATTTGATTGGGTTAATAGGAGCGGTCAAACCCCTGTGGCTAACTTTTCTGGGAGCCAACAATTTATTGCCCTCTGGTTTGCCTAGAGGATGTCTAGAGACTCCTCCTGTCTCTTCCCTCTTTCCAGGGGTTCTCACTGGGTTGCGCCTGACCTCAGCAACATTCGCTTCCCCTACTAAGCAGGACGCATCTAGCTGTACGTTTTTGCTCCTCACCTCTTTGCAAGAGCCGCTTTCTGTAAGCGAGCTAGTAGTGGGGTGGGGCCCATTTCCGTTTATAGGCAAATGGTCACTCAGATCACTGCCCTCCGTCTGAGAAAAGTGCTGGTCATATGGGGCGCCAGGGCTGGTCGGAAACATATGTGCGCTCAGCCCGCTATCTTGTGCCCTATGAAGATTGCGCTGGTCGTGGACATAAGTCATACCACTTCCGTCAGTATTTTCCTCACTTGAGGGAGATAATACCGTCGGGGGCCTAATTCCCGACAACGAAGAGGGTACTTCCAAAATCAGAGGTGTCACCGCTGTTGGGCCAGTAGGCTGAACCGGGCTGACAGGCGAATACGCCTCTGCAAATAAAGTTTCCCTGTCTTGAGAGGCTTCCATCCTCTTCAATGCAAGACAGGGATGTGTGAGCTCTCGTGGGGCTCCATGACTTAGGGGCTTCCCCTTTTCACTTCTCTGGCCTGCAGTAGGGCCCCTTGCATTAGCAAGGATCGGTGTGGTTGGGTTTCCCAAAACTAAGTATGGGCTTCCCAGGATGAAGTCATGGGCTGGCTGTGCCATTACAGCTGCCTTGATTGTGCCAGACACAAACTTGCACTTCACCTCAATATTGGCTACGGGCAGACGCTGTGAGGTACCTCTTCTCAAAATGCCACCAATATCAACTATTTCCCCTGTCCACTGCCCTGGTTTCACCAAATGACGAGCGATGATACTGGGGTATGTGAGCCCGCTGTCAAACAAACAAGTAGTGGCCGTTCCATTCACCTCAGCTGGTCCACTATTAGAGAACAACTTCTCTGACTTGACCGGTTCCCACTTATTCCCTTTTGTCACTCTCACAGGCCTTAAACAAGCTGCATGATGAGCGGGTTGCTTGTTTATACAACGGGATGTCCAGTAGGAAGTGGTGCAACAAAACCGACAATACCTCTTGTTATCTCCCCTGTTCCTAGCGGGTTTGTGAGATGTTGTCCCCTGTGCTCTGTTATGCGGCTGGGGGCGCAGGTTATGACCAGAATGGGGCTCCTTGTGAGATGACCCTTGCTGCTGGCAAGCTGGTGAAGTAGCTGACTGCGATGATAAAGCTCCTTTGTCCTGGGCTGGCAGGTCTGGGTGTTTTCTCTTCTGGCCCAGTACTTCGGCCTGTGCCATCTGGAACCTTTCAGCAAACACGATAATCTGATCGAGTTGCTGCGTGCCCTGCTCTGCCATGTACCTCCTCAAGTCTGGAGACATGTTTGCCTTCATTTGTTCGCATAGGATTAACTCTTCTAGTGCTTCAAAGGTTTTTGCCAGTCCTGACAATTCCCTCCAGCGAGTAAGGTAATTTCTCACCCTTTCTGCAAACTGTGCAAAACTCTCTCCCTTCTCCGGCCTGCTCTCCCTGAACATGGTTTGGCATTTATGGGGGAAGGGGGGGGTCCACTGAAATCTTTGCAACAAAGCGTTTCGCAGAGCCTCAAAGTTATTCTGGTCATCTATGAGCATCTTGTTGTAGACGTCATAAGCATGCCCTTTTAGTGACTGCGATAATTTCAGACACCACAAACTCTCATCTAACCCGTATGCCTTTGCCATCCGTTCAAATTTCTCCAAGAACACATCAATCTTCTCATTCCCGTTAGGGAACGAGTCAAATGGGAAGTTCATGGCTGCCATCTGGGGGCCTCCATTTCCTGAGGTGTCTGTCGCCCCTGCTCCGGGGGACTTTCTAATCGCTGAACTGCCTTCCGAAGATCTAATTTGTAGTTCCAGGGAACGCATGGCAAGTTCATGTTGTCTCTCGGCTGCCAATTTCCGAAATTCCATCTCAGCCTGCCTCTCTTCTTTCGCTGCTTCAGCGGCGGCTAACCTTTGCCTTTCCTCAACTTCTGCGATGGCTACCCTTTTCCTTTCCTCAACTTCGGTGGCGGCTGCCCTGTCCTCTTTCTCTCGCTGAGTATGTCTATCATTTTCCCTGATCATGTAGGCCTTAGTCTCCTCCTTATCCATTCCCATGTCCTGAGCGGCCTCACGCCAGGCAGCTCGTAACTTGGCCATATCCGTCATCTTACCTGTAAACTGCTGTAAGTTCACAACTACAGAGAACGACAGAAAAGGAAAGAGAAGGAACTACCTGTTATGTAATAGGAAATATGCTGTCATAAAAACCCATACTCAGACTAGCACCAAGTCTGAATGATAACTACCTGAAAAATTGTGTTAAGCGGCTACCTAAAAACCCGAAATTACCTTCCTGTTTAAGAAAAAATTTCAGTATGCCATCAATTACCTCTAAGTCATATAAAACTAAATTATCACTAAAATCTAAACTAACTGCAACTTGTGGAAAAACTTATAACTGGATCAGTTCTGATAGCTCAAAGTCTAGGGGATATTTAAAGAAAAATCTATTCTCAGAAAACTTTCTATAGAACCAATCTAAAAATCTAGACAAGATCCCAGAATTGATCCCAACAAAGATGATCCTGAGCAACGAGCAACCCCACTTGTCACGAAGTGGATTTAAGTTTATAGTGTTTGCCTGAGAGTAGGCAAGACCCTAGTATGAGAAAGTCTGAGAAGATAGAATTTAGATGAAAATGACAGTGACATGGACAGATGAGACTATTGGCTCAAGGGTGAGAACCTGGATTAACTCTCCCTTGCCACTTGTGACTAAAACTTGCTATAGCCTCACCCCCCTCTGACTACCTTTAAACACAAGGAGATAAGGTGTGAATAGCGACCACAGACACCACTATACAGACAACATATAGGTACAGTATAGTATAGAAGCTGATCCAGTATACAGTATATAGATATTTTATTTACACAATAAAACATTAAATGTCATCATAGAGCAAAAAAATAAATATCGTGCTCTGTGGCACAGACCTGAAAAACACCAAGAACCAATTAAATAGATAGCCACATAAACCCACAATCACATTCACTCTTTCAGTCACCCTGCTGGGGAAAAATAGAATGATTAGTGATTGAAACCACAATCTAATTGGTGGGGCATCAGTTTAGCCTCCACTCTCTACTACACATAAGAATTCTACTGTCCCGGTCCTGTTGACTTTGCCTAAACGATTGTTTACACAGCTTCTAACTCGTTAGGCGATATGCGCCACTAACTAACAAACTGGACTGCTACACTAGTAGACTTTTATAACATCTATTACTCAAAGGCTATCCTCTGAGGATATCATCAGACCCTACCAGCCCCGGCTATCTCCTCTCCCTCTCTCTCTCTCTCTCTTTGCTTCAGTGTCTCTCTGACCATCTCGACATCTGCTGAGGTGGCGTCTCCGTTTACGCCTTCTCTCGTTGACTTTATTATCAGAACCAGGTATGTTCACCCTCTCCACTGGTTTCTGATGATGGCACTGATGACTGGATTGACAAGCACTAGGTACTTGACGAACGGTAGAAGCTTCTCTGCTGCTGACTAGCTTCTCTGACTTTCCCCGATAACCCGCTCAGGGTTTAGAGGAACACAGCATTTATTTCTGGCTGTATAAGCTAGACCAATCTCCCGGACACGTGCCGTTGTTGGAGTGGTATAAAGAGCGATGAGCTCTGGATTTTTATGATAGATAACCATGTTCCCGCTGAAGCATGGAGCTTCACTGCAAGAGATCGTAGGTTAATTCAACTTTGCCGTTGGTAATTTGTATGTGCCAAACTACACTCTGCTACTGTACCGTGACCTGCTGTGGACACAAAGATACAACTTATGTACACCAGCTTCAACATAACTTATCACTAACACATATCTCCCATAAATAAATACAACTCCCCTCACTCAATACATCACCCTTTCACCCGCTATACACAATGATACATAAAATATTTTTATCCACGGGTCACTCTCTCTCACGCTCCTTCTACTCCTCCCTTCCCTTCAACTTAAATCTTCCAGGTAAGTAAACAAAAACTCAGACACTGTCTGACCTTTATCTTTTGTTACGCATGGCTAACCATGTGTCAAACCTTCAAACTAGGAAAATGTCCTGTCCAAAATTCCTTGGTCTCCTTTTTTAACATTAAATATGAGGTTTCCCGACTTAAACCCAGAATTTAAATTACTCCTCTCGCTAGGAATACTTTACTCCTCTAAGCAATACAGTTCACGTATACATTACATCTCTTACTGCATTACCAAACATTTAAGGCGCAATAAAATAACATACGCACCATTAGATGCCCAATAAAATTACACTTGTAAATATACTGAAATTAAGGGTGGTTTACCCAACACTCTACATACTACCGAGCGCCCATGTCTTTAATAGTTAAATCTCCACCAAGTGATATCTCACTTTCCACACTCCTATATATACTGTCAATATCCTAGAAAGAATTAGGCACACTTTACCTTTACATCATTTCTACAAAGATAGTAATGGATGGCACTTACGTTTATAACTTTCAGTTAACCTTCCGAAGAAAACTTAACTAAATCAGGCTATGTCTCTATATTTAAAAAACCCACTAATATTATGGCTCTAATAAAATATTCACATACCAATTCATTGCGTTTCTTCCGCATGGAGCAGACAATGAATGCTGGATTCACGGTAGTAAATTTCATCAGGCATAGGGGTCCGGTAACGGACCGAGCGGGTATATATACAAGAAAATCCCCGCTCAACTTCTGCCTACGTCATAGCTACAGCTATCAAACTAAACCAATGGAATTACTGGAAAAATTATAACAGGGTCTAACGCCAATAGATTTGAAAGCACGTCGAGACGTGTTTATGCGTGCATTCCAACTGGCGTCATATAGACTAACGGCGCCTGTTTGGCATGAGCCAAGCAACGGGAAATTTCACCCCACCAATTTAAATCCTCACGCGCTGTAAAACAAAGACATGACCTCGATAATTCTTGAACAAAGAAACTGGGACTATGTGGTCGCGATAACTTAACAAAGAAAAACCCTCGTGATCACAATTAACTTTAAAGAAAAGAAAACTGGTGCAAGTATAAACAACACCTACTGTCATAGAACCCAATAAAATATCTACAGAAAAAGACCAAACACATAACAATTTAAGAAAGAGAAGAAGACTGGGCCTGTTGAAAAGACAGAATTACAGTACAGCATCACATGCTTAAGGGTTTTTCCATGTCTTCCTGATCTGTGGTTCTCTTCTCCATGTGTTTTTGGTATCCATTTCCCTCCTGGGGATTCAGATCATGGACTGCCCTGTAATGCTATCAAAAGGTTTCCTCAATGTATGCCCTATCCATCAGTGGTGCCAGCGTCTCATCTCTTGTTCCACAGGCACTTGTCTGGTTCTTGTCACCAGTTCCACATTTGTGATCTTGCCAAACCATTTCAATTCTTCTACTCTACCGAAGCCCCCATTAATATGTATCATTTTGGTTATTGTTCTTCATGTTCCAGAGACATATCTTAATTACTTGTCCATAAATAAACTGATTGTAAGACATATTTAATAAACAACACTAGAATACTGATGTGACTGACCTGTTTCCCAGTCCTGGGGCTAATTTGTTTCTTTGCCTGTAAGTCTGCACTGCCTCTAATAATGGTGGGATGATGGGATATTTACCTTCTGTTTCATATATCTGCATAGATCAGAAGTTTGGTCATTTTGGGGGAAATCCTTCATTAGCTACAGTCACAAATAAGGAACACAGAAAAGGTAAATAAAACAAATACTGTTCAATCAAAGCTAGTAACACAAAGTACAAAATTAAGCAAACATAAAAACTATAAATAATAAAAAATACATACATTTAAAAAGCACACACAATAGAAAATGGAATAGAAAGCAATCAAATTATTAAAGATTAAATGAATAATCAATTAATAACGGAAGTTTAAGTTGCACTTTTGTTATTGATTATTCACTAAATTTTTTATGTCTTGACTGTTTTATATTCCAGTTAAAAGCTTATTAATTATTATTTAGCTTTTACTCAAATATTTATGTCATAAGGATACAGTATTTAACACATTAACTACCGAATTGAAAAACACACTGTGGCCGAATAAAATTTTTTTCCATTTTCATCCTGTAGGTGTTTGCACAAAGTAAGCTGTAGTTTTCGTAATTGTTTACAGATTTTTATGAATTACATGTCATTATAAAGATAAATGAATGTACTATTACAATAAGCTTTTCAGCCATGCTTCGCCTTCAGGGAAATACCTAGGTTTTATTTATATTTATTTTTCTTTAAGTTCTTATGTCTCCTATCTAGCCTTCACTTTCTTTCTTTTCCTGACGAAGGCCTTGTGGCCGTAACATAGACTACTTTCTTTGTCTTTTGTCCTCGTAAGACGAATCACCTTTTTTCGATTTTTTTTCAAACCCACCCATATTACAATAAGCACCATTTGTAACTCTAATATTGGTTGTTGCTATTTAACGGCTGTCCGATGGCCGAGGACTTGCAATATTTTCACAATTATAACTGCTTGCGCCCCATCTCTATCAAAATCACTATTTCAAACTATGTGCACACCGTTTTCACTCTTGTCCTCGTCGCTAGATCTATCAGTCAATGGTTGAGAACAAGTTTCTAGCCTATTCAGCCGTTAGACGAGATGTACACGCATTTTTTGTGGTCCTATCACTAGTTGCCACGGTAAACAGTTTTACACGATTTGGTAACTAACCCAAAACGCTGAAAAATATGAACATAATATTAATTTTCCAGTGTTCTACAACAACCATGCTTTGGGGATTTGTTTTCCGGTGGCAACTTAAAATATCGAACCAGATCAGAAAGTGTTTCAGTACATTTTTTCATTCGTTTTATTACTAAAATTAGATTGACGCTCTGAGCAGCTCACGGTCCAAATGATAGGATTTCAAAAGCTGGCTTGTGGTAGTTAATGTGTTAAGCAATTAATATAATACATTTTTTCTTAACTTCCTCTGCTATTGGTGTGACTAAAATTTTTTTGCACCTTTTGGACTCTCTCTGGGAATAGTGGATATCCCAAAATCTATATATGGAATACTCAAGAGCTCGACTCTATCTTCTTATGACATTCATTCAACATACATTTCCATTCTCCTTTTTGTTCCCAACATACACTGTCATACATGCCACATGCTATGGTTTACCCATAATCTGTACAAAGTGTTTGCATTTTCAGATGTGTACACCCTGTACATAATTTATGTACAGGTTTTCTAACCCATTCCTCTTATTACTGTGTCTCAGAGTTCTTTTATAAGGTCCTATTGAACACAGGATTTCCCAGTCTGTTAGTGATAATTAAGCACAGAAATAGACTAAATGATGACACCATCACATTATTTTTACAGTGTAAAATAAACTCAGACATTTATTGTTTGAGTTTTAAAATAAGTGAAGACCTGCTGTAAAAGGCAAAGTCCCCGTGCCTCATTTATAATGCAGCCCACTGTAATTGAAAATATTCTTACATGAATTAACTCTTTTGATATGTTTTTTTCAGTCTTTGTACAGGTTTTGCGGGTCTTTGTACAGGGTTTTGGATTTTTATTACAGGTTTTTCATCTCCGAGGTGTGGCATGTATGCACTGTCATTCTCCTTTTGTTCCCAACATACATTGTCATTCTCCTTTTTGTTCCCAACATACACTGTCATTCTCCTTTTTGTTCCCAACATACACTGTCATTCTCCTTTTTGTTCCCAACATACACTGTCATTCTCCTTCTTTGTTCCCAACATACACTGTCATTCTCCTTTTTGTTCCCAACATACACTGTAATTCTCCTTTTTGTTCCCAACATACACTGTCATTCTCCTTTTTGTTCCCAACATACACTGTCATTCTCCTTTTTGTTCCCAATATACACTGTAATTCTCTTTTTTGTTCCCAACATACACTGTCATTCTCCTTTTTGTTCCCAACATACACTGTCATTCTCCTTTTGTTCCCAATATACACTGTAATTCTCCTTTTTGTTCCCAACATACACTGTCATTCTCCTTTTTGTTCCCAACATACACTGTAATTCTCCTTTTTGTTCCCAACATACACTGTCATTCTCCTTTTTGTTCCCAACATACACTGTCATTCTCCTTTTTGTTCCCAACATACACTGTCATTCTCCTTTTTGTTCCCAACATACACTGTCATTCTCCTTCTTTGTTCCCAACATACACTGTCATTCTCCTTCTTTGTTCCCAACATACATTGTCATTCTCCTTTTTGTTCCCAACATACACTGTCATTCTCCTTTTGTTCCCAATATACACTGTAATTCTCCTTTTTGTTCCCAACATACACTGTCATTCTCCTTTTTGTTCCCAACATACACTGTCATTCTCCTTCTTTGTTCCCAACATACACTGTCATTCTCCTTCTTTGTTCCCAACATACATTGTCATTCTCCTTCTTTGTTCCGAACATACACTGTCATTCTCCTTTTGTTCCCAATATACACTGTAATTCTCTTTTTTGTTCCCAACATACACTGTCATTCTCCTTCTTTGTTCCCAACATACACTGTCATTCTCCTTCTTTGTTCCCAACATACATTGTCATTCTCCTTCTTTGTTCTGAACATACATTGTTATTCTCCTTTTTGTTCCATATGGAGCATGGAGCCTCCACTACAGCTAGTCCCTTTGCAGGAAGCCTGCACCAAAACATTCATGTACTCTTGCAGTAGTGTTTCAGCAACAATTTGTTTTACTTGAGGAGTTTGCCAGCCTCATACATAACCTTATATTAGATGCCTTGTAATACATGCCTGGGGGAGTATTAGTCCTATTACTTCTATGTCCCCCCAGAGACCCTCGTGAATTACACAGGGCTTAACAAACACAGATAGACAAATAAGAACAAAGACAACTCTCGCTACTTCATACCTGTTTTAAAAAGTCTGGATGAAATAAATGAACAATATTTCTTCCCGCAACTGTCTCTTTCACTATGTACCCATACTTTGTGTAAAATTCCTTTAATACTAAATCTCGCCGGTAAATTTTGGACGGATCTGAAAATAATGTATGAAAGAAGGATGAGTCAAGACAATCAAGAAAATTTGTAAGCAAAATTTACTTGATGTTTCACTAAAACTATCATTATCATCAGCTCATATTTCTTTCCCTATGGAGCATGGAGCCACAATTACAGATGGTCCCTTCTTGTGTATGTCTACGTCAAAGCACATGCTCTTGTAGTGGTAGTTGCTGTATGCATAGAGTACAGATCCACTACTACTGCTGGTCCCCTTACAGGAAGCCTTAATCACAGCATTTATATATTCTTGCAGAGGTGATTTATGTAGCAATTTGATTTATATGATGAGGTTGCCAGCTCCAAACACAACCTCATATTAGTCACCTCTTACAACACGGAAGAGGGAGAAGCAGACCTATTCTTTGTTTGTCTCATCAGGTACCCTCTGGGAACTGCATGGGGCTTTAAAGTTGTTATTCACAGATTTTCATCATATCCTTTCAGCTCCCCAAGAAGCATAGGCCTTCAACAATCTTATATCAAGTTTTCCTGTACAGTGCCATCAGGTCAAGGTCTTTCCATGTCTTCATGTCTCCAGTTCTTTTTTTCTATGAGTACTTTGTCTCCCTCTACCTCTCTTACCCTGGGGGTTCCAGAACCAGGGCAACCTAATAATGTTATCAACACGTTTCCTCAATGTGTGTCCTAGGACACAATTTCTTCTCATACCACTGGCAGTTGTCTAATTCTTGTCATCAGTTCCACATTAGTTATCTTGTCATACCACTTCAATCCTTCTATTCTATGCAAGCACCCATGTATGAAAGTCTGTAGCTTTTTGGTTGTTGTTTTTGTTTACCCACTGTGAAGACACTTTTATAAAATAATTAAAGCCCGCCCAAAAAAAAAAAATGACCCCATGGCTGTGAAACAAGATCAAGATCTTGCACTGCTTCTAATAGCTATAATGTGAAAATAAAAATAATAATACAGAAAGCCATACATTATTATGTCACTAACTTAGTTTATACTCCAACCATTTCCCAAACCAAGGAATGCCTCGAGGTCCTGGTATTGATGAAAATGGCAGAGCATTATCATATTCCACTTGCGATGAATCAGAGCTTTTGTCAAATGAGCCTGTGACAGCTGTATGTCTGTAATGGACAGTTGTTATGAGTGGCCACGGATGTAATTTTTTTGTTATCTGTTTACTGAATTGTGGTAGCATGATCGGTATCCTAATACTACCTGAAATTTAAAAGAAAAAAAGATTATTTTATAATGCAGTTGGACACAGTGGACTATAATTCACCATATCATGTCTTGATCTTCTGGTGGACAGCTATGAATATCTCCATTACTGTCTGTTTTGAAACCTTCTAGAACATTAAGCAAGATCTTGGTTTTTAATTATCTTTAATTTATGTAATCATTCATCATTAACCTTCAACTTCCCAAGCAGTCCAGGTTTTCAACAAATGTATGTAATGTCCTCTTGTCCTGTGGCGTCTGCTCAAGACCTTTCTATGTCTTCGTTATCCATTTCATATCTGTTCTATTACCGTGGGGATTCATAAAAATGATTGCAATGTAATGCTATGATCAGATTTCCACAATTCATGTCCTATTAATTGCTAGTGTCGTCTCATCTCCTGTTCTACTGGCGCCAGTTTGGTTCTGTTATCAGATTTATTTTATAATTCCACTATTTAGCTCTAGCTTTCTACTTTCTAGCACACATAATGCGGTGCAGTCACATTTTATGCAAATGATGTGTGAAGACCTCGCATAACTAAAAACTCTTCGAGACTAGTTTTCTCAAAAGAAAAAGAAAAGTGGGGTGTGGCGGGGTGCTCAATCTCATAGCACTTAAACTGTCAGTCATTGTAGCGTGTTCTTGCTTTTAACCATTACAATTAAGTAATGTCGTCTTCAAGTTTTATTACATCATTACACACTCAGCCCACCATTTTTAAAATACAAATGTGAATTATGTTAAATTTTTTAGAATTTTTACATTTTTTGGTATTCGAATAATTTCAAATTTATAAAAAGTGACCTTATTTATATTTTACACATTATAATTTTTCAAATTTGTATGAAAAGCAACCAGACTTATCTATTTTTTCAATAAATATCATTAACTCATTGGTTCAATATTGTCTGTGAAATAATAATTTACCACAGGGTGAATCCCCAACCAAAAGGTTTGCTCACATTTTGTTTATTTATGTTGCATCCTGGATTTTGTGCAAAAAGTTTATTTCTTAATAAATTGAAGAATAAATGTGATTATGCATCATTAGGATATCAGTGTCGAGTGGCAGCTTCTCAAAGGACAGTTACTGGGTTCAAATCTAGGAGGTGTCCTGCGCCAGTCTACCTGTAAGTAAATGGGTTCCTGACTTTGCTCTTGAATCAGGGAAAAACAAAGGCAGTGAGGAATGGAACTGGCCACCACACCTCATAAAACTGAAACCTAGTATAGCATAGGCTCTACTACTTCATTCCCATACTGCATCATCTGCTATGGGACTACATTTACCTCATAGGATATTAATGTGTGTGTGTGTGTCAAGAATAGGAAATTGAAGATGAATTATTATAGCTGGTTAGTTGAATTTGTTCCTATCTTCTTTCCTTGCACCTCCCTTTACAGTATTAGAGAAGAGTTCTTCACATGTTGGCATAGAAGGAAACTAAAAGGCAGATAAAGAAGCCAAGAAAGGTAGATCTGATAAAAATCTAATAAATGTAGGGATGAGTAAATCAGAAATTAAGAGCTTAATTAAAGATTTAATAACAGATGAATGGAAAGCAGAGTGGGATAAAAATCTGAAAGGAAGACATGCATATAAGATGTTCAGGGCTCCAACAAGAAAATGTCAGATATCTAGGGAATTGAAAATTCCCAGTAATAAGAAACTTCTCAGACTACAGCTGGGAAAAGGCTATTTCAGAACAGAAGAACCTTACTGTGCAGGATGTCTTCAAGACAATAATATAGAACATTTCTTGTTAAAATGTAAGAGGTATGACCAAATGAGAATACCAATATTGGATCATTTACAGGCATCCAACTTACCTATAAATATAGAGGAGGTGTTGAGAATAGACAGACCTAGGGAACTGCATAATATAGTCAAACAATATTTAACACGAACACATGTTAATATATAGTGGCTGGGAATGTGAAGGTCTGATGCTATTCTTAGAATGCATGTGACTTTAAACAGATGAAAGTCAATTAAATATCTGGTAAAGTCCGTTATATAACTAGAACCACCGGGCCTTTACACCCCTCCACTTTAATATTATTCTTGTTCATAGTTTCTTCTTGATTTTGTTTGTTTGTTAGTTTGGTTTTTTTTTTTTTTGCGTATAGACCTAAGCACAATTGTGATTGTCCCTATTTACAAATGTGATGCCACTTTCTCATGTCGGCAGTTGTTCATATTATTTGGAATTGAAAACTATATATCCTAATTATAACCCATCAGAGGTTGAACTGGATTTTTGTTTATTTTCATAAATTTAAAAAAAAAAAAAAAAAAAAAAAAAAAGAAGAGTTCTGGTATTTTCAGAATTGCCATCATCTCTGAAAACAGATGTATTTTCTGTGATACTTTATCCGCTTACCATTTTCCAGATTGGAATACACATTTCTACGGTTCTACCAATAATTTGTTATCTTCTCCCTTGGACCCATCTGTATACACTGAAACCTCGTATTTTTGTATAGTTGGTCATGTTCTTCGATGTCATCCAAATAAGTCGCCCATGTTGTCAGGGTTAGGATTTCTAAATCTATTTCTGCCAGGTGGTTTTCACTACTGCTAATTGATTTCGTTTGAGCATGCAGGTGTACTAGTTCCTCTATTCACGCCCATCCTGTTGATTATCCACTGGTACTCATGGGAATGACCCAAGTTGTTTGTGATACCTGACAAAAGCTAGATATGCTGGGTGAATCATGTCTAAAATAAATTTGGTCACGTAATTTAGTCTGAGTTCCTTTCTCCGTAGTTCCAAAGTTAGGAATCCTAATGCCAACCCCGGAGCAACCATCGATGTTGATCTGACTGCATCTGTTATTGTACATAATTCTGTGATTATCTTGAATAATTGTGGAAATGATTGTGGAAAATCATGTCAAATTTATGTCTGCGCACAAAACATTCTGCAACACCAAACATCTTGGTAACAATACATTAGGCTACACAAAGTAGGCCTACCCACAGAGTATTCCTATTATTTCAGACATGGACTAGGCCTATATGTTTCATAGATGGAATATATGTTTCCTGAAAACACCTAGGCCTACCTATCGTTAAAAAGTAAGTTGCGACAAAGCAAATTAGTTCATGCTACGGATGAAGATTGTCACGACTACGTTAACACACAAAACTCTGGTCCACCAACTAAAACTTCGTAGTTCAGAACAAAAAAAAAAAAAAAAAATGTAGCAGACTATGTATAGCACATTATGACCGATAATTTTTCTAAACTGTGATATTTAGTACTACTAGAATACATTAACAGATATTGAGATATTTATTATTTTCCTTATTTATTATATATGTTAACATTCATAATAACACTAAAAAGCATGCCTTCAGTAACAAATAGCAAAACGTTATCGTCGCGACTACGAAGCTTACCAACGCTTAGCTTTGTATCACGTGACTTAAGTTGTGTCTATTAATGTCCAATTCGGAGATGACCATTGAATACTGATTTCAAAAAAAAATAAATATACTGCTATCAGTCATTGCAAACTTCTGCAATGTCTTGCTCGCATAGTTTTAATGGCTTTTGCTAGTATCAGGTGATGTAGGATTGTGCATTTCTTATTTGAAAATGGTGCGAATGAAACGTGCCATCGTGCACCCTTTGTTGAAGATAAGTATTTGTTGACTGCTGCATCCGAATTCAGCCCAGACTGTGGAGTCGGCATTGTGGCAGATACATGAAAATTTCCCCTGTGTAGTATACATTCTGCAACGAAACAGATAGTGAACAACGAGCACATTTCGGAGGAGAACAAGCTTATCGCTGGTAATGAACAGGCAGCTATTAAACTATTAAATTCTGTGATAATGGAAGAGTAGGCTAAATAAATTTGGTGACTCATAAAGACAAGACCATAGATTGCAGGTCCGTATATCGTAGACCAGTCAGTGAGTGTTGCAGCGCAAGAATTTAGTTAAGCTAGTAATCTTCAGTTTCCTTACCAGTGTCATAAGAGACAACTAATACAAGGTTGTGCATTGGACTGTCAACCTCATCGCGTAAAACAGATTGGGTTGATGAAGAGCAGTAGGCTGTGTGTTCGATAGGGCCTCAAAATAGAATCAGACACACAGTAAATAAAGGGTAAGGGCAGTGGCGTAGGGGATGTGATGGGGTGTGGGTATCCGCCCTGGGTGACAGCCAGTAGGGGGGTGCCATTGGACCAAGGCCGGTGCTACCATTAGGCCAACTAGGCGGCCGCCTAGGGCGCAGACCTCAGAGGGGTGTAGAGTGTCAGTGTGTTAAGAGACTGAGAAACCAGAATACTTAGCCTTGCCTAGGGCGCAAAATAGTCTGGCACCGGTCCTGCATATGACACTATTATGACAGTACTGCACTGTTGAAATATCTACTTGCAAGCATCATATATTTTTATATATATTTATTTATAAGGAGCAACAAAAGAAGGATCCATCCTAGGTTAGGGTGACCATATGTCCGGATTAGTCGCTTTCTATGCCTAAACTGCGTCAGGCCGGATTTTTTAAAAATGTTGAAATATCCGGCTTTTTCACGATTTACTAAATTATATGAACGATGCCATTTCAAAAATTCCCCGTTTGAATTTCACTTCTGACGACTGAATTTCCTCAGAATCCTGCAAACAATGTATCATCAATCACGCAAGCATTCATGTTGTTAAATTGTTCATCTGGAAAGAATATTTCTCAGAACTCCTGGATGGTGAGCATGGTGAAGCATCAGAAATGATAAACACTAGCACAGAAGAGAAAACCAATGATGGTGAAGATGACATAAAGATGGAAGAACTGAAGGCAGCACTGGAGAAAATCAAGATGGGCAAAGCAGCAGGGCATGATGGTATAACACCAGAAATGGTTAAGTTCATGGGAGCATCAGGCGACCTATTACTCTTAAGGGTTTTACAGGCAGCGTGGTACAACAAGACAATACCAAAGGATTTGGAGATTGCCATCATAACATCAATTTTCAAAAAGGGTGACAATCGACAGTGTGGAAACCATAGAGGCATATCCCTTCTCAGTGTCCCTGGTAAAATCTACTCTAGAATCCTAGAGCAGAGACTCCGACGCCTAGCTGAGCCACAATTGGATGAGGTCCAGTGCGGATTCCGAGCAAACCGAAGTACTCAAGACCTAATCTTCACACTCAGACAGCTGAGTGAAAAGGCCCTTGAGTATAAGAGTGAGATGCATCTTTGTTTCATAGATCTGGAAAAGGCGTTTGACAGGGTTCCCTGGAGCAAACTTTGGGACTGTTTGGCAAGGAAGAATATTCCAGCACCTCTGATTCATGCTATACAGAGCTTCTACAAGTCTTGCAGAAATTATGTGAGGACAGCAAACCATAAGTCGGAAGAGTTCAGGACCACCACTGGTGTAAGACAAGGTGATATCCTATCACCTTACCTCTTCATACTCCTTATGGACGATGTCATCAAGGCATGTAAGGAGAGAACAAGAAAGTATTCAGTGGGGTACTGGAAGATGAGACAGGTCTATATTTCGGAGCTGGCATTTGCTGATGATGTTGCCCTGATTGCTAAATCAGAGGCACATCTTCAATCCAACCTGCAAGTCTGGAAGGAAGAGCTGGAGAAGAGAGGGATGGTCATAAGCAGCTCTAAAACAAAATCCATGGTGATATCACGAGAAGAAAGAAAACATCAGATTAAGCTGGGAGAACAGGTCCTGGAGCAGGTCGACCACTTTAAATACCTCGGAGCTATTATAGACCGAAAGGGAGGCATCAAAGAAGAGTTGGCCACTCAAAAAGCAGCAGCTGGGAGACTTTTTCAGGCCATAAATCGAGGATTCCTCAGCAAGAGAGAGGTTGGTAAGAAAACGAAGATGGCTGTATACCGCTCCACCTATGTCCCAGTCTTGACATACGGATGCGAGTCATGGGCAATGACTACAACCCATAAAAGCCAGATCCAAACCTCAGAAATGAGGTATCTGAGGAAGGTGGTTGAAGTAACAAGAAGAGACATGGTACACAACCAGACGATACGTCAAGGCCTTAAATCCTACCCCCTGCAGACCCAAGTAGAACAGTCCCAATTAAGATGGTTTGGCCATGTCTGCAGAATGGGAGAAGATCGGATACCACGACAAGCATGGGAAACAAAGAGCCAAGGATCCAGACCCCGAGGACGACCCAGAGTCCGCTGGGAGGACAACATTAGACAATCTTTGAAGGATCGAGGACTAGAATGGAACCAGGCCAGGAGGAAGACAGCCGATAGGATAGTCTGGCGCTCTCTCTTCCAAACCTCTACACCTCACGGTAGAAGGGGAACGACTAAGTAAGTAAGTAAGTAAATTGTTCATCAGTAATAGATTATAATCACATTTTAACTTAGTTGTACACATTTTCGCACTATTTGTTGCCACCTGTTATCCAAAAATGCACTTTGAATGATAAAACGGTGTGAGGTTTAGTCATTTAAAACCTCGTCTATTGCAAATTACAAATTGTTTTAACATTAATATCAAATTAAACATTAGGGACCCCAAGATGCAGCAATAGTGAATGCAGTCAGCGACCCATAGCTGTACTGCTTGCATCAGGACCAGCGAACCAGAGCTGGTCAAGACTGCACTCCACCTCCACGTGGTGGTCCTGGAAACAGTCTGCAGCAGTGCAGTCTGGCTGAGCGAGTGTGGATCGAAATGGGAAGGCAAACCCGGTCCCTAAAAAATGCTGTGCTGAAGTCGGATGTGTCGACCGAAAGGTGCAGATATCACAGCTTAGGCGTAAACAGACACAACGCAACCACCGTCCTTTTCAGGGCAAATGAGGAAGAGGAAGAAGAAGAAGAAATTAAACATTAATTAATGATGTTATAGATTTATTACACAAGGCTACTCTAAGTGCCAAATTAAAAAAATAGAATTTCGCTTCATTTTTGTGGGGTGCGCATTCTTCAGCCTAGACACATGGTCTGTTGGTTATATTAGGGCACATGTCCAAATATAAAACCTTGTGGTTTGCATTAAAAAAAAGTTTATTCGCAGATAAATTGAAAAAGAAATTTTTGCCAGAGGTCGGTAAGATTTAGAAGCAGAATGTCTCGTGTGCACAGGTGGCATATTTGTGTCAGTAGCAAATAAAGTTGCTGCTGATTAAAAAAGAAGAAAAAAAAATACACACAAACCAACACATACACATGAAAACATGAATACCACAAGAACGCACTTGTCTGAAATTTCGCAATTAAAACTGACATTTACAAAAGAAACAAGCACAAAATTGAAAAAATAACTGCTACAGAAGGCCCTTTTGCTTCTCATACTGTGAAACATTACAATAATTTGAAATCAGTGGACTGTACTTAAAACGTTATGCATCATTCAGAAAGTGCCCACAAATTTGTATGCACCAGAACCAGAACAACCGTTAGTATTATTTATGTGACAATGTTTCTGTGTGTATTTGAAAAGTAATGAAGCGTTTTTAAAGACGATTTTTATCATCTTAATATATCAATAGACACAAAATCAAGGTGATTTGATGAAATTATTGTTTGATGTGTAATAAATAAGCTTCACTGTCATTTATTATTTAAAATAAATATGTCCTACTTTTTCATTATAATGTCCTACCAAATACTTTAAGTAAGCTTCTGGGTAAGGAATCCTAATCCTAAATCCTATTCTTATTAATTCTAAGCCTTACAACATGTGGGTGACTTATTTGGAAGAACATGTCCCGCTGTTTTTCATTTCAGCCAAAACAGATTGTTGTAGACTCCACCACTGCAAAAGAACAGGAAGTGCTTTGCTGCAGGCTTCTTAAAAGGAGTCCTACTGTGGTAATGGCCTTGTGCTTAAAGAAAAAAAGTAATATTTAGACCAGTTGAATCACAAAATATGTCTACAGCAAGTATGCATGAAGTGCTTAGAAGTTTACAAGAAGGACCATACTGCAGAGAGACTACTGTTGCACATGAGATATGGGGCAGTTTATTGACACACAATCCTTTTTTTTTTTTTTTTTGAAATATACTTTGGAATTTGTAATTGAATAAAGTTTTGGTTGAATCACAGTTCATTGTGTGGTTGACCGTATAGGATTAGGGTTAAGGTTAGTGTTAGCGGCTATATCTCTGTCTAACTCCTAAATCCTATTGCTAAATCCCTAACCATATTCTCTTTAAATAAATGCATTATTCTTCTTCTTCGATCCTTAACCACCGACCGTCAAAGCAGACAGTGGCCATCACGCCTAGTGGCGTCTTGTAGGGCAACAACAAATTGATTCCACTTTGCACGGTCGGTGGCCATCCTTCGTACAGTGCCCCAACTCTGGTTCATTCTTTGCATCTCAGCCTCCACAGTCCTCCGCCAAGTTGTTTTTTGGTCGGCCTCTCTTTCGCTTTCCTTCAGGGGTCCAAAGCATAGCTGTTCTTGTGATGGCATCGGGGTCTCTTCTGAGGACATGACCAACCCAGCTCCAGCGTCTGCCAGCTATGATGGTGTGCATGTCCTCTTGCTTGCTACGAGTAAGCAGATCTTGGTTGGTGATGGTATTCGGCCAAAAGATGCGGTGAATTTTTCTTAGGCATGTTGTGTGAAAAGAGGACAATTTCGACATTTCCTTCTCTGTGACTCTCCAGCATTCCGCACCATAGAGAAGCACAGAAAGCACACAACTCTGGTATAATCTTAATTTTGTGCTTGTGCTGTATTGGGAGGACTTCCAGATGTTATTTAGGCTAAAGAAGGCTGTTCTTGCCTTATTCATTCTGATGTTGATGTCTTTGCCTGCCCCACCGTCTGGTGTTACTATGCTTCATAAGTATGTGAAGGTATCTGTCTGTACCAATTGCTGATTCCTTACTGATATGGGCTCAGGGTTGCTCACATTGAGCGTCATGACCTCTGACTTCTTTAAATTGATGTTCAAGCCCACCTGCTGGCTAAATTTATTAAGTCTATCCATTTTTTCCTGGATGTGTTGATGTGAATGTGCCAGCAGTGCAATGTCATCTGCATATTCCAGATCTTCCAATGTAGAAAATGTAGTCCATCTTATTCCTCTTGGACTGCCCTCTGTTGTCTGGCGCATCACCCAGTCTATGACTGTTAAAAAAAGAGTGGTTGATAAGGGGCATCCCTGTCGTACTCCTGTCTTCACCTCGAAGGTTAGGTTGCTCTGCCCAACACTACACGTAAAGTTGGCATAGAGGCTTTTTATGATTGTCACTATGCAGCTTGGAATTCCATAAGCCCTCAGTATTTTCCATAAACTGTCCCTATGTATGCTGTCAAAAGCCTTTTCAAAATCAACAAAATTTATGTAAAGCTGTCTTTGCCATTCTGAGCACTGCTCTATAATGTTCCTGAGAGTGAATATATGGTCTACACATCTTCTGTTCTTTCTAAATCCTGCTTGTTCTTTCCTCAGTTTGTAGTCTACTGCCTTTGAAATTCTCTGTATAATTATCCTGCCTAGTATTTTGCTGGGAACTGAGAGAAGAGTGATTCCTCTCCAATTATTGCAGTCTGCAAGATCTCCCTTTTTGGGCAATTTGACAATTATTCCTTTGTTCCACTCTGATGGTGTTGTCCCCGTTTTCCACACTTGTGCAAATAGTGGTTCTAATAGTTCTGCTGCTAGCTCAGGGTCTGTCTTAAATAGCTCTGCATTTAAGTTATCATGGCCCGGAGCTTTACCGTTCTTTAACCCTTTGATTGCTGTGATGATTTTTTCTTTTCGTGGAATGTCTGTATTTACATCTAGATCGTTTTCAGCCTCAGGAACATTCAATTGTGTCTCTGGTATTTCCTTGTTCAGAGTTTCTCTGAAGTGCTCTGCCCATCTTGTTTCCTGTCCCTCTGCTGTCTTGATGAGATTTCCTTGCTTATCTCTTACTAATGTAATATTGTTTGCACCTTGTTTTCCGCTGATGAATTTAGTTATTTTGTATACTGTGCTTTGTTCATTTCTCAGTGCTGCCTCTTCTGCCTGTTTTGCAAGATCGTCTAGGAAATTCCTTTTGTTGGCTCGGGTTTGGCGTTTAACTTCCCTGTCCAGCTGGCTGTACTGTTCGCTATATAGTTGCTTTAACCTGGGGGACTTCGCTTCTGTTTTCTTTCTTTTCATTTCCTTTCTCATCTTTATGGTGTTTAGTGTTTCTGGTGTTATCCAGTCTTGCTTCTTCCTTTCCTGGAATCCTAAGCATGATTTGCTACTTTCCTTATATACTGTTGAAATGGTGTTGAAATTCTGGTCTATATCATCAGTCAATGTCTTTTCCTGGCTTTTGGCAAATTGATATCGTTTCTTAATGTCGGCCGCAAAAGCTTTTCTGGTAAGGGGGTCCTTCAATTTGCTGATGTCAAACCTTTTCTGTGTAGTTACAGTTGGTCCAGCCCTTCTTAGTTTCACTTTCAGTTTTGCTACTACTAAATGGTGATCACTTCCCACATCTGCACCTCTTCTTACCTTCACATCTTGTAATGCATGTCTCCATCTACCGTTAACCATGATGTGGTCTATCTGGTTTCTGTCCCGACCATTTGGTGATTCCCATGTTAACTTGTGAATTTCTTTATGTGGGAAAAGTGTTCCTCCAATGACTAGGTTGTTAATGCTACAGAAACTTATTAGCTTATCCCCATTTTCGTTTGCTGTTCCGCTGCCGCATTTCCCCATTGTTCTTTCATTATATGTATTGTGTGTACCAACTTTCGCATTGAGGTCTCCCATTACTATAACAAGATCATATCTAGGTGTGTCTTCCATTTCTTTCTGCAGTTGTTGATAGAATTCATCCTTGACCTCCTCATCGCTATCATTCGTTGGTGCGTAGCATTGTATTATTGTAGTGTTGGTGAATCTCCCTCTCAATCTCAATCGTATCAGTCTGTTGTTGATGGGTTTCCATTCCAGTAATGTCCTTTCTATCCCTTTCTGTAGAATAATGGCTACGCCTTCACTGTGCTGTCCATCCTCTCTTCCAGAGTAAAGTACTGTTTCTCCTGTTGCTGTTTTAACTTTTCCTGCCCCTGTCCATCTGCTCTCACTTATCCCCAGGATGTGTAACCTATAGTTTCTCATTTCTGCCGTGACCTGTCTTAGTTTACCTGTCTCGTACATTGTCCTGACATTCCAAAATCCTATTCTTGTATCCTGTTTTGCGGTCAGGACATCCGTTTTCATGTCAGTGGCTTCCTTTCGGCTTTCACCACTGACAGTCATACGAGCCACAGACTCCGAATGTCCATCCCGCAGCAAAGTTTGTTCATTTGATGTTGTTTCCGTAACTTCATTATTTTTTTTACATAGACAGGGGTGTCAGCCCTATGCTAAAACCCCCAACCTGGAGGACCAAGGTACCAGCTTTTGTCTGACCCCTACCCACACAGACCAGTCCAGCTTGGTTGAACCTACCAGGAGTAAAACTCCCACTGGCATAGCTCTGGGGATTGTCAGGGTACGCAAGCTGCCATACCGCTACAAGGTATAGGTACCATTGATGGCAGAAATGCATTATAGCACTCCTAATTCACTACACTACCACTAACCTCAATCCTAACCCTGTTTGCAGCAAGATGGCTGACCACACAGTAAATTGTAATTCAAACATTTTTTATTACATTCATTTTTTTTCAGTGGCACTGTACTATTATAAGTAGACAGAATGGCATACAGAAATGTAAAGCCAGCGTCTGTACAAGGTTTTGATGCTGCAAATAAGAATGACAAGATGCAGTCTAGCACATTAAAGGTATGAATTTAACAGAAGCATTTAATTATCATCATCATTGCTGTTCAGCTACTCAAAGAGCATAGGCTTTCAACAAACTCGTGCCGAGTCCTTCTGTCCAATGCCATCAGTTCCAGTTCTTTCCATGTCTTTCTTATCACTTTCATTTATGCTTCCTGTTCTCTTCTGCGTTTATTTTTCAGTCTCCCTCTGCCTCTTATACTGGGGATTCCAGAACAAAGACTGCCTTACAGTGATATCAGCAGGGTTTTCTCAGTGTGTGTCCTATTCATCACCAGGATCTGTTTCTCATCTCTTATTCCACTAGGAGTTGTCTTGTTCTTGTCATCAGTTCCATATTGGTAATCTTGCCATACCATTTCAGTCAGAAGTATTTCAGTGTGCACCAGTTATCCTGTTGCCAGTTGTAACTTGATTGTTCCCAGTTCATTTGATCTATTTCCCTAATTTATAGCTGTTAGTTAGCAAGCACAAATTTTCATTTACATGCCATGAATTGTCCAAAGACTAGAATGGAACAAAGCCAGGAGGAAGACAGCCGATAGAATAGTATGGAGCTCTATCTTACAAACCTCTACACCTCACAGTGGAAGAGGAACGACTAAGTAAGTAAGAATTGTCCAAAGCCGAGCCAGTGAGGTTTGAATTTTTGTGTGACATGGCACTTTGTTGCATCAGTGTGGGCTAGAGTTCATATCATCATCATCACCTTTCAGCTCCTTGATGAGCCTTCAGCAAACTTTTACCAAGTCTTCCTGCCCTGTGCCATCAGCTCAAGGTATTTCCATGTCTTCATGCCTGTCTCCATTTCTCTTCTCCAAATGTTCCTTGGTCTCCCCCTACCTCTCTTGCCCTGGGGATTCCACAAAGACTGCCTGGTAATGCTATCAGCAGGTTTCCTCATTGTATGTCCTAACCATCTCTGTGTCTTTTTCTCATCTTTGGTTCACAGGCACTTATCTGGTTCTTGTCATCAGTTCCACACTAGTGATCTTGTCATATCATTTCAATCTTAAACCAGCACTCTAAGAGCACATGCATCTTTGCCCGCCTCACAACACAATTTGGGGAAACTCCAAAGTCACAATGAAGGCCAAAGCTGCAGTATATAATGCCTGTATCACCAGTATGCTTTTATATGGCAGCTAGACATGGGCAACCTATGCTAAGCTAGAAAGAAGGCTCAATACCTTCCATCTACAGTGTCTAAACCACGTCCTTGGTATTTCATGGAAGGACAAAGGGACAAATGTTGAGGTGCTGTCACATGCTGGCCTTCAAAGCATATATACACTGCTTAGACAGCGCAGACTATGCTGGCTTTGTCATGTCCGCCACATTGAAAAAGGTCGCATCACTAAAGATATCTTCTACAGACAACTGGCAAAAGAGCAGTTGAGCGACCACAGCTGAGGTTCAAAGATGTGTGCAAGAGAGACATGAAAGTACTGAACATAAATCCAGCAACCTGGAAGGATGAAGCTGCTGATTGCACCCTACATCGCCACTTCAAATTGGGCGAAAAGAAGCTCTCACAACAAGCAGAAGAGAAAAGAACACGCCGAAAAGAACACTAGGAAAAAAAAGCAGCTGAGTGCTATCACCTCAAGTATGCATTCCTGTAGTCGTTCATGACTGAAGGGGCTGCTGCTACTACTCAGAGCACATAAAAGTGCTTTGATGCAGGCTTCCCACATGGGGGCCAGCTGCAGGAATGATAACATGCTGCTCCTTATAGAGCAAAGAGAGATAGGATACTTTCACAATTGAAATATGCCATCAGCTCGCTGTATCATTTTATGAAAGCATATATTATTATTCTTAATGCTGTGTAGCGACAACCCAGCCCAGATTGGAGCAAAGCTGACCTTTTGAGACTACTAAGCTATTTTGAGGGTGAGCTTCAAGCAAGGGATATTACAATTGCAGCGCTGAAGGTAAATTGAGTTTAACTATGTATTAGGTCGTGCAACATTACATTCTGAACACACACACACACACACACACAAAATGTAAGAGTTAACTGCTTAAGAAATATCGGATGTTCAAAATGTGGTATAAAATATAATGTTTTTAACATTTTCAGTGCCATGAGTTTTTGACCTACATCCTTCCACATCAATTTTCTGTCTGCCTGCTAAAATAGGGTTGCTTTGTATAAAAATCATTAATAATTATTATTATAATAATCACTGCCACACTAGAAGGCACTAAAATTTTAGTACGGTGCTGTTAAAGAATTTCTTCTTCGTTCACCCTCAGATGTCAACTTGAATACGTTCAAAGAAAGCAGTGGTCAGCTTGAGGCTGTTGATATCTCCGTAGAGTTTTTCCCAGGAATGATACTGGTGATGGCCATATGCACTTTCCATGTTCCTCATATGTTGGTTATTTATCGATGCCACAGTTACACTCATCAGTATTTCCTAATCTTTAATTTGTTGAATAAATGGTATCCCAATCTGTTGTGACCAGTGCGAAGTCTGAAGATTACCACTTGTTCACTTCTGCTGAGCTGATAATGGCAATAATATTTTGGTGGCCTGGATGCTCTGCTTCCCACATTCTCCTGTATCTGCGCTCGATAAAACTCTTGGCCTCTTTATAAGTTATGTTTGTGCCAAGTTGAGGTAGCTTTCCCCCTTCCTTTGCCAATCTGTCAGCCTCTTCATTTCATGTATGTTGCATAAGAAGGGATCCACTGTATCACAACCTTTTTAAATTGATGACATAGTTTGTGAAGTGTTACTCTTCGGCCATCCAGGTCGACATTATTTTGATTCTTCAGAGTTGCATTTACTGACAGCGCATCTGAGAAGATAGCTACTTGTCTCTCTGAGCTTTCTTCTGTTGTTAGGACTTCTGCTGCAGTTTTTAAGGCCTCCATCTCTGCTCTGAAGTTACTTGAGAATGTTCCAGTTGCGGCTGACAGCTTCTTTTTGTGTACCATTGCTTAAGCTCAGAAAGATTCCTCCACCCCCATCTTCTGTTGCATTTGTTACTGATCCATCTTTGTATGCATGGATCCAGATGTTTCTTAGGTAATGTTTCTCTATGTATTTCGTGCTATAGAATTTGAATTGTTAGACCAATGAAATGGTTTGGATGAAATTTTCATGGGTATATATGTAACTTTCCTGCATTACAAGATTACACTTGAAGAAACACCTACAAGATTTAGAATCCTACATATACAGTGCAGTCCGGATAAGCAGAACTCGCTTAAGCCAAATTTTGGCTAAGTTGAAGCAATTTTGCAGGTCCTGGCCAGAAGTCTTCTTTGGTAGATAAACAGAATTTAGGATAAGCCGAAGTATTTTAGATTACCCCAGTGACTTCCGCTTATCGGGACTGCACTGTACGTTGATACATTGGCAGCAACATAGACACTGTTGAAGGCGCAAAGACATAAAAATAATACAGAAGGCCAGAGGAGCTTTGATTCCACAGAGAAATATATGGAGATCAAAGGAAAATCCAACACAAAAACCAGAATCTTCAGTTTAGATGTCAAGTCGATCCTATTGTATGGCTCCGAAGCATGGAGAACAACAAAAACAACAATAAAAAAAAAGTTACAGACTTTCATAAATGGGTGCTTATGTGGAATAGAAGGATTGTTGTATTATGACAAAATCACTAATGTGGAACTAATGAAAAAAAACCAGACAAGTTCCAGTGGATCAAGAGATGAGGAGAAGATGCTGGCGATGGATGGGACACACATTGAGGAAGCCTGTTGATAGCATTACAAGAATCTTTTTTTTCTGGAATTTCCAGGATAGAGGGAGACTAAAGAACTCAAGAAGAAGAGAACTGGAGATAGTCATGAAGTGGATGAAGAAGTTACGGAAAGACCTTGAGCTGATGACATAGTACATGAAGACTTGGCATAAGTTTGTTGAAGGCCTATGCTCCTTGGGGAGCTGACAGGTGATGATGATGTAGGTAACCTAATGGAAAAAATACAGCATTTTGAATGGAAAAAATGGACCACGAACTAACTTGCAAATTATTTACTGCATCTATAAAAAGCTGTAAAGGATGTGGTTCAGTGCATTAATGACCATACAGAATCACGTAAAATGCAGATTTTAAACATTGCAGTAATTTCTTTATTGTACAACTCTCAGACGTCAACTTGAATATGTTCACAGAAAGCAATGGTCAGCTTGAGGCTATTTCTATCTAGATAGAGTTCCAGATACGGTACTGGTGACAGCCATATGTGCTTTCTTTATTCCTCATATGTCAGGCATCTTTGAAGCAGGTGTTCAGCAGTCATTTTATCAGTGCCACAGTTACACTCATCTGTAGTTCCTATCATTAGCTTGTTGAATAGGTGGTATCCAAATCTGTTGTGGCCTGTGTGAAGTCTGAAAATTACCACTAGTTTTCTTCTGCTGAGCTGATAATATGCATCATTTTATGTCAAATAATTTCATTCCATTCATTTATTTCTGTTAACTCCCTGTGGAGCATAGGCCTTCAAAAAGTTAACACCAAGCCTTCTTATCCTGTGCCAGATTGTCAGATTCTGTCCTTGTTTTCTTCATCCCTTTTTTGAATCAGTTTGCAATGGCCCTCTTATGTTTTTCAGTCTTTCTCTATTTCTCTGACCCTGTGAGGAATGGACTGCCTTGTAATGCTTTTCTTGTTCATCATACATCAAGTTTTTCATTCTAAATTTTATAGGTCTAACTTTTAAAAAAAAAATTTCAACTTCTCTACTTTTTTTTTTCGTCACCTCTCATCTCATTCACTCATTCACTCTGTTTTTATAATTTTATCTTTACTGTTGTATTTTTTAATATATTTTTTTCCACTCTTTTGTGCCTTATTTTACCCCCATTTTCCCCCAATCTTTATGACCAAACCACTTAAAAACTACAATGTTCATGGCTAATTGATTACATCATTTCAGGCTGAAAAGGCAAAGCAGTTACTTTATCAGGCAAAATATGGAAGGTTTGGCCTGGGAGATCCATTTATTGCATTGCAACGAGATGCAGAGGGTAAAAATGACTCGGGCTTTGATGAAGCAGCCATTAAAAGCATGTATGACAATCAATTGGCCCAGCTAGAGAACTTGATAGCTACCCAGAGGAAGGCACAGTTAAAAATGAGGGAACAGCTGGGAAACTCTGAAAAGAGATTCCACAAGGTTTGAAAGCTTTTGAACTATTAAAAAGTCTGACAACTTTTAAAGCTGATTGAATTTAGTATAGAAGGTATTATAATATACTTTGAATATGAGAAAGTTGACATGGTAGTAACGGAGCTAAAATTTGGCTGAAACTAAATTCTTGTTTTTGTATATTGTATTTTATAGTTTGGAATGTTCAGTATTATATTAAGAGTGTGTCAGCAATCTTTCTTGGGATTATTGTAGGACTTGAACAAGTAGTCTTAAAAAAAAAAGGTGAATGTAGTCCCATTGCAGATACTGCTGTAAGGGAGAAGGGAGTGAAGTGTTAGAGACTTCGCTATACTATGTCCATTTTCCAGAGGTGGAGTGACCAGTTCCCTGCCTTTGCCTTCCCTAACTCAAGAGCTGTCAGGTACCCATTCACAGCTGGGTAAGTTCTACAAAGTAGTGCATTTTATTATAGGAATGAGTGGCAGAGTGTTTAGAGCACTTGCTTCTTGGGGCAGAGTTGCTGAGTTCTTTAGGAGCATAGGTGTTACGTGCAGTCTTTGATATCTTACAATATTATACATAGGTAATTTTTTGTGCTTAAGGGAAAGTCATTATTGAGTTACTTCCCTTGAAAGTTGTGCCATCTCTTCGATCAAACTCCGCGGATAAATCCATTTTACTGCGATTTATTCGTTGTTTGGGTAATAATAGATTGTTCTTGCTTCAGAATATCTATGGCCTGAATTTATGTGTATTGTTTGTCTGAGTAGGACGAGTCTGTCTTATATCTGTATATCTTTACATATCTAAGTCGAACTATATGTTCTGTTGTCTCTAGAGAGGTCAAAGGCTATTCGGCGGATGTGTCGCTAGAGTGTGGTGTGATTTGGCTTCGTCCTGATAGGGACTGTGTGTTTCCTATGTCGGCCTGTCGCCGGGAAAAAGTGATCTCAGTATTTGTGGGGAAAGTGATAGTCGTCTAGACCTATCGTGTATGCTTTACCCCAGTGTTTATTCATATTGCCAAGGAATGGCAGTTCCATATTTCCTCTACCAAGGTAATCAAAGACACTCTTATGAACTCTCGATCGAAGCCACCATTTTCGATAGTTACGATTTGAATGTCTAAGAGAATATATTTGACTCGATGAAAACGACTTCGATTCCTAGCAGCACTATATTCTGTAGAATGCAGTCAATTGTTCATGATCAAATCTACAGAGCAATGCAATGTTTTATGAATGACTAACTTTAGGACAGATTCATTATCTGCATCCAAACGTGAGTGACAGTTCACGAGTGAAGCCATCTTGGAACCAAAACATGTAGCGACTTTCAAGAAGAGAAAGGGGATGCCCGTATTATCGCTTGTTTAGTCCAGAGATCACTGCTACACATGAGAGCCCGTTATTAGCGGTTCAATATTATTATATGAAAAAAATATGTGCTGAACATTATGTGGGAGAATCGTCGCTAAACGAGATTAGGTTTAGAAGCCATCTGAAATATTGTTTATAAGCTGACGTGCTCAGTCAGTGAAGTCAGATGATTTATATGTATGGGCGATGCTGAGGGCTTGGCTACTGACAGTCCATTATAATATTAATCTACATGAGTGCCCATGTAACATAACATTGCAGGACCATTTATCCACTGTACTATGATGTATTATGCCAACCTGTGATTTATCACTATCTGTGCTGTCGAGTGTGTACGTCCAATTAAACTTTAGAAAAGGTACACAGTCGTTGGTGTCGATGACTTCCAGTCATACATGAGTGTGAGAAAAGAACATTTGTCAACAACACGAACCCTTATCATCATTCGCACATTGTACACTCAATCCATGTCTACACACCACTGCGTAGGTCAAGTTGACATTCCATACACTACAGTGGAGCAAACAACACCATAGAGATCTTATCAACTGATGATGATGATGATGTCTGCTTCCATCCACTTATATCTATCTTTTGTTGGATATCATTAACGGGAATAAAAATCCAACATTATCAACTAGATTAACTCTTAGATATCATTTGTAGTATTCTGTAAT
Source organism: Oreohelix idahoensis (assembly GCA_024509875.1). Taxonomy (NCBI): domain Eukaryota; kingdom Metazoa; phylum Mollusca; class Gastropoda; order Stylommatophora; family Oreohelicidae; genus Oreohelix; species Oreohelix idahoensis. Next base: position 44,223 of record JAMPIV010000563.1, on the reverse strand, counting down.
TGCCTAGATGGTAGTGCATCCTCCTAAATTAATTCAGGTTGTGTAACCAGAACTGGAAGAGGAAAAACAGAGCATGCTCAAGACACAGCTCAAGGAGATGATGTGACTTACATGCTGGAGAAGGAGAGAGAAAGACTGAAGGCAGAGGTAAGCTAGTTCACATGTTGACAGCATTCGTCATATTTTGAGAACCATGTTCAGAGTGCAGTTTCTTGTGTGCCCATCATACAAAAAAATAGTCCTCAATTATAATTCTCTATCAGTTAACATAAAATGTACTAGGTCCTATCTTTATGAAATTCGCACAAGCACAATACAAAAATTTTTAATTCCTTTAAAACTCTCTTAGTATATTGTGCTTCAAAAACGAGCTTGATTCCAGAGAGAACTTTTTTACTGACATAGACATGCCTTTTACTGATTTTGCATTATATAATTTTATTTATATATGATAACAAATAAGTGTTATATATCAATGACGTGGAGAAATCAAACATCTATGAGCATGCACTAAACTTAATTCGTTAAGTCTGGCTGTTTAAACACGCATTGCACACGAAATTCAGATCTTAATATGCAGTGCAGAAAACAATCATGCTACCGCCCCTTTCCCACCTGGCGCGCCCTCTTTAGGTATGACCAGACACATCTTGTCAAAACGTAGGATACTAATCGACTTATCGTCAGGTCTCTAACCAAATAGGCTACCGGTTTGGATATTAAGAAGTTTAAGTACAAGGAAAAACTCCCCCTTCGCTTTAAATATTATTTACATTTTGCCTTTTGTTATGTTGCGTACCTTAACCACCATTAATTTCTAACTGAACCATTTCATTTTCCAGTATATATCACTGTTTCTTTTATCATGTTTGACAAGCAAGGTTTGGTATATTTTACATCATTAATTTAGTTCCATCAGGTGCTAGGGATGTTCATTACTTATTATTTCCGACTTTTTCAGTCCCTTTGCAATCTTGACCTGGTAGTGATCTCCAGTAAATAAAAATATGTAAAGTTATGCCTGACTTGAACTCTTTATAACCCTTGACATATTAGAGGTAGTAGCAGTTTTCATCTGATGCAGTGGTTGCAAAATATTTACATTCTGTTTTTGATTTTGAGGAGAAAAATACAGACAGCAATATTAATTATGATATTAGTGATGAAATTGTTGACATCAGTAGTCATGAGAATGTAGCTTTCTCTGTTTCATTGTAGTACTTGTCCGCTCCCTGCGGTTCATAGATCTTCAACAAATTCACTCAAAATATTCATGGTCTATGCCAGCGGTTCTCAACCTGTGTGCCGCGGCGCCCTGGGGCGCCTTGACTGACGGTCAGGTGCGCCTTGACTGACAGTCAGGTGCGCCGTGGGTGGGCGTGAATTTTTTTCGTATTTAGCTGTAAAGAAAACACAGAGCTGTGGGAAATTTCATTTTTGGTGTTTGTCAACCTGCGTGACCCTGGAGAAATTTCACTTTTGATATTGGCCAGCCTTTGAAGTCCCGATCCCCCGACCCACCTATCAACTTTCCGCGCATTCTCCTCGCGCGACCATGGTAGGTAGCACGGTGATTTTCTGTTTTCAAACGTTTTTGATTTTGTTGTGAGTTTGGTATAAACTATGGAAAGATTTTTTAAATTTGGCACGTGTTAGTAAAAAGCGAGAACTTGTTGAGGATGACAAGGAAAGTGGTAATGAGGAAAGAAAACGTAAATATAGAAAATATGACGAATGTTATATAGATTTTGGCTTCACGTGCACTCTTGTGAACAATGAAGAGCGTCCACAGTGTGTTTTGTGTTTCAAAGTACTCTCTGTCGAATGTATGCTGCCTAGCAAATTGAAGCGCCATTTAGAAAGTGTTCATAAGAATGACGTGGGCAAACCAAGAAAATATTTCTCAAGAAAGCTTAGTCAAATGAAAGAACAAAAATCAGACAATGAAATTGATTTTAGTGCAGATAATAGCCCCTTCAGTCATAACTGACTATGGGAATGCGCCCCTGAGGTGACAGCCCTCAGCTGCTTATTTTCCTGGTGTTCCTTTCGACGTTTTCTCCTCACCTCTGCTTCTTGTGTGAGCCTCTCTTCGCCCAATCTGAGGTGGCGCCGTAAATAGCATCGCCACTTAGTGCGATCGGCAGCTTCATCCTCCCATGTTGCTGGATCCATGTCCAGTGCCCTCATATCTCTTGCACACATCTTTGAACCTCAGCTGTGGTCGCCCAACTGTTCTCTTGCCATCTGCTAATTGTTCGTAGAAGATATCTTTTGGGATGCGACCATCTTCCATGCGGCGAACATGGCCAAGCCAGCGAAGTCTGCGCTGTCTAAGAAGCGTATACATACTTTGAAGGCCAGCACGTGACAACACCTCGACATTTGTCACTTTATCTTTCCACGAGATGCCGAGGATGCGGCGTAGACACCGCAAATGGAAGGTATTGAGCCTTCTTTCTTGCTTAGCATAGGTCATCCAGGTCTCGCTGCCATATAGGAGTGTGCTGGTGACGCAGGCATTATATACCGCAGCTTTGGTCTTCATTGTGAGTTTAGAGTTTCCCCAAACACGCGATGTGAGGCGGGCAAAGGTAGCTGCAGCTTTGCCAATGCGGCTGTTGATTTCTGTATCCAGTGAGAGTTTGTCATTGATGGTAGACCCTAGGTATGTGAAGTGGTGCACCACTGCCAATTCATAGTTATCGATAGTGATAACTGGTGCCGCACCCACATCCTGACTCAGCACATTCGTTTTCTTTAGACTTATTGTGAGGCCAAAGTCCTTGCATGCTTTAGTGAAGCAATTCATCATTGTTTTTTATTTCTGTATTTGCCACTGTGGCATAACCACAGAATCATCATGGTATTTGTATTAACATTTCTGAGCTGATGAATAGTGTTGTCATAATGACCAATGATCTGTATCTAGCTTCCATAGTTGAGAATTCGCTGTAGCACTGCAGTGGGGTTAAAACAAAAATAGACAATATAAGCATTACGAGGGTCAAGGACAAATACATTGCTGATGTTATGACCACTAGGTCTTCATCAGGGACAACCGAAAAAAATTATGAAAAGGAAGTGAGAGCTATACATTTTAAAAGTTAATGAAGATTGTAAGTAAAAAGTGGTAAGTGGAAAATGTAGTCGCTAGTAAATCAATTTATGGCAGCTGTTGTCATGCTGGAAAGTCCCAGTGAGAATTACCGCCAAAATGTAAATAGAAATGAGGAATGTGGCAAATATGAAACTCACGGCGCAGGTGTGGTGAAAGGAGGCAGACGGCGAAAAAATAATAAATATGGAAGTTAAAAGAAAATTAACAGTGACCATTCTCCTCACTTTCCTTTTTGCTCTGTATGGAGCATAGAGCCACTACTGTAGCTTCCCCTCCCCCCCCCCCCCCCAATCCCATATGTGCAACCTCATATTAGTCACCTTGTTCGACATGCATAAGAAAATTAACAATGAGCTTGTAAGAAGTGAATAACTATGAGCAGAAAGATATTGCCTTGTTTTATTAACTGTAAAAAGACTTGTTTTCTTCTTTAAGTTTCAGTGTAATTAGTCAGCATGGGTAATAGCAGTTTCTCTTTTTAAAAAAAAAGATGTTTTGACTAAAACTTACTGCACTTTTTTTTTCTGGACAGTTCCTACAGAGTGCTGAATAGTGGCTGCCCCATAATCAAAGGTTGAATGCCATATAGAATATATTCATGTAGTAAAGATATTATTAATGTTTCATCACAGGTCACATTTCTTCTTCTTTGATCCTTAACTGCCGACCGACAAAGCAGTCAGTGGCCATCACGCCTTGTGGCGTCTTGTAGAGCAACAACAAATTGATTCCACTTTGCTCGGTCGGCGGCCATCCTTCGTACAGTGCCCCAACTCTGGTTCATTCTTTGCATCTCAGCCTCCACAGTCCTCCGCCAAGTTGTTTTTGGTCAGCCTCTCTTTCGTTTTCCTTCAGGGGTCCATAGCATAGCTGTTCTTGTGATGGCATCGGGGTCTCTTCTGAGGACATGGCCAACCCAGCTCCAGCGTCTGCCAGCTATGATGGTGTGCATGTCCTCTTGCTTGCTTCGAGTAAGCAGATCTTGGTTGGTGATGGTATTCGGCCAAAAGATTCGGTGAATTTTTCTTAGGCATGTTGTGTGAAAAGAGGACAATTTCGACATTTCCTTCTCTGTAACTCTCCAGCATTCCGCACCATAGAGAAGCACAGAAAGCACGCAGCTCTGATATAATTTTAATTTTGTGCTTGTGCTGTACTGAGAGGACTTCCAGATGTTGTTTAGACTAAAAAAGGCTGTTCTTGCTTTGTTCATTCTGTTGTTGATGTCTTTGCTTGCTCCGTCGTCTGGTGTTACTATGCATCCTAGATATGTGAAAGTGTCTGTCTGTTCCAGTTGCTGATTCCTTGCTGATATGGGCCCAGGGTTGCTCACATTGAGCGTCATGACCTCTGACTTCTTTAGATTGATGTTCAAGCCCACCTGCTGGCTATACTTATTAAGTCTCTCCGTTTTTTCCTGGATGTGTTGATGTGAATGTGCTAGTAGTGCAATGTCATCTGCATATTCCAGATCTTCCAATGTAGAAAAAGTAGTCCATCTTATTCCTCTTGGACTGTCCTCTGTTGTTTGGCGCATCACCCAGTCTATGACTGTTAAAAATAGAGTGGTTGATAAGAGGCATCCCTGTCGTACTCCTGTCTTCACCTCAAAGGTTATGTTGCTCTGCCCAACGCTACACATAAAGTTGGCATAGAGGCTTTTTATGATTGACACTATGTAGCTTGGAATTCCATAAGCCCTCAGTATTTTCCATAAACTGTCCCTATGTATACTGTCAACAGCCTTTTCAAAATTAATGTACAGCTGTGTTTGCCATTCTGAGCACTGCTCTATTATGTTCCTGAGGGTAAATATATGATCTACACATCTTCTGTTCTTTCTAAATCCCGCTTATTCTTTCCACAGTTTGTGGTCTACTGCTTTTGAAATTCTCTGTGTAATTATCCTGCCCAGTATTTTGCTGGAAACAGAGAAGGGTGATTCCTCTCCAGTTATTGCAGTCTGCAAGATCTCCCTTCTTGGGCAATTTGACAATTATTCCTTTGTTCCACTCCGTTGGTGTTGCCCCTGTTTTCCAGACTTGTGCAAATAGTGGTTCTAATAGTTCTGCTGCTAGCTCAGGGTCTGTCTTGAATAGCTCTGCATTTAAGTTATCATGCCCAGGAGCTTTTCCATTCTTTAACCCTTTGATTGCTGTGATGATTTCTTCTTTTCGTGGAATGTCTGTATTAACATCTAGATCATTTTCAGCCTCAGGAACATTTAATTGTGTCTCTGGCGGTTCCTTGTTCAAAGTTTCTCTGAAATGCTCTGCCCATCTTGTTTCCTGTCCCTCTGCTGTCGTGATGAAATTTCCTTGCTTATCTCTTACTAGTGTAATATTGTTTTCACCTCGTTTTCCGCTGATGAATTTAGTTATTTTGTATACTGTACTTTGTTCATTTCTCAGTGCTGCCTCTTCTGCCTGTCTTGCAAGATCATCTAGGAAATTCCTTTTGTTGGTTCGGGTTTGGCGTTTAACTTCCTTGTTCAGCTGACTGTATTGTTCGCTATATAGTTGCTTTAACCTGGGGACTTCACTTCTGTTTTCTTTCTTTTCATTTCCTTTCTCATCTTTATGGTGTTTAATGTTTCTGGTGTTATCCAGTCTTGCTTCTTCCTTTCCTGGAATCCCAAGCATGATTTGCTGCTTTCCTTATATATTGTTGAAATGGTGTTGAATTTCTGGTCTATATCATTAGTTGATGTCTTTTCCTGACTTTTGGCAAATTGATATCGTTTCTTTATATCAGCCGCAAAAGCTTTTCTGGTAAGGGGGTCCTTCAATTTGCTGATGTCAAACCTTTTCTGTGTAGTTACAGTTGGTCCTACTGTTCTTAGTTTCACTTTCAGTTTTGCTACTACTAAATGGTGATCACTTCCCACATCTGCACCTCTTCTTACCCTCACATCCTGTAATGCATGTCTCCATCTACCATTAATCATGATGTGATCTATCTGGTTTCTGTCCCGACCATTTGGTGATTCCCATGTCAATTTGTGAATTTCCTTGTGTGAGAAGAGTGTTCCTCCAATGACCAGGTTGTTAATGCTACAGAAACTTATAAATTTATCACCATTTTCGTTTGCTGTTCTGCTGCCGCATTTCCCCATTACTCTTTCGTATTTAGTAACTCAATTTTATGCAATTTAGTTTATTAAACTGAAAATTACATTTATTTTTATACGCAAAAGGCCACATTTTCGTTTTCTTATTCGTCAAATTTAGACTATAAGCAATTGTCAATTTTACTTTCAACTCTTTTCATCCTTCTTCAAGTGGTGTATAGGCTAAACAATTGTTAAGCCAGTTTTTTATATAACATTTTTTTTTCTGTCTACTTAATTTTTGAGTGTTGTGAAATTGAAATGTGTACAAGCTTATGTATGAATTGAAGGTGTTACTAAAGCAAGGGGGAGATTCTGTTAGGCAGAAAAATGAATTAAGAGATTAAATACAGTTTTTAAAAACATTATTATTTTACATAACTTTTTGAACAAGTTTACTGGGTGATAAAAAGAACTGAACAGTTTCAAACATTTATTACTCGGTAACTAGGTTTCATATGAACATGTAGTCTAAACCAATTTGTAAAGGAACTATCAATGTTAATTTTTATTATCTTACAAATCTCAGTTTGCGCCACCTCGTGTCACACATCTGTCCTGTAGTTTATTTCATCCCAGACCCTTTGTAGCATTTTATATGCTAAAAACATTTTTAAAGTGACCAATTCAATATTTGAGTCACCGTGTTTTAGCAGACATAAAGCAGAACTAGAGGGCTTAACAGTTGTTGTTTTTCCTGTGTAACTGACACTTGCCCATGTAACTCCTGAAGCACAACAGAGCTGTCTCTTAAAGTAATGAGTCAGGTTTAGAGCCACGCTTACAAGCTATATCTTGCATGTTTGAGAGTATTCCAGCATAAATTTCAGCAATCATTTAACAGACCATTCAAGCTTGGGACCATTTCTTGACCTTCAAATACTCTTTTTAACTAGTGGATTCTGCTGTATAATCTTGCCAGCAAGTTGATTGAAAAGTGCCGTGCAAAGAAATAAACCTTAAGGACCCATGTGAGGGACAGTAGACTGGAGGCTGCCATGTTGGCCAAAATGCATCATTTTGTTTTTTTGAGTAATAGCCTCCGTGTTTATTGAGGGTTATTAATTTTGAGAAAGCTCGAAACAAGGTTGATGTTAGGTTACAGCTAGCTGTTTGACAAAGCTCAAAACAGGGTTGGGATTAGGTTTAGGCTAGCTGAAACGTAATTATGGATATCCAGTCTGGCAGCATGGGGCAGGATGGCAGACCTTGTTTGCTGTCATTGTCATCTACAATCTCCCTAACTCAAGAGCAGTGTTAGATACCAATTTACGGCAGGATAGGCTGGAGCGAGATGAACACAGTACATTTGCTGTGAGAGGCCAGCACTCAAACCACTCTGCCAGTTGGATGCTTAGGAAAAATACTAACTTTAAAATGTCCGTGTGCTTAATACAAAACATCAGTTTGAACCTGTGTGTTATTTAACCTGTCCTAATACTGGTGTTACCCCGTGTACTTACCAGAGTGTCTAATGGAGACAGAGTAAGGCTTAGGGCTACTTCTTCCTCAGGCGTGCTGTAAGATGTTACTAATTTGAGATTGTCATGGGGCTGGCAACCTCATTACATGAAACTAATTGCTGCAGAAACCACCACAGCAAGAGCAGGCTTCCTGGGAACAAACTACGCTGGTGGCTGTCTGTCTACTCTATAAGGAACAAGAGCACTTTAACTCATGCAGGCTTCCTGGGAACAAACTACGCTGGTGGCTGTCTGTCTACTCTATAAGGAACAAGAGCACTTTAACTCATGCAGGCTTCCTGGGAACAAACTACGCTGGTGGCTGTCTGTCTACTCTATAAGGAACAAGAGCACTTTAACTCATGCAGGCTTCCTGGGAACAAACTACGCTGGTGGCTGTCTGTCTACTCTATAAGGAACAAGAGCACTTTAACTCATGCAGGCTTCCTGGGAACAAACTACGCTGGTGGCTGTCTGTCTACTCTATAAGGAACAAGAGCACTTTAACTCATGCAGGCTTCCTGGGAACAAACTACGCTGGTGGCTGTCTGTCTACTCTATAAGGAACAAGAGCACTTTAACTCATGCAGGCTTCCTGGGAACAAACTACGCTGGTGGCTGTCTGTCTACTCTATAAGGAACAAGAGCACTTTAACTCATGCAGGCTTCCTGGGAACAAACTACGCTGGTGGCTGTCTGTCTACTCTATAAGGAACAAGAGCACTTTAACTCATGCAGGCTTCCTGGGAACACACTACGCTGGTGGCTGTCTGTCTACTGCATAAGGAACAAGAGCACTTTAACTCATGCAGGCTTCCTGGGAACACACTACGCTGGTGGCTGTCTGTCTACTGCATAAGGAACAAGAGCACTTGAACTCATGCAGGCTTCCTGGGAACACACTACGCTGGTGGCTGTCTGTCTACTCTATAAGGAACAAGAGCACTTTAACTCATGCAGGCTTCCTGGGAACAAACTACGCTGGTGGCTGTCTGTCTACTCTATAAGGAACAAGAGCACTTTAACTCATGCAGGCTTCCTGGGAACAAACTACGCTGGTGGCTGTCTGTCTACTCTATAAGGAACAAGAGCACTTTAACTCATGCAGGCTTCCTGGGAACACACTACGCTGGTGGCTGTCTGTCTACTCCATAAGGAACAAGAGCACTTGAACTCATGCAGGCTTCCTGGGAACACACTACGCTGGTGGCTGTCTGTCTACTCTATAAGGAACAAGAGCACTTTAACTCATGCAGGCTTCCTGGGAACAAACTACGCTGGTGGCTGTCTGTCTACTCCATAAGGAACAAGAGCACTTTAACTCATGCAGGCTTCCTGGGAACACACTACGCTGGTGGCTGTCTGTCTACTCTATAAGGAACAAGAGCACTTTAACTCATGCAGGCTTCCTGGGAACAAACTATGCTGGTGGCTGTCTGTCTACTCTATAAGGAACAAGAGCACTTTAACTCATGCAGGCTTCCTGGGAACAAACTACGCTGGTGGCTGTCTGTCTACTCCATAAGGAACAAGAGCACTTTAACTCATGCAGGCTTCCTGGGAACAAACTACGCTGGTGGCTGTCTGTCTACTCCATAAGGAACAAGAGCACTTTAACTCATGCAGGCTTCCTGGGAACACACTACGCTGGTGGCTGTCTGTCTACTCTATAAGGAACAAGAGCACTTTAACTCATGCAGGCTTCCTGGGAACACACTACGCTGGTGGCTGTCTGTCTACTCCATAAGGAACAAGAGCACTTTAACTCATGCAGGCTTCCTGGGAACACACTACGCTGGTGGCTGTCTGTCTACTCCATAAGGAACAAGAGCACTTTAACTCATGCAGGCTTCCTGGGAACAAACTACGCTGGTGGCTGTCTGTCTACTCCATAAGGAACAAGAGCACTTTAACTCATGCAGGCTTCCTGGGAACAAACTACGCTGGTGGCTGTCTGTCTACTCTATAAGGAACAAGAGCACTTGAACTCATGCAGGCTTCCTGGGAACACACTACGCTGGTGGCTGTCTGTCTACTCTATAAGGAACAAGAGCACTTGAACTCATGCAGGCTTCCTGGGAACACCTGGTGGCTGTCTGTCTTCTCTATAAGGAACAAGAGCACTTTAACTCATGCAGGCTTCCTGGGAACAAACTATGCTGGTGGCTGTCTGTCTACTCTATAAGGAACAAGAGCACTATAACTCATGCAGGCTTCCTGGGAACAAACTACGCTGGTGGCTGTCTGTCTACTCCATAAGGAACAAGAGCACTTTAACTCATGCAGGCTTCCTGGGAACACACTACGCTGGTGGCTGTCTGTCTACTCCATAAGGAACAAGAGCACTTTAACTCATGCAGGCTTCCTGGGAACACACTACGCTGGTGGCTGTCTGTCTACTCTATAAGGAACAAGAGCACTTGAACTCATGCAGGCTTCCTGGGAACAAACTACGCTGGTGGCTGTCTGTCTACTCCATAAGGAACAAGAGCACTTTAACTCATGCAGGCTTCCTGGGAACAAACTACGCTGGTGGCTGTCTGTCTACTCTATAAGGAACAAGAGCACTTTAACTCATGCAGGCTTCCTGGGAACAAACTACGCTGGTGGCTGTCTGTCTACTCTACAAGGAACAAGAGCACTTTAACTCATGCAGGCTTCCTGGGAACAAACTACGCTGGTGGCTGTCTGTCTACTCCATAAGGAACAAGAGCACTTTAACTCATGCAGGCTTCCTGGGAACAAACTACGCTGGTGGCTGTCTGTCTACTCTATAAGGAACAAGAGCACTTTAACTCATGCAGGCTTCCTGGGAACAAACTACGCTGGTGGCTGTCTGTCTACTCCATAAGGAACAAGAGCACTTTAACTCATGCAGGCTTCCTGGGAACAAACTACGCTGGTGGCTGTCTGTCTACTCTATAAGGAACAAGAGCACTTTAACTCATGCAGGCTTCCTGGGAACAAACTACGCTGGTGGCTGTCTGTCTACTCCATAAGGAACAAGAGCACTTTAACTCATGCAGGCTTTATGGGAACACACTACGCTGGTGGCTGTCTGTCTACTCCATAAGGAACAAGAGCACTTTAACTCATGCAGGCTTCCGGGGGACACACTACACTGGTGGCTGTCTGTCTACTGCATGAGGGACAAGAGCACTTTTAAAAACTCATGCAGGCTTGCTGGGAACAAACTACGCTGGTGGCTGTCTGTCTACTCTATAAGGAACAAGAGCACTTTAAACTCATGCAGGCTTCCTGGGAACAAACTACGCTGGTGGCTGTCTGTCTACTCCATAAGGAACAAGAGCACTTTAACTCATGCAGGCTTCCTGGGAACAAACTACGCTCTTGGCTGTCTGTCTACTCTATAAGGAACAAGAGCACTTTAACTCATGCAGGCTTCCTGGGAACAAACTACGCTGGTGGCTGTCTGTCTACTCCATAAGGAACAAGAGCACTTGAACTCATGCAGGCTTCCTGGGAACACACTACGCTGGTGGCTGTCTGTCTACTCTATAAGGAACAAGAGCACTTTAACTCATGCAGGCTTCCTGGGAACAAACACTACGCTGGTGGCTGTCTGTCTACTCCATAAGGAACAAGAGCACTTTAACAACTCATGCAGGCTTCCTGGGAGCAAACTACGCTGGTGGCTGTCTGTCTACTCTATAAGGAACAAGAGCACTTTAACTCATGCAGGCTTCCTGGGAACAAACTACGCTGGTGGCTGTCTGTCTACTCCATAAGGAACAAGAGCACTTTAACTCATGCAGGCTTCCTGGGAACAAACTACGCTGGTGGCTGTCTGTCTACTCTATAAGGAACAAGAGCACTTTAACTCATGCAGGGCTTCCTGGAACAAACTACGCCTGGTGGCTGTCTGTCTAACTCCATAAGGAACAAGAGCACTTTAACTCATGCAGGCTCCTGGGAACACACGTCTAACGCTGGTGGCTGTCTGTCTAGGAACAAGAGCACTTTAACTCATGCAGGCTTCCTGGAACACACTACGCTGGTGGCTGTCTGTCTACTTCATAAGGAACAAGAGCACTTTAACTCATGCAGGCTTCCTGGGAACATACTACACTGGTGGCTGTCTGTCTACTCTATAAGGAACAGAGCACTTATAACTCATGCAGGCTTCCTGGGATCAAACTACGCTGGGTTGGCTGTCTGTCTACTATAAGGAACAAGAGCACTTTAACTCATGCAGGCTTCCTGGGAACAAACTACGCTGGTGGCTGTCTGTCTACTCCATAAGGAACAAGAGCACTTTAACTCATGCAGGCTTCCTGGGAACACACTACGCTGGTGGCTGTCTGTCTACTCTATAAGGAACAAGAGCACTTTAACTCATGCAGGCTTCCTGGGAACAAACTACGCTGGTGGCTGTCTGTCTACTCCATAAGGAACAAGAGCACTTGAACTCATGCAGGCTTCCTGGGAACACACTATGCTGGTGGCTGTCTGTCTACTCCATAAAGAACAAGAGCACTTGAACTCATGCAGGCTTCCTGGGAACAAACTACGCTGGTGGCTGTCTGTCTACTCTATAAGGAACAAGAGTACTTTAACTCATGCAGGCTTCCTGGAAACAAACTATGCTGGTGGCTGTCTGTCTACTCCATAAGGAACAAGAGCACTTTAACTCATGCAGGCTTCCTGGGAACACACTACGCTGGTGGCTGTCTGTCTACTCCATAAGGAACAAGAGCACTTGAACTCATGCAGGCTTCCTGGGAACAAACTATGCTGGTGGCTGTCTGTCTACTCTATAAGGAACAAGAGTACTTTAACTCATGCAGGCTTCCTGGGAACAAACTACGCTGGTGGCTGTCTGTCTACTCCATAAGGAACAAGAGCACTTGAACTCATGCAGGCTTCCTGGGAACACACTACGCTGGTGGCTGTCTGTCTACTTCATAAGGAACAAGAACACTTTAACTCATGCAGGCTTCCTGGGAACAAACTACACTGGTGGCTGTCTGTCTACTCTATAAGGAACAAGAGCACTTTAACTCATGCAGGCTTCCTGGGAACAAACTACGCTGGTGGCTGTCTGTCTACTCCATAAGGAACAAGAGCACTTTAACTCATGCAGGCTTCCTGGGAACAAACTACGCTGGTGGCTGTCTGAAATCTCTATAAGGAACAAGAGCACTTTAACTCATGCAGGCTTCCTGGGAACAAACTACGCTGGTGGCTGTCTGTCTACTCCATAAGGAACAAGAGCACTTGAACTCATGCAGGCTTCCTGGGAACACACTACGCTGGTGGCTGTCTGTCTACTCTATAAGGAACAAGAGCACTTTAACTCATGCAGGCTTCCTGGGAACAAACTACGCTGGTGGCTGTCTGTCTACTCCATAAGGAACAAGAGCACTTTAACTCATGTAGGCTTCCTGGGAACAAACTACGCTGGTGGCTGTCTGTCTACTCTATAAGGAACAAGAGCACTTTATCTCATGCAGGCTTCCTGGGAACAAACTACGCTGGTGGCTGTCTGTCTACTCCATAAGGAACAAGAGCACTTTAACTCATGCAGGCTTCCTGGGAACAAACTACGCTGGTGGCTGTCTGTCTACTCTATAAGGAACAAGAGCACTTTAACTCATGCAGGCTTCCTGGGAACAAACTACGCTGGTGGCTGTCTGTCTACTCCATAAGGAACAAGAGCACTTTAACTCATGCAGGCTTCCTGGGAACACACTACGCTGGTGGCTGTCTGTCTACTCCATAAGGAACAAGAGCACTTGAACTCATGCAGGCTTCCTGGGAACAAACTACGCTGGTGGCTGTCTGTCTACTCCATAAGGAACAAGAGCACTTTAACTCATGCAGGCTTCCTGGGAACAAACTACGCTGGTGGCTGTCTGTCTACTCCATAAGGAACAAGAGCACTTTAACTCATGCAGGCTTCCTGGGAACACACTACGCTGGTGGCTGTCTGTCTACTCTATAAGGAACAAGAGCACTTTAACTCATGCAGGCTTCCTGGGAACAAACTACGCTGGTGGCTGTCTGTCTACTCCATAAGGAACAAGAGCACTTTAACTCATGCAGGCTTCCTGGGAACACACTACGCTGGTGGCTGTCTGTCTACTCCATAAGGAACAAGAGCACTTGAACTCATGCAGGCTTCCTGGGAACAAACTACGCTGGTGGCTGTCTGTCTACTCTATAAGGAACAAGAGTACTTTAACTCATGCAGGCTTCCTGGGAACAAACTACGCTGGTGGCTGTCTGTCTATTCCATAAGGAACAAGAGCACTTGAACTCATGCAGGCTTCCTGGGAACAAATTACGCTGGTGGCTGTCTGTCTACTCCATAAGGAACAAGAGGAAAAAATGATGATAAGTGTTGGTGTTGAATTTCTCATTTTTAAAAAAAGGTAGATATTATATGATACCAGTTAAAAATATAATTAATCATTATATTTTACTGCAGCACCCTATTGCCATTGTAAATATCACATGGTTATTATACACATTATTAGTGTGAATCCCTGGAGACTTGAAGGAAGCTGTCCCTGTTATTTGCTGTCATTGTTGTTCACATATCATCATAGATTTAACTTGTTTATGCTTTCTGGTTCAGCCTGCAAACATGCTCAAAACAAAATATCCATCATCAATGACTGATCTGATGTCTTTCTGTTGAACTTCATTCGTGCCTGTTAACAAATCACAGTTTTTTACTGTCAGTCTATATTCTGTGTTGGTTGTATATATAGTTACTACAGATACTCTTGTAGATTTATGTCTTACTGGCGTCTGGTAATTTGTGTCCTAACTCATTATTAATTGCATAGTCATATTTGGATTCAGTGCTAATGCGGTGCCCGAGCATTCATTGTGCATGTGACTCTGCGGATGTTTAGAGAGTTCTTTCATACTTTTTGTGACTAGGTCCTATCACTGTTGCCTTCAACCTCTTGCTTGTCCTACAAATCTATATCCTTTTATCTGAACACCCAAAAAATGAAATATGCTGAAAATCTAAAGTTTCTTTGGGCTACTTTTTTAAATCACAATTTGGGCGATTTTTGGGTGACTTTGGGCTATTTTCTGAACACAAGTTTGGCGATTTTTGACTGTTTTGGGCGACTGGGCTATTTTCTGAACACAAGTGGGACGATTTTTAATTGTTTTGAGCGACATTTTTACTGTTTTGGGCGACTTTGGGCTGTTTTGTGAACACTTTTTTGGGCTTTACTAATGTAATTTGGGTGACATCTTAAAATGAAAGAAATCTTGTTCTGAAAACAAAGCTGTCCCGAGGATTTGAGATAAAATGGTACAGACGTGTAGTTTTAGTATTTTAAATGTATATTTCAGTTACTTGTCGGAGCTATCTTTTATTGCTTGAAATTAATATAAGCCAAAATGTCATTTCTGCTTGATTCTCATGATGGCATTGTCAGGCATGAAGTTGTTACTCTAGTGCCTGGGAAACATACTACTTCCTTCGTTTCTGTGCTAAGCTTATGTCATTCAAACATTTTAACAAAAAGCTTCAAGTGGAATTTCAGTTAGCAAGTAATTCTATTACCATTATATTCTTTCAGTGATACGCTCTTTTATGCATACGATTTAAGGTTTTTTTTTTTAACATTTGCTTTTATTCATTTCCACATGATATTATATGAGTGGGTGGATGTTAGTTTGTTCCACATTAAAAAAAATAATGTGAAAAAAAAATAAAAAATTGCACCACCTTAGGTTAAAGTCCAGCAGTTAACCTTTCCGCCTCATTTGCTTCTTGAAAAAATTAGTAGAAAGTTGTGTATAAAGTGTTCAAATCCTGCTTACTATTATTATAAATATTCTGTAACTTTTTTTTTCATAGTGTGTGCATTTGTTTACATGGAGTGATGTGTATCAGTGTAGTTTTTGTACAGACTTTTACAGTTACTTAAAAGTATATCTGAAAACATAGATGTATGCTTATTATATTTTTAAATAGTAAGGAGAAAAATTAATTACATTGAAATGTAATCATCCAAAGTCATGAATGTTATTGTGGCGTGGTTGTTTTCCTTGGCAAGGGAAAGTGATGGAAATAAATTACAGCCCTTGAAAAGGCGGTACAAAAATTTAAATTATTCTCCAAATGTTTAGGTATATTCCTCATGTTTGAGATTTTTATTAATGACAGCTCCAAAATTACAAAATTTAAAAACAAAAAATATATATAAAAATAGTTTTAGATTTGCTTTCAAGCTACCACAGTTACTTTTGTAGATTTGTCTTAGTGATGTAACAAGTAGTAAATAATATTTTGCACAATCAGGTTAACTCTGACTATTCAGAAAAGGCTTTTTGTTTATGGTAAATAACATTTCTTCTTCTTCTTCTTTGTACACTCTCAGTTGTCAGCTTGAATATTTTCAGTGGTCAGATTCATGCAGTTTGTATCTCCATAGAGTTTTTTTTTTTCAGGAATGGTACTGGAGATGGCCATATGTACTTTCTCTGTTGCTCACATGTTGGGCATCTTTGAAGCAGATGTTCAGCAGTCATTATATTGGTGCCACAGTTACACTCGTCAGAAGTTACTGTCTTTAGTTTGTTGAATAGATGGTATTCCAGTATGTTGTGGCCCGTGCAGAGTCTGAAGATTACCACTTGTTCTCTTCTGCTGTGCTGGTAATATGCATCATTTTGTGTGTGGCCTGGATGCTCTGCATCTCATTTGTTCTTGTATCTGGTTCTGATAAAACTCTTTGCCTCTTTGAAAGTTATGCTTATTTCAGGATGAGTAAGCTTTCCACCTTCCTTTGCCAATCTGTCAGCCTCTTCTGTGCTGGGGATGTTACAATGAGATGCCCAATATATGAGCGACAGAGAAATCACATATGTCCATCATCAGTACCATTCCTGGAAAAAGTCTATAGAGATACAAGAAGCCTCAAGCTGATCACTGCTTTCTTTGAAAATATTCAAGCAAACGTCTGAGAGTGTAAGAAGAAGAAGAAAAGGCTTTTTGTTTATGGTAAAAAACATTTAAAGACCCTCAAATTTAGGAAAGTGATTATGTCTAGCAATGTCAGACATATTTTTAAGACGTATAATAGGTCTTATCAGAGTAATGTGGTACACAGACCATTGAAGACCACACAGATAATATTTGATAAGAAAGTAAATTTGGAGGACGGATTTGACTTTCACAATTTCTGTTTATTTCAATAAATATTCTGACTGTTTAGAGTTAACTTTAGTATGTCATATATTTGTAATTGAAAGAAAATTTAAACTTAAAAACTAAATTATTGCATATTTTTTAAATTTTATATAATTTTTTAAAAAGGAATGAGCTAACTTTATTCTCAAAAGTTCAGAATTGGAAACGGAGGCTCATCTAATATTCTGCCCTTCCTTTCTCTTACTTACTTACTTACTTAGTCGTTCCCCTTCTACCGTGAGGTGTAGAGGTTTGGAAGAGAGAGCGCCAGACCATTCTATCAGCTGTCTTGTGTTCCAAGTTCCATAAGTCGTAGTCCGTAGTCCGTTCCAGTTCGTCGCCTTTAGAATCAGTCCGGTTTTCTCTCTTGTATTTTCCTTTCTCTCATCTTTTATACTGTATCCATTTATTCTCAAATGCATTTTAAATGTTAACAGTACAGTAGCACTGTACTCACATTTACAATATCTAATTTTAATCAAGAAATGAAATATATTGAAAAGGGCAAAGATCATCATCGAAACCTACGTACAGTAGTATATAATGATTAAGACTTAAGATTACATTTTCAGGTTTTACAGAGGGAGACTAATCTGTATTGGTTGTGCTGAGTTGTTTCAAATAGTGATTATGTCCCTTATTTGTTTTAAAATGGATGTTTTTACATTTATAAATGTTTGGCTATTAACATATCAACATATATTGTATTATTTACAACATCAAGTGGTTTACTTAATTATATTGATGGTTTTCTGTTCTGGTTGTAAATGCCCCCCCCCCACCCTTCCTTTTTTTCAGGACAGCCTTTAGGGCTCGACAGTTGAGACAATTTGGGTATTAGTTTAGTTGATAGTGGATAAAGAAAGGTTTTAGAATGTTAATTAAACATATACTGGAAAATACATGAGATCAAAAGCAATCGTTCAACACAAAAATGAGAATCTTCAACTCAAATGTCAAGTCAGTCTTATTGTATGGCTCTGAAACATGGAGAACAACAAAAACAACAACCAAAAAGCTAGACATTTCATAAATGGATGCTTGTGTAGAATAGAATGATTGAACTGTGTGACAAGATCAGTAATGTGGAACTGATAACAAGTGCCAGTGGAACAAGAGATGAGAAGACGCTGGAGATAGATAGGACACACATTGAGGACACCTGTTAATAGCATTTATGAGGTAGTCCTTGTTCTGGAATCCCCCCAGGGTAAGAGAGCTAGAGGGAGACCAAAGAACACTTGGAGAAGAGAACTGGAGACAGACATGAAGAAGATATAGAAAGACCTTGACTTGATGGCACCTGACAGGAAGACTTGACAAGTTTGTTGAAGGCCTATTCTCCTTGGGGAGCTAATGGGTGATGAATAGGGAAAGTGAAAGTTATAGTTTGTGATAATTAAAAAAAAAAAAAATTCTGTTTTTATCTTTCATAAACTTCAAAATCTTAAAAATCTTGGTTCGAATTCCTATAAAAATGTGTTCATGTTAAAACATTAATGTAAAATTGGGAAAATGTTTTGTCAAGTTTATAAAACAAATAATGTGCTTCATTATGTGCATGTATTTGTGGACTTATTCCTTCTTTTTCTCCATTTGCTTTTTCTGCTTATAACCCCCCCCTCCCCCCCTCCCCCCCCCCCCCCCGTGTCATCTGTTGCAGTTATTGCACATGCCAAAAACTGTAGCCAAAAAAAAAATATTTATCATTTATATGTTATATTTGGCTAAGCGCATTTATTGAGCTCTCTGCATTAACCTTCATTTTTGTGTTTGCCGCCTGTAAATATGTTTGCTTATCCGCATTTTGCATGTGCTTGCTTGCCTTCTTGCAGTGTGTTGTGGATAGTGCCTCATTAGAGCATTCAAATGCTCCTTATGCCATTGTTGTGTGACTTAAGCAGCCATATCAAGTATATCTGTGTTGAAATGTTCATTCAGTGGGAGCAATAAAATGACAACAGGTAAGATCTCAGACTTACCCACATTATGGTTTGTACCTACAGAGATGCTGATGTTTATTTGCTGGACTATTTTTTGTACCAGATGTCAGCATGAGGTGGTTGTTTCAGTATCGGGACCAAAAATCATCATTACCCTGCAGCTTCCCTAGGAGTCCTTCAGCAAATATATTGCCAAGTCCTCATGTCCCATGCCATAAGCTCAGAGTCTTCCTCATCCCTTTCTTGTCTGTCTCTAGTTCTCTTCTGTGTGTGTTTTCCCTTTTTCATTTAATGTACAGATATTCCAGCTGCCAGATCTTGAGGTTTTCCTAGAAGCTCAATTGTCAGTCAACAACAAAGACTCCTTTTGGTTTTCTCTGGGTTGCATCATAAGCTTCTTAACCAGAGGACATTCTTCTGTCTTAGATGGCAGAGTTGAATTATTTTTGTTAGTTAACTTGTCTTTATTATTTTGAGGTTTTTGGGGCTTAAGGCTACTACAGGATGGGGTAAACAGTCCCACAGCCAACCCTCCTTAGTCGCCTTTTACAACCTAGTTTTTTTGCTAACTTGCCAGCTTTACAGATCACCAATAATCATTCTTGGATAAATGACTAAGATAAGTCGAAAAAAGAATGCACAAATTACATAGGAATATTAATGTCAGTGGCAGGGAAAATATTAAACACGATCGTCCTTGAGAGATTAAAAGAGTCCATAGACAGACAATTAAGAGACGAACAAGCAGGCTTTTGACAAAACAGATATTGAACAGATCAGATAGCCACATTGAGAATAATAGTTGAACAAAGTTTAGAATTGAACTCACCTCTTCACATTAGATTTGTGACCTGTGAAAAGGCCATTTGACAGTGTCAACAGAGAATCACTTTGGAAATTGATGATGCCTTTCTCCCCCCCCCCCCCCGCCCCCCCCCCTCCCCCCCCGATGATTATTAACTTATGAAAATATGACAGGCAGAATTCTTCATGAAAGGCTCTACAGAGCTGATTGAAATAAGGACTGGAGTGCTACAGGGATGCCTCTTTTCACCATTTCTCCTCATATAACCAGTAGGTTTTAGATTGTGTTATGAAAACCCAGACATCTTCCAACAGAAATGGAATCCAGTGGATTTTAACTGAACAGCTTGACAATCTAGATTTAGTCAAATCCTTGCCCTTTTGTCCCACAAGCATAAACAAACAAAATGAAAATACTTGGTGAGAGGTCATAGCATGTGGGTCAGAAAATACAGTACACAGGGAAAAGACAAAGATAATGAGAATAAATGCAGGGAAATATAATAAGATTGCACTTGATGAAACATCCCTACAGGATATAGAATCATACATGTATCTTGGCAGCAATATAGACAGAGTATGAGGGACAGACAATGATATCAAAATAAAGATACAGAAGCATTGGAAATTATATTGAAATTTAAAAAAAATCACGTCCAGCACAGAAATAATAACTTTCAACTCATATGTCAATCAATCAATCAATCAATCATCTTTTTGACATTGAAACATGGAGTCCAACAAAAACAACCATAAAGAAGTTACTGATTTTCATAAATGAGTGATTGCGCAAAAAGAAGGATTGAAATGGTAAAAGAAGATGACTTATGTGGAACTGGTGGCAAGAACCAGAGAAGCAAGATGAGAAGGAACTGGCAATGGAGAGCACACATTTAGGAAATCATTAAAAGGCAGTCCTTATTCTGGAATCACCAGGGTAAGAGAAACAGAAAGCGACAGAAGGTTACATGGAGAAGAGAAACTGGAGATAGAAATGGAAGGGGTGAGGAAGACATGAGACAAAAGGACGGCATACATTTGTTGAAGACCTATGCTCCATGGGGAGCTGAGGGAGGATGATGACATGAACATTAATTTGTGTTCACTTTGACTACATTTTGCTGTCAGAGTCACAGTTAATGAATGACATTGGGGACCCAAAGATGCAGCAATAGTGAATGCAGTCAGCGACCCATAGCTTGACTGCTTGCATCAGGATCAGCAAACCAGAGCTGGTCAAGACTGTACTCCACCTCCACGTGGTGGTCCTGGAAACAGTCTGCAGCAGTGCAGTCTGGCTGAGCGAGTACGGATCGCAGAGGGAAGGCAAACCCGGTCCCAAAAAATGCTGTGCTGAAGTCAGATGTGTCGACCGAAAGCTGCAGATATCACAGCTACGGCGTAAACAGCCACAACGCAACCACCGTCCTTTTCAGGGCGAACGAGGAAGAAGAAGAAGAATGACATTGACTATATTGTACTGTCAGAGTTACAGTTAATGAATGAAATTGACTATATTGTACTGTCAGAGTTACAGTTAATGAATGACATTGACTATATTGTACTGTCAGAGTTACAGTTAATGAATGACATTGACTATATTGTACTGTCAGAGTTACAGTTAATGAATGACATTGACTATATTGTACCGTCAGAGTTACAGTTAATGAATGACATTGACTATATTGTACTGTCAGAGTCACAGTTAATGAATGACATTGACTATATTGTACTGTCAGAGTCACAGTTAATGAATGACATTGACTATATTGTACTGTCAGAGTCACAGTTAATGAATGACATTGACTATATTGTACTGTCAGAGTTACAGTTAATGAATGACATTGACTATATTGTACTGTCAGAGTTACAGTTAATGAATGACATTGACTATATTGTACTGTCAGAGTTACAGTTAATGAATGACATTGACTATATTGTACTGTCAGAGTTACAGTTAATGAATGACATTGACTATATTGTACTGTCAGAGTTACAGTTAATGAATGACATTGACTATATTGTACTGTCAGAGTTACAGTTAATGAATGACATTGACTATATTGTACTGTCAGAGTCACAGTTAATGAATGACATTGACTATATTGTACTGTCAGAGTCACAGTTAATGAATGACATTGACTATATTGTACTGTCAGAGTCACAGTTAATTAATGATATTGTCTTGTACTGTTAAAGTCACCGTTAATGAAAAACATTGTCTTGTACTGTCAGAGTCCCAGTTAATGAGTGAAATTGTCTATACTGTACTGTCAGTCACTGTTAATGTACTGTCAGAGTCACTGTTAATGAATGATTGTCTATATTGTACTCTCAGAGTCATAGTTTATGAATGATATTGTTTTTATTGTACTCTCAAAATCACATTTAATGAATTATTTTGTCTATATTGTACTGTCAGTCGCAGTTAATGAATGATGTTTTATGCAGCTTAAATGTATACTGAAATTTGTTCAGCATACACCTGTCGTTGCAGAGCTTATAATTAATAATTGTGGCATGCATTAATATAAGTGACTCAACAGAGAAATTGAAACAGTATGTTAAAATGGCAGTGGAATTACTTAACCAACTGCCACCACTGCTCAAACAGCTGAATGTCAACATGGCAACTAAATGATGATAGTATATTCTTTGCTATCAGTTTCAAACATGGTCCCAGTCTAAGATACAGGAGAGGAAAATCACATCGTGCGGGATGAGATACACGAGAAGAGCTATTAATATTACCAGGAGAGGAAGATCACATGGTGCGGGATGAGATACACGAGAAGAGCTATTAATATTACCAGGAGAGTTTCGCCGTCTCACTAGAATGGAACCCAATCACTTACTACTATAAGCTTACACTAGTTGAAGATTTAGTTTTAGAGCACAAGGATGACCAAAAGGCAGATGTATACTGTTCAAAAAAAGAAACGCATAGCTATCCGAGGGCGCATTTTTATGAGTTTGTAAGTAAAGTTTGGTACTAGGGGTATATAAACAACCTCAAATGTTCTTTACAGTGTCAAATGCACGTGTTGACCTGAATTGCGTTCGTTTTTGTAATCGTTACAACGCAGTGGTCAATAGTGTTTATGACGCAATTTTTGACCACAGCTCATGTTGCGCGCACGTGAAAGCAACAACATTTGGGGTGAACACTATTCACTGACTATGCAACTGAAACCCTATAAAAGGATAATGCTTACTTACTTACTTACTTAGTCGTTCCCCTTCTACCGTGAGGTGTGGAGGTTTGGAAGAGAGAGCGCCAGACTATCCTATCGGCTGTCTTCCTCCTGGCCTGGTTCCATTCTAGTCCTCGATCCTTCAAAGATTGTCTAATGTTGTCCTCCCAGCGGACTCAGTGGACTCAGGATAATGCTACACACACAAATTCAGTTCATTTTCAAGCAGACATTTATGGCGTCTCTATCGATAAATTTAAGGAACATTGCTATTGGCCGACTGCATGCAGGCGAAAGTCAAAGTCAGGTTGCCAGGCATCTAAACGTGCATCAGAGTACCATCAGTCGACTTTAGCACCAGTTCCAAGCCACTGGCTCAGTTGAAGACTGGCATCGCAGTGGACGACCCAGAGTGACAACAGCAGCGGAGGATCGCTTTATTCGGCTTCGTCACCTCAGAGACAGGTTTACAACAGTTTCCTCAACTGCCCAGTCATTACCTGCAGGACGTCATGTGTCTGATCAAACTGTCCGGAATAGACTGCATGACGCTGGACTTTGGGCACAACGACCTCACCGAGGACCTGTCCTTACGTGCCGCCATCGCCAAAATCGACTTCTTTGGGCCAACCAGCATCGTCCCTGGGCAGCTGACAATCAATGGAGACGTGTCTGGTATAGTAACGAATCTTTCTTTTTGTTGCAGCGTCATGATAGACGGCGTAGGGTCTACCATAGGCGAAATGAACATTTTGCCCAAAATTGCGTTGATGAAGCTCCGCCGCACGGTGGTGGAGGTGCAATGGTGTGGGGAATGATCAGTTACAAGGGAAGGAGTCAATTGGTGCACATTGAAGGAGGCTTGAATGCGCAACGATACGTCAATGAAATTCTTCGACCTCATGTCCTTCCACTTTTGGCTGGCCAAAGGTCTGTGTTTCAACAGGACAATGCCAGACCCCATTGTGCACGGTTGACCACGCAGTTCCTGACTGCCAACAAAATTCTCACCCTTCCCTGGCCATCCCTGTCTCCAGACATGAGTCCGATTGAGCACCTGTGGGATGAGCTGCATAGACGTGTTTGTCGCCGAGACGTTGCTCCAGCCAATCGTCGTGATCTGTTCCAGGCACTCCAGGAAGGGTGGGCAGCCATCCCACAGGCCCACATCAGACGTCTGATCGCATCCATGCCCAGGAGATGCCAGTCGCCGATCGATGCAAGAGGAGGCCACACACCATACTAACGGGAAAGCCCGTACGCCAAAAAACTCTGGTGACCCAGATACAAAACAACTGTCAATTGATTGGTTGAACCCTAAGGTATTCTTGTGTGCAATTTGAACAATTAACTCATTAAATTAAAAAAGTTATTGAATGTCAAAATTATGGCTATGTGTGTGCCTTCAATAGCTATGCGTTTCTTTTTTTGAACAGTATATTTACAGTATTACAAAAATTGTATGTAAGGAGAGAAAAAAAATTAAATGAATGGGTTATTTATATTTGTGGCTTTTGTAGTTAGTGGATTTATCTGTTAGTCATTAATGGACATGCATGTTTCACAGTGAGTTGTACATCGCTTCATGCATGGCTTCATTTTCCCATTTTTTTCCCATACATCGAACACATTGACATCGGGAGACTGCCAGTCTGACTTGACTTTGACTTTTCCGGTCCTCTAGATTAAGAGTTTCTACTCTGTTTCCTTGTGTAAATTTCAGCTGCCAGTCTGAAGATCTGTGCATTCCTAAGCACCATCCAGACATACTGGAGAGCTGACACATCATAGCTAGTTAAAAAGTAAAGGAAAAAGTATCACAGTAAGACGTGAAGCATTAAAAATAGTCAAACACAGTGGGACTCCAAACTACAAAATGCAGAAAAATATTTTCAGCAGTTACAAGTAATTTAATTTATTTTTCCTGTCATTTCTTGACAGGTAACTCCAGTTGTTAATATGATTCACTGCCTCTGTATTTTATAGCAAGATTTTGGAAAACAAGACACTTGACATTACAAATTTATATATTTCTTGTGTAGAAGAATCTCATTGGACTTAGAAACGCTTATCTGTCATTCCATAGAGTTCCAATAGACTCAGTGGATTCATGGAAGAATAGTGTGAACTTGATTCATTCTTGGCAAGGTGTAATATTCTCAGTGCTTTCAGTTGGGAATGCGCCCCTGAGGTGATAGCCCTCAGCTGCTTTTTTTAAACCTGGTGTTCTTCTCGGCATGTTCTTTTCTCTTCTGCTGTTGTGAGAGCTACTTTTTGTCCAATCTGAGGTGACGCTGTTGAGAGCATCGTCACTTGCTGCGATCAGCAGCTTCATCCTCCCAGGTTGCTGGATTTATGCCCAGTGCCTTCATATATCTCTTGCACACATCTTTGAACCTCATCTGTGGTCACCCAACTGTTCTTTTGCCTTTTGTCCATAGAAGAAGAATGACTATGGTAACGAAGTAATAAGTAAGGAGTTACTTTGTTGTAGACATACCAGGTATGTTTAATGCGTTCTTTATATTTATTACATCCTTCATACTTACTTGCTTGTTTATACAAACTTACACTTGTCACCTTCTTGTGAGAATATGTACACTGTTATTATGTTAGTAGTGATGTTTGAGCTTTCTAACACGTATGTGGATAATCATGATGTATGATGTACCGTAGATAATGTATTATGAATAGAACAGACTCAGTGCAGACATGTGAATTTAAAAAAATGTTAATACTATGAGAAATGTGAATCTTGCTTATTTTAGTATGGCGAGAATTGTCAATCTTGCAAATTTTAGATGTGAGAAATGTGAATCTTGCTTATTTTAGATCTGTGAGAAATGTGAATCTTGCTTATTTTAGATCTACGAGAAATGTGAATCTTGCTTATTTTAGATCAGTGAAAATGTGTATCTTGCTTATTTTAGATCTATGAGAAATGTGAATCTTGCTTATTTTAGATCTGTGAGAAATATGAATCTTGCTTATTTTAGATCTGTGAGAAATATGAATCTTGCTTATTTTAGATCTGTGAGAAATGTGAATCTTGCTTATTTCAGATCTGTGAGAAATGTGAATCTTGCTTATTTTAGATCTGTGAAAAATTTGATTCTTGCTTATTTTAAATCTGTGAGACATGTGAATCTTGCATATTCTAGATCTGTGAAAAATTTGAATCTTGCTTATTTTAAATGTGTGAGAAATGTGAATCTTGCTTATTTTAGATCTGTGAGAAATGTGAATCTTGCTTATTTTAGATCTGTGAGAAATTTGAATCTTGCTTATTTTAAATCTGTGAGAAATGCGACTCTTGCTTATTTTAAATCTGTGAGAAATGTGAATCTTGCTTATTTTAGAACTGTGAATCTTGCTTATTTTAGTAGGCCTACTGTAAGTAGTTGTTATCAGCACATCACACATGGTCGTGAAAGTGCTTTACAAACTATACATTTATTTGCCAACGTTAAATTTATTTCAGACTATAAGAGCCGCGCTAGCGTAGTGGTTACAACACCGCTCTGGCGACCGGGTGATACAGGATCAAACCCGGGCGACGGCATTTGAGGATTTTTCGTCGACCGGGATTTGGACTGGATTAACTCGAGACCTGGCGAGGACATTTGAAGGAGTGTCGTCGACCAGGGACTGGCGGCTCCTGAGCCGACCCAGCTGCAATGGGTACCTCCGAAATCGGCGAGTATTTGCCTGAATGGCGAGGGACACCTGTCTCTGTACAAGAAATAAAGGGATACTCACGTAAAATCAATGTCAGGTTAGACATAAAATAATAACCTGAGATTTCGCCTCGAGTATTAGCGGGCGTACGAAAAAAAAAAAAAAATTTCAGACTATTCATTTTTATTGATATTTTTAATCACAGAGATTTTCCTTAAATGCATTTATTTGTAACAGGTTTTTGAATCTCATGACCATTATATCTGAGATGCAGTTAAATTACCAAAAACAGTGGATAATAAAGATAGGTGAGCATTTTCAAGATACAGTTGTGATAATGAAATTATGAATTTACATACCATTGAGTAGAAAGATATTTTGGAGATTGAAGTTAAAGATGTGTGCTTTGCAAGAATGCTGCAGGGTTGTGACAGTTTCATGTATAGTGGCATAATTGTGCTCCCAGCATTGCTAAATTTAGTCCACAGACTTACAACGTTAGATGCTTTACGAGAATTTGTGAACCACATCTGCCAGGAGCTTGCTATTGTCAAAGAACACATGAACAGTGTGCCGTCCTGTAGTTTTAGCTCTTCCAGAAATCTCATTCATTTTATTCTGCCAAATGTTTTGAACCAAACTTTTTTGAAGTTTTTTTTTTTTATATGACAGTGCAATAAATATTTGTTTTCATCACTGTGGCTCTTTATTTATAACTTTACTAGCTTTGTCTGTCAGATGTGTCTTTGTTTGTGTGGGTTTTTCTTTTCCTATATTTTCTTTATTGCTCTGCGTCATTTTTGTTTGTCTGGTTTCTTCTTCTTCCTCATTTGCTCTCAGACTTCCTAATTAATTACTCTAATAAAGGTAGTAGTCAGCTCAAGGTTCCTGACATCTCCAAACAATTTTTCATGGAGAGAAATAGTTTGTTGCCATATGCTGCTTCATTCATTGCTGTATGTTGGGCAGGACTGCAGCAGATGTTTGGCTGTCATGAGGCTGATATCACACAGGTGCAGAGATCTGTGGTACTAATCCTGTACTTGTGGTATAGATGGTACCTCAGTCTGTTGTGTCCAGTGCGTAGCCTAGATAGCTGGTGGTAGGCATCATTTTTTATATGGCCTGGCTGTTCTCTTGCCCATTTGGACTTTAAAATGGCTTTTATCATTATTTTAACCATTTCATTCACCAATATCTTGCTTTTTTCTATATTAATTTCCATAAATTAAATTCCAAGATATTGGTGAATAGCCATAAGAAACATGTTCTGACCAACATTACGTTAAATGGGCAAACGTTAGAAGAAGTTAACACTTTTAAATATCTGGGGTCCACTATATGTAGTGATGGAAGATCAAGTAAAGAAATCAAGACAAGACTTGAGATGGCCTCAGCTGCCATGACAAGGCTGAATGTGATCTGGAAAAGTAACATCAATATTTCTCAGAACTCCTGGATGGTGAGCATGGTGAAGCATCAGAAATGATAACCACTAGCACAGAAGAGAAAACCAATGATCGTGAAGATGACATAAAGATGGAAGAACTGGCTGGAGAAAATCCAGATGGGCAAGGCAGCAGGGCATGATGGTATAACACCAGAAATGGTTAAGTACATGGGAGCATCAGGCGACCTACTACTCTTAAGGGTTTTACAGGCAACGTGGTACAACAAGACCATACCAAAGGATTGGGAGATTGCCATCATAACACCAATTTTCAAAAAAGGGTGACAATCGACAGTGTGGAAACCATAGAGGCATATCCCTTCTCAGTGTCCCTGGTAAAATCTACTCTAGAATCCTAGAGCAGAGACTCCGACGCCTAGCTGAGCCACAATTGGATGAGGTCCAGTGCGGATTCCGAGCAAACCGAAGTACTCAAGACCTAATCTTCACACTCGGACAGCTGAGTGAAAAGGCCCTTGAGTATAAGAGTGAGATCCATCTTTGTTTCATAGATCTGGAAAAGGCGTTTGACAGGGTCCCCTGGAACAAACTTTGGGACAGTTTGGCAAGGAAGAATAACCCAGCACCTCTGATTCATGCTATACAGAGCTTCTACAAGTCTTGCAGAAATTATGTGAGGACAGCAAACCATAAGTCAGAAGAGTTCAGGACCACCACTGGTGTAAGACAAGGTGATATCCTATCACCTTACCTTTTCATACTCCTCATGGATGATGTCATCAAGGCATGTAAGGAGAGAACAAGAAAGTATTCAGTGGGGTACTGGAAGATGAGACAGGTCTTATTTCAGGCTGGCATTTGCTGATGATGTTGCCCTGATTGCTAAATCAGAGGCACATCTCTAATCCAACCTGCAAGTCTGGAAGGAAGAGCTGGAGAAGAGAGGGATGGTCATAAGCAGCTCTAAAACAAAATCCATGGTGATATCACGAGAAGAAAGAAATCAGATTAAGCTGGGAGAACAGGTCCTGGAGCAGGTCGACCACTTTAAATACTTCGGAGCTATTATAGACCGAAAGGGAGGCATCAAAGAAGAGTTGGCCACTCGAAAAGCAGCAGCTGGGAGACTTTTTCAGGCCATAAATCAAGGATTCCTCAGCAAGAGAGAGGTTGGTAAGAAAACGAAGATGACTGTATACCGCTCCACCTATGCCCCAGCCTTGACATATGGATGCGAGTCATGGGCAATGACTACAACCCACAAAAGCCAGATCCAAACCTCAGAAATGAGGTACCGGTATCTGAGGAAAGTGGTTGAAGTAACAAGAAGAGACATGGTACGCAACCAGACGATACGTCAAGGCCTTAAATCCTACCCCCTGCAGACGCAAGTAGAACAGTCCCAATTAAGATGGTTTGGCCATGTCTGCAGAATGGGAGAAGATCGGCTACCACGACAAGCATGGGAAACAAAGAGCCAAGGATCCACACCCCCAGGACGACCCAGAGTCCGCTGGGAGGACAACATTAGACAATCTTTGAAGGACCGAGGACTAGAATGGAAGCAGGCCAGGAGGAAGACAGCCGATAGGATAGCCTGGCGCTCTCTCTTCCAAACCTCTACACCTCACGGTAGAAGGGGAACGACTAAGTAAGTAAGATATTGGTGAATAGCCATAAGAAACATGTTCCGACCAACATTACGTTAAATGGGCAAACGTTAGAAGAAGTTACTTACTTACTTAGTCGTTCCCCTTCTACCGTGAGGTGTAGAGGTTTGGAAGAGAGAGCGCCAGACTATCCTATCGGCTGTCTTCCTCCTGGCCTGGTTCCATTCTAGTCCTCGATCCTTCAAAGATTGTCTAATGTTGTCCTCCCAGCGGACTCGGGGTCTGGATCCTTGGCTCTTTGTTTCCCATGCTTGTCGTGGTATCCGATCTTCTCCCATTCTGCAGACATGGCCAAACCATCTTAATTGGGACTGTTCTACTTGGGTCTGCAGGGGGTAGGATTTAAGGCCTTGACGTATCGTCTGGTTGCGTACCATGTCTCTTCTTGTTACTTCAACCACCTTCCTCTGATACCGGTACCTCATTTCTGAGGTTTGGATCTGGCTTTTATGGGTTGTAGTCATTGCCCATGACTCGCATCCGTATGTCAAGACTGGGACATAGGTGGAGCGGTATACAGCCATCTTCGTTTTCTTACCAACCTCTCTCTTGCTGAGGAAGAAGTTAACACCTTTAAATATCTGGGGTCCACTATATGTAGTGATGGAAGATCAAGTAAAGAAATCAAGACAAGACTTGAGATGGCCTCAGCTGCCATGACAAGGCTGAATGTGATCTGGAAAAGTAACATCAGTTTTCCTGTGAAGATCAGATTATACAAATCACTTGTATTATCTATTCTCTTGTATGGGTGTGAGGGCTGGACACTCACTGCAGATACGGAGCGAAGGATTCAGGCTTTCGAGTACCGTATAAATGTTATAGACGAATTTTGCACATTTGCTATAAAGAGCACAAAACATGTCTATGTTAGAGAGAAGATAAACACCTATGCAGGCCACCAAGAACCACTTTTGTCAGTAGTGAAACGTCGAAAGCTTGCCTGGTTTGTGCATGTAACTCGTCATGACTCCCTTTCGAAAACGATCCTCCAGGGAACAGTCGAAGGTAAACGGAGAAGAGGAAGGCAAAGAAAATC
This sequence comes from Oreohelix idahoensis, assembly GCA_024509875.1. NCBI lineage: Eukaryota > Metazoa > Mollusca > Gastropoda > Stylommatophora > Oreohelicidae > Oreohelix > Oreohelix idahoensis. Next base: position 13,604 of record JAMPIV010000563.1, on the reverse strand, counting down.
CTGGGCTGATAACATCAAAGAATGAGCAGGACACGGTTTTTCCACACTTGTTCGCATTGCTGAGGATAGAGAGCAGTGGAGGACCCTGTCTGCTGATGTTTCCACCATAGCACCCCTACGACCCATGACGAATTACGGGTTGAGATGAGATGATGAACCATTTCATAAGTTGTCCCTATATCATTTTTTTTGTAACACTCCTCCTTCCTTGGCAAATTTGTCTGCCTCCACCTTGCCTGGAAAGTTGCAATGGACTGGTATCCACTGGACTGTGCACTTGTTGAAGCATTTGGCCAGGCTTTAAAGTGAGTTTATAAGATCTTACAATCTCTTATCATGGTGGTCTTCAGGGCTGTTTTGCATGTGCTTTGCACTCTAAAAAGAATTTATGCACACAAGGAAGTAAGAAATATAATTCTTTAGTGCTGTACAGAGCCAGTCATGGTATATGGAGATAAGTCAAGAACAATTAGTCATCAACAAGAATATCCCTGGAGGCAACAGAGATGTGATTTTGCAGCAGATTAATGCCAAGGGCCAGTGGCGTAACTATAATTAAATAGGGCCCTCATTATACGATGTGCTCAATAACTATAATCTACGGCGTATCTGTATAACGCCCGTGTGTCACGGGGGCCGGAAAGGGAAACAAAGAATATAATACTGCAACGAGACCAGGGCCAGTTGAACAAGAGATGAGAAGGAGATGCTGGAGATGGATATGACACATTGAGGAAAGCTGGCAGTTCTTGGACTGGAATCCCCAGAATATGAGAAGGGAACCAAGAAACATGGACAAGAGAACTGAAGACAGACATGAAAAGACCTTGACCTGATGGCTCGGGACAGAAAGACTTGGCATAAGTTTGTTGGAGACCCTATTGTAGCAAAGTTGATTTTGCTGGGGAGGTTATGATGGTATCCTAACAAAGAATGAAATCGGTGTCTGCATAAACCGTGTGAGGTCAAGCACATGTAGGCCTCTGACTCTAAAAGATGATGATGATGAATTATATGCAGGGTACCTAACGTTACCTCCCTAGATCTCACACGGTCACTCTTGTGGCTCTAGTGTATGGTGTATGATGTACTTAGTGTCTAGGGGAGAAATGAAATGATGGTACACAACACACAAACACTTTAAGTTACTATGAGGAAGTGAATAAAACCTGTGGTTAAGTTTTTCTTAAAATTAATTTTTTTGTACAATTTATTTTGCCTGTCCAGTCATATCGTTTAGACAGGTCTTTGAAAATGAGGACAAGATGGTTTACATAAAAGATTAACTAAAATTGTGTGGACAATCTGCCCAAATACTACAATGTTATTATATGTATTTCCTATTTGAATGTTCACAGCTTAAATTTATTCTCCTAAGAGAGAGAGAGTCACTGTGTATGAGGGGCTGTAATGTCATCATACCCCACAAAAGTCCCGAGTATGACTTGAATAAACAAGGTTTATGTAAACCGAAACTGTCAGATGTACCCAGGTCCTTAACATATCACCTGGGGTTTCTTGTTGAAAGATAGGATATTGTGTAGTTGCAGAAATATCGATATCACGTCACACACCCAAGCTCCTGCTGTTATCTCTTGACAGCATATATAAAGTGTAGGAGACTTCTTGGCGTAATCGTCACTCCTCAGGTTTCCTGTCACCAGCTGGCAACAGGAAACGAAACCTCTGCAACAAAAGGACACCCTGGCCTTTTACATCTGATCACTTATTCTTTTATTTACTTTCATACGTGGGTATGGGGTCAGCCTCGCGTGCATTTAAGGTGCACATTTCCCCTAACTTTCATGACTCCCACCTTGCTGTGACCATCCCTCAGATCCCTATGGCAGATACGCCACCGTACGTTTACATAGTTTTCCTCAATAATATAATGTGGGGTAACCACATTTCCTTTTATATATTTTTCTCATCTTTTTCTTTTATATATGAATGCTTCAGGCATGTTGAACAGTGTTAATTGAACACAGAGGCTTACTAATATGCTCTAATACAATAATATTCAAACATAATCATGACAACATACATTACATTTCAACGTGAGGACTCAACAATGTGTGCTCCCAGCACGTCCTTCACTTTTTCCCAATAGCAGTATCTAACTTTGGTAATGGGATTAAACATATTAAATTCATAAAGCCTCCTTACCACAAATCAAGAAATATAAACAAATGACGCTGACTTTGCAAAGAAATGGCCTCAGTTTCCTCTGCTCCGTCCAGACTGTGAAATACTCATATAGTTATTTACTTTACTTTTAAATTTAACACAGCTGTTCTCAGCGTATCTGAATCAAAAATACAGTTCAACTGGCAATGAATAGTGAAAGCTTTTTGCTAATATTTAATAGCACTGGCCAATCGAAAGCTTGCGTCTACCAGAATTCAAATGCAGTTTTTTGAAAAACCAAAAATAATTCCAAACATACTCTGCGTCTGGTAGTCGATTGACCAGCCTGCTTTAGTTATAAATAACACATAAGGAAGGGAAACCCGAGGCCTGTAAACAGTAAATTAATATTAGACAAACATAAAGGTATGTTTTCAGGCACTCGTAAGAAATAAAGAAGTAGAACACTTGGACAACAGAAAAACAACAGACGTGAGTGCCTTACCCAGGGTTCGAACCCCTTACCTTCCGTACGACAACTCCGCCTAGCTATCAAGCGAATCACACTGACCCCACGGCCAGCTAGGCATCCCCAAAAAAGGATGCTTTGCTGACTATTTATCAGTACGAAACACACAAGATAACACCGGAAGTATACAGTGGGCAACTCAGCCCTTTAATGACGCAATCACTTCTGTTGTTCCCCTATTAACAGTATGTGTCAGTCCAAACAAGACAAAGACCTTGATACTGGGTCCAGTAAATAGTAGAAGACTTAAGGACAGTAGTATAGAACAGAGGGTAGGTTTCTGGTATTGTATAAACATAAATAACACATAAGGAAGGGAAACCCGAGGCCTGTAAACAGTAAATTAATATTAGACAAACATAAAGGTATGTTTTCAGGCACTCGTAAGAAATAAAGAAGTAGAACACTTGGACAACAGTGTTCTACTTCTTTATTTCTTACGAGTGCCTGAAAACATACCATTATGTTTGTCTAATATTAATTTACTGTTTACAGGCCTCGGGTTTCCCTTCCTTATGTGTTATTTATGTTTATACAATACCAGAAACCTACCCTCTGTTCTATACTACTGTCCTTAAGTCTTCTACTATTTACTGGACCCAGTATCAAGGTCTTTGTCTTGTTTGGACTGACACATACTGTTAATAGGGGAACAACAGAAGTGATTGCGTCATTAAAGGGCTGAGTTGCCCACTGTATACTTCCGGTGTTATCTTGTGTGTTTCGTACTGATAAATAGTCAGCAAAGCATCCTTTTTTGGGGATGCCTAGCTGGCCGTGGGGTCAGTGTGATTCGCTTGATAGCTAGGCGGAGTTGTCGTACGGAAGGTACGGGGTTCGAACCCTGGGTAAGCCACTCACGTCTGGTGTTTTTCTGTTGTCCAAGTGTTCTACTTCTTTATTTCTTACGAGTGCCTGAAAACATACCTTTATGTTTGTCTAATATTAATTTACTGCTTTAGTTATGCCAATGCAAAACGATGTTAGTTTTTGGTAACAATTTTCCTACCGCTCCCCTCTCCTTCTATACTCTTGTTACATAAGCTAATTTGAATTTCCTCAATGCCTCTCTTCTAAGCCGGTGTCCCCACTAACGTTAAGAAAAAACAAAGCAGGAACAACAGTCTGTCTGGTCGTGCGTTCGTAGACATTTAGTATTTTCTCAACAATTTGGGTAATACTGGGACTATCATAGTATTTAAAACATATTCTTGCTCAGTGAATTCTAAGCTATACTACCATATATTTTTTATGTTCAGTTTCATTATGGTTTTAGATTTTCAATTTTGTCATCGTCAAATAAATATTTTACACAAGACGGCCATCTTCCCCTCTCGCTAGCATGTATGTTTCAAATAACTAACTTGTTTTTGTGACGTCAGAAACATTACCGCGAGGAGGCAATAAAATTGTCTGCGTGTTTTGCTTTGGCTGGCTTTTCCGCAGCGTGTATATATGCATGGCAGAATGTGTCAGGCTAAGCGGGGTTGTGCATGGGGGGTTAAGAATTGGCGTTAATAATCTGTATTGTATCGTGTAACACTACCAAAAAATGTAAGGATTACTACTAAATTTGCGTTAAAGTTGACAGAATACGTTAATTCAGATAGTTATTTTGCGGCACACTTCCTCCAAATCGTTAATTATAAGTCTTAGCTGCAAAGTGTATGCAGCAGATCTGGTAAAATGTTAGTAGTACGTTTTCGAAACCGAAACTAAAACGCGTGTTAGATTTTTTTCGTGGAATCGTTCTATAGGCTTTAGCACGGCACAAAAGGCAGTGTTGCTGGCGTGTGAGAGCATCACCGTCAGACACAATAGGGCTGGTTTTATATATTATCATTTTATGACTAAAATCTTACTGAAATGAGCGATTATTCTCGCAGATTTTACTACACACCTCTCATCCTAAAACATGCAATCATTAGCAGGTTATAATCTGCGAGATAACTTAGCTCAATGAAGTCTTACGCCTTTTTCTGGTCTTCATCATAAGGATATCTGCTCAAAAAGTCTGCACCTACGTTCCGAGGGCCGGGAATGTATTCTATCAGAAATGAGTATGGCTGCAATAACAAGGACCATCTCAATAATCTGGAATTTTCATGCTTGGCCTGTGACAGGAATACGAGTGGTGAATGATCTGTTTGGACCACAAATGTCCTGCCATATAAATAAATCTGGAATTTTTTTATCGCCCATATCAAAGCCAGACATTCTTTTTCACTTGTTGAATAATTTTTTTCCGCCTTGTTCAACTTGCGGCTTGCATAAGCGACTGGGTTCAATTCCCCATCCTGTGAGGAGGACCTTTGCAACAATGTAGTGCCTAGGCCCACATTGCTTGCGTCACTTCTCACGATAAATTCTTGATTCAAGTCAGGCAATTGCAATACTGGCCTGCTTGTAAGTTTCTCTTTTAACTCCTGGTAAGCTAATTCACACTGTGCTGACCAATTTATTGTATCTGGTTGACCTTTGCGAGTTAAATCCGTCAGAGGAGCACATATAGAGTTAAAATTTTTGATGTACTTTTGGTAGAAACCACACAACGACACGAAAGATCGCACATCTTTCTTTGTTTGTGGCCTAGGGGCTCTTTTCAGTTTCTCCAGATTCTTGGGATCAGGGGTCATGCTACCCTGATGTACAGTGTGTCCCAAGAATTCCAACTCTTTACAACCAATACAACATTTTGTTGGCCTAGCGGTTAAGTTAGCCTCTCTGAGTCTATCAAACAGCATATTCAAAGAGGTAACGTGTTCCTCAAATGTTTCCGTAGCAATGAGGATATCGTCCATAAAATTCGAAATACATGGATTTTTCAGGGGATCCAATACTTTTCGCATCATCCTTGAAAACACACTCGAGGCATTTTTCAACCCAAACGGTAACATGTTGAACTCATAATGACCTTCCGGGGTGCTAAATGCTAAATAAGGTCGAACCTCAGGCTTTACTGGAATTTGGTAATAGCCTTTGCTAAGATCCACCTTAGAAAAATATTTTGCCTTGTTCAGCCTGGCAAATAGTTGAGTAGTATCAGGTAATGGATCCACCTGACCTTCTGTGACAGCATTCAGTTTCCTGTAATCTATGCACAGTCTATGTTCTCCCGATGGTTTCCGCAACAAAACCACACAGGAACTATAAGGAGACTCACTGTGAGAAATAATCCCTTCTTGTAACAAATAATCAATCTCCTCTTTCAAAGCTTTTTCCTTAGCGAAAGGAATAGAATAGGGCCTCATACAGATAGGTGCTGGGTCTAGTAGTTTCATATCATATTCCAACAAATTGCTGTGTCCCGGTTTATCCGTTAACACATCTGTATGTTTCTCAAGGACCTGTTGAACCTTTTCCCTCTGTCCTTTTGTCAGGTGATTACTGATCTTCACCTGGGCAAACGTTTCACTGGGTTTCAGTGGATATTCGAATGAGGAGAGAGGGTCATTTTTCATTTCGGTTGCAATAGACAAGGCCAATAGGTGTGTTCCTTCCTGGATTTGTCTGTCCAGATATTTCTTCAAAAGGTTCACATGATAGACTTTTTCCTTTCCCTTTTTGTCTATCTTATCATTTGTTCTGGATACCTTTTCCAAAACTGTATATGGCCCTTGCCATCCGATCTGAAGTTTATTGTTGCTGCCTGGCAATAGAAGAAGTACCTTCTCCCCTACAGCAAGTTCCCTATCCTTAGCTTTCTTATTATAGTAAGCCGCATGCTTTTTCCTGGCTTGTCTCAAATTATCATTTGCCAGTTTCCAACTAGTTTTTAAACGAGTGGTCAGTTCGTTCACATATTGATAAGATGAGGTAACAGTCTCCTCTGCCTTTTCATCTGTCCAGGTCCTTAACAAGTTACATGTGGACTTTTAATTTTTCAGACATATTATTCAGGGCACCTGTCATGTCCTTTACATTAGAAGCCTTGTTTTGCGGACGTTTCTTCCTTGTGTCATCACACAGGAATCTACCACTACCGATTCTTTTCATGGGGTTTTCTCCCCACTTTGAGTTCATTGTGAGAGATCTCTCTTTTTTTATCTTCCTCCAGTTTACATAAGTCCGACCGAGGGATTGTCGGCTTATTCTGGGGTATAACAGTTCTTTGTACTCGCTGCATAGTGGCCATTGTAAAATATTCGAGTGAAGACTGTCTGTGAAAAAGGGGTTCCCATTCCCCTTGGTCAACATTATTAGAATTATTTTTCTTTCCAGGCCTTAGTTTGCCCCGTGGCATGTCTAGGTCCTGATTCATTTTCCCACGTGTGGGTGTTCCCTCTTTATTTTCTGGCCCAGGTTTGCCATAATGCTTCTCTTGCATTTGGTTATTATTTTTCCACCCTGTGGAATTTTTCGTGCTGCACTGTTCGCAGTCCTCGACAAATTTTCTTATGTCTTCAACTTCTCCGGGCCAGAAATATCCAACAGATGTTCTTTGGCATGTGGTACCCATCTTCTGGTGTTCACCATCTAGAACATGTGTTTGTCTCATAACTCGTGCCCTATATTTCGATGGCACTACTACCTGTCCACACCCGGATAATCCTGCTTTATCCGCCCTGCAAAGCAGTCCATCGTCCAAATAAAAGTCTCCTTTCCTAGGAGGGGTATGGAGTTTTTGGAGTTTCTCAAAACACGGCTTCAGTGACCTATCTTCAGCCTGTGCCTTTCTCCACTGTTTACGAGACATTGTTTTTGGTGGTTCCTCCTATTTTCTAGGAGTCGACCTGACCTGAAGCGTGGCCATTACTACAGGTTTCCTTCTACAATTTTCGGTGTTATGATTGTCCATCCTACACCGGCTACAATATAATCTACTTTGATGAAAAGGTTTTCTTTCATCATTCTTTCTGTCATTGAAATGTGAGGTTTTATTTTTAAAATCATTTCGAGGCCTTTCAAAGTTCTGCTTATTTCTGTTATCAAATTTATTATGGTTTTGAGGAGCCTTATACTGATCTACTGGTTTCTTCTTGATACCAGCTACCTCTGCCTGGGCTGCCTGATACCTCTCAGCGACATTTATGATCTCACCCAGCCTCTCCGCGCCCTTTTCCATGAGAAATTTTCTCATGTCTGGAGCCATGGACTCTCTCATCTGTTCAATGAGTATCATCTCTTTGAGATCTTGGGTTTTCCCCAAAGAAGCCCATTTCTCCATATACGTCTCCAACCGGGCGGAGAACTGGTGATAGGTCTCACCCGACAGTAGCCTGGCATTCCTAAATTTCTTTCTATAAAACTCTCCGTTCTTTTCGTATCTTAACAGAAGAGCCTGCTTCAACATGTCATAGTTGTCTTGGTAATCCCTGCTCATTTTAGAAAACACTTCATAAGCTGTTCCCCGAAGACCCTGAGACAACTTTACACCCCATTTTTCTCTTTCTAACCCGTAAGTAGTGGCTAATATTTCGTATCTGCTTAAATACGACTCAATGTCATCATCCTTTTTCACAAAGTAATCTAAATGGAACCCCATGGCTGATGAGGAGGCCCCCTGGCTTGCAGCTGAGTCGGAAGTGGATGGGCTAGTTCCATTTTCAGGAGCATGGCCTTGCAGCTCTAACTCCCTTAGTCGTATCTCATGTTCTCTTTGTAATCTTTTATCTTCCCTTTCGGCCTCCAATCTCCTTTCTTCTTTTTCAGCCTCAAGTTTCTTTTCCTCCAACTGCAGCCTCCTAATCTCAGCCTCCCTATCAGCCTCTAATTTCTTAGTCTCCCTAGCATCTTCTAATTGCATTTTCCTTTCCTCAGCTAACCTATGTTCTTCCCTAGTAATAAATTTATCACATTCTGAGGTGACATAGTCAATTAAGATTTGACCCTCCATATTCATTTCTTTTGCAGTCTGAACAGCCGCAGATCGAAACTTGGCCAGATCTGCCATTTTGATAAATGCAAAATGTTCTAACAAAGTTTCTAACTAAGTATAATTTTTATCTAATTAAATCTGGGTTCTGACAGTTTCTTGACTTCCCAAATCTTGGGCAATAATGATTATGGGGATTCCCTGGGACAATAGAATGTTGTTTATGCTAAGACCCAGACCCCAATGTATGTAGTACTAGGAGAAATTCAAATGCCCGGACAAGCCTACCAATTTATGTAGCAAAGTTGATTTTGCTGGGGAGGTTATGATGGTATCCTAACAAAGAATGAAATCGGTGTCTGCATAAACCGTGTGAGGTCAAGCACATGTAGGCCCCTGACTCTAAAAGATGATGATGATGAATTATGTGCAGGGTACCTAACGCTACCTCCCTAGATCTCACACGGTCACTCTAGTGTATGGTGTATGATGTACCTAGTGTCTAGGGGAGAAATGAAATGATGGTACACAACACACAAACACTTTAAGTTACTATGATGAAGTGAATAAAACCTGTGGTTAAGTTTTTCTTTAAATTAATTTTTTGTACAATTTATTTTGCCTGTCCAGTCATATCGTTTAGACAGGTCTTTGAAAATGAGGACAAGATGGTTTACATAAAAGATTAACTAAAATTGTGTGGACAATCTGCCCAAATACTACAATGTTATTATATGTATTTCCTATTTGAATGTTCACAGCTTAAATTTATTCTCCTAAGAGAGAGAGAGTCACTGTGTATGAGGGGCTGTAATGTCATCATACCCCACAAAAGTCCCGAGTATGACTTGAATAAACAAGGTTTATGTAAACCGAAACTGTCAGATGTACCCAGGTCCTTAACATATCACCTGGGGTTTCTTGTTGAAAGATAGGATATTGTGTAGTTGCAGAAATATCGATATCACGTCACACACCCAAGCTCCTGCTGTTATCTCTTGACAGCATATGTAAAGTGTAGGAGACTTCTTGGCGTAATCGTCACTCCTCAGGTTTCCTGTCACCAGCTGGCAACAGGAAACGAAACCTCTGCAACAAAAGGACACCCTGGTCTTTTACATCTGATCACTTATTCTTTTATTTACTTTCATACGTGGGTATGGGGTCAGCCTCGCGTGCATTTTAGGTGCACATTTCCCCTAACTTTCATGACTCCCACCTTGCTGTGACCATCCCTCAGATCCCTATGGCAGATACGCCACCGTACGTTTACATAGTTTTCCTCAATAATATAATGTGGGGTAACCACATTTCCTTTTATATATTTTTCTCATCTTTTTCTTTTATATATGAATGCTTCAGGCATGTTGAACAGTGTTAATTGAACACAGAGGCTTACTAATATGCTCTAATACAATAATATTCAAACATAATCATGACAACATACATTAGTTAGATACATTTCAACGTGAGGACTCAACAATGTGTGCTCCCAGCACGTCCTTCACTTTTTCCCAATAGCAGTATCTAACTTTGGTAATGGGATTAAACATATTAAATTCATAAAGCCTCCTTACCACAAATCAAGAAATATAAACAAATGACGCTGACTTTGCAAAGAAATGGCCTCAGTTTCCTCTGCTCCATCCAGACTGTGAAATACTCATATAGTTATTTACTTTACTTTTAAATTTAACACAGCTGTTCTCAGCGTATCTGAATCAAAAATACAGTTCAACTGGCAATGAATAGTGAAACCCTTTTTGCTAATATTTAATAGCACTGGCCAATCGAAAGCTTGCGTCTACCAGAATTCAAATGCAGTTTTTTGAAAAACCAAAAATAATTCCAAACATACTCTGCGTCTGGTAGTCGATTGGCCAGCCTGATTTAGTTATGCCAATGCAAAACGATGTTAGTTTTTGGTAATAATTTTCCTACCGCTCCCCTCTCCTTCTATACTCTTGTTACCCAAGCTAATTTGAATTTCCTCAATGCCTCTCTTCTAAGCCGGTGTCCCCACTAACGTTAAGAAAAAACAAAGCAGGAACAACAGTCTGTCTGGAAGTGCGTTCGTAGACATTTAGTATTTTCTCAACAATTTGGGTAATACTGGGACTATCATAGTATTTAAAACATATTCTTGCTCAGTGAATTCTAAGCTATACTACCATATATTTTTTATGTTCAGTTTCATTATGGTTTTAGATTTTCAATTTTGTCACCGGTCATCGTCAAATAAATATTTTACACAAGACGGCCATCTTCCCCTCTCGCTAGCATGTATTTTTCAAATAACTAACTTGTTTTTGTGACGTCAGAAACATTACCGCGAGGAGGCAATAAAATTGTCTGCGTGTTTTGCTTTGGCTGGCTTTTCCGCAGCGTGTATATATGCATGGCAGAATGTGTCAGGCTAAGCGGGGTTGTGCATGGCGGGTTAAGAATTGGCGTTAATAATTTGTATTGTATCGTGTAACACAACCAAAAAATGTAAGGATTACTACTAAATTTGCGTTAAAGTTGACAGAATACGTTAATTCAGATAGTTATTTTGCGGCACACTTCCTCCAAATCGTTAATTATAAGTCTTAGCTGCAAAGTGTATGCAGCAGATCTAATAAAATGTTAGTAGTACGTTTTCGAAACCGAAACTAAAACGCGTGTTAGATTTTTTTCGTTGAATCGTTCTATAGGCTTTAGCACGGCACAAAAGGCAGCGTTGCTGGCGTGTGAGAGCATCACCGTCAGACACAATAGGGCTGGTTTTATATATTATCATTTTATGACTAAAATCTTACTGAAATGAGCGATTATTCTCGCAGATTTTACTACACCTATGTTCCTTAGGGAGCTGAAGGGTGGTGATGATATCTGTATAAACATGTAACTACTTACATCATCAGTACCTTTATCTTCCCAAGAAGCTAAGACCGTAACAAGTTTTTGCCAGTTCCTTCTGTTATACCCGGATGAGACTAAGAAATAATATGACTACCGCTCCGTCAGGCATGTCACACGTGGGGGTGCTAATATCAGGCTGGCAACTTTATCATGTAAAACAAATTGCTAAAGAAGCCACCACAACAAAAGCCTCTGAAGGCTTTGTGCAGGCTTCCTGCATGGGGATTACTGCAGTGATGGATGTGTGCTGCACAAAGAGCGAACAAAAAACAAGCAATTAATGAAAAATATAAATGCGAGGGTTCCTTCCGATCAGCAACTTCCGGCGCCACTCCGGGAGGTAGTTACGCCACTGTCATCGGCAGCTAAAAAAGAGAAATTAGAATGTCAAGAAAAAAATGCAGTGCGCAAAGGAAGCTCATTTCTAATATTCTAAGAAAGCAATCAACTTTCTTCAGGCAAATTTTGAGAAGAAGACAGCTGTAAATATATCGCAATAATATAAAAGATTGAATGAAAAAGAGATAGAGGACGACATAAAGATAATATGTTGGACAGTTTGGTGTGCTGGCTTGAAAAGAACGTAGCAACAGAGCTGATAATTCCCAGGACATAAAATTGTAGAGAACCGTGATCACCTACGCCAGCAGGAATAGTACTTTAAGAAGGAGAAGATAACGTATCAATGCACTCCGGTAACCCATTACTTATGACTAATGATAACGTTATTGTCAGATTAGTGACTGTGAGACTGACAAAAACTGGGAGAAGATCGGCTACCACGGCAAATATGGGAAAACAAAACCCAGGGATCCAGACCTCCAGGACGACCCAGAGTTCGCTGGCAGGACAACATTAGACAGTCTCTAAGGAACTAGGACTAGATTGGAACAAGGCCATGAGGAAAACCGCCGATAGGATAGTGTGGCGCGCTCTCTGTCAAACCTCTACACCCCAGGGTAAAGAGGAACGACGAAATCAGTAACAGAATGCAAAAAAGGGAGATAATAAAATCTGTAGTATTCGTGTTGCTGGAGAAACAATTTTTTTTTTTAAATATTGTTAATTTTAACAAATAATAACAGAATTTCAGCTGAAGGAAGTTTAACATCGTAAACAGAACAGCTATAAATTTAATTGCGTTCCACTGATTTAAATTATACTTTGTTCAGTTTATAAGTAATACAGTAATATGCAAACCATTTTAGGAGAATAAACTTAACAGCATTGTAGGCCCTGGGCAAAGCAATGCACTGGGCCCCTACCAGCCCTACGGTGTTAAGGAATTTGTAATATTTCTACCTTAATTAAAATTAATTTTGATGCAATTTTTTGCTATAAATCTATTTTAAAACGCAAATTGGGTGAGATGACGAATTCATCAACCTACCCACGTCATGTTTGCTTTGAATCCCAGGCCTTTCCAGCGAGAGATCGAGTAATTATCCATTCTGCCAAGAGGTGTCTTATGAACAATACTAGCAATGATCCGTCAAAATTGACAGGTTTTTAATTATAGTGTGTTGCAGAAGCATCCCTAAAGTTCTTGGCACCCGGGGCGGTCCTACCTTCGACATCTCCCTGCCCCTATAAAGAAACACACGCGCAAGTACATTTTAAACAGTAAATACTATCTTAATAGTATCCGATGGCACCCCTGGCTGTCACCTGGGGCGGACCGCCCCACTCGCACCCCCTTAGTACGCCTCTGATGTGTTGTTTCTGTTACATGTCGAACCACCACCAAGTTATTATTATGGATCATTTTGATCAATAATAATAATAAGTCTGCAATACTTTAAATTAAAATTTTGTCTTGAAGAAACAATCAAAAACTTACATTTTAAGGTTATTTTAAAGAAAAATGATGAGTTAAATCGGTTTCCTGAATGAAACTGGACAGAAGAGTATCTTGATTGTCTGTTGATTTAATCTGCATCTCCACACCTTCCTGTCTCCAGTTCATGTAATGTTTATCAATTGTGTTGTTGGCTTCTTTCCATAAGCAAACTGTTCATGCACACCTTCATTTGCGCACTTTTCTATTTTCGGGAGAGTATATATAACGGAAACAATACAATAATTGTCTAACTTTCAACCACAGTTGCACCCCTTAGCTGTGGTTGAAAGTTAATGCACTCTTTTGAAAATAGAAACAAGAAAATGTCAGATATCTAGGGAATTGAAAATTCCCAGTAATAAGAAACTTCTCTGACTACATTTGCACGG